>OY293414.1:60906141-62106141 GCA_958502065.1 Chrysolina americana | reverse complement strand
TGCCAAAATACCACCAATATTAATAATTTTCAAAATAAATTCATAAGTCCATCAAAGTGTTCGTGAGTGGGGATTTTTGCATAAATGTATACTACTGAAAATGCTCTAGAAGACCTCTTTGTCAAAATATTTTGTCGGGCAGGATATTCACCCCCACCACTAAAATTAATAATTTTCAAAAAGACAGCACAACTTCGTCAAATTATTCGATTTTTCTTTATAAATATGGGGATTCTTTTGCATGAATCTATGCTAGCAAAGGTACTCCCGATGATCTATTACTCAAAATATTTTGTCGGGCAGGATTATAACTCCCACCACCAAAAATAAATTCATAATTCCATCATATTTTTCGTGGATGGGGATTTTTTTGCAAAAATGTATACTACTGAAGATGCTCTAGAAGACCTATTGGTGAAAATATTTTGTCGGGCAAGATACTCACCCCCACCACCAAAATTAATAATTTTCAAGCAGACCGCACAGCTTAGTCATATTATTTGTGGATGGGGATTTTTCTTTATAAATTTGGGTATTTTTTTGCATGGATCTATGTTACCAAAGATTCTTTAGATGATCTATTTCTCAAAATATTTTGTCGGGCAGGACTTTTACCCCCAGCACCAAAAATTTGCAGACAACAAAAAAGGAATGGTCTTAGCACAGACCCCTTTGGAAAGCCCAATGTCATTGCTTCCAGATGTAAAATTTTCATATTTTACAGTCAAGATGAAATTTAATCTATTTCAAGTTGTTTAGGAAACTAAATCAAGATACTTTTGCAATTATAAATTCAGGAGAAACTGTGTCGAACGCTTTTGTGAAATGGAAAAATAGACATCAAAAATTTTTAAAATACACTTCTTTATAAATATGATTTAGTGAGTAATAAATTGCAGTTTTAATTGACTTACTTTTTCAAAATTATATTAGATAGGCTTAGTACACATTTCAATGAATAATGATTTTCGAAGGTAGATTCAAATTAAGAATAATGTAGTAAAACTGCACTAACTAATTTTCCTAATTTATTTAAAACACTATTTACAACAATTATTCACTAAAACATTTACTATTTCAATTTATTTCTACTGTGGCTATCTATCAGCGAACTCTGGAACTGTAACTAACCCACTCCCTTCTGACTGTCCCGCTTATATACTCCCAAGCAGTTTCTATTCACGACTCTCGAATATTCAGGAGTATAGAACATTACATCTAGATGGCTCTTCGAATAGTATCGAACAATCGATTTATTCTAGCTTGTTCTCGGCGATCCGTACGCCAGTAGATATGCTGTTGTAGTTGAACGAGAGTGCATAATTAATTAGATCAGGGCCGGTCTCGGGGCCAGTCTCGAAATCGTTACAATAATTTAGAACATTTTTCCTAAGATTTTTTTAAAGGACGTCTATTTTGGAATTGCTTCCTAACGTTTCGCTAGCTAGTGCGAGTGGCTAGAGAAAAATTAGGAACCAATCAAAAAAAAAAAAAAAAAACGAACAGCATTCATTTCCGGAAAGGAATACTCATAGTTTGATAACATGATTTCTATGAAATCCTTTGGAAGCAAACATCCAATGTATTATGCCTTAATTTCTATGTTACTGACAAAACGATAAAAAACAATATGAAAATATTAGGAAAATTGAATATTATCGTAACATAATCGTTTCATCTTTTATTTGTCATAAATATCGAACTTACCATACCTACGATAGTATTTTGCACTTTCCTTTTCCAGGAAATAAGACCTGGTATAGATGAAACTATTTTGTAGCATACTCCATTGTTTTTTAAATGTAATTTGATATCCTCTCCATAACCCTCGAGTAGCACTGTCTCATCAATCTTGACGACCACATTCTAGAATATAAATCTATATCTATGCATTGTGATCTCACTAACGGTCAAAGTTAGAGGGATATGTAAATGGGACGGAAAGTAGCGTATTTCAGAAGTCAATTATTTGAATCAACAAAATTTAATCTAGCTCCTTCAGTTCTAGAATTATACAGAAAATTTGAAAATTTTGAAATTCTTTTGTCTAAGTATATCTTTTTAATTTGTGATTTTTTAAAACTTTTGAAATTTTGCCACATCAACTATTGTAGACTATCTAAATATGTACAAAGTATCGTACGAATTGAGCCAAACTCAACTTTTTGTTTTCCAGACTTGTATTTTTAATGTATTTTTCTAAACGCCAAAAGTCATATTGGCGTGCTATTTTCATCTGAATAAAAGAGTGTTTTGGAAATTTTGAACTAATACCAGTACAACTTCAATACTTTATTAATTTCATAACAGCTGTAACTGAAAAAATACCATTGAATAAGAAGTGAATCAATGAATTTTTCAATTACAGCTCTTAAGAAATTAAAACAATGTTGAAATATTACTGGTAATCGTTCAATATTTCCGAAACACCCTGTAGTTCAGATGAAAATGCTACTCCAATATGAAATTCGACTCTGCATTTAAAAAGGTACACTAAACAATACAGAACTGTATTTAAGAACAAAAATAAGGTGGCCCAATTTATACGATACCTTGTATATAATGTGATACAAATATACTCAACTATAATTCTAGTAATTTATTTAAAACTCAATAACACTATAAGGGCGGGTTGTACAAAACAAGTTCATCTAGCCTTCGCTGATGATTGGCAATGACCATGAAACCAGTACGGAGGTGTTCCCCCAATTAAATCGAAAAATAATTTCAGCTTTGATATTTGAAATGCATTGCAAAGTGGTTCTTGTAGAAAACTTTGCCAAGTATTAAACAAATATAATTCAATGGTCGTAGGAGGCAGTAGTTGTTTTTTGTTGAATACTTGCCGACGACTTTACCTATTGTATAGGTTTTATTGCGGAAGATTGGATTACGTAATCCACCATATTTCATTATTAGTTTTATGGTCTTCCGTCAAGTGGTGTCGCCCCTCTTTCATGATGTTTCTGGCTTCATGTTGAAGTCGACACGTAGTCGGAGTGCATTTTAAACTGGAACCCAGAGATGGCGCTGAATTCATACCTCAGTGTTTGTCTCAGGGATTTCCAATTAGGATGAAAGGATTTTTCGATTCAATTGGGTCGAACTAGCCTTCGCTGATGATTGGCAATGACCATGAAACCGGTACGGAGGTGTTCCCCCAATTAAATCAAAAAATAATTTCAGCTTTGATATTTGAAATGCATTGCAAAGTGGTTCTTGTAGAAAACTTTGCCAAGTATTAAACAAATATAATTCAATGGTCGTAGGGGGCAGTAGTTGTTTTTTGTTGAATACTTGCCGACGACTTTACCTATTGTATAGGTTTTATTGCGGAAGATTGGATTACGTAATCCACCATATTTCATTATTAGTTTTATGGTCTTCCGTCAAGTGGTGTCGCCCCTCTTTCATGATGTTTCTGGCTTCATGTTGAAGTCGACACGTAGTCGGAGTGCATTTTAAACTGGAACCCAGAGATGGCGCTGAATTCATACCTCAGTGTTTGTCTCAGGGATTTCCAATTAGGATGAAAGGATTTTTCGATTCAATTGGGTCGAACTAGCCTTCGCTGATGATTGGCAATGACCATGAAACCGGTACGGAGGTGTTCCCCCAATTAAATCGAAAAATAATTTCAGCTTTGATATTTGAAATGCATTGCAAAGTGGTTCTTGTAGAAAACTTTGCCAAGTATTAAACAAATATAATTCAATGGTCGTAGGGGGCAGTAGTTGTTTTTTGTTGAATACTTGCCGACGACTTTACCTATTGTATAGGTTTTATTGCGGAAGATTGGATTACGTAATCCACCATATTTCATTATTAGTTTTATGGTCTTCCGTCAAGTGGTGTCGCCCCTCTTTCATGAAGTTCATCAATAGTTCAAACATAGTGCAGTTGCTTAGTAACTAGAAATTTCATTAGCTAATGCTTAGCAACTGAACTCAGTCCACTTAAATTTATGGTGAACTTGTATTGTACAATCCGCCCTAACTGTTTCAGTTTATTTTCACTGTCGCTGTCTATTTGCGAACTCTGGAACTAGCTATCTGCCATCTGACGTTGAGCGTCTTATATACCAGCAAGTAGATTTCTTTTCCATTCGAACTATCGAGAGTATTCCGTGACCCGTTCAGATAGCTCTCGTACATTCTCTAATGTGGATAGAACGAAGATTTCATTCTTTAGCTAGTTCTCGTTCCTTCTTGGACGTGATGCGTTATTTACAAGCCGAGGTCGAATAATTAGGCGCTCAGGTCCGTCCTCAAAATCGTTACAGTAATTTTAATTCGCATATTTGGATAGTCTACAAAAAGTTGCTGTAGGAAAGGGCCAAAAGTTTTGAAAAGTATAACTCCAGCACTAGAGAAGCTAGATGAGATTTTTTTGAATCATATCATTGACCTTTGATACGCTACTTTACCACCATTCAATCGCCCCTCTACCGATATCTCAATGTATAAACTCAAATTTAAATAGATCTGTTCATGTTGAATCAGTTTATTTAAAGGAATTTTGGGAGAACTGTGTATAGTTATGGATAGCCAAAAAGGGAGATTATTTGGAACCATATTAAGATAGAGGTACTGCGCGATAGAGGTTTAATCTTTAGTCAAAAAATACGATTTAATTCGAGTAGCAAGTAGCACTAAAATAACAATATATATCTATCCAAGTCGATACTGTTAAGAAATTTATTAGCAAATGCCGCTCAAGTGTGTTGAACAAACTATTATGGGTGAAATAGAAATAGTCCTGATCCCAACGTAGGTATATTTCCTCTATGGTTTTGTTGATAACAGAAAATTGACTGAAACGATTAACACTGTTGGATAGGTCGATGTTATATACACAGACTTTTCGAAATAATGTGTTGCTCAACGAACCAGTGAACTATGGTTTCAATCAAGACTATTCAACTCCTCCGGTCATACTTAATAGGGCGAAAACAATTTGTTGCATTCAATAATTATGATTCTGACACTTATACTACACTTTCTGGAGTCCCACAGGGATCAAATTTGGAACCTTTGATGTTTCTAACCTTCATAAATGATCTGTGTGAAAACATTGATGATAGTTATGTTTTGCAGGCGATTTAAAATATATTCGAAAGTAGAAAATATGTCAGATTATCATAGACTCCAGTATGAGTAAAATAAGTGAAAAAACACTTCGCTAATTTATTTAAAACTCTTCTAAATGATAATTTATTTAAAACATAAATTTCACTATAACTATTTCAATTTATTTTCACTGTCGCCAACGCTCGAACTATATCTGCAACTTTGCGACTCTACTCTGCCTGTCATCTCATGTTGAGCGTCTTATATACCGGCAAGTAGATTCCTTTTCCATTCTCAAACTATCGAGACTCTACGGTGACTCGTTCATATGGCTCGTACGTTCTTTCTGTTTTGAATATTACCAGATGACCAGATATTACCTTTTCAATGATGTATCATGAAACATTCTTTTTCAAAAACCGGAGATATCTAAATTTGACTTTCAATTTGTTTCACTGAATGACATTTTTGGCGAAAAATTGCATTTTTGACGAAAAATAATGGCTTTTACGAATGAAAAAAAAGAGATATGATAAAAATTTATTACAAATATAATATTAAAATGTATTTAACTTGGATTCCGAAAGACGACAACCACAATGTACTATGTTCAAGATATTAGATCAAAATCTCACTGTTTCTATCGTATTTGTAATAAATTTGTATCATATTGCAACGATTTCGAGACCGGCCCTGATCGCCTCATTAATTATGCACCCCAAGTAAACATTCATCCGCTAGCAAACACATGAGTCACGCGTAGAAGAAACGCGAATTTGCTGATGAACAAAATCGAAGTTTCGAGAGACATCTAAGGAGTCGCCTTATAGACTCGATAGATCGAGAACTGTAAATAGAATCTGCTTGCGGGTATATAAGGCGCTCGACAGCAGAGGGTAGGGATAGTCGCAGAGAGTTGCAGATATAGTTCCAGAGTTCGCAGATAGAGAGTGACAGTGAATATAAATTGAAATAGTAAAGTCAATGTTTTAGTTGAATAATTGTTTAAGTAGTGTTTTAAATAAATTAGCAAAATTAGTTTAGTGCACTTTTTCTACAATATTGAGTAAGTTGATGTTTCATTAGACATTTGAATATTTGATATCAGAAAGATTTGTTTGGTAGACTTTATCTGAGTTGATTGGATGAGGCTCGGAGTATGTTGCTCCCATTGTCTGAATTACCTATCTTTTGCTCAGACCCTTTTTTTGAAATTTCTACTTTCTCTATAGTATGATACATAGATTAATAAATATTTCCCTTTCAGAAGAAAATTTAAAAAAAGAACTTAATATCATAAAACAAATAGCAGTTAATAATGGATATCACGTAAATTTAATAGATAATCTTTTGGCTAAAGAACCTACATAATAAGGCTTTACAGGAAGTGTACCCCATTTATGAGAACGTTTAAAATAATTACAGAACTCTAACCTATTCACGGCCTGTTACAGAAAAAATAATTTCTTTTTTGCATTAACAAAATTTATAAGTAGCAATAAATTGAAAAATTTTTAGGGCGGGGATTAGCGCAGTGGTTGAGAGCCAGCTTGGTAACCGAGAGGTTCCAGGTTCGGTTCCCGGCCGGGGCGGGCTTTTTTCATTTTCAGATGTGAAAGTCTGAATGATTGAATCTCGTGTCGGCTAGGAATAATTCTCCACGATTCACTGTTGCGTTAATAATTAACAGTGCTGCTCCTAAGGTGGCGTATGGAGTCAGTAACAAGGCCTATCCAGAACACACGGCTAATGACCATAGCAGTCGATGCCAAAACACCAAAGAAAAAAAAAATAGCTTTCCTTTATTGAATTTATTTCCTTCATGAGTAACTATTAGTTTACCAATCATTACATGCTGTGTTATTTTGATAAAGGGCGGATCCCGACTACAGGTAGTACCGATTACCCTATTTATGAAATGGGTATGTAAGCAATGTAAGCAATAGTGTACTATCGAAACTTGTCGCGATTGTAATAAAGTGGAAATCTAATCGTTTTTACCTTATGTCATATACTATGGATTTCCATGAAGTAACGGCAAATTCAATCCAAGATTCAACCTCTACATTGAAATTTCCTTGTTTCTTTTTCAGTTCACTCATTTCTTTCTGTAGTTAACAAACTATTTTTTCCTGTTCTCTTCGTTTTTTTATATATTTTTTTCATAAACTTCTTCAAAATCTTGGTTAACTGGATAAGCAATGCCGTTTTTAAAAAAGTCATAAAACCACTGAATTAGGGTGTGTACATTGTGCTAGTGTAATGGAGTGTAGTGAAACTGCACTTACTAATTTTCCTAATTTATTTGAAACACTATTTACAACAATTATTCACTAAACATTTACTTCAATAACTATTTCAATTTATTTCTACTGTGGCTATCTATCAGCGAACTCTGGAACTGTAACTGACTCTGAACTCTGACTGTCCCCCAGCGGTTATATAGTCGCAAGCAGGTCACGACTCTCGATTATTCAGGAGTATAGAACATTTCATCTAGATGGCTCTTCGAACAGTATCGATCGATCGATTTATTCCAGCTTGTTCTCGGCGATCCGTACGACAGCAGATATGCTGTTGTAGTTGAACGAGGGTGCATAATTAATAAGATCAGGGCCGGTCTCGAAATCGTTACATTGCCCCCTTCTTAAAGACGTTTCTCCCCGAAACGTCATTCTTGGAGTGTGAAGATATCTGCAAGATTCTCCATGTCTGCACCTGGACGTTCGATGGAAGAAGCACTCCACAGTCTTCAAGTTGGGTCGAGGAAGATGGTTGCAGCACACCAGAATGTTGATGCCGCTGGATCTGAATATTGTCTCCATAAGACGGCTTATCTCGAGAACGCATCTTGGTAACCAGATAGTAGATGTTTCACTGGCCTTTCCTCAGCTGTAACACCCCTCCGGGTTCTGTTCTCTCCGTTCCTGGATTCGACCGAACTTCTTGGAGAAAACTACTGCAATGCCTCTGGACATTTGGAGATCTTCTGCCACACAGTGAGCTAACGCGTAATTGGCAGGCACCTTGAAAAGATCTCGTGACTCCTCTCGGGTTACCCCATATTGAACTTCTGTCCGTTCGAGTACAGGGACATGAACCTCTGAAACGTCATTTCGTCCTCCGGTGATCTGACTGTGCGGACTTGATCGTGGTTTCCGGCGTAAGGGGACAACCTATTTAAGTGGACTACCCTAAGTTTTCCTCGTGGTGGCATATTTATGCGGTACCCGAGGTCGTTTATCCTATTCATGATCTTATATGGACCTTCCCACGAGTTCCGAAGTTTCGGTGATAGTTCACGGCGACGTTTAGGGTTGTATAGCCAGACAAGGTCACCTGTCTGATATCCACCAGCATCCGTCTTGATGTCGTAGATCTCCTTCATTCTGTCGCTGGCACTCTGGATGTTCAAACGGACCCGTTCATGGATGTCGTCCATTCTCTGTCGCAGTTTGCTGACGTAGTCATCTCCCGCAGTGTCTTGTCCTGGTGGCGTCCCAAACTTCAGGTCACATGGAAGTCGCAGCTCTCGGCCCATAATAACACTAGCAGGGATTTGGCTGGTTGACTCATGAACTGCGGAACGATACGCCATCAGGAACAGATGGAGGTACTGGTCCCAATCCTTCTGGTGGTCAGAGACTACCTTAAGAGAGTCATAGTTACGACCGCACCGGGGGGGTCTGGGGGGGCCGGTCAGGCCCCACCAGCCTGGGCCAGTCTCCCACTGGGTGGGCGGCCAAGTGCGCTGGTGTGCTCTAGTGAGCCAAAACTTTTCCCCCCATTGTGACTTCCCCCGGGTGTTAGCTATGCGTCCTGCCATGCTCGCGTACGATTTCGAAGGGGGAACCGTGAGTTTCTCATTACAGGAGGGGCCTGCCGTGGGGACCGCGAGACCGTCCCCGGACCATCCCCACTTCTCTTTAGCTCTCAGCTAACATGGTTTTCACTATGACTCTGACTTTCAGCTCTGAGATGTTGCCGGAACTGTGACGGCTTCGTTACCCAAGGATCATGCACGCACACACGAATGGGTCCCCCAAAATCCCCGCAGTCCCCCTAACGAACCACTTGCCCCTGAGAAGCCAACACCAACCGGAGGGGCGAGCTAGCCGATACTCGGGGCTCCCCTCCACCCTCAGTACCATTAATCATGAACCTCCGATCATGCCGAGAATGGTCGCCGTTCGGCCCAGGTTTCCCTGTGACAGCCTACTACATATCTGCTGAAGCCGCGGTGGCACGTTGCCCAGACAGCTGGGATGGTGTACACCAACGACAACTTTAAGGGGTAAACGCCATGTAGTCTACACCGTTTACAAGTGGCGGTTTATCGTCTTATTCATCCGCTCCACCATTCCATCGGACTGCGGATGTAGAGCTGTGGTCCTCGTTTTCCGGATGTTCAGCATCTGACACATCTCCTGGAACAGGTTTGACTCGAAATTCTTGATCCCAATGCAGCTCTAACGGGACACCGAATCGACAAATCCACTCCTTCACCAAGACGTCGGCAACGGTGATGGCTTCTTGGTTGGGCAGGGCATAGGCTTCGGCCCACTTGCTGAATTAATCCATCGCCACAAGGATGTACTTGTTCCCGTGTTCAGATTGTGGGAACGGGCCAGCGATGTCAATGGCGATCTTTTCGAATGGGCTGCCCACATTGTACTGGCGCATCGGGGCCTTAGGTCTTGTTCGAGGCCCATTACTGGTAGCGCATACATCACATTTTCTGCACCAGTCCTTGACGTCAGCTTGACAATTGGCCCAGTAGAACCGTTGCCTAACTTTCTGGAGGGTCTTCGTCACTCCCAGATGTCCTCCGGTGACCCCATCATGGAATTCTTGGAGCACTTCCTGTCTTCTGCTCCTGGGAACTACTACCTGACGTCATTCTTCCCCGCAATCCTCCGACTCCAACACACGCTTCAAGACTCCATTGTCTAAGGTGAAAGAGTTCCATTGGGCCCAGTAAGTTTTAACTACTGGAGAACAACTGGCTATTTCCTGCCACGACGGTCTTCGCTCACTCTTCTTCCAGCCGATGACTAAACCAAGATCTGGATCTTTCTCTTGGACTTTCTGGATCTTGTGGTCATTCCAGTTATCATCGACCGCCGTGGTTCTGCAGAGTGTCGACTCCTTTTCCTCTGTTCGTCGGCAGTGCGAACAGTCGTCTGGACATGGTCTTCGCGATAGGGCATCCGCATTCTTATGGCTGGTCCCCGCCCGATGTTCCATCTCAAAGTCGAATTCCTGGAGCGTCTCAATCCAGCGTGCCACTTGACCCTCGGGATTCTTAAACTGTAGGAGCCATTTGAGAGCTGCATGGTCAGTTCTCAGTAGGAATCTTCGTCCATACACGTACTTGCAGAAGTGCTCAACTCCCTTGACAACAGCCAACAGTTCCCGCTTGGTGACACAGTAATTCCGCTCCGGTTTACTGGGGGTCTTGCTGAAGTAACCGATGACCTTCTCTTGTCCTTCTTGGATCTGAGACAGGACAGCTCCAAGTCCCACGTTACTGGCGTCCGTGTCCAAAATGAATTTCCCGTTTGGAAGGGGGTAGCTCAGGATTGGTGCGTTGATCAAAGCTCCTTTCAACTTCCTGAATGAATCTTGGCATTCATCTGACCACTGGAACTTTGTTTGTCCTTCCGTGAGCCTGGTCAGTGGTTTTGCGATGTTAGCAAATCCCAGCACGTATCGGCGATAGTAAGTGCACAAGCCAAGAAAACTTCGAAGCTGGTGAATGTCTTTCGGAACGGGCCATTCCTTAACAGCTTTGATCTTCTGCTCATATACTGCCACTCCTTTCCCAGAGACAACGTGGCCGAGATAACGTACTTCTTTTTGAAACAGATGACATTTCTTAGGGCTCAGTTTCAGTCCGGAGCTTCTCAGTAGCTGAAATAACTCTTCCAAGTTTTTTACATGGTCCTCGAACGATCTGCCAACCACAATAATGTCGTCGAGATACACCAGACACGTCTTCCATGACAGTCCTTTCAAAACCGTCTCCATCAATCTTTCGAACGTGGCTGGAGCATTGCAGAGGCCGACTGGCATAACTGTAAACTGCCATAATCCGGAGCCGATGGTAAAAGCTGTCTTTTCTCGATCTTCCTGAACCAGTTCTACCTGCCAGTATCCGCTCTTCAAAAGGTCGAGAAAATCGTAGATCCAGCCAGCTTGTCTAGCGTGTCGTCTATCCTTGCGAGAGGGTAGATGTCCTTTTTCGTTATGTTGTTTAGTTGACGGTAGTCTACGCAAAACCGTGTTGATCCATCTTTCTTCTTCACCAACACGACTGGAGAGGACCAGGGACTGTCGGATGGCTCGATGACTCCGTCTTTCTCCATGTCGCAGACTATTTTGTCAGCCTCCTCCTTTTTGGCGAGAGGAAGTCTTCAGGCTGATTGCCTGATTGGTCGGGCATTTCCAGTATCTATCTTGTGCTGAACCACCTTTGTTCTACCGCCTCTGCCTACTCCGGTATCGAAGATGTCCTGATACTTCCTGACTAGTTCTCTCAGTTTAGGCTTCTGTGCTGGCCCCATGCCCTTGGACGAGATAGCCATTACCCTTACTGGCACAAATTTATCAGCACGCAACAAGGTTTTTACTAGTCCAATTCTTCGTCCAATTTTCTCATCATGTAGCTTGGGCTCGAACATCACCACGTTTCCACAGCTCGCACCTCCATCCAGGCGAGCCTCCAAAATGGTTTCAGCCCTCTCCGGTACGCTTACGTCTTCAGCCAGCAGAACTCGAACCATTTCTTCATTTCTCCCATGAAGTACCAGCTCTTCTCCGTTCACACGAAGGACGCCGTCTTTAAAATTCAGCTCGAATCCTCTGGAGTTCATGATGTCCATCCCTATGATTGCATCATCCTCGATATCCGCTACTAGAGCCCGATGTTTCACTTTAGTGCTGCCCAAAGTCAGTTCTATTGGAAGTTCACCATACACAGTTGCCGGCTCTCCTGTTGCTGTGCGTAGCTACCAATTCGACGATTCAATTCTTGCCGGTGTTTTGGCAAATGTCCAAGGTCCAAGGATTGTCCTAGTCGCACCTGTATCAAGCAGCATGGTGCGATGCTCGTTGTTGATGAGACCGTCTACAAAAACACCTTTGTTCTGTCGTTGAAGGACAGCGACATATGCATTGTTATTTGGGGCTTGCTGGATACAGGCCGACGACTGCCCCTCCTCATCGACCTTCTTCAGTTTTAAAAGTTGGGCTTTTGCTACGCACATGCCCAATTTTCCCGCAATTCCAGCACCTTATTTGTTTCCTTTCAGGCAGGACTTCCTTCATTAATTTTCTCATGACAGCCTCGATATTAGCGGGCTCCTGTGGCTGTGGGTCTTCCTCGATCATCCGGACTCTACTCTGGCTTTTGCAGGATTGCTTTGCTGCTTCAAATTCCAGAGCGCGTGCCAATGCATCCACGAGATGTGCGGGGCGAGCTAGTGTTAAGGCTTGCCGGGTTTCCTGGTCACGAAGTCCACCCAAAAATGCCTGGACCGCTAGTCGCTCCATTACATTTTCCGGTGTAGCTGGGTACGCAAGACTAACCAAGCGTGCAATATCTGCTTCAAATTCTTGCAACGATTCGCTTGATTTCTGGCATCGGTTCTTCAGCTGTGAGTGATATACGTGTTCAAGGTGGGCTTGGCCATAGCGTTCAGCTGTTCATAGTCTTCCTGTTGTTGGGCGGTGAGCGTTTGTAAAATATTTGTTGCTTCGCCACGCAATGCCAGTGTCAATGCTAAAGCTTTTTCCCCAGCATTCCATCCATTTGCTTTGGCAGCGGCTTCGAATTGTCGGTGGTAGTTTGACCATGGAGTATTTCCGTCGAACTGAGGCGGTTTCAATGAGAGCTTTCCGGGTTCCGTACTGACCTTGAAATCTTTGATGTCTTTTTGAACTTCCTCCAAGTTGGTACTCAGATCCGGCATTGGATTTCTGTTGGAAATTTCAGGAATGTGCACAGAATCCATTCGCTTTTCTAGCTCACTAAATTTTTCCTTTATTTCATCGTGGAGCGTTTCCTTAATTTTTTTTATTTCTTCTTCCATTTCATCTTTGATTTTCTCCATCTCTGTTTCAACAGTTCCCATTCTTTCTTCCAACCGATTCGCCACACTGCAAACTTCTTCTTTCAAGCTTCTCGAATTTTCTAGAAGCTCTTCTCTCAAATTCTCCGAGTTTTCTAGAAGCTTCACTTCTAAATTTTTCGAATTTTCGTGAAGCTTTTCTTCCAGGCTCTTCACATTTTCTTGAAGTTCCTCTTGTAGGCAATTCGAATTTTCTAGAAGTTCTTCTTTCAGGCTGACAGAATTTTCTTGAAGCTTTTCTTCTAGGTTTTTCGAATTCTCTTGAAGCTTTTCTTCTAGATTTTTCGAATTTTGAAGAAAATTGTCTTCCAGACTCACCGAATTTTGTTGAAGTTTATCCTCCAATCTATTCGAATTTTCCAGAAATTTATCGAAGTTTGTTGGAGTTCTTCTTTCAGATACTTAGTAGTTTATTCATTACGGAACTCAAATCAATTCCAGAAACTTCGAATAAGAACGTTTCGGGGTCTTCTCCTTCTTCAATCAGTCCATCTGCAAGTCTTTTCTGGAGTACGGCCTTCTTTTCAGTTGTTTCTAACTCACGCTCCTCTAACTCTTGCTTTATTTCACTAACTTTAAAGTCAACTAGGTGAACTTTTCTCGGAAACATTTTGTCTCTTATTGTCTTTACCGAGATATCAGTCTATTATTTATTTCACACAAAAGTTTTCAGTTTATTGTCCCGCGACGCGCAAAACTGTCCACTTTGCACTCAAATGTTCAACGGGTCACTAACTGTGATTAGCCGCGATAAATGTCTATCAGTTTTTCAACGCGACGAACACTTTTACACTTATTTATTTTAAACATCCGACTTCTGACAACAAATGTAGTGAAACTGCACTAACTAATTTTCCTAATTTATTTGAAACACTATTTATAACAATTATTCACTAAAAATTTACTTCAATAACTATTTCAATTTATTTCAACTGTGGCTATCTATCAGCGAACTCTGGAACTGTAACTAACTCTGAATTCTGACTGTCCCCCAGCAGTTATATAGTAGCAAGCAGGTTCCATCCACTACTCTCGATTATTCAGGAGTATAGAACATGGCATTACTCTTGTATCGTAATATGAATGTTGGAGGAAATAATTCTTCAGTTCAACTTTTGATATCGAAAAAATTAAGAACATTCATTCCTTGCATAAGCACCAAACTTAAATCTAAACCAATTGATTATAATTCTTATAATAGATCTATTTCTGGAAGAATGCTACGACAGCAGAATTTTTACAATAAAAAAGGTTGTAAAATGTTAGAACCACTTGAAGTGGGTACTCATGTGTATATTCAAGTGACGTCAAAATCAACATGGTCTCAAGGTATTATAATTAATGTACTCGAAAATAGAACCTAAAGAGTGAAGTTGGAAAATGGTGCTATTTTTATTAGAAATAGAAGATTCATTAGGAAAAACTTGATGCATGAAATGCCATTAAAAAGCCCTTCTCCAGCCTCACAAAATTGTTTAAACAAGGGAAGGAAAAAGATATACATAGAAATAGATAGTAGAATAGATAGTGATAGTGAAAGTGAGCTCGAAAGTGAAAAAACAAATAGCTTTACACCACAAGGAAGAATTTCAAAAACTGAGGATAATGATATGATGAGATTCAGCCTTTCAGAATCTGGATCAGAATAGATTGATTTCGAGATCTGGACGCATCATTAATCCGCCTAAAAAACTTAATCTGCAATGTTTAGTAGCTAGCTTGAAGAGAAGGGATGTTAGTTATTGATACTAAGAATGCTTTCTATATGTTGCTAGGCAGAAGAGAATGTCGAGTTGTTATTGATTTGATTATGAAACGAAAAGTTTAATAAATCAATCTTTCGAATTATTATTTTTCATTACATATAAAATACTACATAACAATCGAAACTTGGAAAAATTCGATAAAACACCATCTAAAATATTTAGCCTACATGATTTTTGGTAGGAATACTTCTAGATGACTAAAGAATGATATACCGAGAGATCAATAAATTGGAGGCCGTTTAGGGGATAATACATAATAATTGAAACTTGGAAAATTTCGTTAAACATCCTCTAAAATATTTACCCTACATGATTTTTGGTAGGAATACTTCTAGATGATTAAAGAATGATATACCGAGAGATCAATGATTTGGAGGCCGTCTAGGGGGTAATACATAATAATCGAAACTTGGAAAAATTCGTTAAACATCCTCTACCCTACCCTCTCTACCCTACATGATTTTTGGTAGGAATACTTCTAGATGATTAAAGAATGATATACCGAGATATGATTGATATGGAGGCCCTCCAAGGGACATAATAATCGAAACTTGGAAAATTTCGTTAAACACCCTCTAAAATATTTAGCCTACATGATTTTTGGTAGGAATACTTCTAGATGACTAAAGAATGATATACCGAGAGATCAATGATTTGGTGGCCGTCTAGGGGGTAGAACATAATACTTAATCGAAAATTGGAAAAATTCGTTAAACACCCTAAAATATTTATCCTACATGGTAGAAATACTTCCAGATGACTAAAGAATGATAAACCAAGAGATAAATGATTTGAAATGAGATGAAATATTTTCTCCAAATTTCTTTTATGTTACCTACCTCCCAGACTGCCTCCAAATCATTGATCTCTTGGTATATCATTCTTTAGATATCTGGAATAATTCCTACCCAAAATCATGTAGGCTAAATATTGTAATGGGTGTTAACGAATTTTTCCAAATTTCTATTAGTATGTACTAGCCCTAGACGGCCTCCAGAGGCCACTGGTCGTTTGGCCGCTGGGTAAAAACGGCCGCTGGAAAGTGTCCGCCAACTTCACACCGGTGAAATAAACTACCCAAACCAAAACATCAAAACAACGTCAATATCACTCCACGCGCGTTCGCCAACTAAGTTGGCATCCTCAGGAGCTCAAAGAAAGGTACTCTGGCGTACTTGTTAGGTTAATAATTATTTTCCACAGCTGGCATGTTATAAAGTCATGAATCTTCTGTTAACAAACATTTTCTGAAGTCAATAAGGCAGTCAGCACACTGAGCAACCATTACCGACCGTCCGTGACCGTACAACTACGACCAGAATTTTCAACATGAGTATTGTTATCGGACAACACACACTGAATGATTCTCCTCGACCGGTTTACAAAGACCATGTTTGAAATTCCAATCTGCTGGAAATTTTGGTCAGTTACTATCTTGATTCGCCAAATTGTCAATCTGACTCATCTTCATGATGAATTTTGACAGTTTTTTACTTTAACGAAATTTTTTATATCCTTCATGTAAATTGGTATATTTCCTATTGTAAAAATTAAATGTAGATCAAAAAAACATCATTTAGCTAATAAATCAGATAAGACAGGTTAGTTGTTGAGTACCAGTAGGGTTCAACTGATAGTAACTTACCTACATATTTTTTTAAATGCTCTGAATATAGTAACAAATTCAACTGGATAGTTATATAGAAAAATGAGATAATCCTTGAACGCTCCATCAGAAAGTGATACTGAGAAGGCAAAAATTGGGCATTCATTGATTTGCTGATGTTTCTGGAACCTCATATAAGTGAAAGACCCATAACACGCTCACAGAGTAGTTCTTCCCGTTCCTATTTTACGAATTCAGACGATTTTCTTGAACCAGAAGACGAAATTGAAGTAGAAAATACTACAATGGCTGTAGGAGTTCAGAATAGTATGAAAAGAGAGAGGAGGCCTGTTATGAGATATCAGAAGGATAATGCAATGAGGAACTAGATACTCAGGGAGAAGTGCAATCAAAAATTCTGCTAACCTCAACAATGGTTCTAACAATCCACTGTTTTGCGACAGTTTGTGCGACATATGAAAATATGGTGTTGCTAACTCAATTTATTGAAACAATTAAGTGACATTTGATGATAGTTTTACATTTGATGATAGTTTTACATTTGATCTCTTAGTCATTTGGAGTAGCTGGTATAAAATTGGCCTTGTTCCCGATGTAAATAAAGTTCTCTAATCCACAAACTTTTTTTATTTTTCGTTTATAAAAATAATACATTATCATAAAAATTTCTACTTCACAATCACTACACTGCTCATTATTTAAAGCAAAATTGTGATTTTCTTTTTTTTTATTAAATAAACAGACAATTCTTGACATGTAATTTTCTGAACGTCATATCAATGTCATATTTACAAAGATTCTTTTAGTGAGAGCTTGAAAGTTTTCATTGATCTTTTTCAATTTTTGGTCGTTGCTGGACGGTCGCGGATTAGTCGGTCAGTGTGTTTTCTATCTAAAACACTGGTGTCTTGAGATTTAAGACATGTTCAAGAATTAGTTGACATCTATCACTTCTCGGCAACTGCCATAAATGTCGAACCAACCCTTCAAATCAGAAAAAGTATTTGTGGTTTAACATCAGCTGTGGATATCATTTCTTGTCTTATTAGCAAATATAACTTTAGGTCCAATTTATGCAACTTTGTCATATCATAGTCCTAATCATAGTCTCACTGTATCAATCATGAAATAAAATTGAAACTGTACATTTCAGTAGTAGCATTTATGCAATTTCCTTAGTTTTAGTCTCAATAAACAACAATTTAGACTAAAACTGTTTTTATGATTGTGACTATGATAATGACAAGTTGCATAAATTGACCCTTATATGGCTAATATCACTAATATTTTTTTGAACATGTAAAATTACAGCAAATTATCATACCAACCTTAATAAGATCTTCGCGTTTCATAGTTTTTTGATTTTTATGATCATTAAACATTTTCGGATTTTCTTTCAGCAGTTTTTTATCTGATTTTTGCAACGGTTTTGATTTTTTTTTATTTTCACTTTTCTTTTCGTCGTTTGATTTTTCTTCAGCAACTGGTTCACTAATCCTTTTTTCAATGCCTTCATTTGATTTCCCCTCTATAGGGCTATCCAGATAAGGAAACTTTTCCATTTTTGATGATAAATCAAAGTTTACATTTGTAGTGCTACTAGTAGAGATTTAAAAATTTGATGTCTCCATCGCACAGATACCGTAGTTTTTTCACTTTTTCACATAGAAATAAAATGATAATTTACAAGTGCTGTACTAGTATAATTTATATTTATTATCAAATAATTTTAAATTTTAATTAATGACATGACAGCTGTGTGTTTTAATACATATAAATCGAATTCAGGCGGATGACCAAAATGTTTCGGTATTTACCAATTAAAATTGGTATTTACCAAAACGTTTAGGCGTGTTTGGTTATTGGATTGGTTTTCATCTAATGACGTCACGAATCAGCTGTTTTATGTCATAGTTGTCACCAAAATTTTGTGGTAATTACCCAACTCCAAAGTTGTTTTTCATTTTCGGTTATGGTTACTATCGAAAAGAAAACTAACCTCATTCTGGCCGTGTTTTTAATTGGTCTTTTAAGTAAATAGGTATTTCATATTTCACGTTTCACGATATGACGACAACTAGACCTTGTTCCAATGCTTAACAAAGAATCTGGTGTGGCCATATACCACAGAAACACTAATACATGGGTCTTTATGTCCAGTGGGTAGTAACCTCCAGTGTATGGCCTGGATGAAACTTTGCTGGTGTCAACTTTTCCTAAAACTTCTACAAGTTTGTGGAACGTATTTTTTTTTCTCCATTCGGAAGAGGCGAAAGTTATTATACTCCATTAGCCACGGTTCTGTTGCTGTTGACGGGATTTTATTAGGAGGGATATACCTCTGGTTAAAAGCACTCACTGACGAAAATTGATGCCTTATAAAATAATGTAAAAGCACTACTACATTTTCATGGAATAAAAACTCGGATGCTAATAAGCACACACATCTCAGTTTTGTTTCCACACTATTAAAGTTCTATATTTATAATACAATACTTTCAACAGTTATTATATCCAAAAATACGAAAAACCAGAATAATTGAGATTAAAACAAAGTAATAAAATGAAGAAGGCAGAAATAAAAATAATGTTTTTTTTTTACACTTTTTGAATTTTAATAACCACGTACCAGAGTTTAAACCAAAAGGTTTAGGCGAAAGCAAACTTTGACGTCACGTCTGTCATTTATCATGAAAGACCATGGTATATCTGCGGTAAATACCAAAGAATTGTGGTTATCCGCCTAAATTCGATTATAGAGGTATTCAAGCGAATGATCGCAAAATACCATTCGACGTTGGTAAATAACAACCGCATTCAAGCGCGTCCGGTCATATTTGGTCATCTAGTCGTGACGTCATTATAGAGCCCTTCGACGTCACCACTTGACGTTTGACTGACCGCGGTATTTACACAGCTCCAAAGCTGTTTTTTAACCCCCACTTCTTGAGTGACATTTGACATTTGATTTTGTTGTTGAAATTTGAAATTGTTGATGTTAATACAATGTCTTTTTCAAGATGCATAGAAACCCTGGTGCGATCACAGAATCGATTTTGTTTCTACCAAAGTTGTTGATACTGTAATTGCATTGATACCGTTGGCTTCATTCGTCGATGAATGGCGCAGAAGTCGAAAATAGCCGAGTTTCCAACATCCCACGGTGCCTTGATTTGTCATTTGATTGTTTTTGAATGTTGACATGACACTTGTCGCTTGTCCAACCGTCAATCGTCAATGACAACATTAATCTGTAATTTTGCTGCCATCTGTGCTAAAGAAGTGAAACGGCACCAATGCAAAAAAATAACATGAATCTAGTAGGCCGTACATCAACACTTTTGTATGTCGGTATCACAGGTATAAGTGATCACACCAGGGTTTCTATACATCTTGGTCTTTTTGATCCATCCTTGGAACTTGGAAAATATAAAATATAACGACAGTGACGAAAGACGAAACACAAGAAAGGTTAAAAAGGAAAAAGTTATAGGTTAGAAATTGGAAATCAACAAACGAATGATTCTATTACCGCGCGTTGTATGTTCTATTGGTATTAACCATAACTTATGTCAAAATTGTCAAAGGGCTATGACCAAGGACAATCAAGGGCACGACCGTGGTATTAACCAATGTCTCGCTTGAATACCTCTGTATTAAGATGCCTATGTATTAACTACGAATATTGATAATAAGGATAGCTCTGATGCTGAAACAAATGAGCGTCTGGCAACGATGTATTACTGCACATGCGCCAAAATACGATGACACTTAAGAGCGACTCTTGTAGTGTTGTTTCTGTCTTACATCCTTCGTTGCTACCCAAATTAGAAATGATCGTATGTCGGGAATCACTTTTTGCGATATTTTGATATTTAGTGAATGCATAAACGTCAATACTCGAAGAATCAAGCCTCTCCAATATGTTTTAAGCCAAAATTGAAAGTGCATAATAAGATATCACATATTGGAACGATTTCGAGACCGGCCCTGATCTAATTAGTCATGCACCCTCGTTCAACTACAACTGCATATCTGCTGGCGTACGGATCGCCGAGAACAAGCTGGAATAAATCGATTGTTCGATACTATTCGAAGAGCCATCTAGATGAAATGTTCTATACTCCAGAATATTCGAGAGAGGCTTGCAACTATATAACCGCTGGAGGACAGTCAGAATTCAGAGTTAGTTACAGTTCCAGAGTTTGCTGATAGATAGCCACAGTAGAAATAAATTGAAATAGTAAATGTTTTAGTGAATAATCGTTGTAAATAGTGTTTTAAATAAATTAGGAAAATTAGTTAGTGCAGTTTTACTACATTTGTTGTCAGAAGTCGGATGTTTAAAATAAATAAGTGTTTGTTCGTCGCGTTGAAAAACTGATTGACGTTTATCGCGCCTAATAGACAGTTAGTGAGTGACCCGTTGAACATTTGAGTGCAAAGTGGACAGTTTTGCGCGTCGCGGGACAATAAACTGAAAACTTTTTGTGTGAAATAAATAATAGACTGATATCTTGGTGAAAAAGACACTGAACAACAAAATGGAAGAAACGAGAGTGCCGAGTTCTGAAATACGGAAGTTTCATGTGAAGCCGCCCCAGTTCGACGGAGAAATTCCTTGGGAAAATTATCACCGACAGTTTGAAGCAGCGGCCAAAGCAAATGGTTGGAATGCAGGGGAAAAAGCTGTTGCACTAATACTGGCATTACGTGGTGAAGCTGCGAATATCTTACAAACCCTCACCGAGCGAGAACTAGAGGACTATAATAAGCTGGTGAAACATCTGGAATTATGGTATGGCCAGATTCGCCTGGAATACGTGTACCATCTACAGTTGAAAAATCGAAACCAGAAGGAGGGCGAATACTTACAGGAATTCGAAGCTGATATTGCACGCTTAGTTCGCCTGGCATACCCAGCCACACCGAATAACGTAATGGAGCGATTAGCGGTTTATGCATTCTTGGATGGACTTCGCGATCAAGAAATCAGGCAAGCATTGATATTAGCACGTCCAATTGATCTCGTAGACGCACTGACACGCGCTTTGGAATTTGAGGGTGCGAAACAATACTGCAAAAGCCAGAACAACATCCGAGTGGCTGAGGAAGACCGACAGGAGCCTACTAATATGGAAGCTGTGATGCGAAAAGTGCTGAAGGAAGTTGTGTCTGAGAGAAGACTGATACGATGCCGAAATTGTAGAGAACTTGGGCACATGCGTAGCAAATGTTCAACATTGAAAAAATCGACATCAACGATGAAGATCAAGAAGGAGCAATCGTCAGCTCGTATCCCACAATCCCCAGTTAACAATGCATATGTCGCTGTCTTTCAACGACAGAACAAAGGTGTTTTTGTAGACGGTCTCATCAACAACGAACCTCGTACCATGCTGCTTGATACAGGTGCGACTAGGACAATCCTTGGACCTACATTTGCCAAAACACCGGCAAGAATTGAATCGTCGAATTGGAAGCTACGCACAGCAACTGGAGAGCCGGCAACTGTGTATGGTGAACTTCCAATTGAACTGACTTTGGGCAGCACTAAAGTGAAACATCGGGCTCTGGTAGCGGATATTGAGGACGAGATAATAATTGGAATGGACATCATGAATTCTAGAGGATTCGAGCTGAATTTTAAAGACGGCGTCCTTCGTGTTAACGGAGAAGAGATGGTACCTCATGGGAGAAATGAAGAAATGGTTCGAGTTCTGCTGGCTGAAGACGTAAGCGTACCGGAGAGGGCTGAAACCATTTTGGAGGCTCGCCTGGATGGAGGTGCGAGCAGTGGAAACGTGGTGATGTTCGAGCCCAAGCTACATGATGAGAAAATTGGACGAGGAATTGCACTAGGAAAAACCTTGTTGCGTGCTGATAAATTTGTGCCAGTAAGGGTAATGAATGTCAATTATTACCCGGTGACCTTGAAGAAGGTAACGATTTTGGGGCACTGCTCTTCAATTTCCTCTGTAATCAGGAGTGTACGTGGCACTGTTAGCCAAGCCAGTAACATGCCAGCAGAATTGGAGAAGTTGGTTGCTATCTCGTCCAAGGACATGGGGCCAGCACAGAAGCCTAAACTGAGAGAACTAGTCAGGAAGTATCAGGACATCTTCGATACCGGAGTAGGCAGAGGCGGTAGAACAAAGGTGGTTCAGCACAAGATAGATACTGGAAATGCCCGACCAATCAGGCAATCAGCCAGAAGACTTCTTATCGCCAAAAAGGAGGAGGCTGACAAAATAGTCTGCGACATGGAGAAAGACGGAGTCATCGAGCCATCCGACAGTCCCTGGTCCTCTCCAGTCGTGTTGGTGAAGAAGAAAGATGGATCAACACGGTTTTGCGTAGACTACCGTCAACTAAACAACGTGACGAAAAAGGACAGCTACCCTCTCCCAAGGATAGACGACACGCTAGACACGCTGGCTGGATCTACGATTTTCTCGACCTTAGATTTGAAGAGCGGATACTGGCAGGTAGAACTGGACAAGGAAGATCGAGAAAAGACAGCTTTTACCGTCGGCTCCAGATTATGGCAGTTTACAGTTATGCCATTCGGCCTCTGCAATGCTCCAGCCACGTTCGAAAGATTGATGGAGACGGTTTTGAAAGGACTATCATGGAAGACGTGTCTGGTGTATCTTGACGACATTATTGTGGTTTGCAGATCGTTCGAGGACCATGTAAAAAACTTGGAAGAGGTATTTCAGCGACTGAGAAGCTCCGGACTGAAACTGAGCCCCAAGAAATGTCATCTGTTTCAAAAAGAAGTACGTTATCTCGGCCACGTTGTCTCTGGGAAAGGAGTGGCAGTAGATGAGCAGAAGATCAAAGCTGTTAAGGAATGGCCCGTTCCGAAAGACATTCACCAGCTTCGAAGTTTTCTTGGCTTGTGCATTTACTATCGCCGATACGTGCTGGGATTTGCTAACATCGCAAAACCACTGACCAGGCTCGCGGAAGGACAAACAAAGTTCCAGTGGTCAGATGAATGCCAAGATTCATTCAGGAAGTTGAAAGGAGCTTTGATCAACGCACCAATCCTGAGCTACTCCCTTCCAGACGGGAAATTCATTTTGGATACGGACGCCAGTAACGTGGGGCTTGGAGCTGTCCTGTCTCAGATCCAAAAAGGACATGAGAAGGTCATCGGTTACTTCAGCAAGACCCTCAGTAAACCGGAGCGGAATTACTGTGTCACCAGGCGGGAACTGTTGGCTGTTGTCAAGGGAGTTGAGCACTTTTACAAGTACGTGTATGGACGAAGATTCCTACTGAGAACTGACCATGCAGCTCTCAAATGACTCCTACAGTTTAAGAATCCTGAGGGTCAAGTGGCACGCTGGATTGAGAGGCTCCAGGAATTCGACTTTGAGATCGAACATCGGGCGGGGACCAGCCATAAGAATGCGGATGCCCTATCGCGAAGACCATGTCCAGACGACTGTTCGCACTGCCGACGAACAGAGGAAAAGGAGTCGACACTCTGCAGAACCACGGCGATCGATGATAACTGGAATGACCACAAGATCCAGAAAGACCAAGAGAAAGATCCAGATCTTGGTTTAGTCATCGGCTGGAAGAAGAGTGAGCGAAGACCGTCGTGGCAGGAAATAGCCAGTTGTTCTCCAGTCGTTAAAACTTACTGGGCCCAATGGAACTCTTTCACCTTAGACAATGGAGTCTTGAAGCGTGTGTTGGAGTCGGAGGATGGCGGGGAAGAAAGACGTCAGGTAGTAGTTCCCAGGAGCAGAAGACTGGAAGTGCTCCGAGAAATCCATGATGGGGTCACCGGAGGACATCTGGGAGTGACGAAGACCCTCCAGAAAGTTAGGCAACGGTTCTACTGGGCCAATTGTCAAGCTGACGTCAAGGACTGGTGCAGAAAATGTGCTGTATGCGCTGCCAGTAATGGGCCTCGAACAAGACCTAAGGACCCGATGCGCCAGTACAATGTGGGCAGCCCATTCGAAAGGATCGCCATTGACATCGCTGGCCCGTTCCCACAATCTGAACACGGGAACAAGTACATCCTTGTGGCGATGGATTACTTCAGCAAGTGGGCCGAAGCCTATGCCCTGCCCAACCAAGAAGCCATCACCGTTGCCGACGTCTTGGTGAAGGAGTGGATTTGTCGATTCGGTGTCCCGTTAGAACTGCATTCGAATCAAGGCAGGAATTTCGAGTCA
Source organism: Chrysolina americana (assembly GCA_958502065.1). Lineage (NCBI taxonomy): Eukaryota > Metazoa > Arthropoda > Insecta > Coleoptera > Chrysomelidae > Chrysolina > Chrysolina americana. The sequence continues at coordinate 62,081,346 of OY293414.1, read as the reverse complement.
AACCTGTTCCAAGAGATGTGTCAGATGCTGAACATCTGGAAAACGAGGACCACAGCTCTACATCCGCAGTCCGATGGAATAGTGGAGCGGATGAATAAGACGATAAACCGCCACCTGTCCAAGGTAGTCTCTGACCACCAGAAGGATTGGGACCAGTACCTCCATCTGTTCCTGATGGCGTATCGTTCCGCAGTTCATGAGTCAACCGGCCAAACCCCTGCTAGTGTTATTATGGGCCGAGAGCTGCGACTTCCATGTGACCTGAAATTTGGGACGCCACCAGGACAAGACACTGCGGGAGATGACTACGTCAGCAAACTGCGACAGATAATGGACGACATCCATGAACGGGTCCGTTTGAACATCCAGAGTGCCTGCGACAGAATGAAGGAGATCTACGACATCAAGGCGGATGCTGGTGGATATCAGACAGGTGACCTTGTCTGGCTATACAACCCTAAACGCCGCCGTGGACTATCACCGAAACTTCGGAACTCGTGGGAAGGTCCATATAAGATCATGAAAAGGATAAACGACCTCGTCTACCGCATATATAAGCCACCACGAGGAAAACCTAGGGTTAGGTCCACTTCAATAGGTTGTCCCCTTACGCCGGAAACCACGATCAAGTCCGCACCGTCAGATCACCGGAGGACGAAATGACATTTCAGAGGTTCATGTCCCTGTACTCGAACGGACAGAAAGTTCAATATGGGGTAACCCGAGAGGAGTCACGAGATCTTTTCAAGGTTCCTGCCAATTACGCGTTAGCTCACTGTATGGCAGAAGATCTCCAAATGTCCAGAGGCATTGCAGTAGTTTTCTCCAAGAAGTTCGGTCGAATCCAGGAACTGAGAGAACAGAACCCGGAAGTTGGAGGGGTGTTACAGCTGAGGAAAGGCCAGAGAAACATCTACTATCTGGTTACCAAGAAGCGTTCTCGAGATAAGCCATCTTATGAAGATGTTTGGAAGAGCCTTACGAGATTGAGAGACACGATGCTGGACCAGAATATTGTAGACCTGGCAATCCCAAAATTGGCTTCTGGGCTCGATGGGCTTGACTGGAGAGTTATAAAAAGCATGTTGGAGACAATATTCAGATCCAGCGGCATCAAAATTCTGGTGTGCTGCAACCATCTTCCTCGACCCAACTTGAAGACTGTGGAGTGCTACTTCCATCGAACGTCCAGGTGCAGACATGGAGAATCTTGCAGATATCTTCACACTCCAAGAATGACGTTTCAGGGCGAAACGTCTTTAAGAAGGGGGCAATGTAACGATTTCGAGACCGGCCCCGAGACCGGCCCTGATCTAATTAGTCATGCACCCTCGTTCAACTACAACTGCATATCTGCTGGCGTACGGATCGCCGAGAACAAGCTGGAATAAATAGATTGTTCGATACTATTCGAAGAGCCATCTAGATGAAATGTTCTATACTTCAGAATAATCGAGAGAGGCTTGCGACTATATAACCGCAGGAGGACAGTGAGAATTCAGAGTTAGTTACAGTTCCAGAGTTTGCTGATAGATAGCCACAGTAGAAATAAATTGAAATAGTAAATGTTTTTGTGAATAATCGTTGTAAATAGTGTTTTAAATAAATTAGGAAAATTAGTTAGTGCAGTTTTACTACAATATGTTTGATAGGGATGTAAGGGAACTTGTGTGGTTTATTTTGTTGTATGTGTATGTTCCTAAGAAAGGGGTATTGTATTCGACAAATATGTACACTTAGAGCAAGTGAATAGAACAAACTTTTTTCATCATTGAAAATTCTACAAGACTAGTCAAGAACAGGAATACTAACTCACCCAAACATTTTGAAATATATATATACCTAAATATAAAAATATGAAATTTAGGAATTGAACATATTAATATTAGAGTCAAAATGTGAAAATTATTTAACGAGATGATTTTATAGGGTTTAGAGCTTGCTAAATCAGCCCTATGCAATCATCTCGTATAGAATGTCTACTCCGTTGAGAAAGTTTCAATATCAACAGATTGTGATAGTGTTTTATTTTATTCATATATGAATGAATCATTTGCTCATCATATAAGTAATCTTAAATATAACTTAATTCACTTCATTCCAATCTTCCTAAATTTTCCATTTACAATCTGTGAGACATCATGTATTGAATGAAAATAAAGCAAACTGCAATTATCATTGTTTTATTTGAAAAATGTTGGTACACCGACAGAACAGAAGTTATCTTCTTGCCTCATTTGTTTTATGAATAGAAGTGAACAAGAGCTTTTCAGGTAGATTTAATGAGTTTCAAAATGTTAAACATTCATATTATAGTCTGAAATATTAAGGTAACCTACAAGATAATATAAAGTGAAAATTTTCATGGGGCCAATGGAAAAAGAAGTACTGAGCTGAGGTTGGTAATTTCTTTGTTATGCTTTTCTTAGCCTTAACCACTCCACTGATAAAAATTCTCACATTTTTTTTATGGATTTCCTTTGTTACAATATAAACATATATATTCAAATCATATTTTTAATAAAACATTGAGATTAAGTGAACAAAAGTAAGTACTCCTGACTTTTGGAATGGAATGAGAGGATCCAAATTGAGTCTTATCGATGAACCAACAGGAGTGAAATAGTTGCCAACATACTCGTATCAATTGGGAGAGTTAATCTTCAGAATAGCTGAACGATAACCTTCCATATGATTCTCCCAAAATACATAAACGATCGTTTCCAGAAATCAGGACACAATAAAAATGGCACATAGTTCAGTCTAACAAAACATTAGAGAGTTCAGGATGATTTATACTCCTCTCATTATTAAAAATCTTCATTCTTCCATTCCTTCATCTCAACGAAACGTTTTCTGGTATCAAATATATATCCAGTCAACCAGCGAAGTCGCAGTAAGTGGCAGGGAATTCAATTTAATGTCTCTATATGGATCAACAATGCGATTTTACAGATAAGTACCAGCGATTTCGCTTTGCGGACAATGATATGCAATAAATATTAACCTTGTGATTTCGCAAAATACCATTCAAAAGCAGTTAAAATCAATGCGATCTAGAGAAGTCCTTACGACTTTCACAATGTTACCACCATGCCACATATTTTTGACTGTTTTATATTAACGTTCATTTCGTGATATTTATTGAATTTTCAATGATATATTACTCGAGAAGTTACATGGATTATGATCGGGCGACTTTTTTTGAGAAGTGAACTCACCTCTTTCGACACAAGCGGCAGAGGATAATATCAACTGGCAACGGCCGGCCAATGGCAGACATTTTGACATTGTCATTTGATGTTGATGAACTTGTAGCTTGTAGCGCTATTGTTTAGTTTTAGAATTGTAAGTTGCTAACAAAACTTAATTATTGTATCGGTACTTTATAAAGTTGTGTATTTTATTGTATTCGTGCATCGTTCAGTCCCTTATTGGTGTAGAAAAGTTGCAAATTTTCTAAAGGTAAGTGAAACTTTTTGACTTCGTTTCGTAAAATAAACTAAATTATAAACATATTCGATGAAAAATTGCGCTATTCATCTTCAAGTGGAAGGTGAGGTAGCAGCAGAGAAAATCTATACTGAAACAACAATAAAAAACTGAAAACGTTATTGATTATGATTAGGTTAAATACAAAAATGTACTGATGATGGGCCATGGGCCATGGGCCATGGGCCATGGGCCATGGGCCATGGGCTCCTATATGCAAATCGAAATAATAGAGGAAATAATTATAATAACATTTGATAGACAGATGTGTGATATTTTTGATCCATTATTCTCATGCCCTCAAATTATACAGGGTGGCTAAAAATTATTTTAGTGAAAATGAGCAACTGAAAATTATAAAAATTCAATAGTTGTTTCCTGTTGAATACTTGCAAACGAGAAATGTACAGGCGGATATAAGTAGGGTCGTTCACCCTTCTTTGATAAGAATATTCGTTAATTGTTTCCACCCCCACTTCATAATTTTGAAAAAGCTCCATTTTCTGATTTCTGATGCTGTGTTCTCTAAATAATTATGTTTTTCACTCATATATGTTCTATTTGAGGAGTAAAAATATTGAAGATTATGTAGTGGTGTAGTGGGGATGGCTTTACAGACAGTGCCTTTAGGATAACGCACATTAAATGTATTCCCCAAACTACTGCCTTGAAATAGCGCAGCAACTTATCCTCAACTTTTCATTTCAGGTTTGTGGAGGCTGCATGCAATGAAGAAATTTTTTTTTTAGTTGTGTTGATTTCTGTGATTAGCCACCATTGAAAATTTTGTTTGTTTTCGTTTTATATATAAATATATTTTTTTGAAGACCATGTTATTATTTTGTTGTTTTATGTTATTTTATATTAGTTAGTGTTAATAAATATGTTGAAAATTATATCAAATGGCTTTCCATTTATTCATTCCAGAGAAATTCCCAAACCTACATTTATTTCATCAATTTGGTAAATATAAAAGGAATAATAATAATAATAATAATAATAATAACTTTATTCACATACAATAAATAAATACGAATACAAAGAGTTGAGTGACTACACATGGTGGAAGTGAATAAAGCAGTTTAGCGATAAGTGCAAGCACTTGTTTCGCAAAATAGTAAAAATATTAATGCTTTCAAAAGTACAATGCAGTAATTACAAATGTGTACATTCATTTAATTTCCGTGAGAGGTGCATTTAAATTCCATTTAAATATTTATAATCTTTCAAAAAACCACTGCTTTGTGAATTCGCTTTGAGGCTGTCTATAGAAACTTAAAAATGTACTCTTCGCGACGTCTTACTGGCGATGAGCGTGTTTGCGGACATTAAGCACTCGCAAATAATTACTAGTGCCTCTATTTTGTATCCACATTGCGAAGTCGCAGATCCCAGCAGTAACTCTTTGCAACTTCTATGCGATGGTTTCTGGTTCACTGGATACATATTCAAATACTCTGATATTTTCCAAATGACGATATTATGTAGTAAAACTGCACTAACAAATTTTCCTAATTTATTTAAAACAATTATTCAACTAAAACATTTACTTCACTTATTTATTTATTAATGTCAGTCTCTATCTGTGAACTCTGGAACTATTATATTCGTAACTCTGTGGCTATCTTTGCATGATTATCCAGCTTATATACTCCCAAGCAGATTCCATCCACGACTCTCGATTATTCGGGAGTATAGAACATTTCATCTAGATGGCTCTTCGAACAGTATCGAAGCGATTGATTTTATTCCAGCTTGTTCTCGCGGCGATTCGTGGTCCAGCAGATATGCTGTCATAGTTGAACGAGGGTGCATAATTAATTAGATCAGGGCCGGTCTTGAAATCGTTACATTGTCCCCCTTCTTAAAGACGTTTCGCCCCGAAACGTCATTCTTGGAGTGTGAAAGGTATATGCAAGATTCTCCATATCTGCACCTGGACGTTCGATGGAAGTAGCACTCCACAGTCTTCAAGTTGGGTCGAGGAAGATGGTTGCAGCACACCAGAATGTTGATGCCGCTGGATCTGAATATTGTCTCCACAGGCCAATTTTGGGATTGCCAGGTCCACAATATTCTGGTCCAGCATCGTATCTCTCAATCTCGTAAGGCTCTTCCAAACATCTTCATAAGACGGCTTCTCGAGAACGCTTCTTTTGGTAACTAGATAGTAGATGTTTCTCTGGCCTTTCCTCAGCTGTAACAGCACTCCAACTTCCGGGTTCTGTGCTCTCAGTTCCTGGATTCGACCGAACTTCTTGGAGAAAACTACGGCAATGCCTCTGGACATTAGGAGATCTTCTGCCACACAGTGGAGCTAACGCGTAATCGGCAGGCACCTTGAAAAGATGTCGTGACTCCTCTCGGGTTACCCCATATTGAACTTTCTGTCCGTTCGAGTACAGGGACATGAACCTCTGAAACGTCATTTCGTCCTCCGGTAATCTGACGGTGCGGACTTGGTCGTGGTTTCCGGCGTAAGGGGACAACCTATTGAAGTGGACTACCCTAGGTTTTCCTCGTGGTGGCTTATGTATTCGATAGACAAGGTCGTTTATCCTTTTAATTATCTTATATATGGACCTTCCCACGAGTTCCGAAGTTTCGGTGATAGTCCACGGCGTCGTTTAGGGTTGTATAGCCAGACAAGGTCACCTATCTGATATCCACCAGCATCCGCCTTGATGTCGTAGGTCTCCTTCATTCTGTCACTGGCACTCTGGATGTTCAAACGGACCCGTTCATGGATGTCGTCCATTCTCTGTTGCAGTTTGCTGACGTAGTCATCTCTCGCAGTGTCTTGTACTGGTGGCGTCCCAAACTTCAAGTCACATGGAAGTCGCAGCTCTCGGCACATAATAACACTAGCAGGGGTTTGGCCGGTTGACTCGTGAACTGCGGAACGATAGACCATCAGGAACGAATGGAGGTACTGGTCCCAATCTTTTTGGTGGTCAGAGACTACCTTGGACAGGTGGCGGTTTATCGTCTTATTCATCCGCTCCACCATTCCATCTGACTGCGGATGTAGAGCTGTGGTTCTCGTCTTTCGGATGTTCAGCATCTGACACATTTCCTGGAACAGGTTTGACTCGAAATTCCTGCCTTGATCCGAATGCAGCTCTAACGGGACACCGAATCGACAAATCCACTCCTTCACCATGACGTCGGCAACGGTGATGGCTTCTTATGGTTGGGCAGGACATAGGCTTCGGCCCACTTGCTGAAGTAGTCCATCGCCACAAAGATTACTTGTTCCCGTGTTCAGATTGGGGAAACGGGTCAGCGATGTCAATGGCGATCCTTTCGAATGGGCTGCATACATTGTACTGGCGCATCGGGGCCAGGTCTTGTTCGAGGCCCATTGCTGGCAGCGCATACGGCACATTTTCTGCACCAGTCTTTGACGTCAGCTTGACAATTGGCCCAGTAAAACCGTTGCCATCATGGATTTCTCGGAGCACTTCCTGTCTTCTGCTTCTAGGAACTACTACCTGACGTCTTTCTTCTCCACCATCCTCAGTCTTCAACACACGTTTCAGGACTCCATTGTCGAGGGTAAGGAGCTCCATTGGGACCAATAAGATTTGACGACTGGAGAACAACTGGCTATTTCCTGCCACGACGGTCTTCGATCACTCTTCTTCCAGCCGATGACTAAACCAAGATCTGGATCTTTCTCTTGGTCTTTCGCTGGATCCTGTGGTCATTCCAGTTATCATCCACCGCCGTAGTTCTGCAGTGTCGACTCCTTCAGTGCAGTGCGAACAGTCATCTGGGCATGGTCTTCGTGACAGGGCATCTGCATTCTAATTGCTGGTCCCCGCTCGATGTTCGATCTCAAAGTCAAATTCTTGGAGCCTCTCGATCCAACGTACCACTTGGCCCTCGTAGGAGCCATTTGAGAGCTGCATGGTCAGTTCTCAGTAGGAATCTTCGTCCATACACGTACTTATAGAAGTGTTCTACTCCTTTGACAACAGCCAACAGCTCCCGCCTGGTGACACAGTAATTCCGCTCTGGTTTACTGAGGGTCTTGCTGAAATAACCTATGACTTTTTCCTGTCCTTCTTGGATCTGTGACAGGACAGCTCCAAATCCCACATTGCTTGCGTCCGTATCCAAAATAAATTTTCCATCCGGAAGAGGATAGCTCAGAATTGGTGCGTTGATTAAGGCTCCTTTTAGCTTCCTGACCAAGTCTTGCCCTTCTGTAAGCCTGGTCAGTGGTTTGGCGATGTTGGCGAACCCCAGGACATATCGGCGATAGTACACAGGCCAAGAAAATAATAAAGAAAATTGTCTTACAATATTCTTAGACTTAGCAAAGGCATTTGACACCGTGAACCATACGATTCTATTTGAACGCCTCGAAGATTTCGGAATTGATGGTATAGCACTTGAATTGTTGAAAGACTATCTGACAGACAGAACATAAGTAGTAAAAATAAATAAAACTTTAAGTAACCCGCTACCAGTAACAATGGGTGTTCCGCAGGGGACTGTGCTAGGACCGTCACTATTCATTCTGTACCTCAATACACTATTTTCGATAAATAACTTTACAGGTAAAATAATATCGTATGCTGATGATACAGCTGTCACATTTGTTGGAAATACTTGGACCGAAACTTACCAAAATGCTGAATGTGGAATGAAATTAATATATAACTGGCTCAGCAGTAGCCTGCTGAGTCTTAACTTATCGAAAACTCAATTCATTGCCTTTTCCTCGACGTCAAGAGACCGAGATATTCCAGATAGACTAAAACTTCACACATATAATTGCCCTGACATGTATCACTGTTCCTGTCAAGAAATAGTAATGACAAAATCTACCAACAACTTAGGAGTTTTTGTTGATCAACATCTTCGCTGGGAGGATCATACACAGAACTAATAGTTCTGTGGGATCATATTAACTATACAGTAAAATGACTACGAAAACTGATTTATAAATTCTATCAATTGAGAAACATTCTGAACAAGAAAATGTTGTTAATGGTGTATAATAACGCTTTAGCTGAATCTTTATTACGATACTGTCTTGTGGTTTGGGGTGGAACATTTAAAACATCGATACATAATCTAGTGGTTATTCAAAAAACACTACTAAAAATAATTCACAAAAAAAATAAACAGTTTTCAACTCAAAACCTATTTGAAGAGTCTAATGCACTCGATCTACAGAAATTATACATTTATCAATCGCTTCTATGGATGACGAATTTACCTCAACTGACAGTTAACCATGGATATGACACGCGCAGATCTGCTATGCAGGTCGTTAGTATCCCCTGCTTTAGACTAACCCAAAATCAGAAATTCATTTTCTACTATGGGCCCAAATTCTACAATCTGCTCCCCGATGAGATAAAAAATATCAGTAATACATATCGCCGAAAAAAACAAATCAAGAATTATGTAATAACTTACCCTCGCATTTATTTTGAAGTACGTATTGTATTTGATACGATTATTTTTTGAATAAATTAAGTAAATATATAAACAATTTATTAATTTAAATACAAATTGGTGCAATGAAAGTTACAATTATTATATACTACGTTTTTTTTTAACTGAGTTATTTTCGGCGCAGGAAACGTGGCCACTGCTCATTGAAGTGCTGGAAATACTGGAGGTGTTATTACTTGAACCTGCAGCGTTTTTAAAATTGAATCTCATCTTATTTATTATGTTTTGGTGATGTTGTTCATCTATCTGTAGGTAGGGTTTGATAGAATTGCTATTACCATGTCCTGTTATTTTAATAAGTTCTTGTTCCGATACACCTGCTTTTGCCAATTGTAAAACAGCAGTGGCTCGGTGAGAATGATTTGAAAATTTTTTGTTTGTCATATTCAAATTTGCCAATTCTGCAGACTTTTTGGTCCATTTACTAATTTCATGCACTCCAATTGGCATATTTTTGTACCAGCCAAGGGTTTTTTCTTTTCTCCAGTTAGGATTTACTGTCAGAAATAACCTCTGTTTTAATATTGATGTTTTCGCTTCTTTTCATCATTAGCTTACTAGAAGTCTCACTGGACAACGACTCACTTCATTATGGTTAGATACAAGCCATTTATTATTAGCACATGGTTTTGCTCCTCCATGTGTGGTTTTGGTAAAAATAGGATTATATTGTATTCTACCAGTTGGAGTATCATTTCCAGTTTCTTTTTGAAAATAATGAGTCAAGCATGACGCTCCTTCATTTCCCTCCACGCAAGTTCTACAGATGCAATTAAGAAAATTTTTATTTGTAATCCTTCCGGTGTATTTTCATCCCACGCTTCTATCATTGCTATGTACTCGTTATCTTTAAATGCTGATGCACTAACCTTTCTCTTGTCCGGTAACATTTGAAGTTCCCTTCTTTTTGAATTTCTTGCGTTTCGTGCGGCTAAAAATATGGGACTATATAGAGAATGGATCAAGTACTCTATTAAACTCCTTCATATATTTTTCTTGTACTTGTTTTGCCGTAATGTTCCACATCGTTTTAACCACATTTTCTTTATAATTTTCTCCATTACATTTTCGCATATTGAAAGCCCAATCTTTCAAAATGGACGCTATCATTTCAGTGGAAATTGATTCATTTAGCACATAGTTTCTTTCACTGCAAAACGTAAAAAATTGTTTCCATACGTACTTTTTTGTTTTCACTGTATTATGAGGCTCAGTATTTTGTATACTTTCATTTGATGATAAATCTCCGAATCGACTCATTTTTGAACAATTTTTGATAAACGTCACAATTTGACAGTTCTGTTTGTTGTATATTGATGTCGATGTGGTTACTATGAAAATGAAATTATTTTAAAATTTTCGATTGGTGGAGCTACTCTATGTATAATCAGGTATTATCGAAATTATACGAGGTAACTTAACTAAATTGGACATTCTGATTGGTTGAAAATCATACGAAAAAAATAATCAACATAATATGTATTATCTAATGAATATTATTGGTTACATTATTTTGATGTTACATAAACATATAGTTGAAAACACTGTGTTGGAAACGTCAAGATGACATTAATATTATGTTAATTTCACAAAATTGCACAAAATATTTTTGTTATGTATCATGTTTAGTGGGCAGTGCCACGTACACACCTAATCACAGAGGAAATTGACGAGCAGTGCCCCAAAATGGTTCCCTTCTTCAAGGTCACCGGGTAATATTTTACATTCATTACCCTAACTGGCACAAATTTATCAGCACGCAACAAAGTTTTTCCTAGTGCAATTCCTCGTCCAATTTTCTCATCATGGAGCTTGGGCTCGAACATCACCACATTTCCATTGCTCGCACCACCATCCAAGCGAGCCTCCACAATGGTTTCAACCCTCTCCGGTACGCTCACATCTTCAGCCAGCAGCATGGTGCGAGGCTCGCTGTTGATGAGACCGTCTACGAAGACCCCTTTGTCTTGTCTTTGAAGGACAGCGACATATGCATTGTTAACTGGGGCTTGTTGGATACGGGCTGACGATTGCTCTTTCTTGACCTTCATCGTTTGTGTCGATTTTTTCAATGTTGGACATTTGCTACGCACGTGCCCAAGTTCTCTACAATTTCAGCATCGTATCAGTCTTCTTTCAGATAGGACTTCCTTCATTAATTTTCTCATGACATCCTCGATATTAGCGGGCTCCTGTGGCTGTGGATCTTCCTCAATCATCCGGACTCTACTCTGGCTTTTGCAGGATTGCTTTGCTGCTTCGAATTCCAGAGCGCGTGCCAATGCATCCACGAGATGTGCGGGGCGAGCTAGAGTTAGGGCTTGCCGGGTTTCTTGGTCGCGAAGCCCATCCAAAAATGCCTGAACCGCTAGTCGTTCCATTACATTTTCCGGTGTAGCTGGATATGCAGGGCGAACCAAGCGTGTAATATTTGTTTAAAATTTTTGCAACGATTCGCTTGATTTCTGGCATCGGTTCTTCAGCTGTGAGTGATATACGTGTTCAAGGTGGGCTTGGCCATAGCGAAGTTCCAAGTGTTTTACCAGCTGTTCATAGTCTTCCTGTTGTTGGGCGGTGAGCGTTTGTAAAATATTTGTTGCTTCGCCACGCAATGCCAGTGTCAATGCTAAAGCTTTTTCCCCAGCCTTAAAATCTTTTACGTCTTTTTGATCTTCCTCCAAGTTCGTACTCAGATCCGGCATTGAATTTCTGTTGGAAATTTCAGGGGTGCGTACAGAATCCATTCGGTTTTCCTTCCTTGATTTTTTTTATTTGTCATCTTTGATTTTCTCCATCTCTGTTTCAACAGTTCCCATTCTTCCTTCCAACCGATTCGCCACACTGCAAACTTCTTCTTTCAAGCTTCTCGAATTTTCTAGAAGCTCTTCTCTCAAATTCTCCGAGTTTTCTAGAAGCTTCACTTCTAAATTTTTCGAATTTTCTTCAAGCTTTTCTTCTAAATTTTTCGAATGTTCATGAAGCTTTTCTTCTAGATTTTTCGAAATTTCTAGAAGCTTTTCCTCCAGACTCTTTGAATTTCTAAGAAATTTATCTTCCAGACTCACCGAATTTTGTTGAAGTTCCTCCTTCAAACTCACGGAATTTTGTTGAAGTTCCTCCTTCAAACTATTCGAATTTTCCAGAAATTTATCTTTCAAGGATTTCGTGGTCTCGTCGAGTTTACTCATTATGGAACTGAAATCAATTTCAGAAACTTCGAATAAGAACGTTTCGGGGTCTTCTCCTTCTTCAATCAGTCCATCTGCAAGTTTTTTCTGGAGTAAGGCCTTCTTTCCAGTTATTTCTAACTCCCGCTCCTCTAACTCTTGCTTCAATTCACTAACTTTAAGGTCAACCAGGTGAACTCTCCTCGGAAGCATTTTGTCTTTAATTGTTTTTAACCGAAATATCAGTCTATTATTTATTTCACACAAAAAGTTTTCAGTTTATTGTCTCGCGACGCGCAAAACTGTCCACTTTGCACTCAAATGTTCAACGGGTCACCAACTGTCTATTAAGCGCGATAAATGTCTATCAGTTTTTCAACGCGACGAACACTTATTTATTTTAAAAATCCGACTTCTGACAACAAATATAGTAAAACTGCACTAACTTATTTTCCTAATTTATTCAAAACACTATTTAAAACGATTATTCAACTAAAACATTCACTTCACTAATTTATTTATTACTGTGTCAGTCTCGATTATTCGGGAGTATAGAACATTTCATCTAGATGGCTCTTCGAACAGTATCGAAGCGATCGATTTTATTCCAGCTTGTTCTCGGCGATTCGTGGGCCAGCAGATATGCTGTCGTAGTTGAACGAGGGTGCATAATTAATTAGATCAGTGCCGGTCTCGGGGCCGGTCTCGAAATCGTTACAATATTATTTACTAGAAAATCCCTATGAAATTTTATAAACTTAACCTGTAATTTCAAAAGTCAAGAGATTGACATTTTAAAATTTGAATTTCACGTTCGAATTTTGCGCATGTGCTCTAGGTCACCTTTGCCAATTCGACGAGGAAGGGCATATAAAATCCGGCTTCAATTTGCTAACATTGGTTCTTATGGAGTATGGTTAAAGTTGTAGTTAATACATAATATATGGTTTTAAAATAATGATCAGCCCTGGGATTCCGAACTTTCGATTCGATCACGAACGAACGAACGATCAACGATTCGAACTTCAGACGACAAGAAGTAATCGTCGGGTATTCTCAGTACTTGATGAAAATGAAGGTAACATGATCGTAGATCGTAGAAAAGAAGATGAAAAAATTAAGTAGCATTAACGTATGTAATTGAATTTAATATCCAGAATAAGTTTTTGGCATAGCAAACGGAAAGATGAAAATTAGAAGTGAATTAAAAAAATGTGGACAAACCGGGATTCGAACTCAGGACCTCTTGGTTTGATTGGAAATTTCCTGTAAATACCTACCTAAATGACGATTCGACTGTAATAATTGATTCCCAATAAAATCGTCGGGTAATTTCGGTACTCGATCAGTAAACACAATAAAATCAACATGGAACGGTAAGATGATGAATTAAACCGCATTAAACATAAAATTCTGAATTGATAATTGACATTCTCGATATTCTCAATATATTTTATTCAATCTGCTAGTTTTTTGTTATTTTAAATTTACATTATTAACTGAAGGATTCCAGAGTATTGATTGAACATTTTATTCTGTGAAGGAAATTAATTTCTTGAATGTTTGTTTTTGCACTTAATTCTACCTTGTATAGGTAGGTACCTAAGGCAAAGAATATCTAGATATATTCTTTGCCTAAGGTTTCCTTGAATCTAAACAAGAGTAACAAGAGGAGAGGTATTGTACTGAATTTGCAAATGTATTAAATAGGTGCAAGTTTGTTACAACTTTCATATACCTACTCTGCAAGTTTGCTGTAAGAAATTTGTAATCACTGCGCAAAGTAAATGTTCTATTCAGAAAACATAAGCAAGTTATATTAGGGGCAAGTTTTCATGATAGGTATAGGTGTACCTCTACCAATTCCAATTAACGTTGAAAAGATAATCGTGACCGTTGTTTATTGTTTAAGAAGTCGGAATGCATTTATAGAGGGTTTGGAAATTGTATACAATGTCACTGAATCTGTTAGACAAATTGCCTGACTATTTCTGTAATCATTCATCCGCTGTTTTTGGAGCATTTAAAAAATAAAGAAATCTGTAATAGGTAACCTATACCATTGTTTAAATATTATTTAAACAATGCCTATACCTCTATATAATACTTTTGAAGTATCCTCTTCTTTCATTGCAGTGTATAAATTATATTACTGGCATAAAATTTGATATTGCAGTAAACCGGGATAGGTACCTATACCTATCTAGATAGGTATAATACTCTATAATGATATTAATAATTATTGTACTGCAGTTATGTACACACTACTCCTATTATTATCATTATAAGATGTATCTTTAATTGTTTATGTATATCTTTGTTAGGAATCCATTCTCGCATAGTGTAGGTTCCAGTAATTCTGTTGCTTTTTCTGTTGAAATTTAATTCAAAGGAATACGTACATTTGGTGCATACTTATTTGTATATCATTATAGGTACCTACATATCCTATTCCTTGAACTCGTTAATAATATTAAAATATTCCCAAAAAATATTGCGACAGTTGTAATGGCACCTTGAAATAATAATAAAAAAATTGTTAATGTTTCCGTCAACCTGCTGTACCTTTACGAGCACAACCCTCAGAAATCTTCGAATGAGTTCCCCATTTTTTTCAACAGGTTAATCTATCGCCACTTAGCTATGCCCTTATCCCCATGCAACTTCCAGTAAACTTTTGGGTTGCTCTGAAAGCCATTCTGAATAAAAAATCCCTACTGCAGAAGTGTGGATCATAGGTAAATAACGGGATGGAAACAAATACCAAAGAGTAGAGGTTCTAGTTCTGTATAGAACCTCTACTCTTTGCAAATACACAAGCAATAATAACCACTAATAAAAAGAGCAACACATATGTCAGACCAAGATAGATATACTGACGACAAGAAAATAGTTATCGTCAACTAATCGTCAAAATGTGGGCTATTTGCAACACATATACGATCGGCGTATAGGCTCGGAATCGTCAAATTCGTGTAAACGACACGATTTATGCTCGATCGTGACTTCGGAATCCCAGCCCGTGATCATTCCCTTTCCCTTTCTTTTGACAACTCACCTCTCTTTTCTTGGACAAGGTGCCCCAGAGCGCTGTATTCCAGCTCTTTCCCCACTATGTATAGATCCGCTCTACGGCTCTACCCCAGCGTTAAGGCTTGTTCATACCCTTGCGAATTTCGCAATTTTTCTGCGAATTAAATGGCTCCCAGTCATGCCGGACGAATCGTTGATGCAGAACCATGTCGGCAGCCATTTTATTCGCAGAAAAATTGCGAAGTTCGCGAGGGTATGAACTAGACTTTAACCGGGTCCATCCCTGCTAACATTTTTACATGTACCAAGTACTTCAAAATCTGACTGGGACCTCTTATTTGAACTCCCGTAGATGGACCAGGGGGTCTATTCTCGAGTTCATACGAAACCATTTTCGAACGTTTGAAGTAACATAGAGCTATACAAACGCCGCTCGTTGCATAGAGATACAACATCGAATTCCAGAATAGACCCCCTGAGACCTCGCCGAGCGGTGAAAATGTCATGCTCATGCTAAAATCGGATAGAGTCTCCTGTATATCATAAAGTGAGATCGCCGGTACATCCTAGAAAGATTTTCCCTAGAGGTCTACAACCAATATACCGGTTACATCCTGATGGGAGGTACCAAGAATATGCGTTCAATGCATACTCTTCCATTGAATGCTTTCTTTCATTGGTGAAACTAGTGCCCGTTTTCTATATCATCACCAAAAGAAGATTTCCAAAAGATACATGCAATAAATGAGCACTTGTCTCACCAATAAAATATTCTGAAAAGTAAATAATAAAAAACGAATCTTGTTGAAATAAATATATAATCTAAATCTACCCATAAGAACGAACACAATGATCGAAAAACGAATATTAAAAATTCCACAAAAAACACTATGTGAAAACTAAAAATTACTTGCTCTTGAAAACTATACCAAAAAGTTATTCAGTCTTATAGGACCATAAAAACAAATTTTAACGTCTTTAAAAATATTTCAAAATAAAAACAAAAACACTATAACGACTTTAAAAAGGAGTTAATGAACACATATTCATTTATTTTACCTGTTCAACCTTTATTGCTTGGTATGGCGAAGACTCATCGAACTCCCTTTGTGTAATATATATCATGCTCCCTCATCTCAACACCTGGAAGAAACAAGTTTTGGCTTGCACTGGCAATAAAAGTGTATTGCAGAAAACGATTGAAGTGTGTGTACCTTCCAAAACTCTGAGGTGAGATCTCTATTCTTTGGTTTTGGCGTAGTCCTAACCAGGAACATGAGTGAGCCAATTCCTTGGACAGAAACTTTTTAAAAATCCTAGTTATAGTCTTTCCAAGTCCGTCAAAAACGAAAAATAATTTAGTATAGGTAACACATAAGGTAAATGTACCCTTCACCGACCGTCTACCTATTGCCGAGTGCTAGTGTTTATATCATTTGAAATTCGAATATACGGATGAAAAACCAATATAGTGAAATAATTTACTTAATAATGTATTTAGCTTGAAGTTAGTCGACGTAGTACGCGAACTATTCGTCTGTTCAAGTTTGTCCGCTGCAAAGTGCATATCAGGTCCATTTTCTAAACAACTAGGACTAATTTTTGAAATTTCAAATTTTTCAAGAAAAAGTATATATTTAGGTAATTATGTGAGAGCAAAAAAACTTCAACGTTGGTTGAGTTATATATTTTTCTGTTTATTACATAAAAAATATGGCAATTTGAAAACATTGAAAAATAGCCAAAAGTAGAGTGGTCGGTAATAGGGAAACAACACAGATTTTTAAATCAATTTCTAACCCAGGAACTAAACACATCCTTCTTACAAAACTCATCATATTTCATTCTGTATGATTTGTTTAGTGTTGAAATCTATGCACTGACCGGCAAATATCATGAAATTGTCTCTGAAAAAGCCGAAACAAAAAAATACTTATTTCTAATTTTTTGAATACTTTGAAAACAGTGCATGAAATGCTATTCACCTTTTCTCAGTTCTGATTGTGAACTTTTGTGCTGACTATTTATTAATGAACACTAACCTATATACAAAATAATATAATATATATTTAGTTTACATAGATATATCCTGCATTCAATTTATTCATTGCTAAAATGTGGTCGGCATCAAACAAAATTTGTGTCTTCCATATTACCGACCGAAAAGCTATCAACGACCTATATTGTTCTATCAGCATTTTTTTTTCTCAATTTGATCTATGAAATATTAAATTCTTCCCGGTAATACAGACAGACTAAAATATTTTATTTTGGTCAGTTGTACTTATTTATTCAATGTCTTTTACTTAATTTTTATAATTGCAGAGGTTGAGATAAACTCAGTAAAGGATTTGGTTGTGAATCATTTTATTTTTATTTTCCAGATTAGAAAATGGAAAGAAAAAAGATAAAGGTAATTAAACCATGCAAGCATTGGATGCTATCAGAAACGGTATTGGTGTAAGACAGGCTGCAAGAGAATTCAATATCCCAAAGACCACCTTGATTGATAAAAAAAATAATAAGTATGCAGAAGGAGCAACGAGTGGAGCTCATACCGTCTTGACGAAACCCGAAGAAGAAACTATTCTTGAATGGGTCCTCTATTCGCAAGATCTGCACTGGGACTCCGATGATTAGAAATGTTTCATAGCATCGAAATGTGTCGAGAATGTGACGTCATGTTCGAACGTTAGAAATGGGAAGCATAGTACCGATATTTCGAATATGACGTCACATTTCGATTCTATAAAACATTTCTAACCATCGGAGTCCACGGACTTGGATTTCCAGTTGAGTACATTGATATGATCCTGCGACTTTTCACAATCGACAAGCCAGAACAGATTTGACTTCGGTTTCGCATAGAGACTCAACGGCTCGTGATCACACAAAACCCTATTTTTCGTTTATTATATTATTATTAGCTGGCCAGCTCGGGCAGTGGAGTTAGCAACGAAACCTAAGAGGTGGCATGGTTTACAGTTCCAGAACCACCCAACTAACATCATCACTGACATATCGCCTGATTGCCTATTATCAACTAAAAATGAGTACTTTGGATTTGGAGATCACAACGGTCAAATAGCATCTTTTACGCTGAACACTTCTGAAAAATCAACGAATTGCTACGAAATGAGGAGAATAATCAACGATAAAAATATATCCAATTTTAAAACAATAATTTCGCGAGTTGACTGGACCCCGTGTTTTACAGAAATAAACACAAACAATGCTTTTCAGAAATTCTATCAGAGTTTTAATGAATGTTTTAACAAATCTTTCCCTCTCAAAAAAATCAAAGTAAATGGAAAACCTCCAAAACCTGGATGGATCACCTCCGCAATCAAAAATTCTTGTAGGAATAAGCGCTGTCTCCTGTACATAAAAAAATTCACTAACAACCACATAATTTTGAAGTATATATCTGAATACTGCAGGATCCTCAAAAAAGTAATAAAAAAATCTAGAGAATTGTATTTTGTCGGTCTCCTTGATATATCTGAAAACAAAATAAAAACGACATGGAACATTATAAATAATAACCTAAAACCAAATAATTCTAGGACGAAACCTGCAATCACATCACTGAACATTAATGATTCAATAATTGACCAACCTCATGAAGTAGCCAATGAATTTTTAACATATTTTATCAACATCGCTAGCAATCTCAATGAAAATCGCAATTCCACGCATAATGCAACATATTTTCTCAAAAACATTAATGTTAATCACAGTGGATCGGTATTCTTCAGACCTGTTACTGAATCAGACGTTGAAATGGTTGTAAAACGATTGAAAAACAAGAAGTCTCCTGGTTTTGACGATGTTCCCATAAAAGTGGTCAAATATTGTATGGACATTTTAAAATCAGTCTTCACACATCTGATAAACTTGTCTCTGGAAAGTGGTATTTTTCCAGATTGTCTGAAGATAGCAATCATTAAACCGTTGTTCAAGAACGGTACTAAAAATGACATAACGAATTATAGACCAATCTCTCTTTTATGGGTGTTTTCTAAAATTCTTGAGTTTATTATTAAAGATCAACTTATGACATATTTACAACTCAATAAAATAATTGAAGAAAAACAATATGCATGGTTTCAGAGCGGAAAAAAGCACTGGCGACGCTGCGTTCGATTTAGTAAACAAAATCAATATCATCATAGAAAAGAAAGCCATCCCATTTACTATATTTTGCGATTTATCAAAAGCTTTCGATTGTGTTGATCATGACATTCTTCTAGAAAAATTAGAGCACTATGGGCTACGTGGTACGTCATATCGGTGGATGCAATCTTATCTAGAAAATCGTGAAGTTTTTGTAGAAATACCAACACTGAATAATTCATTGATTTCCAAAGAACGGTCAATCATCGGAACCTTAAAGTGCGGTGTTCCCCAAGGATCAATATTGGGACCAATTTTGTTCCTTCTGTATATAAATGATCTAGTACAGAGCTTTCCATCAATATAATTTTTTTTGTTCGCTGATGACACTAGTCTACTCAATTTCAATGACAATATCAATGATCTAGTAAAAACGTCCGAAACCGTAATGAATAATATTTTTGATTGGTTTTCAGCAAATAAACTGATAGTAAACCTTAAAAAAACATTTAGCATGTTAAATCACCCCAACAATAATATTGAACAAATTGAGATTAATACAAGAGATGGAGTCTTGAAACAAGTCACAAACACAACATTTTTAGGATACTGCGGCTTGATGAAAGGTTGGATTGGAAGATACATTATCAGTGACGAATAAAAAGTTATCTAGCGCAATCTATGCAATAATATCATCAGAACTAATGTTGGCTTCAATATGGCGAAATTAGAGTCTATTATGCTTATTTTCAAAGTACGCTTTGCTATAGTATTGAATTTTGGGGAAACTCGGTTGATAGTCAATCAACTTTTATTTTACAAAAAAAGGCTATATATGAGCACTTCTAGGATTGTCGAGATTTGAATCATGTAGGCAGCATTTTTCAACCGAAAAATTATTTACAATGACTAATCTTTATATATATAGAGTGGCTATAGCAGCATTCAAACGAAAACAAAGCTACACGAAATTATCAGATGTCCACAGCTATGACACTCGAAACAAGCAGCAATTTCTCATGCCAGCACTCAGCTACAATATCAATCGAAAAGGATCGCTATACATGGGAATTAAAACTCTAAATAAATTACCGAACTCACTAGTTGAAACGACTTCGGTCACCAAGTTCAAAAGACAATTGAAGAAATTTCTCAACAATCATGTATACTACAACTTAACTGAGTTTTTCGATGATCATTTTTAATGCGTCTCACCTCCAAGCATCACTTCCACTATTTCATGAATAGAGTCAATATACTATTATTTTCTCTTTTCATTTTCGTCTTATGCTTTAATATTTTGTATGATTTTCAATAATTTTTTATATTTTGTTCTCTCTACTCTTTCTCGATGCTCTTCCGAGCGAAATGCATTGTAACTCATTATTATTACTATTGTAACATATATATGCTTGTAATGCAGTTCCTAAGAAATAAATGTCTGTCTGTCTGTCTGTCTGTCTATCACAGAGGTAAGAACCACAGCCTGTTTAAACTGTCATATTTACTTGAATTTACTCCACAAAAAAGGTGGAAATTTCAATAACCCACGAATTAATAACAACAAAATATTCCTATGATAATATAGTCCACTTGAAATTGCTACAAGTACTTTCGACGACAACCGTATATTTGGCGATTGCATAATTGCGTTGTATCAGAAAATTACACTTCCATATAACATATATAAATGCCGACTGCACTTCGCTATACCAGTACAAATTTTAAATTGCTATAGATCTCCATGTGGGGATATTCAAATATTCCTAGAAAAACTTGACGATGTACTGAATCACATATACAAACCAAATGTTAAAATTATGATCTGCGGCAACTTCAACATCGATGCAAAAACATCAAATACTGACTTCCAAAAATTGATGAATATATTAGCTTTAACCAAATGTTAAAATTATGATCTGCGGCGACTTCAACATCGAGGCAAAAACATCAAATAATGACTTCCAAAAAATTGATGAATATATTAGCTCCGTTTAAAATAGATAATAATTTAGTCAGGTGGCCAACCAGAGTTACTATCAATAGCATATCTATCATAGATAATGTTTTCACAAATTTTACTAATGAAAGCAATACCTGCATTCTTGACAATACCATATCAGACCATAGAAGTGTCTATGTCGATTTCAATATTGAAGCACCAAAACGGAATCCACAATCTTATTATAAAAGAAATTTCAATGACATCTTTATATTCAAACGTCTTGAATTCAATTAGCAGGGGCGAGTGCCCTATTGGGGTCTTTTGTGACCTCAGTAGGGCATTCGACTGTGTTGATCACGAAAATCTTTATAACAAACTCAATAATATTGGCATACAAAGGAATGCACTGAATTTTGGCTGAAAACCTTTGTCTCTTCACGAAAACAATATGTAACTATTATGAATGTACATAACAACGTAAAAAAGTCATACATATTCAATTATGTGGATATTGATGTTGGAGTTCCACAGGGCTCAGTGTTGGGCCCAGTACTTTTTCTATTGTATGTAAATAATATTGAATCCATCTCTACAGAGGCCAATTTCACACTATATGCAGATGATACATCACTGATTATTTCAGATAAAATAGATCAAAATCTACAAACCAAAGGAAATGTAATTCTACAAAATTTGAATACCTGGTTTAAGGATAATTCCCTATATTCGAATAATCAAAAAACGCACTTGATAAGATTTCACGCTAGACAAAAAGAGGTTACCAGCTTCAACTTAAAAATTGGAGATGATGAAATTTCCCCGTGTTCAACAGTGAAATTTTTAGGTGTACACCTTATTGATGAATTCCTCAGCTGGAAAATTCATTGTGGAACAATTGTATCAAAACTAAACTCCATGAATTATTTACTTAGAAACCTTCGTCATATTCTAGACCAGAAACAGCTAATTATGTTTTATCATGCTCAAGTCGAATCACGCCTTCGATATGGTATTACTTTCTGGGGAGCATCTTCCTCGTGCAAAGATGTTTTTGTCGCCCAGAAAAAGATTATTAGATGTATAGCAGGAGTCTCGAGAAGTACAAGCTGTAGGGCCTTTTTAAAATTTTTAAAATACTAACATTACCGTGTTTGTACATTTTTGAACTATGTGTTTTTATATACGACAACCGTCATTGTTTTATAAGAAATGAAGGTGTGCATTCTATTAATACTAGATATAAGACAAACTTTCATGTACCATTTTGCAAAAATTTACTGACACATAACTACTCTCCCAATGTAATAGGCCTCAGATTATTCAATTTGCTCCCTCTTGAACTGAAAAACTCCATTAATATCCACAGCTTTAAAATTGCGCTCAAGTCCTTCCTTCTGGAAAATAATTATTACTCCGTTCAGGAAATGATTGAATAGTACATTTTTTCATTTTTATTCCTTTTTACAATTTTAAAGAATGTTACACTTGTCGTCTACTTAGTTTAAGTTTTATTTTTAAGGTTTTCATGACTAATCCTACACAATGTACCTTTTGATTGTCTTACAGGATAATAAAAAATTATTATTATTATTAATTATTAAATGTCAACTCGTACAATTCTATGCCAGTAAAGCAATATACCATGAATGCTATTTCATCCAAATCGTATCATAGCAGAAAAGGACTGCAGCAGACGCGCAGTTACACCGATTCGTATTTCATCCAATCCGTCCTATTTCAGAATGTACACTGTAGACTGAGACATCATCAGCGAATCGAAATGTGACGTCATATTCGAAATATCGGTACTATGCTTCCCATTTTCTAATGTTCGAATATGATGTCATATTTGAACGTTAGAAATGGGAAGCAATGGAAGCATAGTACCGATATTTCGAATGACGTCACATTTCCGATTCTATAAAACATTTCTAATCATCGGAGTCCAGCAGCACTGGGACTCCGATAATTAGAAATGTTTCATAGCATCGAAATGTGTCGAGAATGTGACGTCATATTCAAACGCTAGAAATGGGAAGCATAGTACCGATATTTCGAATATGACGTCACATTGCGATTCTATAAAACATTTCTAATCATCAGAGTCCAGGGGCAGGGGCAGAACGTACATATCACGATGGTGCGTTGCGACGTTGTCAAACTCCCAGTATCGATTTCTTCGAGGGCGGTTTTTCAATGTACTTTAACTTCGAGCTAAATTTAACTCATGGTTAGAATGTGAGTCGATTGCTTCATTTAGCAAATGTCATATTCATTCTAACCACGAGTCAAATTTAACCGGGAGTCAAAGTACGCTAACACGACATTGATAAACTGGCCCTGAGGAGGACTTTGGTTGAACTTTGTTTTAAGAAAATTTCTCTATATGGCAATATTTCAGCTTGTCTATGTTGGTGATCTTGTGGCCCTTGAACTGAACCCGAGGTGAACAGCACTGGACTTACTTTATAAATGGGGTGTAATTAGAACATGGTCTGTAAAATAACTTCAAGAGCTACCCGGAGCTAGTCCCTGTGGCAATTAGGAAGTGGTTTATGTTAAATAAGCCGCTCTCCAAATACCGCAGGGGCTAGCTTCGAGTAAAGTCTAGTTCATACCCTCACGAACTTCGCAATTTTCTGCATCAATGATTGGTCCGGCCCTTTTTATTCGCAGAAAAATTGCGAAATTTGCGAGGGTATAAACTGTGAACACGCCTTAACTCTGGGAAGCTCCTGTAGTGACCTGACAGACGACAAGAATACAAGAAATTATATAACAGCACCTCGTCCTCGAGATCACTTGAAATTACCTTGTTGATGCCACAATATATAAAGAAGAGTTTTTGGTCCATCAGTAGTCTACTTTACCGACCGGCTCTGATGACGACATTACCCTTTTTTGTGTACCCGTTGGTGCTACAAAAAATTTCCTTCAACCCTTTTTTGATCGATTTAACATCAATAACATACTAATCCAACTTGTTTTTTCAGATGGGGAAACATAGTAGGTCTAGATCAAATTCCAGAAATGACCGGAAGCGAAAACACTCACGATCTTCATCAAGAACGGACAGGGATATGGATATAAAGCGCATCTCCAAAGAGCTGGCCTTAATAAAGTCAGAACTAGAGCGGAACACCGCTCGTAATCGCAGTAGTAAAACAAGAACTACTAGTAGATCATCTAGAAGTAGATCATCGAAATATAGTTCATTCAAAAGCCCTGAACGGCTTAGTGAATCAACTAGAGGTGGAACACCACCTTCGCCTACTACTAGTGAGGGATCACCGCCGTCGCCTACTTCTACTGGTGGAACACCACCTCTACAAATAAGAGGTGGAATACCACACTCCGATGAGTCTCCTGAAAATGCAATCATTATACACAATGATGTAAATCTGGATTATGATACTCTACAGGCTCTGGGGAAAGACTCTCAGAATAATCACAAGAAAACGTATGCACTACATTCTGTGGTCCAGAATAGATGGAAAACCATTCTCACTGAAGGCCTGGACAAAGAAGAAAGAGCAAAACTACTGGATCAACATTTGTATCCTAGCAATTTGACAATGTTGAGAGGCCCAGATATAAATCCAGAAATCCTGAAGGCAATACCTTCTGTCATACATAAAAAAGACAAATTTCAGCAATCAATCCAAAAGCAATTGGGAAAAGGCCTTGCTGCCCTAGGTGCTGGCATCAACATCCTCTTGAAAGAAGGGGATAATAAAGAAAACAAAAACACTGTCCTAAGCCTTCTTAGTGAATCGGGCGAGTTGTTAACAGATGTTCACTATAACATGTCTCTCACTCGACGAGCGCTCATCACTCCGTCATTAAGTGCAACTGTAAAGGAGCTGACCAATGCAGCACCTATTGAGGAATTATTCTTCGGTTCAAATCTTGGCGAAAGAATCAAAACAGCAAAGGCTGTTGAGAGGTCAGTGATAGACCTGAAACCCAGGACTGGGGTTAATTTCAAGAAACCGAATCCCCAACCCAGTACTTCAGGTACAAGAAGCAATGAAAACAAAACATATCCTTCTTTAAACTGGAGGAGCCCGTCAGTGTACAGGAGAGACCACAGACAGAAAGGTCGATATCTTCATCAAAACAAGAAGCCATTTCAACCGTCTAACCGGAAATAAGTAAACATGTAAGTATTTTTGCAGACAGCCTCAAGTATTTTCATAAACAATGGAAAGACCTGGTACCACCACATTCAGACATCTTGAACTGGATAACTGGCTTCAAAATTCCTTTCATCAGAAAACCAAGCTCCTTGTTGCTCAATAATAATCATTCCAAAATCGAATGCAAAGAATTAATGATTGAAGTCAATCATCTTCTCAAGATAGGAGCAGTTGTAAAATGTAAGTCTTCAGTCTCCCAGTTTGTTTCACCATGTTTCCTGATTAAAAAACTTAATGGAAAAAGAAGATTTATCCTCAACCTGAAGAAGCTAAACAAATATCTGGAACCTCCTGATTTCAAAATGGAGGACAGTAGAACAGTAATGAAACTGATTAAAAAAGATTACTTTATGGCTACCTTAGACCTCAAGGATGCCTATTTGCAAATCCCAGTACATCAAAAATTTAGAAAGTATTTACGTTTTAAAGTCAGTGACACTTTATTTGAATTCACCTGTTTAGCTTTTGGGCTATTAATATAGCCCCTTATATTTTTACTAAGCTGACAAAACCTATCATAAGGCATTTGAGAGAACAAGGCGTTGTTTGTGTTGCATACCTCGATGACTTTCTCATAATGGGCGCTACTGAACAAAAATGTATAGAACATGTGCAAAAATCAATAACTTTATTAACTTCATTAGGTTTCACTATAAACCTTGAGAAAAGCAACTTTGCCCCGAGCAGAAGATGCACGTTCTTAGGATTCATTTTTGACAGTCAAACGATGACAATAGAAGTACCTCAAGAGAAGCGATTGAAAATTCATACAAAAATCGGGGAGATTAGGAAAACAAAAAAATGTAGAATAAGATACTTTGCCCAATTCTTGGGTTCCTTGGTATCTGTTTGCCCAGCTATCAAGTATGGAAAACTATATACAAAAATGTTTGAAAGAGAAAAATTCTTGGCACTTAAAACAGCCAAACAAAATCATAACAAAATTATGGTTCTATCAGAAAGTATAAACAGTGACCTCGACTGGTGGGAACAACAAATTATCTGTGGAATGAATGAAATTAGGCAGGTTAGTTTTGCCCTAGAAATATATTCAGATGCTTCAAATACAGGGTGGGGCATTTACGCGAATAACAAATCTACTCATGGGTGGTGGAGCACAAAAGAGAAAGAAAAACATATTAATTACCTGGAACTGAAAGCCATACTGTTTGGACTCAAATGTTTCGCAAGGGATCAAAAATCATGTAACATCCTCATTCGAGTGGACAACACCACAGCCTTGTCCTACATTAACCGAATGGGAAGCGTACAACACTTAGAGCTTTGCTTACTATCAAAAGAAATATGGCAGTGGTGCGAGAGTCGAGATCTATGGCTTCATGCAAGTTATGTTAATACTAAAGATAATTTAGCTGATGAGGATTCCAGGGTTATATCCCCAGAAACAGAGTGGGAACTGGCAGATGTTGCATTTAGAAAAATTGTTAGGCATTTGGGCCAACCCGATATAGACTTGTTCGCGTCCAGTGCGAATAAAAAACTCGATAAATATGTCTCTTGGCACAGGGACCCAGAATCAGTAGCGATTGACTCGTTCACCATATCTTGGAAAGACATATTTTTATGCCTTTCCACCATTCGCACTCATTTTGAGAACACTAAACAAAATCATAAATGATAAAGCAGAAGGCATACTAGTGGTACCAAATTGGCCCTCACAGCCATGGTACCCTCTGTTTAAAAGCTTAGTGGTGCCTGATTCAGTAACTGTCATACTTGATCCTAATGAAAAATTACTTTTCTCACCTTTCAGGAACACACATCCGTTACATGCCACACTTTCTTTGGTGGCAGGGAAACTCTCCGGCAAGCCTTCTTAAGAAAAGGTCACTCAGAGGAGACAATCCTAATGGAATCGATATCGGAATCAACACTTAAACAATACAGCTCATCCTATGAAGCATGGTGGTCTTTCTGTAGGATGAAAAAGTTTTACCCATTCAAAGCAGAAGTACTAGCTTTTATGCAACACGAGATGAATCATACAAAAGCTAAGTGTGGAACATTTAACCAGCATAGATCAGTGCTCTCTCTGCTATTTCAAAACGAAATAGGAAAGGACATTCTTATAAGAAGATTCCTCAAAGGTATACTGAGACTGAGACCTCCAGCACCCAAATACGATATCACATGGGACCCGCAAACAGTCCTTAACCATTTGGTGTTGTTAGGAGCCAACATAAATAAACCTGACCCTTAAAAAATATTGTGAAATACTTTAAAATGGTAATGTCGTCATCAGAGCCGGTCGGTAAAGTAGACTACTGATGGACCAAAAACTCTTCTTCTTTATATATTGTGGCATCAACAAGTACCTAAAGGCGGTACTACATAGGTAATTTCAAGTGATCTCTTCGGACGAGGTGCTTGATATAATTTCGATCGAACTTCACAGGTAAGTTCGTTTGATCGTTAAATCATGTTCCAATCAAACCCATTTTGAAGTCAGGTGAATTTCAGTTCAGGGGTAACAAGCTCAACTGGGTGCTACTGCACGGATTCATCATTTATGCGAATCGCACAAAAATCGCGAATATTCGGGAGGGCATGAACAAGCCTTAAATAGTCCTCCACCTTGGAGCACGTGCGATTTACACGCATATGCATTTATGACCCTTGTACCTGAAAACTGCATGATCATTCACAGTGACCTGGCAGATCACGATGTTCCAATGAAACCCCATTTATAAAGTTAGGTGCGGTTCACGTCAGGTTCAGTTCAGGGTAACGTGCTTCACTGGGTGATTCCCCTGGCAATTGGGAAGCATCTATTATCATTTAATTCATGGGAGAGATAGAGGCATAACTGTCTCTTTTATTTGTTCCCAAATTTAAGGCGATCGATTCTAGAATAGAGACCCTGGAATAATGGCAAGAATTCCTTTCCACAACACTTCCCAGTAGGCAATCCGCATGAACCAATCAGAACTATCCTGGCAAAGGCGGTATATATGAATCGATGCTAATGCCGCATTCACATGACAGCTTTCGCCTATCGCAGAAAGCTTGAAAAAAACGAGCGCACTGTTCACACGAACAATGTTAAAAAAGCCATAGGCCATGCTTACTATCCTGTCGGTGGAGAGATATGGTTTCTGAGGAATTGGAAGAACTTTCAGATAGTTTACATGATTTGAATCATGTGTTCTTTCTGAGAAAAAAATATTGAAGCTGCGGCATTGTATTATAATTATGAAATACATGAAATAGAAAGAAACGAAGGATTTGGCTGATCCCAATCCTTCTTGAGAAAATGAGATTGATGAATAATGAAGAAAACTTTAGGCTTCATCAAACCGTTTATAGAGAAATTAATGGCCGACTGCACCAATCTTTTTAAGGAGTCCTTAACGCTAAGGAACCCGTAAAATCCAAATTTCGGTTGTACCAACATTAAGCAATGCCTATAATAACCTTAAAGGCTACCTTTACTAAGTCTCCCCACGCGACCACTTAAAATAACCCTACTAAACTTTTTAGGTTATGTTTTGTTCCAACATGAAAAAGTTTTAAGGTTGATTGTGAAAAATATAGTAAAAATGGACTACCTAGAGTATATCGGCGAGGAGCCAGACTTAATTGAAGACGATTTAGAACTTATAGATTTAATTGAAGTAGGTTTTCCTAGGAAAATATATAATCGGGCAAATCACTTTGAAGAAATGGAAGGTTCAGACTAACTAAGGAAACCGTTCTACATATTTTGACTCAGATTGAGAACTACCTAGAATTTCCCCATAATAGGTGTGTATGTTTAGGTAATGAAAAATCGTGAAAACCCACAAATTTTGGCATGGTGTTATTTAATACTTTGCAATTATTGAAGAAATAACAGTGTTTCGCCTATAAACCAGGTATTGTGCTGCCTTCGTTATTATTCCAGTGCAGGTCATCTTAGACAAGTAGCAGAATTTATGGTAATGGAAACTTTCAAGTTATGCCAGATTTCAGCAAAACTATTGAAGATTTAAAAATTTATCGAAATCGTTACATTCGTTTTTTTACTTCAACTTGCTCAATTCTATATTTATCGGTATCCATAACCAAATGTATATATTAAACGATGCTACAACTTTACAACACACTACTATTTACAAACCATATTATTAGACCAGTTTAGTGTGACGTCACGCCGCATGAGTGTCACGGACCATTATTCAAACAAACCGTACGTGCCATTGAAAGAATCTGTATGTACATGGTATATTTTTTGTGTTTTTCTCGAAATTAGTACAAGGAAATGAGTGAAATAATCAAAAAAATTGCATTCTCTACCATTTTCAACCTACAAATGAGAGTTATAAATAAATATATTATGTTTAAATTTTACTATAGGTAATAAATCAAATATCCACAAAAATCCAACAGCTTATATAGGAATCAAACACAAGACAAGTTTGTTTGGATAATGCATATGAAATAACTAAACAAAATTGACAGTTCTGACGTCAGCACTCAAGAGTCCATCTCTCTCTCTTTAATTTATTGGCCGTTGCTTCCAGTGGGGCCATAGACCAAGAGCCTATAGCCGCTCTCCAATTGCCACAGGGAGTAGCTCAGAGTAGCTCCTGAAGTGGTTTGACAGATCACGACAAATTATGTACCAATTAAAACCCATTTATAAAGTCAGGTGCAGTTCACTTCACGTTCAGTTCAGGGGTAACAAGCTCCACTGGGGGCTACTACCCCTGGCAATTGGAAAGCAGCTGAGTCCATACCACAGAACTCATAATTATCTCAATAAAATAAAAAATTTATTGCCCGGAGATAATTATAGTCATAAGATATAATTACGAGTTCTGTGGTCCACACTCGAACGGGTGGGATTCCGTGTACCATAGAATTCTATAGTCGACACAATGAGTGAGATGACATTATGGTTGAATTCATGGAAGAGAAAGAGACATAACTGTCGACTATAGAATTCTATGGAACACGGAATACTACACCTCTGAAGTTGGGAGGATGGAAAGAGTTATTTTCCTCCATATTTTTTTCTTCACTCCTATCCGTGGAATTGTTGACATTTTATTTGTTTTATGTGCCAAACAGCTGTGCCATCGTAGATAAGTAAACTAAAGTAGATTCACTCCCAGTCGGTGCCTTTGGTGTACCTGGTTCAGATTTTATTATTTTTCGTCTCACTTGGTCTCACGTACGGCATTCTATCTCGGATTCAATCACTGAAATGAAAATTTGGGGTGGGAATGTCGGCACAAATATGGCGGCGAGTGACCATATTCTTTGCCCTAATGTTTACTATCTACGGTGGGTATGCCGAGCACGGACAGAAAGTGCTTCGAGTCGAGCATTTGCTAAGCTCGTGTCCCAAATTCTCCTTCTCACAAAATTAAATAGCACATTAATTGAACTTTTTGATTTTTTATTTCGTATATTTACATTTTATGTTTCCCCAGTCACCAATTAGTTGGATATAAAGTATTTTATGCAATATGTAAGTTTCTTCTTTGTTTAAAATTTGGAAATGAATAGAGATACTTCTATCATGAACTTTCGAATCATCTATTTGAGTGACTTGGAACAGATTTTGCAATGAAATGGATTGTTATCAGTGTGGCCTCAGTTTTTCTCTTGTATGACTCATTCCATGGACTCTCAAATTACTCGAAGTGGTAAAAGCCTTGAGACATATGCAACAAAACGGCTTTTCACCAGTGTGAACCCTTTCATGATTTTTCAAATTACCTTTTTTACTGAAAGATTTTGAACAGGTTTTGCAACCAAACGGTTTTTCACCAGTGTGAACCCTCTCATGATTTCTCAAATTACCCTTTTCACTGAAAGATTTAGAACAAATTTTGCAATTAAATGGTTTTTCACCAGTGTGAACCCTCTCATGACTTCTCCAAGTACTCTTATCACTGAAAGATTTTAAACAGATTTTGCAACCAAACAGTTTTTCACCAGTGTGAACCCTTTCATGACGTCTCAAATTAGTCTTAGAACTGAAAGATTTTGAACAGATTTTGCAACCAAACCGGTTTTGACCAGTGTGAACCCTCTCATGAACTTTCAATGAATTCGTTCGACTGAAACTTTTAGTACAGATTTTGCAATGAAATGATTTTTTGCCAGTGTGAACCCATTCATGAGCTTTCAATGAATTCATTCGACTAAAACTTATAGAACAGATTTTGCAATTAAAAGGTTTTTCACCAGTGTGAACCCTTTCATGATGTCTCAAATTACACTTATAACTAAAAGATTTTGAACAGATTTTGCAATCAAACGGTTTTTTACCAGTGTGAACACCCTCATGAACTTTCAATGAGTCTATTCGACTAAAACTTTTAGAACAGATTTTGCAATGAAATGGTTTTTTGCCAGTGTGAACCCATTCATGACCTTTCAATGATTCCATTCGACTGAAACGTATAGAACAGATTTTGCAATTAAATGGTTTTTCACCAGTGTGAACCCTTTCATGATGTCGTCTCAAATTATTCTTATCACTGAAAGCTTTTGAACAGATTTTGCAACCAAACGGTTTTTCACCAGTGTGAACCCTTTCATGATGTCTCAATTTACTCTTATAACTAAAAGATTTTGAACAGATTTTGCAATCAAACGGTTTTTTACCAGTGTGAACCCTCTCATGAACTTTCAATGAATCTATTCGACTAAAACTTTTAGAACAGATTTTACAATGAAATGATTTTTCACCAGTGTGAACACTCTCATGACCTTTCAATGAATCCATTCGACAAAAACTTTTAGAACAGATTTTGCAATGATATGATTTTTCAACAGTGTGAACCCATTCATGAACTTTCAATGAATCCAATCGACTAAAACGTTTAGAACAGATTCTGCAATTGAATGGTTTTCCACCAGTGTGAACCCTTTCATGATTTCTCAAAGTACTGTTATCACTGAAAGATTTTGAACAGATTTTGCAACCAAACGGTTTTTCACCAGTGTGAACCCTCTCATGAACTTTCAATGAATCCGTTCGACTGAAACTCTTAGAACAGATTTTAAAATTAAATGGTTTTTCTCCTGTATGAATCCTTCCGTGTTTCCTCAAATTCCCTATTGTACTGTAGGATTTTGCACAGATTTTGCAACAAAATGGTACTGAAAGCCTCCGAGGTTCGGCAGATGAGTCCTTTGCAATTTTATCACCAGATATTGCTTCAATGTGTACATCAAGTGGCTTTAATTTCGAATCTGAAAATAGACCCGATTAGACTATCAATTTGGAGAGTAAAATCTATTAAGAACATGTCAAATAGGTTCGGGTGTCTCAAATGTCATGTACAAGCAATATCTGGTTTTTTACAGGAGAAAGACAAACATTTTATGAACAAAAGTGTCAGGATGAGACCACTATATTTTAGTATAATTTTTCAAATATGCAGGGTGTTTCGTGGAAGTACTGCAAACCACAATAAAATTTTTTGATAGAAGGCCCTGTAATTATTGTAAGGGGTCATTCCATTCACTCCATAGGTTTTTCCAGTCTTATTCGTGACATTTTTGATGTTGTATTTCTTTCATACGCCAACCTTGAATCTGAGCATGAGCAAATCATATATAACTATTTCGAATCTGTTTATTCCCGGATTAGGCTAATTTGATCATTATGAATCGATTGGCGTTCGCAGAATTGTTCTATCTCTAACCGTTCCCGAGTGGAAGTTTATCTGCAGTTGGAAGGAGTAATTTTCCTCAATATTTTTCATTCGCTCATATCCGTGGAATTTTTGACATCTTATTTTATATGCCAAACGGCTACGCCGAGCACTGACAGAAAGTGCTTCGAGTCTAGCATTTGCTATGCTTGTGTCCCAAATTCTCCTTCTCACAAAATTAAATAGCACAATAATAGAACTTTTTAATTTATTATTTCAAACATTCCAATCCTTGCATTTTGTGTAAAATTTGAAAATGAATAGAGATACTTCTGATACTGACCCCTACCCCTATCATAAACTTTCAAATTATCTACTCGAGTGACTTTTGAACAGATTTTGCAATTAATTGGATTGTTATCAGTGAGACCCCAGTTTTTCTCTTGTATGACTCTTTCCATGGTCTCTCAAATTACTCGAAGTGGTAAAAGCCTTGAAACATATTTTGCAACAAAACGGCTTTTCACCAGTGTGAACCCTTTCATGATTTTTCAAATTACTTTTTTTACTGAAAGATTTTGAACAGATTTTGCAACCAAACGGTTTTTCACCAGTGTGAACCCTTTCATGACTTCTCAAAGTACTGTTTACACTGAAAGATTTTGAACATATTTTGCAATGAAATGGTTTTTCACCAGTGTGAACCCTCTCATGAACTTTCAATGATACCATTCGACTAAAACTTTTAGAACAGATTTGGCAATGAAATAATTTTTCACCAGTGTGAACCAATTCATGACTTCTCAAAGTACTCTTATCACTGAAAGATTTTGAACAGATTTTGCAACTAAACGGTTTTTTACCAGTGTGAACCCTCTCATGATTTCTCAAATTACCCTTCTCACTGAAACATTTTGAACATATTTTGCAATGAAATGGTTTTTCACCAGTGTGAACCCTCTCATGATTTCTGAAATTACCCTTTTCACTGAAAGATTTTGAACAGACTTTGCAACTAAACGGTTTTTTACCAGTGTGAACCCTCTCATGAACTTTCAATGAATCCATTCGACTAAAACTTTTAGAACAAATTTTGCAAATAAATGGTTTTTTACCAGTGTGAACCCTCTCATGATTTCTCAAATTACCCTTTTCACTAAAACATGTTGAACATATTTTGCAATGAAATGGTTTTTCACCTGTGTGAACCCTCTCATGACTTCTCAAAGTACTCTTATCACTGAAAGATTTTGAACAAATTTTGCAACTAAACGGTTTTTTACCAGTGTGAACCCTCTCATGAACTTTCAATGAATCCATTCGACTAAAACTTTTAGAACAGATTTTGCAATTAAATGGTTTTTCACCAGTGTGAACCCTCTCATGTACTTTCAATGAATCCGTTCGACTGAAACTTTTAGAACAGATTTTACAATTAAAAGGTGTTTCTCCTGTATGAATCCTTCCATGTTGCCTCAAATTCCCCATTTTACTGAAAGATTTTGAACAGATTTTGCAACAAAATGGTACTGAAAGTCTCCGAGGTTTGGCAGATGAGTCCTTGGCAATTTTATCACCAGATATTGCTTCACTCTGTACATCAAGTGGCTTAAATCTCGAATCTGAAAATATACCCGATTATACTGTATGAATCTGGAGAGTAAAATCTATTAATAACTTGTCAAATAGGTTCGGGTGTCCCATCGATAGATATAGTTTATTTAACCACGTTACATACAAGAATGTTTATGGCAGGTCGGAAAGAGTACAGTATACATACGATAATTACATAATCAAATATAAAATATCAATGATAACTATTATGAAAGGAATAAAAATGTAACAAATGACAAATAGGTATCAATAATAAAATTGCGAGATTACATTGATGGTGATTCACAAAATAAAAAAGCAAAAATGAAAATATATGTATGATGTATATAAAAAATGAATGATATGTATATAAAATCATTTATAAACACGAGGGACACAATTACATATTTTATGTGACAAGCTCCGATCAAGTAACACAACCTAGAATGAGTATTACTCGAATATTACTGAAGGTAACATCTTCTCATAATGTTATCTCTCAAATCATGACAGTGTTGCCATGTCGCAATTTTTGATTTCTGTCTGGCAGTATATTCATGGCAACGAAAACCCAAAAATACTGTTTTGGATGAAATATATAGCAATAAGAAGGCAATTGAAACGATCATTGCAGCTTGTTGGGAGCATGTAAAAACGATAGTATTTTCATCGCCGAACGGAGATTCTCCGTTGTCAATATAGTCTGGTCAGTACGGCAACGCTGCATTTGATATTTGACAGAACAACAACAAAACATTTCTGTTTGTTTTCGTCTTTGGCTTATAGGAGTGTTTTCCCGTGAATAAAGGGCAGATTCTGAGATAATTCGTGTTAAACTATGGCTAGTTTTTAAGCAAAGGAGAAGCATTGTGAAATGTGTAAAAGACCATTTGAAGCTGGAAATCAAAATATGTCATTTCATAGGTAAGCTACCAGTGTCGTAACTATCGAGAAAAGGAAACCGAATTGGAAAGGAGTAAAATGAATGAATTATGAAAAAACATGTCTACTAGAGCATCGGCTGTTCTCAAAATCATGTGGAGATTCTTCCATCATATTTCCAGGTTTCCATTCCATATTGCGTTTCCATTATTTTTATTTTATTGAACCACAATATTTCTTTGAACAACTCACGACACTGCCGGTGAGGGAAGATGTCCCTTACAAACAAAGTTCGAGGCGTGAGCGGCGAGTTACTCATATAGATTGTGTTATTTGATCGGAGGTGACAAAAGCAATATCTGGTTTGTTTTCGTACAAGTGTGGACTACATTTTGAAACAATTTTCAAATATACCATGTGTTTGGTGGAGGTACTACAAACCAGAATTGTATTTTGTCAGGGTTATGTCTTCCAAGCTCGTTAAAGCAGACATTAAAAAGCTTCATATTCAACTTGGCAGATTCACTTACAATCCGCACTAAATACGCAAAATTTCATGCAGATTCCTAAAATGTATGATTTGTTTTTGCTCAGATTCAAGGTTTGGCATATAAAAGGAATACAACATTAAAAATGTCACGTCGCAATTACTCCTTCCCCCTCCAAATGATCTTTTCAACTCGGGAAAACGGCAATTTCGCGACTACCAATCTAAACAAGAAACAAATTTGCTGCTTCTCATGCTGTTACTCAGAAACGATGATAAGATCGATCGATATGCGGTTTTCACCATTAAGTTTGTCATAAAATTTGACCCAGACACAGATTTCATCTGTCTAGTTTGAAAACAGGACTTTCCTTTTAAAAGTGTCCATTTTGGCCCACTTTGTACAAAGTCAAAAATTTCATGACTAGAAGTAGAAAAAAATATGGAAGGAAATTACTCCTTCTATAACACCCGACTACGAATTTCATCAACTTTTGTCAACTGCCAGTGTTGCCAGATCTTTCGAAAAACTATACTTTCAATAACTAACGTCCAGCAACACTGCCTGACTGAAGGCAAAATACCGATTACCGAAATATATCAAAAAGAAAATCAGTAATCCATAGAAACTATGGATTATTTGAAAGGGGAAAAATATAAAATATCCCAAATGAAACCTATGGTGTTTGGAAAAATATAATAAAACATCCACCGATACAACAAAACAAAATTCAGATAACATTCCGGGTTATGGAAAGTCTGGAAACAGTTGCGCTGTTACAAAAATTGAAATAATATTAAATGAAAGGAGATCGAGTCGTGCATCTCAATTATTTTCACAGACCATGAACATTCCAGAGACATTGCTACAAGAATAAAAAGAATGAGCAGATCGAGTTGTGCTTGATGCATCATTCATATTTCTTGTAACTCCCATCAATAGGGCAAAAAAAATGTAAGTGTATTTTTTTCTGACAATCAATTAAATGAAGATTGGAATTTTCAGTAAGAATAAAATTAGTTCAAGAGATGGGTTCTTGAACTGACAATGAAAGATAATATGCTGAATATTCATTGATTAAGTGTGATTCAACATTCAAATCTCATTTACTGCTTTCGTTTTGAGAGTTTGTTGAGCTACTGCTTGGTATTCATTGGCTGAAAAACGGCATCCGTCAAACTTCCAAAACTAAAAAGTATAGAAAAAGAAACCTGGTGGGTGAAACTCTCAAAATAAAAACAGTTATTAGGCTCATCAGTTCCTGACTTGGAAACATCAGCAGCGATTGAATTCCGCTTGAATATTGAAAGGAATAAACAAATATAACATTACCTGTGGTATAGTCAAGAGCAGACGGTTTCACATCGAGTGTCATATCCTGACCATGTAACAGGGACTCAATTTGCTTATGACAGCTACATTCGTGTCTATAACTTGTGGATTCGAAGATATTTGTTTCCTCTCCAAAACCTTGATAACACACCTCGCAGAATCCAATACGTTCACTAGATTTTTCCTCACCAGTTTCACGTTTGATATCATCGTAGAAAATATCAATATCATTTTTGATATCTACAAAGTTCTTTGCATCTAGTTTTTCTTCATTATGCTCCTGGTAGCTGCCTGTGACAAAGTTTTGGTAAACAAAGTCTGTTTCGCAACTAATAGGACTGCTACCATTACTCCTGCATTGCTCATTTTTCACTGAATCCATTTGTGAGGCTTTATCGAAATCGTAACATTCGTTTTTTACTTCAACTTGCCCAATTCTAAACTTATCGGTATCCATAACCAAATGTATATATTAAACAATGCTACAACGCCTTCAACTATTGAACTATTTACAAATACCAAAATACCTGACCAAGACAGATCAAGAGTACAAATACAAACACTCCAAACTCGAAGAAATTAACAAAAACCACAGAGTAGTTATTTTAGCTCTCTACTCTGTGCTGAGCTAAAACAGGAATAGAATACAGGAAACATGACATGACACATGACGTTTCAGATCTTGCACATAGCCAAATGCATCTTGCACCTTGCACATAGCACATAATGACATAACACACATTTGTGTTCTGTGATGTTATGGACAATGAAATGTAAAGGCCGATTCAGATGTACGCGTTTTTGAAGCACGGGCGGTTTAAACGCCTTCTCATGTTTTTATCACAAGAACATATTTTATTCGGTTCTGTAATCATTATGTCAATGTTGAAGTAATGCTATTTAAGTTCTTCAAATAATCTCGATATATTTTTCACTGCCTCTAAGGCCGGTTCAGATAAATGTGTGCCCATTTTGCATGCATGAGAATCATCATACAGTGAAAAACATACAGAGTGATTATTTGTAAAACTCAAATAGCATTACTCCAGCATTGACAAAATTATTATAGAACCGAACAAAATATGTTCTTGTGATACAAACGTGAGTAAAAAGCGTTTGAACCATCCTTGCATCAAAAACCCTGCATCGACATGCATGTATCTGCAAGTACCTATCTAAAAAAGATACTAGAAATGGTGATATAAATGACCCTGTTAACAATTCAGTGAGAAACGAATCGTGAGAAAAGTTGTTGAAGGCGAACTATATAGATTTTTGATCAAAAATATGGCTAATAGGAGAAAACAGGAAGAGTCTTTGATATCCTTGGAGGAAGAAGACAATAATGCTGCTTGTTCATCGACAAGTAACGGATGTCAGGAACAGTTGATGCAAATGATGATGACGATGGAACGAAACAGCGAGGAAAGGTTCTTTCAACTCATGCAGCAGTGGGAGCAGAGTTCGAGACCAATATCTTAGACAACAAACTTCCAAGTAATGCCAGATTTCAGCAAAACCATTGAAGATTTAAAATTTACATTCGTTTTTTTACTTCAACTTGCTCAATTCTATATTTATCGGTCTCCATAACCAAATGTATATATTAAACAATGCTACAACTTTACAACACACTATACTATTTACAAACCATATTATTAGACCAGTTTAGTGTGACGTCACGCCGCATGAGTGTCACGGACCATTATTCAAACAAACCGTATGTACCATTGAAAGAATGTGTATGTACATGGTATATTTTTTGTTTTTTTCGAAATTAGTACAAGGAAATGAGTGAAATAATCAAAAACATTGCATTCTCTACCATTTTCAACCTACAAATGAGAGTTATAAATAAATATATTATGTTTAAATTTTACTATAGGTAATAAATCAAATATCCACAAAAATCCAACAGCTTATATAGGAATCAAACACAAGACCAGTTTGTTTGGATAATGCATATGAAATAACTAAACAAAATTGACAGTTCTGACGTCAGCACTCAAGAGTCCATCTCTCTCTCTCTTTAATTTATTGGCCGTTGCTTCCAGTGGGGCCATAGACCAAGAGCCTATAGCCTCTCCAATTGCCACAGTAGCTCCTGAAATGGTTTGACAGATCACGACAAATTATGTTCCAATTAAAACCCATTTATAAAGTCAGGTGCGGTTCACTTCAGGTTCAGTTCAGGGGTAACAAGCTCCACTGGGGGCTACTACCCCTGGCAATTAGAAAGCAGCTTAAATGTTGTGAGGAATGCATCGCAATTCCCCCAGAAACTTAAACTTGCTCTTACGTTATCAGCCTACAACTTTCGAATTGGTAAGAGCACGAGTATCTGAGATTATAAGAGAAATGCCGTTGTTTTACACGTCCCAAATAAATAAAGCATTTCAGAACATTTTTTTTCATCAATTTTATGACATCGCTTTGCTTTCTAACCTATAACTATAAACTTTCGTAGCTTTTTTCCGCGAAAAGTCGGACTGAAATCGACTTTTTGGCTTATGACCTTGAAAAGTGCTTTCAGATCTTTCGGCCAATGATATCACAATACGCTATAAGCCATGAAGCGAAAAGCCAGCATGTGAACCATAAGGCGGTATAGTAGTCCCAAGTATTCAACTTGGATAGCAAGGTTAGTTTGGTTAGTTTTTTTATTTTTAAGCCATAAAAGAAGGGAACATGATCTAATTTAACCAAACTGCCCTCGGACTCCGATGATTAGAAATGTTTTATAGAATCGAAATGTGACGTCATATTCGAAATATCGGTACTATGCTTCCCATTTCTAACGTTCGAATATGACGTCACATTCTCGACACATTTCGATGCTATGAAACATTTCTAATCATCGGAGTCCCAGTGCTGGACCTTGATATCCAAGTTAATCCTCAACGTA
Organism: Chrysolina americana; assembly: GCA_958502065.1. Taxonomy (NCBI): domain Eukaryota; kingdom Metazoa; phylum Arthropoda; class Insecta; order Coleoptera; family Chrysomelidae; genus Chrysolina; species Chrysolina americana. The sequence continues at coordinate 62,041,103 of OY293414.1, read as the reverse complement.
ACCCAAAATTACATTGCACACCACGCAAGCGCAACTAAAATAGAGTTTTGATTGGTCCATGCGGGAAGTATTGTAGATGGGAATGCCATTTGAGTATTTGAAATAAACTCCTGATTCCGTGCGTGCTTACTCTGCGTTTTTCACGCACGCCGAAAGGCACAGGTGTGAACGGTGACCGTCGACACGCATGCATTTCTCATGCAGGGTTAAAAATACAGGGTGAGCAATCATGTATCTGAAATCTGAATATTCTGAATCGGCCTTTACAGTCTTTTCTTTACATTACACACAGTTTACACTGAGAAAAAAACTATCTTTCATTCTAGAAAATAGATTAATATAAATAATATAATGTAATGGCAACTTACGGTTTATAAATTTTCTGGATGATAATACAACAGATTTGATTCGAACATTTATGAAATCTCATTAATGAATGAATAAATATAGCTTTATATAAATTTGTAGACCGCTGTGCCATGCCAAATGACAAATGGATTACGTCACCAGTGGACGAAAATGGTGTTGACGGTGGTCGGGCGTTGAAAAATAATAATTTTTTTTAACCGGGGTGTTCTTCTGAATTAAACTATTGTACAAATCCACTACGATTCGACAAAACATTTAAAGATTTTAATTTTCATAGGTAAGTATTGAATCAACCAGTATTGCTATATAACGGTATAGTCCTTTCTTGTCTTTGAAATTTGTACTCGACTTACTCAATATTGAATGCTCTCTGTTGTGTTTTGATGTATTAATAGAACTTCTTTTCAATATTATTTTGGATTTGGCCGTAACGTTTTTATAACCCTGTCATAGTCATAAGATATTGAGGTTCAACTTGAAAGCATTGATTTTCTCCAAGTAAATAAAGGACGCATGTGTAATGCCCTTTAAATGTGTAGTTTTTTTATTTCATGAATCAATTTGTTTTACCAAAGACTGTATCTAGTGGCAATATGGATCTCATTTTAGATAGACCAAAACCAAGTATGTCTGATAGGAGAGCTGAACTCGAACGTAAGAAGGCCAAACTACAAGCTTTAAGGGAACAGAAGGACAGGAGAAGACGTGAAAAAGAATTGAAGGATGTTGAAGAAGCTACAAGCCGTACAATTATGGGTGGAGGTGGAGATCGAAAAGAATTAGATGATTTGCTTCGAGAAGTTGGTGTAGCTCCAGTATCAGAAGTTTTTTCCAGTATATCTAGTGCAAATTCTCTTACCCCTGAGCAGAGCCGAAATCATACGCCTGATACTTCACTTCAGCCAAATAGCTTACCCAATAAGTGAGTAATAAATTTTTTTATTTTTTATTCATAACATGTTTTTTTATTATTAGTGTTATTGCGGTAAGGAAAAAAATTCCTCAACTTAGTGTTGTTCCTGTGCAAACTACAAATATTCCACCAAAAGAAGTTGTTGTTTACACCAAGCAGACTCAAACTACTACAACTGGGCATGATGTTAGGGATGGTAAGCTTATTTCATCTGTGAATGTTCTGTTTGATATGGTATTTAGTTCAGAATATTTTGGTTATTTATTCATCATAACACTTGATAAGAGTTGAGAAATTTACAAAATTTATTAGAACTTATTCGTCTTTTAGATAAGGGGGAAGAAAAAAAAATTGAGTTCTGTTTTAGGTATGTGAAGTTAGAAATGCAATGAATAGTCTAGTATTTTTAAGTCTTATACAAAAAAGTGTTGTAATTCTGAGAAAATATGTTGTTACATATGAAGAACAAAAAGTGATTCTTTCACAACTTCACTGATGCTAACTTTATTGCTAGTTTGAATTGTATGAACTGTTCCTCAATCACAGTTCATCTAATTTCATTAAACTGTAAATATTACTAGCAAATAATGCCAAAGTGGAATAGAAAGCTCATTTAATATTTGATCTCTCAAACCAGAGATTTATGTACAGACTGAAAATAAGTGTTGATCATGGAATTCGAATTGATTTATAAACAAATTTTTTGGAAGTTGAAAAATTGTCCCTAATCTCTATAGATAATGAAATCAGACAAGTTCTGAAGTTGAATAGTTATGAAGAAAACAGGATAAATATCTCTTGGAAAGTTTAATCAATTGTCAGTTGATCTATTTTAGCCTTTGGTCATAATGAAAATTTTCCATCTTGTTTACTTATAATAACTATTGCGATTCAGATTTCTGTTCATATGAAATTTATATCTGAAAAAAAAAATTATTAGTTCACTAATGTTATTATGTTATTATGCCCTAGACTTTTTCACAGATTAGTACTTTTTTCAGAAAAATATCTAAAAATTTTATTTTAACTGGAGGAATAGCGAGAAGACATTTTCTGTAATTTTTCTGTGATGGTGATATTGGTAATAACAAAATCAGTTTGTTATTATTATTAAAAAGTTGATGAATTGGTCAAGTTGTAGGTACATATAGTTTGTTTCTTGTTTATTTTATTTGCGGTTTGATGGCTCAAATTGTTTTTGTTTGCATTTAGTATAGTAATTTCTCTGTGACTTCTTCTTTTCAACTTTGAAAACTGGAAAAAAACTGAAACTTCAATATACCCAGTGGACACTGAAATGTAACATTATGACATTATATTATACAGGGTCAAAATGCAGAAACCTTTTACTACTATGTATATTTGAGTTATATATCTGATCACTCTCATCTTCTTTCTCACAGTGAACTAGGTATAATATAAATTAATTCAAACTGTGTGTCACCGAATATGGGAAACAACAAATATTGATTATTCAGTCAGAAAGAGTTGTAACAAGTATTAGAATAATGGTCCTTATATTTTAATTGGCAATTTATTGAAAATGTTTGATTATCTGGATTCAACAACTTTTTTGAATTCAATATTGATCACATCACATCTTGATTATTCTCAATCAAAAACAAAACTGAAAATCTTTATTTTGTATTCGGTTTGATATTCAAACAATAGAATATCCATTCACTTCAACATTAATAATTAATAATGTTTTAATTAAAGGGATATCACAATACATATTATTAAATCAGATCTATGCATTGTTTATTTTCTACAGCATTAATGATAAAGTTTTTGTAAATAATAAAATTTGTTCACGTTTTTTTCTTCTGGAATGGGTTTCTTGGTGGAGATTACCAAACTTTGTGATTTGTTGTTATTTAATTTCAGTTGGTTAGCTATGAACCAATGTTCAGCTTTCTCTTCAATTTCTTCCTATAAAATTTCTAGGGAATAATTATTTTGCATGAAAATAAATCAATGTTGTGTCATCTGCATATAGGAAGGACAAAAACCAACATAGATCATTGATATAGATTACAAACGATAGTGGTCCCAGAACCGAACCTTGTGGGACATTAAATCTAATTTCTCTAAAAGCAACAATTTGTTGTTATATATTACATGTTGGAAGCGATTCCTACAATACAATTAAATACTAAGAGTTATACCTCTAATTCTGTAATAGCCAAGTTTTTCTTGAAGGGTTTAATGGGAGACACGGGCAAAATCTTTTGATAAATCACAGAGATTAATACCTGTATGATATCCTCGTTCAAGTCTCGCAACTAATTGCCCTTATTGCTGCACTTGTAGAACGATTTTTAAGATACCCCAATTGTGCATTACTGAAAAATGTATTGTCTTCAAAATATTTGGCCAATCTTTGTTTTGTTATGTTTTCAACTAGATTTGAAAATATTCAGATGATAGAAATAGGTTGATAATTATCTGTTTCAGCCCTATCCACTGTTTTGAAAACCGAAATGATTTTGGAGTATTTGAAAGTATGTGGAAATTTACCCGTTACAAACATTTGATTAGTTAGGTCAGTAGAGGCTCCACAACTGTATCAATAGTGGCTTCTAAAATTCTGCCACTGAGGTCATGGATACCTAGACCTGCCCCTGGACTCTGATGATTAGAAATGTTTTATAGAATCGAAATGTGACGTCATATTCGAAATATCGGTACTATGCTTCCCATTTCTAACATTTGAATATGACGTCACATTCTCGACACATTTCGATGCTATGAAACATTTCTAATCATCGGAGTCCCAGTGCTGTAGAGAGTTTTCTCTGATATCAAATTTTGTTACGGGCTGTAACTGTTCATCTTCAGTATGCTACTGCACTGTTTACATTCAAGAATGGATACCCTACCAAATGAGTTATTCATCCTAGAAAAACTGACTCACCAAATTGAAATCAGCAATATTTTTCAATATAAAATAACAATATGTTGGTTCCTTTTACGTTACGAAAATGAATCGTTCAGTCATTTGCTTCCAAGTAAAAATAATGTAACTGAATCTAACTAGTAACTATTGTCTAGGACGTTAAAATCATTTGTGTTAAAATCTAGTAAAAAAGTGTGTTGTTAATACTTGTTACAAGCTCAAAAATTGATAATTTCCATTTTTGGTGCAACTAGGTTGGTGAAATTACAAGTAGTGAGAAACATTATGAAACTGATAAGAAGTGTCAATTATAATGAATATAATTCAATAATATCTAATATCTACCTACTCAGTAGGTATTATTGATAATTTTTTTTTCTATAAGTAACTTTGATCTTGAAAATTATATAAGAATTGTTCAACATTTTGTGACACCTGGTATATCAGTAGATGTTTTCTTGTGTAGACGCTATTTAAATGTTTTTTCTTCTGAACAATAGTTCTTGTGGAATATTTTGGAAGCAACATTCTCGCAAAAAGATTAGATAACAAAAAAAGTCGTCTATCAATTATTATTATACAGTGAGTCCAAGATAAGGTTATGCACCATGGGGATATCTGAAACGGTAATAGATACAGTTGAGGTTAAATGGAGAAAAAGTTGCGTAACAGAAGGGTCACGAATATGGAAGTGAAAAATTATGAAAAATATTTTAGATTTTCAAGTTATTTTGGAAAAACTGACCAACGTCCAACGTTTCGATATCAAACAACCATCATCAACTTCATTTTTGTAAATACGACCGTTTTTGAAGTGTTTTTCATTCTGAATTCAATGATGTATCACTCAAGATGGTTTCAATACGTTTCGGAACCTTTTCGACCATCATCATGAATTTTACAAGAGATTTTCACCAAGCATTTAACATATCAACCCAATATATTGATTTTCTGCAGATCTAGGATATCAAATTCTACATTTTTTTCTCAAATTTTGGCCGGTACTCGAAAAATTCTTCAATATTTGAGATGATCTGACACACAGTTGAACTGACATGTATGATACCTCATTGAATTTAGAATGAAAATTACTTAAAGAACTGTATTTTTCGAAACAGATACGGCCTTGTAAAAAAATGAAGTTGAAGATGGTTGTTCGATAACGAAACGTTGGACAGTTAAGCTAATATCATCAAAAGAAAGCTTATAAAATTTTCCGTGGAGAAGTATTTTTTATATTGTTCCAGCTCTGATGATAACACGACAAAAAAATAAAAATAAATCGAAAAATTCAGTTTTTCTAACATAACTATATAATATAAAATTTTTCACTTCCTTATAGATGGCCCTTCTGTTACGCTACTTTTTTTTTCATCTAACCAAAACTGTATCTATTACCGTTTCAAATATCCCCGTGGTGGACAACCGTATCTTGGACTCACTGTATATTCAAAAGGTGGATTGGCACATGTGGTTGATTGCAAATCTCGTTTTGGCAGAACTTAGTCAGGAATAGAATTTTTTTGTAATTACAGCAATTATTCCCCCGTTTGATTGATTACTTTTTCTCAACATTTTTCTCGAGTTCTCTTCAAATATTTACTTTGATGTCATTTATTACTACACATATATCAGATTGCTTGATGTACTACTTGGAATTGTGAATAACCCAAGTTGAATATGAGCAAATTATTTTCATCTATATAACTCGACGTGCATTTTGCCAACAAAGTTGGCATCCTCAGGAGCTCAAAAAACCGTACGCTTTTCAACCAGTCGTGTATTTTAACAAAATGATCAACCAGTTCAAAATTTGCTAGTTTGAATTCTTGATTAAGTTGTTTTACAACTATTTACTTCATTTTTACTCAAGTGTCAAATTATGGTCACCTGCAAATTGGGAAAGGGATATAACTAGTTATTTTTTCGGAGATGACAACCAGCAACAAAGCCTAATTCTATCAATTTTCACTCTGCTTTCAAAGATTGACAGGCACCATATCTGAACAAAACTTGAATATCTGTAAAACAAACTTCAACGGATCAGACAAGACAACCACTGATGCCACTCTCCTTTTTTCTTCAGTCTGCTGTAATCTTATCCATTTATAAACCAAACATGAATATGATTTGCTCCAAAATATGCAAGTCAGTTTATAAAATGAGTAACCAGAATGATTCGGTAAATGTGTTATAAAGGCTAATAAATGGCAGTATTGCTATGCATATTCACATTATCCTTCAAGAACCTTATTCAGATAAGGAACTAATGTAGAAATTAATATTAAAAGATCAGAACAGTTTTTTCAATCATATATATTGTTGAATAATAATGTAGTAATTCAATATTTAGTAAACCACTAATAAGAATATAGTAGTTGATTTATTATCAGGTCCATAAGACTTGTCACAACTGCTTTCCTTTGCCTTTGATCGTAGTTTCTAATTTGTTTATTTTTTTAGTTATTTGCTTGATGAATGTCCTAAAACTTATTCTTTTTCCGTTTTTCCATATTTGCATAAGATTATTTTGGATATTGGAAACAGTCCTGTGAGTATCTTGTAGACAAACAGCGTTTACCTTATATCACAAGATTTCATAAATTTTATAAATGTTTTTATGCATTGAGAGTATTTGCTTAGTTTACTTTATAATTTCTATGTTCTTTGTTTTATTTTTCATACTCGTGCATTGACAGTTTGTATCTGAGATCAATGAGTTGTAATAAAAGAGCGATTTATCTATACCACAAGAACATCTGAGCACAGAGCAACTTCGCATGTAGTTCCGAGTAGGAAGTTATTCCTAATCAGTACTGAAAATATCCCACAGAAAAATACTAACTCCCCGTGTTCCTCTACTGATGAGGAACTATTCCAATATATTATACAAATTTTGAATAAATTGAGGGTTTCCACTGAACACATTTGCTTTGAGCTTAGGCGTCTCACAGATTTAACTTAATATTTGGGCACTGTAGCCTGAAAGTAGTTCTGGTTTGTAGCGTGATTTTCTTCATTCAGGTTGAAACAAAATTCAGCTCTATTTTATTTATTTGAAGAATCTACTGGGAATTTATCCATTTGTTGTTTACTTGCTATAAAAAAATCAGTTCTAATAATCCTCACATAGTGTAATTACACACAGCCATATGAATGACCATCTAAAACTCGTACATATCATCTCAAAACAAAAAGCATTATACTGATGCGTTTCGAGTTATTTCGAAATTACAGAATATTGAGGATAGGAGAAAATAATATCACCAACATTATTAAACACTCGGAAAATTAACAAATTTTTGAGAAAGTGATATACTATCGATTTACAAATAATACATTTGTACCAGGTCATATAATTTTGTAAAACATAACACATTGAATATAAAATACTCAGAATGGGTAATGCTCGAACACTGGTTAAATTGGGAAGAATAAACATCCCCCAGAAGATGGTCACTTGGTCAAGGTGTTTCAAGTAGTGGTTTGGTGTTGGGATAAAAATTACAGTATTCATTATTACAGCTTCCAAACACTGCAGTGCATGTATATGTAAGCAATTGTAATAATTTTTTCACATATCCTAAGGTAGATGCAAACATTTAGTTACTATGATATGGGAGTTTTCGACTTTCATTATCTGGATTATTTTGACTAATCATGACGTTTCAGTCGGATTATATCCGATCGTTTTCTAGTGTAGAATTATTTTGTTTTTTTAGCCCATTTAAAAACGTAGATTATTGAAACACTATTTTTTCCTAAATTATTATTTTCTGCTCTATTTTCTTGTCTAGTCACCTAACTAGTTAGTTTAAAACCGATTGCAAAAATGTTTACTGAACAGACAAACATTATCATTGGTTATATTCAGTGGCGTTTCTAGTATGTATGGACCCCCCGCAAGAATTTTGCCAAGGCCTCGTGTTGGAAATATTATCGAGCAGCTCACGAGAATAACAATTTCAAACATATGGTTACCACTTCCGCGTGGGCCCCGCTGGTCCCCGTAACAACCGCCTCCCCCGCGCCGCGGCGTTTCGCGGTATAGTAGAACCGCTACTGGTTATATCATTAAAATATTATGCAACAATTTTGAGACGTGTGTACTGAACAAACATCATTATTTTTATTGTTATTATATTATTAACATAATCCTTTTCTTAGCTATGTTTGAAGTTTTATAAAAATTAATTGCAAAATTTATACCGGTTGTTACTCCCCACGTCCGTGGGGTGAGTGATTACTGTGTCCAAGAAATATGTGCATAAGGCAACTTAGGTGTCTCGTCTATACCGTACGAGTGTCATAGATCGTAGCATAACACTCGTAGCGCCGCATTATGCCCTGGGATATAGGGTGCGACTGCATAAGCTTGACAAGCAAATGCACTAGGGTCTCGTTCCTTATTTACACAGGCGTTTGTTATTTTTAATCTATAAATCAAATCTAGTGTCTCAGATTTTTCTTTCTACATTACTTATTTCTAGGCAAAGGGGGCTTCAACATCGATTTTTGTTGAAAATATCATATAATTATCAGGCTGAGTTATGTCGTGTCCATGATCTCACCCGAAGTGAAAATAAAGGAACCTTAAATCCTGGCTTTAACCGTCCTCTATTATTAAAGGCTGGCTGTATTTTGATAAAGTTGTCCTTATTCCAGATTTACATTTTGCATGCGTATATGTCAAAATAAGAACAACTTTATTACTCGATATTATCACAGATTACAGAAACTTACAGATAAGAAGCTCCGCCCATTTCCTTTGATGTTTGAAATGCCGCCTCATTGACCTCGGACCTTTAAATTTTGCGCGCCAGAGTTGCCGGTTCGCAAAATTCAAGTCGACATGGTTGCGGATCTAAATCCGTTCCTGCTTAGGCTGAGTGCATACGAAAGCTTTTTGCGTTTCAGTTCATGGAAATTCTGATTTTGATTGGTTTCCTATATAGAGATTTGTCTAAAAGCGCGAAGTTTAAAAAATTTTTTTTATTAGCGTTCATATATTGCAGTTTAATGTAGATTGTCATACTGAATATTGAACAAAAATCACCATTCATATTGGTTCTACTTTTTTATATAATGTTAATGTTTCAAGATCTTATAGATTTAAGGTTTTATGACACCGAACTCCAGAATTAAATATATTGACCAAGTTAATATTTATATAAACTGATTTTTTTCAAAAGTTTCAATTCCTTGTAGAACATTTTGTTTGCGGTTCAGTACTGCAGAGCTGTAAGTGCAGAAATGCCTGGAAGTCATGAATATTCTTAGATATTCATTTATATATAAGACTTTTCGAATGAATCTCAAAGGAATGGTACCCAAAAATGATATGAAAATACAGGTGTTAGTACATTCTGGAAGTTGAATTTAATCACAAGCCAATTATGAGACAAACTGGGCGTTGTATTGGACAAAAAAATGGACTTTGACTTGCACTATGACTACGTAACAAATATGTTTAGAAAACTAAATATAAAAGGATTTGTCAAATGTTCTCTTTGTAAAAACACTATACTAGTCCTAGGTGACATCGGTTGTGTTTGGTTACCCAAATATTATAAAAGCCTCATATACAACTTGGAGAAAAATCAAGAATACATTCCTGTGCTTTGTAGCATTAAAGTTACCAAGGACTGTTAGCGAACACTTATACCTATCCAGCTATCATTAATCTTCCAGTAGTGATGTTATTTTATTTTATTGTTGTCTATTCAATGATCTCCTATTAGTAACATCCACGTTCCAATTGGAAAATATTCAATTTCCCTTTGCAATAAATGTGCAACTGATAAGTACTTATATCAAGAAATGTTTGGAAATACATCACACATGATAAGAAAAACATTTATTTCAAATATTTTCACATATTCTTCATTATTTCCCCTTGGAAAATGTTCTACATGAATTAATTTTCAAGTATTTATCAATCAGATAGTCTTGATAGTCACAATGTCCTATTCTGAAATTATGTACAATCTGTTTTCTAGTATTTTCACTGAACATACATGAATTCGAGTTTTCAGGTATTTTGAAGTCTAAAATTCTGATTTGAAGGTTTCCTGAATTATCACTATTATCAGTACAGTTATTATTGAATTGAATTGATTATTTTTAAAATGAACAATTTTCTGAATGCCCTAGTGAACTGAATTGAAGTTGGGTTCTCAGCATAGCCATTCTGCTGTCTGATACAACTAAAGAAATCTTATGGGTCTTGGTTCAGTTTTCTAGCAAAAAAAGATATAAAACTCTCAACAATCAATGAATTTAACGTAAATTTTATTTGTCCCCTTTAACACTTTCAATTCATTGAGAAAGCATTCTATCTCTGTTAAAAATATAGCTGAAACTTTTCCCCTTTGAATGTTTTGAATGCAGTGCATGTATAATAGTGCGGAAGAATTGAAAAGATCAAATAGTTTATTGAACTTTGATATGACCTCAACAGTGGCCATAGCAGTTTCAGGCAAATTATTCACATTAATATGGCTTTAGTTATTTGGTCGTGCATCCATTTGTGTTGGCTCTTGATGTTTTGCGGTTGGCTTCTTCAGAAGTTACAAGTGTAAAGATTATACTCCAGTGTTAGTATAATCTTTCTCTTATACACAAGCTTCTATCCATATTCTGCACCTGTAATGCAATAAGACAATCAGTATGGTGAATTCAAGCAGCAGTTTGAAGTCATAAGAAATTATTATTGGTTAGAAATAACGGTCCAACCAATCATTGACGAAAATTCTTTCTTATCACTAAACAGTTCACATATTACTAGAAATATCCCAAGAAAACACATACACATACGTAATCAATCTGTTAAATCACTATCTTTAATCGTAATAATTCAATACATTTAAGAATCCAACCCTTTGCTTTTTCTAATGATTGTTCCTGGGTAGAATGCGAGTATTTTATGTCATTGAATAAACAAAAAAGTACTTACTTAATTTCTCCATATGGAAAACTATGTAATTTGATGCTGTCCGATTTGCTGTTACTATTTCTGCAGTTTCTATATTACAATCATGTCTTCCGCCTCCCCTGTGAGGTGCTTTATTCTGTTCATCACTCATCGTTATACTTCAAGGATAATCTAATAATCGTAAATGGTATATCTTCATCTTTCCTAATAACGAAAAACAATGATCAACTGATTTCATCAACGGTTTATACTGAGATCGAGAACATTTGTTATTGTTATAACGTAAATAACGTAAATAACGTTCCTTGTCTGCCGTCTCATCTGTAAGTTTCTATAATCTGTGATATTATGGACTGCAAAATCTACTATTAACCTTTTTATGAGTGTATGTAATAACACATCAACTCGAGTTTGAGAAAAAAATCTCTTAAGGGGCTGAACTAAAAAAAATGTGTCATAGGGCACACCCCTCATAATTTAGAACCATGAAACTCTTGAATTTTTTAACATGACTTCAGCAACACTCTGTGTACAACTTTCATATAGGAAAGATCATTCTACCCTTGAAATTGATCGGATATATCATATCAATTTAAATGTCATCTATAATTGAAAAAATTCAGTTTCGCGCAAAAATTTATATTAGGTCCTATGCCGTTTATCATCACATGACAATTTCATACTATGCTGATGATGATTATATCAGACAGTAGTGATGTCAATATTGCTCTAAAAAGCGGTCTAGTAATGAACTCTTAGTACCTGGTTTTCTTCTCACTTCATTTGAATCCAACCAAAACTGATTTGTGACATGTTATAAAAGTAAAAAAATTAAGATCCTATGGATCTGGTCAATGATAATGCAGATGTTGACCAACAGAATGCCATCGCCGTTTTAAGTGACCATGGAGGAATGTCTCAACTAGAGGTCTCTTTGTTCGAAACTTTTAATCAAAACTAAAATATCCGTATTGAATAAACCACTCTTGAATCTGTACTTAGTCCAAGTCGATTCTCAACTGACATGCAGTGTCTGTGTTGAAACTCAGTAGCTAGTAGTGACTGATGTATTGGGAGCACAAAACAAAATCATACTGTTTTCAATATGTCTCGGGGAACTTCTTGTAGACCGACCTTTGAATAATATAAAATTTTAAGAGTGGCAGCTATTTATATTTTTAGGAATAATTTCCCTCCCTAATAAAACTTGCCCAGATGAACTTCACAGAAATATTTATGATAGAATAGAAAAACTACTACTGCATGTGATACTTTTTTCCCTAAAACAAAGAGTAGTACCTTCTCTGTTAAAAGTTTCAACAATCATACCAGTACCAAAAAAATTAAATTCGAATGAGGCCGTAGATTTAAGCCCAATCAACATACTAGTTTCGATAAAAAAGCTCCAACTATTAGAACACATTGATCAAAACCAACTTTTAACGAAAAGCAATCAGGATTTATCAAATAAATGAAGATTGGATCCTTTGATGTGAATAATCGTCAAAATCACTCGACCCGCGTTTCACCAACAAAGTTGGCATCTTCAGGAGTTCAAAAAGGGTACGCTTTTTGAACTCCTGAGGTAATTTTATGTTTTAATACTTTGATAACTGCCGTAGACATTCCTCCAAAGAATAAGACGATAGTGATATTTGTGTCACTTTACACAAGACATTAAAAAAGCATGCTGTTATTTTTTTCCGTTTATCTGTGAAACCTTTTTTTTATTGAAATTATCCATAAAAATTTTGAGATTTTTTTTATGTAAATCGTAGCCTCCAATTTGTTTTCTAACTAAATTCAACTGGTAACATTGAAAATCTTTAAATGTTGCATTGATAGTACACTACTCCAATTTAATAATTTTCTATTTAGTGGTATTGAAAAAAGTTAGGTAATTTCTGGTTCAGTACAAATGAATGTATAATATGTATATATTATATATAAATTGAAAAGGCTGATGTTACATTCAAACCTGAATAATGAAAGTGTCATTTCCAATTATTATAGTATTTAGAAATTAGTGACAAACTGTTGTATTGTAATTGCTAACAAGGATCTTCATGTTCTTCTTCCCCACTTAAAGGCTACATGGAGGACTGGTGGAGGCCAAGGAAAGGTACGGTGTGCACGATTGAATATTTGATTATAAATGTTTAATAGATGTGTAACAAATGTCAAGTCTGCACTCTGCACTCGAACACTTTACCAGCACTTATTAACTATTATCTCAAATAATTACGAATTATTTTTCATAAATTAATGACTAAATGGTGATGTTTCCCACTGAAGATGATGAATTTCGAAGTTTAAGCCTTTGTTGCTAAATTATGGCACATTCATGTGGTGATTAAAGAGCTGAAGAACAGACTGAAGGTTGTCATGCAAGTGAAAATTTTTCTGTAGATACACAATGCTTCTTAAAGATGTCTTGCTCAAGTTACTTTTGAAAGATATTTTCATTCAGCAAATATTTTGTCTATGTGCTGCTAACTATTACCACAGCTACTCTCAATCTTGAAAAAAAATTAGTAAAAAGTTTAATTATCAAAAAACCATATTTTCCAAAAAATTACGTCCTTGATCGAAACAATAATACCAATACAGTATCACAGAAAGTTGAATTTGCATTTTTAAATATAAATCCTATGCACCTTATTACTGAAGCAAGGACAACGAACTTACAACCTAACATCACGAATTAACCATTTTGATTAATGAAGTATATAAATTCTAATGAAAAATAACAAAATAGGATAATGTTATCACCATTATTTGAACTCATTGGGCTGGTATAATTGTCACCCAATTTTTGATGGGCCCTTTGGAAAAGAGGAAGAGTCTGAATAGCTATACAACTGTGATCCAATTCGAGAGAAACTTCTTGATGGTTGAAGGTAGCATTTCTATATCTTCAACAAATAAAGGATTTGTAATCCAAGAGCCAGCAGTACAAACATAGACACACAAGCATGCCAAAAATAACGGGTATTGCAGTCAGATTCATTTAGCATTAAGGATAACGTAATTTTTTCAGCATATTTATATATTTTTTAAAACAACCAATTAGAAAGATTTTTGAATAAAAGGAATCACTGTTGCAGATGAGTGTATTGAATCTCAACTGGTGTTTTCAGAATTTACCAAAGTTAAACTAGTCAACAAATTGTAAGGGCAAGAAAATACGAAAAAATCCAAAGATTTTAAAATAGTTTAAAGGGCCCCGCACACCTTATATGTGAAAATGGCTCTCCGTCAAATTTCTTGAATTTTTGATATGTTGTAGAATTGATCATTCCGATGAAATGTTTCAACGGGCGCAACACGATCCTATGACTAGTTTTCGAGATACAGGGTTTTGAATATGAGAAACATTCACTTTTCATCACTCTGTATCTGCCAAGTTACGATTTAGTTCGGATTTATCTTTTGTGGGATCATCATCACATCCGTGTATGATGAATTCATGAGAAATTCATTTCTAAATCTTTTCGTAGTACAGGGCGATTTCACTTGAAAACAATGCTATTTTGAGACTTTCATAATTTAGTTGTTTTATAAAGAGAAAATGCGAGAAAAGGTAGAATTATCACATAATATTATAAATTCATTTCATCTAGCATCACAGTTGATACAATTCATACAAGGTGATTCACAAATATGGAAACATAACGAATTTTGTTTTTTGGGACACCTTGTAGTAATAAACCAACCTAAAATGACAAAATTCACTTGAAGAATGTTAAATGATATGTTCCATCGTATACAGAGTCGAATGATATCAATTTGAAAAATTAGTTATACTTTAATAAATAAAAACCTTGATTTTTTAAATCACCCTATATCTCATAAGGGAGTCCGAAAAGATAGCGATATTTTTTCATGGGAGAACTCGAAATACTTTCATCCATATTGTACAAAATTTTCAGCGGAATCCTATGACGGGTTTTTCATATACAAGGCGAAAAATGTATTTTCACTCCAGTTTTCGGCGGGTTTGCTGTAGTTCTTCCTCGTCCGGCCGCTTTTACTCGAAATAAAAATATTTCAATAAAATAGTGATCAGTTATTATACCGTACAATAGCGTACCGTATCCCTCGAAAAAAAAGCCATAACTCGAATTATTATCTGCATCAGCATCGTCTAGTAGGCGATTCAATGGAAAAGTTATTTTTTCATGCTTAGTGGTTCTCAGAAGTTATATTATACTTATTACATCCGCAGAAGTTCGTTTTTTTCGAATTTTCACTCTATAAAACAATAAAATAGTGAAAGTCTCAAAATAGCATTATTATCAAAGGAAATCGCCCTGTACTACAAAAAGATTTGGACATGAATATCTCATGAATTTGTCACATAACGAAAATACCACATAGGATAAATCAGAAAAAAATCATAATTTGTATGTAATTATTTCTATCGGCTTATATAGATATATATTAAATCAAATTCTCGGCATATTTTTACACCAAATTAACGTTTTATGTTTCAATTATGTTCTTGTATCTTCGAATCGTATATATGTTTGTATATAGTATATACCCCCTTTCAGAGAACGTTTCTCTTTCTTTTTCTTTTATTTGAAACATCATCTGAATCATCTTCGAATACCTACTTATTAATATATTCCTCTTATTTCGTAGTAGGCATGGAGAACAATTCAAAGATGATAAAATCAACAAAATTCTTATGTCAATAGTCGTTTTCTTGTTGTCATAAAGCCCGAGAACTCTTTTTGGGGTATTGGACTAATTGAAGTTTCTTTTTTACTGTTCAAGTTTATGTGATTTTCAGTGTTTGTTGAACTTTGCTGAACAATATGGCCTTCGCAAATAGAGTGAGTTGTTATGTTTGTGACCGAAATGTTATTCCTAGACTCTCAATGCGTTTGAATAGAGGAGATAATATTGATGTTTTGCAAATTGCAACATATCAAAGACAAACTGCGGGAAATCCACCTATTGATATTCAGGATGATACAAAAATATGTTTCAATTGTAATAACACAGTAATGAATGACATTATTGCTATGGAAAATAACCCGAATTGCCTTCGTCTCGATGTGTTGTCCCGCGTATCAAGTCGTGCGTGCATTATTTGTAATGCTCGTCAAAATATTCAAAGACTTTCTTTAGAATGTAGAGTGGATATTTTTGTTGCTTCTGATATCTATGTCCCAGATTTCTTGAGAATTTGTGGTCACCATCTTGATCATCAAGGTTTCCTTCCAAATTACTTGCATGGAGGTTTGAATTTTGAGAATAAACCATACATAATTTCCAATCTTCAACATTTTCTTCAAAGAATGAGGACATTTGCTAATAGAAACAGGCCACTCCGTAACTGGGAAGATATCAATTGTTTCACTGAAGACGAATTTAAGTATCTGACATCAATCTCAAAAAATCATTTTCGACAATTACTAGAATTTTGTGATATTGTTGAACAAGGTGGCAAGAGAAGAAATGTCGAAAGAAAACATTTGCTGACATTTTTGATCAAAATGAAACATGGAGTTTCAGATGAGTTTTTGAAAATATTGTTCAGTTATCCTTCTCGACAAACAGCAAGCTTCATTATTTCTAATGTGAGATTATCTCTTTTACAAAGGTTCGTACCGAACAATATTGGATTTAATTCAATAACAAGAGAAAATTATATTAACAGTCATGTATCCCCTTATACGAATCAACTGTACAATCCCACACCAGATATTCCCAAAGCAATAGTTTATATAGATTGTACCTACAATAAAATAGAAAAGAGCAGTAACTTCCGGGTATTGAGGCAATCATACTGTTTCCACAAGATTGAACACTTGGTCAAACCAGAGATCATAGTTGCCCCCGATGGATATATCTTAGCAATCAACGGGCCGTGCTTCGCAGATGCTAGGAATATTGATGCAAGTGTTCTAAATCACGAATTACAAGTTGATTTGAATGGAATGAAAACATGGTTTCAAGAAGGAGATATTGTGATAGTCGATAGAGGCTATAGAGATTCAATCAATAGTCTACAAGAACTTGGCTTGCATTACTATATGCCACCATTTCTACCGCCGAATCAAAGGCAATTAAGGACAAATGAAGCCACTCAGGCACGTTTAATAACCACTACTAGATGGATTGTTGAAGCTAGAAATGGACATTTTAAGTCAATTTTCAAATTTTTTCGTCAACCCATAACAGCAATACATGCTGCGAAGCTACATGACTATTACCTGATTGCTGGTGCTCTTATAAATAAATTCCATCCATTGATAAATATGCCTGGAACGTTGGATACGGCCACACAAATGTTGGTTGATTCCGATGATGTCAACATTGTTCAGGCACGAGTTGAAGCTGAAAACCTCCGAACTAGGAATGGTCGATGGATTCGTTTAAATCAATATCATATACAATCGTTTCCTCGCCTTGATATTGAATATTAAAAATTACTTACTGGAACATATCATTTACACTTGGCTGCGTCATATATCCAAGATACAACTCGTAGAGATGGTGAAGTAGACAATATTTTAGAAGTCGATGAGTTACATGGGGAACCCAATTTCCTAAGATTCAGAATATTTTCTCGGTTCAGGAATGCTGCTAAACACATGCTTTGGGTTGTTTTCACTGAAAGAGGTGACGAAAATCTAGAAGATCCTGCTCTCCCCATTACGGGGTATTATTGTACTTGTAAGTCCGGTGCTAGGACTTTAGGAACTTGTGCGCATGTTGCTAGCGTGATATGGTTTTTGGGGTACGCTAGATATCAATAAAACATACATTTTCCATCCAATCGTCTTTTAGATTCCATAGGAGATGCTGCAAATAGAATGCTTCCAGAGGACATGGATATCGGTCCAGAAATAGTTTAATTTTATTGGTTATTGGTAAGAATCTCCTTCTAATTCGTATTTGATAATGTTTTTTGATTAGGGAAAAATTCAGTTATCCATCATCATGTATTTTCCTTGTTGTATTGTCATGCACATGCTCGTGCCAACCCAATATCCGAAAGATATATCACATCCCGTTGAACTTCTATCAATTTATGTATAGATTATATATATATATATATATATATATATATATATATATATATATATATATATATATATATATATATATATATATATATATATATATATATATATATATATATATATATAATAACAAAGTATTCTCGACCGAACTCTATTAATTAAGTAGGAATTCTCGGGTAGCGGTCTGTTGAACAATGAAACTCATTCGATTTAAATCTTCAATATTTCGTCAACCTTTATTGACTTCTTCAGGAAGAGCTACAATTAAATAGGAATATAAGTTGTTGAAGGACTACATAAAAATAACATGATAACTTACAAAATTCACAGAGTTAGTTCTAACCTATGGAACATTTGGGAGGACAATTGTTATTCTCCGCTGCAGACTAATCGCTTAATTTACCTGACTGGAGTGTTACTATGGTTTGAATAAGGATTCGTTTAAATACAATGGTGTTAATTAGTGTAGGTATTCCATTGGCACCAACTGTCAAACTACACACAACGTTGAATGGAATTTAAAATATTACAATATATACTACTAAGTTGTCCTGTATCGGTTTTGTAGTTAACTGTGTTAGGATTTTTGTTGATATGGACCATCTCAAGGAATAACCTGTTTTTTTGATTGCTGACTTTGTCTAGAATTTTTGGATTTGAATAATCAAACCGGTGGCCTGTTTTCTGGGTGTGGTCGACTGCTTTTGAAAGCGAATCTGAGAAAGTTATTCGACATTTTTACACACAACGGTTACCCAAAACACATCTTAAAAAAACTAATCTATAACTCCAACTTTTATGACGGACCAACTGATGACGTTACAATACAATATAAGTACAAATCAATCCCATTCATCGACAAAGTATCCAACCGCATAATAAAAATTTTCAAAGACTTTCCACAAATCAAAATAGCCAAGCGTAATAATACAAAACTTTCTAACTTGTTCTCCAAAATCAAAGACAAAACACCAACTCCACTCCTTAGCAATGTAATTTATGAACTACCATGCCAAGGTTGTGAAGGTAGTTATGTCGGACAGACCTCACAGTGGTTAAAACAACGGCTAGCTTTGCACAAGAGTGATGCCCAATTGGGAAAAAACTCCTGTGCAGCAGTCGACCACACCCAGAAAACAGGCCACCGGTTTGATTATTCAAATCCAAAAATTCTAGACAAAGTCAGCAATCAAAAAAACAGGTTATTCCTTGAGATGGTCCATATCAACAAAAATCCTAACACAGTTAACTACAAAACCGATACAGGACAACTTAGTAGTATATATTATAATATTTTAAATTCCATTCAACGTTGTGTGTAGTTTGACAGTTGGTGCCAATGGAATACCTACACTAATTAACACCATTGTATTTAAACGAATCCTTATTCAAACCATAGTAACACTCCAGTCAGGTAAATTAAGCGATTAGTCTGCAGCGGAGAATAACAATTGTCCTCCCAAATGTTCCATAGGTTAGAACTAACTCTGTGAATTTTGTAAGTTATCATGTTATTTTTATGTAGTCCTTCAACAACTTATATTCCTATTTAATTGTAGCTCTTCCTGAAGAAGTCAATAAAGGTTGACGAAATATTGAAGATTTAAATCGAATGAGTTTCATTGTTCAACAGACCGCTACCCGAGAATTCCTACTTAATTATATATATATATATATATATATATATATATATATATACAGTGAGGACCAAAAGTCCGTCGCCCCCCCTGTAACTTCTTTATTCTACATATTACAAAAAAATGTTGAATACATAAGTTGTAGGGTTTCATTCGATCTCTTTAATGGTTTAAGTTTCATTCATACAGAGTGTCTCAAAAAAGCACGGTGACTTAGAAGTTAATTTTTTAAATGGGACACCCTGTATTTCATTGCATTATTACATTCTACGTTGAATTCTGAACAAGTTTGATAAATGGGTTTCTATCAAAAAAGTTAATAGTTTTGGACTTATGAACACTTGTAAATAATTATTTCGACTACTTTTGCACCAGTTCACGAATAAATTAATGAGGTAGGCTATGCACGCTAGGCGCGTTTATTTTATCCATGACAACGAAAAAAACTCTCATCTGTTTTTGCCAAATGTCATTGACATTTGGTTTTCAAAACTTTGTTTCAAACGGTTTTCAATTTCTCTTGTTGAATAATATGGCTCGTTCAGTAGCAGACAAAGTTGAAGCCGTTATGATATTTGGTGAAGCTAACCGAAATTACCACGCTGCTATTCGCATTTTCAATGATCGGTTTCCAGAACGTCTGATATGTCGAAAATATCTGCAGAAATTGGTGGCAAAATTTAACCAAACTGGCATTTAAAAAAAATAACTTCTAAGTCACCGTGCTTTTTTGAGACACTCTGTATGAATGAAACTTAAACCATTAAAGAGATCGAATGAAACCCTACAACTTATGTATTTAACATTTTATTGTAATATGGAAAATGAAGAAGTTACGGGGGGGGCGACGGACTTTTGGTCCTCACTGTATATATAGAAGTAAATAGAGTGATTTATGTTTTGATTCCGAGAGCCACCATCATCTGTCGACAGCTGTTTCGTGGTTTCCCACTCATCAGGACAGCTTTATGGTTGCTCTGTGCTATTGTTGTAGAAATGCTCAAAATGTCAAAATCATAGTCAACCTCATTTTCACGTAAGTATAGATTCAAAACCCGACACCAGAGGGAGTATCCCTTATCTTGAATTCCCAATAGCCATGGGATACATATTATGTGTGCCATCTGGCAAGGCCGTACAAGTTGTTATGAGTTGAAATAATGTTGATTTCACTTCAACTGAATTCCTTACTTTTACGTTTTGGATAAATATCAAATAAGTATCTTCTCAATCACATCAGGAGACTTCAATGGATAGGTAGAGTGGTCATTTATTAGCGTAAAATAGTGAAATATATGGACTTTTTCACAAATTGTTCGCCTTGTATATAAAAAACCTGTCATAGGAATTTGATGAAAATTTTGTACGATATGAATGAAAGTATTTCGAGTTCTCCCGTGAAAAAATATCGCTATCTTTTCGGACTCCCTTATGAGATATAGGGTGATTTAAAAAATCAAGGTTTTTATTTATTAAAGTATAACTAATTTTTAAATTTTTTTTAAATTGATATCATTCGACTCTGTATACGATGAAACATATCATTTAACATTCTTCAAGTGAATTTTGTCATTTTAGTTTGGTTTATTACTACAAGGTGTCCCAAAAAACAAAATTCGTTTTGTTTCCATATTTGTGAATCACCTTGAAATGAATTTATAATA
This sequence comes from Chrysolina americana, assembly GCA_958502065.1. Taxonomy (NCBI): domain Eukaryota; kingdom Metazoa; phylum Arthropoda; class Insecta; order Coleoptera; family Chrysomelidae; genus Chrysolina; species Chrysolina americana. Next base: position 62,019,647 of record OY293414.1, on the reverse strand, counting down.
TTATGTGATAATTCTACCTTTTCTCGCATTTTCTCTTTATAAAACAACTAAATTATGAAAGTCTCTAAATAGCATTGTTTTCAAGTGAAATCGCCCTGTACTACGAAAAGATTTGGAAATGAATTTCTCATGAATTCATTATACACGGATGTGATGATGATCCCATAAAAGATAAATCCGAACTAAATCGTAACTTGGCAGATACAGAGTGATGAAAAGTGAATGTTTCTCATATTCAACACCCTGTATCTCGAAAACTAGTCATAGGATCGTGTTGCGCCCGTTGAAACATTTCATCGGAATGATCAATTCTACAACATATCAAAAATTCAAGAAATTTGACGGAGAGCCATTTTCCCATATAAGGTGTGCGGGGTCCTTTCGTATGTTGATAGTAAACTGAGAGAGAAACAACTTTTTCATATAATATTTTTCTAATTATTGAGAAACAACTTGTATTTTTTTAGAAATGATGTCAAATTTTAACCAATCGATAGGAAAAAATCGTAAATGTCAATTTTTATTATTCTCAAAGATGACTAAATCTGCAATAACGAAATAATAAAAAATCCCGTATGATGCGGACTCTGAAGGTGAAACTGCATATATCCTTTTCCTATACAGGCCCTATTTTGGGGATCATTTAGATAAATTATTGAGAATACGTGAAATTGAGAACCTACAGATAAGACAACACCTTCATTAGTTCACCAGTTTAGTGTGGAAACCTAATTCACCAGAAGTGACATCACGAACACTCGATACATATCAAATTTGACATTTGTATATTTGACTGAGTCTGAAGAAATGTCAAACTCTATATGGAACTAGTGTGAGTGATCTCACCTCAGTTATTAATAACTAATCTTATTTCATATGTAAATAATACATAAAGATGCACACCAGAGTAAATTTGAAATGTTCATGAATGTTAAGAAGCTCATGATTTATTAGTATCGGTACATATCAAGATTTTAGAGGCTTCTCCTACTGTTTGAAAATGAGGGACTGAATCCATCAAACTTACTACTCAAGAACAAGCTCACACAGATATTATTTATGAACCTTTGGTGGATTTCAGCAAGGCTTACCAATAACAATAGCATTCCTTTTATCCAAGATTAATTTTTAAATTACTACTAGATAAAAACTCAACAAAAAACATGTGCACCGAATTCTCTCAGCCCCTTCTTCGCTTTCCTTCCTTTAAAGGTCCTGCTTTATCTTTATTGGGAAGACAGAATGAAACATATTTGTCCTATTGTAATTATTGATCTTCTTGTATATGTTCATTTCATCCTAATTATAATTATTCGTCCTGTTACCCTCGAACTTACTTAGTATGTGTATACTTCAGGCAGTATTTTGGTAAATACTTAAGCTTCCGTTATTGTACATTCGTCTTTACTGCTATTATTATTTCTAGAAGGAAACACATTGTGTTTGATCCAAAAACAGGTTTTCATTAGATCTCTCCAAATACGGTTGAGGGACGGTTAGTTTCTTTTCCCAGAATGAAATTTAATATTTTTTTGGTCAATTACTACAATAAAGCGTTTTGTAAAATGCTACTCGAAATAAAAACGAAACAAACAGTTAATACATGGAAAGGACTCTCAGTTAGATAAGAGATAAATAAACCAATGTTACATCGTTATTGTGGGCTCATTAAATTACTGAAAAAAAATGTTTTCTGTTTCCTGTCGAATCATCCTCTCATTTTCTGTAGTCATAATATTAATGACTCTCAAACATTTTCAAATGAAATATTGTCCATTTGTGGCAATAAATAATCACTCTGTGCGTATAACTATGGATTACAGAGTGATTTGTATAAAAGTTATGGAAAAAGTTCAATTTTTCAATATATAATTTGAATGCCTTCAAAACACGTTCAATTAGGAAGTATTAAATAGATACGATTCAGGAGAGAAGCAGATCAGCCTATTTGTTTACAGTGTTTCTGGAGACAGATTATGACACACCCTGAAATCAATTATTACATCAATTCAGTTCATGAAAGAAAATAATGGTTAGTTTTTCAATGGGAAAGTCACAACTCCTACTTTTTCTAATTCTTCAAAAACTTGAAATAACATCAATTTTTATAGAACAACCAAAGTGAAACAACTACTCAACTGTACGTTGAAAATTTTCATGTAGTAATAATAAATACCATTTATTGATATTCATTCATAGGTAATCCACGAATGTAGCCATTCCTGGTGCCCCAAAAATTAAAATATTCAATCTTGTCTACGTTCCTGTAAAGAACAGAACTTTATTGAACTAAATTCAGGGAAAAACAGGTTTTTTATTGCAAAGTCATGCTACTACAAGGTCTTGTGATCATGTCAAACATAAACATTCAAATCGACGCCATATTTAGTAAATTTACTGGGAACTTGTATTACATTTTAACATACTTGACTACGAAATTAATAGAAAATGCATTTCATTAAAAATAAAATTTATGTCCTTTGAAAATGAACTGACAAAAATATTTTTGTGTTTACTATTGCCAATACTTACAAATTATGAACCAATCGTAAATTCCGCAAATATACGCGCTCTCATCTAAACATGGATATTAGTCCGTAACTTTCTCAATGCAAATCGATTGTGCTGATTATTATTGAATAATCTGCTTATAAATTACCCTTTTTATTTTCTTACACTTGGTGCCACCTAAATAAATTATTTTTTGGTTCTTGCATGAGCGTAGAAAAAATAGTGTATGCAACTCGTGCAAAAAGTGTTTATTGCACGCGACGTGCAACTACGTCTTGTTTTGCACTTGTTGCACAAGTAACTATTGAACTGACTTTGATGATTTACAACTCAAGGTAAGACAAGCAAATAATATAATAAGTAACATTATTCCTGTATCAATGTTTATATACACCGTTTCAACATAGGACTGTTGATCCAAAGGATGATTAGTGATTATAATAGTCTTTCTCATGAATACTCTCACAAGTATAGTAATCAGAGACCTGATATGTGGTGCCGCATTAGGAATATCATCTTTGGGAAAATACGGAAAAGTTTACAGCCGGTAGACGATGTAATTCCAAAAAATCACTCCTCACTAGAACTGGCATCTGAACAACTTACATTATACTTGTTTTGAAAGCACAATGAGCATATTTGGCAGTGTCTCCGGAGACACAAATTATGACACACCCTGAAATCAATTATTACATAAATCCATTTTAGGAAAAAAAATAATGGTTAGTTTCTTCAATCGGAAAGTCACAATTTATTCTTTTTCTTATTCTTCAAAAACTTTTAGGTAAATAAGAGTATTTTTCATAGAAAAACCTGAAATAGCTCAAAATTTTTATCGTATACTAATTGAATTTCGCATTCATCATGAACATCCATTCACCAACTTGCTTTAAGATATTTATTCATAGCTAAACCAAGAAAATCACTCCTCACTAGAACTGGCATCTTGAGCCATATTTAACTCCGAAAATAAAAAATTCTTGGTCTTTTATGTATGTGTATGGGGTTGGGTAGTCTCTGTGACTATCTTTAGTCCACATTTTCTTAGTTATTTAATTGAAATCAATAACTACATGAAATAAGTCATCAAAATAATGTTCACCCGTTAATAACTTAAAAAAGTATATTGTGAAACCAAAGTTTGATGCTAGATTTGTGTAGACCCTGAATTTAAATAGTTATGCGAGAATAGATTGGTTATTTCTAAACACTAAAAAATGTAATTGCATCTTGCGTCTGCAGAGTCAGAATCTAACTTCGTTAGTGAATAAAGGCGATGACTATTCAGAAACAAAATAGTTTGTAAATATGCAACTGTCGCATTTAACATTTCATTTTTGTATGTAAACTATTCCTGTAGTCTTTTTATTAAAATCCAGTCTGCTCTTCATTAAAAACCAAAGTATTCTATAATGATAATTCAATTTGCATATTCTATGGTTACAAAACTTCTACAAGATTTAATATCAATTAACTATGGCTATTAATACTGGATTAGTATTATGAAAGTTTCCATAGAAAATAAGCTATCACTAATTATAATTATCAACTCAATACTACTACTGCTAATCTTAACGATAAAGCCATAGTGTTTTTATATCTGGCTACATATTTCTTAATATTAAACTGCAAAATTGATTATTTTCAAAATATTTTTAATGTGGTTTAATTTTCATTATGGAAGTCCAGAAAATTGGATTTTTTTTCCTATTTGACGTCTTCCATACCTATAAGAGATATTGATGTTATTCCAAGTATTCAAAAGAATATAATAATATAATAATACTGATTTCTTCTTCTCTTACTAACTTATTTTGAAATATAATATTTTTCCTCATTCAGTTATATTAGAATAAAATATGATTTAGAGATATACCGGGTGGCTACGGAAGTATTGCCTACGGAATATCTCAGTTATTGTATGAAGTAGGTTTGTGAAATTTGGAGCGTCGATATAATGACATAAGAGCTAGAATTTGAGCATATTGACATGTCGAAATTAACTTCCGGTCTGACCGGAAGTAACATCAACTTTCTTATTTTAAATGGAAACCCTATTTTTTTTTCATTTCGCTTTATTCAGCATTCAATTCCATTTTCTAATGACATATCACAAGTTGGTATCTAACCAGAAACTAGATCAGAAAAAAATTATTATTGAAATTCACCGAGTAGGCCGTGGAAGCAAAATGAAAGCCAAAAATTGAAGAGTTGGCTATGGAAACCATACGTCACTTGATAGCAGTTGCTACTACTGTGATATTTTATTTTCATTCGTCGGCGTTATAAAAAGCCGCCAAAAAAAATATTGGAAAAATTGGGAAAAAACAATACTCTGTAGGTCCATAACTTAAATAGGAACATACAACTTTTTCTTGCCTGTACTGTTCAGCATAACCATTCCTTTCTAATGATATAATAGAAAGTAATTTTTTGAAATGAAATACCAAAAAATCAAAAAAAAAACAGATTTATCGAAAAAAAAAATTCAAATTGATAGGATTAAAGATGAAATAAATTCAAAACAAATGTTCGAAATGCATTCCCTCAGCATCAATACATTTATTGACTCTGGTGATATTTTCATGTAAAACGTTTCTCAACATTTGGGGCGTGATATTTTGGAAAGCTCTACGAATTTTTACTTCTAGCTCATGTAGAGTTGTAGGCTGTGTGGAATACACCCTATTTTTAAGATGCCCCCATATAAAAAAGTCGCATGGAGTAAGATCAGGTGACCTTGGTGGCCACCTGAGTGGACCATGGGTTGTTATAAGTCTCTCTTGAAAGCGATTTTGAAGATAATTTCTCGCTATTCTTGAATTATGCGGAGGGGCGCCATCTTGCATAATTCAAGAATAGCGAGAAATTATCTTCAAAATCGCTTTCAAGAGAGACTTATAACAACCCATGGTCCAGTCAGGTGGCCACCAAGGTCACCTGATCTTACTCCGTGCGACTTTTTTCTATGGGGGCATCTTAAAAATAGGGTGTATTCCACACAGCCTACAACTCTACATGAGCTAGAAGTAAAAATTCGTAGAGCTTTCCAAGATATCACGCCCCAAATGTTGAGAAACGTTATACATGAAAATATCACCAGAGTCAATAAATGTATTGACGCTGAGGGAATACATTTCGAACATTTGTTTTGAATTTATTTTATCTTTAATCCTATCAATTTGATTTTTTTTTTTTTCGATAAATCTGTTTTTTTGTTATTTGAATAATAATAATAATTGGATTTTTTGGTATTTTATTTCAAAAAATTACTTTCTATTATATCATTAGAAAGGAATGGTTATGCTGAATAGTACAGGCAAGAAAAAGTTGTATGTTCCTATTTAAGTTATGGACCTACAGAGTATTGTTTTTTTCCCAATTTTTCCAATATTTTTTTTGGCGGCTTTTTATAACGCCGACGAATGAAAATAAAATATCACCGTAGTAGCAACTGTTATCAAGTGACATATGGTTTCCATAGCCAACTTTTCAATTTTTGGCTTTCATTTTGCTTCCACGGCCTACTCGGTGAATTTCAATAATAATTTTTTTCTGATCTAGTTTCTGGTTAGATACCAACTTGTGATATGTCATTAGAAAGGGAATTGAATGCTGAATAAAGCGAAAAGAAAAAAAATAGGGTTTCCATTTAAAATAAGAAAGTTGATGTTACTTCCGGTCAGACCGGAAGTTAACTTCGACATGTCAATATGCTCAATTTCTAGCTCTTATGTCATTATATCGACGATCCAAATTTCACAAACCTACTTCATACAATAACTGAGATATTCCGTAGGCAATACTTCCGTAGCCACCCGGTATAAATGTATTCAGCATGTCTTACAACCAAATAGTAGCACCTGAAATCAGATTGTATAATTTTTCTGGATTGGGTGTGAAAATTTCACCTAATATTTTGCGTGTTTGTACTCACCTTCTGATAGACCAAATGCAGCTTGAGTCCGAGCGACCCCTATGTCTAGTCAACAAGTGCCATTTAGACCAACTTTTTTCAGCAGTCTCCGAAAATTATGATTGAGGTGTCATTCGATTCGGAATGACATCCAGATGATTTTTGAAAAAAATGAAGTTCCGCATGAAAAAATTGTAAAAGTTATTAACAATTAACTAAAAAAAAAAAGATGGCTTTAGTATTTTGTAAATATCTCAAAAACTAATTAAAATTTTTTAAATCTAAAAAAAGATTCAAAAAGAGGAGGAAATTTCCTAAATAAAAGCTCAATTCCCGGAATTGTAGCATCAATATTTATAATTTTCCCAGAGGGATGAAAATACGGCCGAAAACGGGTACTCTGGCTCGGGCAAGCCACACCCACTTTGGACACTTTAACAATAAAAATTATTTTAAAATACTAAATATGAAAATAAAAAATTGGAAAAATTCAGGCACTAACTGAATAGATTAATGAACAATAATCCGCTTGAAAAAAAATTTTATCACAATTTTTCAATTAGTTGATCAATAGTTAATTAATAATTTTTTTCTGCTTGAACATGAACATTGCAAGTGTGATAATTGTTAAACTATAAATTTAAGATTTTTTTCCTCTTTTGGAGCAATTCTTGAAAGGCTTCAGAATAGAACCCCGTTGGAAAAATTAAAAAGTTTTTATTTTTCAGTTTTTTATTAACAATTTTCGTTGTTGCAAAATTAAATACTTAAATTAATCATTGAAAAAAATTTTTTTTTTTAAATATTATCAATAATCCGTTTTTATGTTATCAGGAACTACATAGAAATAATTTTTTTAAATTTTTATCTCTAATTGTTTAAAAAATTGTTATAAACAAATGCGTTGTTTATAAGATAATTGAAATTTTTTTTATGGAATTTCAATCTTTGATACAAATAATGATTTTTAAAAGAAAAATTGTTCCTTAAAAAAATTTTTTTATTGCTTGAAAACGCATTTGTTAATTAACAATTATTTTCTCCCGCTTCTAATTAATATTAAGGAACCATTTTTTTTTTTTAAATCATTATTTGTCTTTCTTTCTGATATAAAAAAAAAATTCCATTTTATTTAATTTTTCATTGTTTATGCAATAAACAATTTGTTATAAACAAATAAATTTTTACCTTATATTTTTTTTTCTATTCTAATTTCTGTCACAAAAACAGACATGATTTTTTTTCTTTTTTAAAATTTTTTTTATTATTTTTTATTTAATTTTTAAATATAAGTTCTCTCTAACTTCGTCATTCTTACCTGGTCTTCATCCTTAAAATTATTATAATTTACAAACTAATGGAGATACGATGAAAATACTTAAGACTTATTTATTCTCCATTACATAAAAAACAAATTTAGCAGAAAAGTTTAGTTGTTACTTATTTATTTATTGAATTTATAGCAATTGTTGTTGAAAAATACTTAGGGAAAATTTTTTTTTTTGTTTTAATGCTTAAAAATCTTATCAACTATTAAAAATATGACTACTTCATTCAAGTATCTTATCAATTATTGTTCATTACTCAACATTTTTACCTTTTATATATTAATATTAATATCTAGATTTTTATTTTCAGGTTCGGTTTCTTTAATGTTTGTAAAAGTTTATGAATGACAATCTTTATTTTTTTCTTTTGAAATATTATTGAGACAATAGAGTCTAATAAATTTAATTATTTATCAACGAACAGAATATTCTATGCACGTTCATATATATTATCATTTAAATCTCATTTGATTATAATAGACCCTCATATCTACGAGTAATTATCAACGGTCACCTAATAATAATTATAATTACTTTCTAACATGTCTGTCTTAAGCTTCCATATTTAGCTGTGAATATTTTTCATTCTCCAAATCACCTTTAGATTCAGGTTTTTGCTTATTGAATACCTTCTTTGTTACCTGTTAGAAACATCTGCTCAGGGTCATAAAGGGTCCAACTAACTGTCCGTATTATACCTGACCCAAAGAATGCAGTTCAAAATCTCCAACTATTTCAGTCTCAAGTCGACATCCATGTTGTGCGTTTCATTCAAACTTTGCCAATCGTTCGAATAAAGCAAAAAGCAATAAATACATTAATAAGTGTTAGTCAAACTTTAAAAGATAATAAGTGGAGTTATTTGAGCGATAAAACTGAAGTAGATGTGCATAAAAAGTGTCGAGATGATTATACTTACTCTGCAAAACGTAATTCCAGTTTAGTTTCACCGTCAACATCTCGGCATTCATCACGTGGTTGTGATGAATTCAATTTTCAAATTTTGTGTTTGTTTTGTGCGAAACCATGGCACGACAAATCAAAAGAAGCAAAATATATAGTTAGAGCCGATGAAATGAAATTAAAATTAATGGAAATTGCGGAAAAAAGAAACGATGATCATGGTCGAATTATTAAAAGTCGTATAACTGATATTGAATCCTTAGTTGAAGTTGGTGCTCGTTATCATAAACAGTGTTATAATGATTTTTGGAATATACGAATAACTGAACCATCAGAATCGAAAAAAGAATTACAAAATTCTTTTCTTCGTCTTTATGATTATACTGAAAGCAGTAGTGATTGCCAATTTACTGTTAAACAATTACTGGATACTATGAGTTACAAGCCCTCAGAGAATACGTTATTAAAACATCTCGAAGAGCGATATGGCAGTAATATCATTATTTACTCTTCATCAAACGAGGGTAAAACTATTTGCTACTGTGGAAATAATCAAAATACTCTCAATGATATGTGGTATATGCATCGTGAAGCAGAAGAAGAAGCTGAAAACATTCGAATCATCAAGACTGCTGCGGAACTAATTCGCAAACAAATAAAAGGAAAAAAGTACAATAATAAAAAATATCCTTCTTCAGTTAATTTTTTAGAGTCAGTCAGTGATGACATACCTATGTATCTAAAAATTTTTCTGGATGAAGTAATTTTATTTGATGGAAATATGAAACAAAAGAAAAGAACAGCAAAAGTTAGAAGGGATTCCAAGGGGTTTAAAGATAGCGTAACCACTGACGATAGCTCACGTGACGATATTTCTTCCACTACTGCATCATTTACCACGGAGTCAAGTGAAAACTTCATTGGTAACCACGATCATGTCATTAAAGACATTAAAATCAAAATTGATCAGATTGGGTCATCAATAGTAAAAGCTATTCGTCCGAAATCATTTTTGTCTCCACTCCATTTGGCTACTGGAATATATTTGAATCGTAAGTGTGGTTCTAAAACTGTTATCAACATTTTGGCTAAATTAGGTGTTTGTGCTTCCTATTATAGTGTTGCTCTTCATGAGATAACTGCTATTAAATCTGATGTAATTAAAATCGAACCTAATGCTTATCTTCAATATGTCTTTGATAATGCAGACCATAATCCATCAACTTTTGATGGATTAAATAGTTTCCACTGTATGGGTGGCATTTGCTGTGTTACACCATCTTCAGCATTAACCACCGCTGGAGAGGTCAGAAAATTACACCGATTACCAACTGCTCAGCAAATATCCGAGACAGAAAAAATAAATATTGAGAATCTATCAACAAACCAATTTTCACTTGAATCTATAACCTATATTGACATTAATGGATTACAATTTGGTAATTTTTCTTCGGAAATTCCTGTGAGTTACTCCACTCACATTTGGGGAAGTTATTTACGAGTTGATAAATTACCAGAAATAAGAGGTTTCATGGAACGAGTGTCATCATCGATGCCATATACAGTTTCGCGCATCCAATACTTACCATTTATAGAGGAGAATCCACCAGATTTGAGAACTGTCTATACTTCTTTGATGTATGCTGCACAACATGCTCGCCAAGTTAATCAAAAGACGGTTTTTGTTACTTTTGATCATCCGTTGTACATGAAAGCTCGACAAATTATTTGTAATTGTAAGAACGTAGAGTTAAACAACGTCGTTGCTCGCATCGGTGGTTTTCACCTCCTAATGTCTTATTTTAAAGCTGTTGGAACAATAATGGAAGGTTCAGGATTGAGAGAATTGTGGAATACAGTGTACGCAACGAACTCAATTGATAAAATGATGCAGTGTACATCTTACGCTAGAGCTTTGCGAGCGCATATTACGACAGCTCATGTGATAGGCGAATTAATTGCAGAATTTGCAGAGTCAGCTGAAAACATCGAAAGCCATACGAACATAGAAGGAATAAAAAAACCAGTGGATGCGTCAAGCATGGAAGCTACACCAACTACTGAAGAAATTATAGAGATCATCAACCACAAAAAACTTCGAATCAAGAACACTTTAGACGACTTGTCAAGAAATCCACCATCACTACGTGAAATAAATGACTATGAAGATTTTACTGCCATGAGAAATCTTCTAAGCAGTGCGGCCGAAGCACTGAAAAAACGGGGTCCAACTGCTGAACTGTGGATCCAGTATTTCAATTTCATCTCAATAGCAATACGATATATTGAAGCTGAGAGACTAGGAAATTGGAATCTGCATTTATATTGCGTTCAAAAAATGTTACCAGTGTATCATGCTGCGGGGCATATTAATTACGTCAAAGCTATTCAAATATATCTGCAGCAGATGACCACATTAGAAGAGGTTATGGATCCAAATGAATATCGACTATTCACTGAGAAAGGACAATTTACTGTTCGTAGAACTAATAAAGCTTGGGCTGGAATATGGACAGACATGACTATTGAACAGATGCTAATGCGTACTATCCACACGGGAGCTCAAGGATTATCACACGGTCGCGGTATGACATCAAGTGTAATGACACCATTTCTAGAAGGTATGCCATACGCCGTCGAAATTATGAACCAACTAGAGGATTTTGTTGATATAAAATGGGAATCTTCAGATCAACATGTTGATGTCACAACGGCACGTCAAAAACGTGACACCAGTGACAAACAATCATTCAAATCCTGGTTTCAAATGCATAATCCGTTCATTAATTCGCCAAAAATTATTATCATTGTCAACAGGATTGGTAGGAGAATCAAGCATAGACTGTCACAAAGCAATATCGAAAGGTATGGCGAGCATGGCAAATATGGTAGGATTCAATGCAGAGAACTACAAATTTTGTAAATCAAATACTGTCAAAACTCTAATATCAACAGTTCCAACGGTAGATTTGGACGGTGAGAAAAAAGTTATAAATACTTCTTTATTATTTCAAAGAATTGCAGTTGTCATGATGAACGATAACTCCACGATAAATAACGCTCTCCTTTTTGAACTGGCCCCCTATCCAATGGCTTTATTTGACGATAAAGGCATAATGAGAGAAGCCAAAAAATCAGAGCTCTACGACGGTTTGAATTCTTCACCATTAAACTTATCGGAGTTAACTGGATGCTATTTTGTTGTTGATGGAGGATTCCTGTTGCACAAAGTTGTATGGAAAGATAAGACAAAATTCAGCGGCATAATAGCTGATTATAAGAATTTCATTTTTAGTCATTACTCACGTACAACTTCGATCATTTTTGATGGTTATGATGAAACATTCCGAAGCGTGAAGTCCTATGAAAGGTTTAGACGAGCCACTAAGAAAGTTGCACCGGAAATTTCATTTGAAATGGACATGAAGCTGATAGAGAAAAAAGACGTCTTCTTATCCAATGTCAAGAATAAATCTCGTTTTATAACTAAATTGAAAAGTACTCTTATAGCGGAAACTAACTTATCAATTAAACAGGCGAAAGAAGACGCCGACACTCTCATCATTAAAACGGCAATAGATCTTGCTGAAAAACACCCAGATGAAAAAATAGTTGTGGTTGGAACCGACATTGATCTAGCCGCATTAATGATTGCATTGACACCTAGTCACTTAAATATTGTCATGTGGAAGCCACGTGCTTCTTCTAAACAACTAGATGCAATCTATGAAAGCACGAAAAATCAACATCTAAAAGATATTATACTCTTCGTTCATGCTTTTACGGGTTGTGATACAGTGAGCTCAATTTTTGGCAAAGGGAAGAAGAAATTATTGGATTTGATTCTAAAAAATGATGGAATGAAGCAGCATGTGGAAAAATTTTATGATCCTGGTGCATCTACTGAAGAAATTAAGGAAGCTGGAGAAAGATTGATGCTGTCTTTGTATGGAGAATTTAAAACCAACGTAACTGCGAGTCAATGCCGTGTTTCCAAGTTTATGGAACTTTTGAAAAAGTCTAAAAAAGCCATCAATTTAGCGACTCTACCACCTACGTCAACAGCATTGAGTTATCATTCATACCGAGTGTATTACCAAGTTCAATATTGGCTCGGTAACAACGATCTCAATCCGGAAAATTGGGGCTGGATAAAGACAGAAACAATTTTTTTGCCAGTTCGAACAACCGATAAATTAGCTCCTGATGAACTCTTAAAATTAGTTCACTGTAATTGCCTCAAAAATTGTTCAAAAAGATGCGGATGCAGGAAGGCTGGTCTTCCATGTTCGTCTCTCTGCAAGCATTGCAAAGGAGAGAGTTGCGATAATTGCAAAAAGATAGCGATGGAAGATGATAATGACGAACTCGGCGATGTTGATGAAGAAAACGCATTACCAAATGATAATGAAGACGATAGTGCCTGTGCTGATTATGACATCTCTATTGGACAATTTGTGGAAACTTTGCTGGAGAACGAAGAGAACGATGAAAACATGAGACAAGAAGAAACTGTAGACTATGAGCCACCATCAAAGAAACGTTTCAAAAAATAAACAGAATGTACAATAAAATGAAAAAAAAAAAAATATTGTAAATGTTAATAACTACTTATTAATAAATTTTGTTAAATGAAAATCAATTTAAAGATCATTCTTCCTTTCAAAAACACTTAGGCTAATGAACTCTGCAAAAATTTTTTGTTTACATGGTAATATTCAGATTTTGAAGTATAATAAAGTGATAATAATATATAAAAGGTAAAAATGTTGAGTAATGAACAATAATTGATAAGATACTTGAATGAAGTAGTCATATTTTTAATAGTTGATAAGATTTTTAAGCATTAAAACAAAAAAAAATTTTTTTCCCTAAGTATTTTTCAACAACAATTGCTATAAATTCAATAAATAAATAAGTAACAACTAAACTTTTCTGCTAAATTTGTTTTTTATGTAATGGAGAATAAATAAGTTTCAAGTATTTTCATCGTATCTCCATTAGTTTGTAAATTATAATAATTTTAAGGATGAAGACCAGGTAAGAATGACGAAGTTAGAGAGAACTTATATTTAAAAATTAAATAAAAAATAATAAAAAAAAATTTAAAAAAGAAAAAAAATCATGTCTTTTTGTGACAGAAATTAGAATAGAAAAAAAAATATAAGGTAAAAATTTATTTGTTTATAACAAATTGTTTATTGCATAAACAATGAAAAATTAAATAAAATCGAATTTTTTTTTTATATCAGAAAGAAAGACAAATAATGATTTAAAAAAAATGGTTCCTTAATATTAATTAGAAGCGGGAGAAAATAATTGTTAATTAACAAATGCGTTTTCAAGCAATAAAAAAAATTTTTTAAGGAACAATTTTTCTTTTAAAAATCATTATTTGTATCAAAGATTGAAATTCCATAAAAAAATTTTCAATTATCTTATAAACAACGCATTTGTTTATAACAATTTTTTAAACAATTAGAGATAAAAATTTAAAAAAATTATTTCTATGTAGTTCCTGATAACATAAAAACGGATTATTGATAATATTTAAAAAAAAAATGATTAATTTAAGTATTTAATTTTGCAACAACGAAAATTGTTAATAAAAAACTGAAAAATAAAAACTTTTTAATTTTTCCAACGGGGTTCTATTCTGAAGCCTTTCAAGAATTGCTCCAAAAGAGGAAAAAAATCTTAAATTTATAGTTTAACAATTATCACACTTGCAATGTTCATGTTCAAGCAGAAAAAAATTATTAATTAACTAATTGAAAAATTGTGATAAAAATTTTTTTCAAGCGGATTATTGTTCATTAATCTATTCAGTTAGTGCCTGAATTTTTCCAATTTTTTATTTTCATATTTAGTATTTTAAAATAATTTTTATTGTTAAAGTGTCCAAAGTGGGTGTGGCTTGCCCGAGCCAGAGTACCCGTTTTCGGCCGTATTTTCATCCCTCTGGGAAAATTATAAATATTGATGCTACAATTCCGGGAATTGAGCTTTTTTTTAGGAAATTTCCTCCTCTTTTTGAATCTTTTTTTAGATTTAAAAAATTTTAATTAGTTTTTGAGATATTTACAAAATACTAAAGCCATCTTTTTTTTTTAGTTAATTGTTAATAACTTTTACAATTTTTTCATGCGGAACTTCATTTTTTTCAAAAATCATCTGGATGTCATTCCGAATCGAATGACACCTCAATCATAATTTTCGGAGACTGCTGAAAAAAGTTGGTCTAAATGGCACTTGTTGACTAGACTCTAGCTCCTAAATAAAAAATAAGCTAGGTACTTTGGCTTCAAATCAAGGTTTACTTTGCCACTTTCGTACATCCCTTCCGCACTTTCAAGTCCCGTAAAAACCAGAAAATGTACGATGAGTCACTATCTACCCGTTGACTTCCACACAGGGTTTGATAGATGTGCACAACACATATTTTCCAGCAGAATACTCTGGTATAAAACGGCCCCTCTCTAACTGTTATTTCGGGAATATGACAGATTCATCTGTAAATATTATATTTATTTGTCACTGTTTCTGAGTTATGAAAAAGTCATATTGAAAAAAAGCAAAGTATAGGGATTGTAAGATTAGCGGATCCGAAATTTGTAATTTTGCAAACTGCAGTACAATGGTGTGTTTGCACTCAAGTGTCGGTGATGCTAGAACGTACGCCTCTCGCCCAGACGAACCGGCTTCAAACCTAGCATCTGCCACTAAACAAGCTCTTAGATGAGCTTTGTTTTATCCAGAAACCTTTGTGATTTATAAAACAATATATTTTGTTAAAATTTTGCTTATAACTAAAGGTGACTTGAAACTTCAAGTTGACATGAACTCTCCCGAAAAATGCAAACTTTCAATGAACGTTAGATCCTGTCCCCTTTTCGAAATTTATGATATTTGTTCTACAGTGATACTTCACAAGATTGATATTTTGATTATCAATGGATATTTTGATAAAATTAGGTACTATCTGAGTTGTTACTTTAGTTAAGAATTCCACAGGGTATTTTCTAATCTTACAGTTTGTTTTTTAGTCGTATATTGCATTCAAATTATTGAGAGTCCCCTTTTCGGGAGATTTCCATTTCAGTCGACTCTAAAACATTCTGTTCAATATTGTCACTCTTGGACAAATCCTTTGATTTTAATACACTATTTTTTGTTCGTTTCTCCCAGCACATGCAACCGATTATTACGGTAAGTCCAGATTTTTTTTACTGCTTAGGGCATTTCCAATCCATCTCGACCTCCCCAAATGTAAAGTGAAAATCATAATGACTCTATCCTTTTGTTTCGAGACTAGGTAGTGTTAGTTTTGTTATCGTCTTGTCTCCACCACTGTAGGAAAAAATCAGAATAGCACTTTTGTTTGTTTCGTTCTGGGAAAAGGCGCACATGTACTAACTGCTTTTTTTGTATGAAAATGCTTCATAACAAAATACTTGAACCAGGTTACTTACTCTCCTTTTTAATTTGTTCATGATTTTTTCAATCCTGAGTTATCTGAATTATGTAAATAAAAACAGCTAAACAGTGACTGCATGAATAACATACTAACAACTCTATAATGGTATAGAGAATTAATAAATAATGTTTAAATAGCCAATTACTTTGTCACATCAACATATAAGGTGATATCCAGATTTTTCATTCAATTCTACAATTTTGCTGAGATACTCTTCCGATGGAGATAAAGAGAACTTATTGTGACAGACTTTCTGAATTGATATACTTAGTTTTTGTTATATTTGTTTTTCGAACTTAGATTTCGTTTTGTTGGTGACACATTTTAGCCATTAAAAATGTAGAATTTGTTTTGTCTAATATTCTTTCCTAATATTTGATTATTCTTTCCCTATCAAGACGAGTACAATCTTAACCCTGGTTTAGAGTGGGAGGATGAGTTTACAGGTAGGTTGTGCTTCAGGCTATTTTTATATCCTTATCAATTGGTCTCGTGGCCCTTTCAACATTTTGGTAATCTTGGCGCTAATAACATCAGCTTGTTTTCCTAATATTCCCGTTATATCATTTTTATTTCAATTTGTGTTCATCCATTAAAGTGAGAATCATATTTATTCATGCAAGTATCAGTGCTTATATGAGTTTTATTTACATACCAATTGGCTTAACAATGATTTTTGCTAACTATGGTTTACAAGCTTGGAGTAATTGGAAACTTACATATTTTTGACATGTTTTTTATGTTATTTGAATCATGTTCATCTTTCTGACAATAATTATTAATGTCTCGACTATCAAAAAAGTCATATACTTACCTAGAGGCAAAGGAATTTCGTTAATTCACTATTTTCATAAAATTCCAATTTTACTTATTTTAACGAAACGATAATTAAGTGTTTTGGAAAGATTTCAATATTTTCCTTATTAGAAATTCACAAAATATTGAGATATTTCCAAAACACTTCAACAATTATAATTACTCAACAAGATCTGCATGTTTATTGAACAATACAAGACGCAGGTTAGCGGTTACTCAAAAAAACTCGCTGAATTTAAATTTATACAACTGATCCCATCAGTCAGTAATATAATTTTTTTGCTGCAGTAGCTGATCAATGAACTGTTATTGAGAATGGAATCATTTAATAGAGTTGTGATTAATCTTCTTTTCATATATGTTTGTTGCAAATTATTAATATTTATTTTCATTTACATTAAAATTTTATATTGCTGACAATGTGCTCATTTCAAGATTTTTATTTGTTCAGGATTTATTTTTATACTTGATTCTTCTTTTGTTTTATTCAGAGACGTTTTTTCTCATTTTGAGATTTAAAAAAGTGGGCTTTAGGCAATGTACTTTGTATATAAAGTGGTTAAACACATTACTCTACTTCTAATATCACTTTTAGTTTGGCAGTTGTTTATGTCAAGAATACAACTTCAGCGGATAAGTTGGGTACTGCCGATAGCTGAAGTCAATCAACGTTGAATGCGACCACCTCGTGTATGGGTGACCGACGTAATTAGATGGACTTGAATAGTTTAATTCTCGTCTTTGCGTGGCAATCACACGTTAAAAGTAAGGGCCTCGTTTTCCCTAGCTCGCCAAAAGTCTCTCGATAACTTCTGAGGGACGCTCGTAAGGCTGCAGCCGGTTTGACAGAAAGAAAAAATATTGCTAATGGAACTACAAAAATCAAACCATCTGACATAAGTTTTCTGAATAAATTATATTTTAATCTTTTTCTTGAATGATGATCGGTTATTAAATGTTGTTAATGAAGGAAAGGTATATTAGGAATGATCAAATACTCAATTGAGGCTTTCAATTGTCAGATATCAGAATTTAGTTATACCAAGCTTTCCAGAG
This sequence comes from Chrysolina americana, assembly GCA_958502065.1. Taxonomy (NCBI): domain Eukaryota; kingdom Metazoa; phylum Arthropoda; class Insecta; order Coleoptera; family Chrysomelidae; genus Chrysolina; species Chrysolina americana. Next base: position 62,001,640 of record OY293414.1, on the reverse strand, counting down.
AATTGAACTGGTGAAGGAAACGATTTCAATATTTTCCATATTTTGTTTTAATTTGACATTTTTTGTAACATCTGATTTTATACAAAGTAAAGAAATTCACTTGGAGCAAAGTATTTGTCGTACCTAAGGTTAATACCGCATATGTCTTATTTGGAACTTTGCAACAAATTGTGTAGTAACAAATTTGAACGAGATACTTTCAAACAATATGCTGTTCAACATTTATGAATACATTCTCACCTTAATGTAGAATACTCACCTTCAGTTCTTATATAACAGATGATATGTATTCAAACTCGTTATCAGCTTGAATTTAGGGCTATCATTACTGTTTTCATCGTTTACTTGGGAGCTGTCAGGCTTTTTAGGCATTTATTTTTTTAATTTACTTTCAATACATTTTTTTTATGTATTTTGAATCTATGCGTTTGGTATTTTTTAATAAATACCTTATTCATTTCATTTACCTATGTTAATTCTAGTAGTGCATGCTATTAATTTTTCTGTTTGGTATGGGGATCTTCTTTACGTACATCTCGACTCTTGATTATTTTTTTATTGATTAGTTGAATTTAGTCTTGATTTTCCATTTTTATTTCCTTAAAACCTTACACAGCCGTTCCCTACTGCTTATTAGACATTAGAGAATGCCTCATTGAGTTTTGAAGTGTTGCTTTTGAAAATAGATGAATGAAACTGCAAATGAAAGACCAATAGTCTCACAGTTATATATAATCAACAGTTGAATGTATATTACTACATTCTATTCATTTGAATTTTGTCTATTCAAACATACAGTAGATTTTCTGAAAACATCGAGAAATCGAAATTTAGGTTTTTCGTCCAAAAGATTGAAATTATAAATTTCAAGAAAGTTGAAAATGGTAAATAGTAAATTTCAATTACATTTTCAGTGGTCTAGTTGAATCGAAACTTTGAGAATAAATTGGTCTCCAAAACAAAGTTTGATCAACATGTAATCAATTGTCTATTTTTCTTTTATAACAATATGATCTGTTTCTTTTATGGAGCACATATTCTTATAGTGCGATTTTTTTTATAAAATCAGTTATACTTCATTAAAAAAAATATTTTGAATATAGTAATAAACGAAAACGGATCATATTGAGGTCAGTTTCACTTGAAAGATTTCTAACCAGTCTATCCAGAATACACAAAAATGTATCAAAGAATAACGTATTCTGTACTTCTTCTATTTTTATTACTGCATATAATGAGGAATGAAATATGTCCGTGAGTTTGAAATGGTAAAATGTAGCTCTATAATCGCAGTTTCCAGCTCATGAGCTCCGCAATATTATAGTTTCAAAATCGCAATGTATGCAGATGTGCTGAAGTTTTGTGGAGAGATTGGTTTTGGTAAACGCCTTTTACCCACTTTTCTCGACGAAAAAATTTCGAACTAGTAATATTTCGAATATATGACACTAAATTAAAACTATTATTGCTCTATCGACTCAAAAAAGAACTTTTGAATCGGACAATAAGTAAAAACACAATTGTAGTATGCCCTCTTTCAAATGTGCCACTCTTTAAAAATAAAATAAAAATTACTAATTTTGAACATAATAATTGAAGAATAAATTCTATAGTTGCCAATCGAATATTTTTAATTTTCTGAAGTAGGTAGAAAAATATATTTAACAATTACCTTAACTGTATTAACTGGTATCAAAAGTGACAACTTGTCAAAAAAGTCATTGCTTTTAAAATTAAACATGGTTGCTAGGCAAACATTAAAGTAGTGATACTGTAATATCCCATTACCAGCCATAAATGAATAGTAGATTCAATGGATAGAATGAATTAAATATAACTATATTATTCTACTCTACTCTGAATTATTTGAATTTATATATTTTTTATCATTTCTTCGTGTCCATTTTGTTCATGTTTACACATTTCAAGTTTTTTGGTATAAATTTATTAAATAATGAAGCCTTGCTTAACATTATCATAGTTACGCACAGTTATCACAGTTACGCACAGTTATCACAAAACTTCCATTTATTAAATTTATGAATTGAGATATGGCTATGTTTTATTTTCTCATTTTCGATATCTTGAATTATGATATGTAGAAACTCAAGTGAAACTGACTTTAGAGCAAACAAATGTTGCAAACACATTTTAGAGAATGATGATTTGTGAGAATGTGAGTGTGACTCGTAGAGCGTACCCATTATTCACCACAGTTTTGACGTATGACGATGGCCAAGGTGAGGACGAAGAGGGCAGCCTTCCACATCTTGGTGGATATGGAAGTAAATTGCCTCCAGGAATTCTGCCACATGGTTTACCACAGGTTAAAGAAGTTCAGCCAGCTGTCACCGCTTTGGAACAAGAACAAAGAAAAGAAGAAATCAAAGAAAGTAAGTTTTTGTTAATCAATATTTCTCGATTTTTTCCTAAATAACACGTTAATCGGCATCTTTAAGATGTCCTTGTAACCAAACATATATCAAAGAAAACACTTTTCGCTCCGAAAATCTCCTTTACTCCACACTTACGAAATATGATGCGAGCATCTTACCATGAAAGGAAGATTGTTCCTTTCGTGAGGACCCTGAGGACCAAGATAAAATATGGTGAGAATTGTTGGAATTATGGAGTTTTCGACTTTCAAAAAATCCTCCTGGCCAGGAAGTTCTAAAACCTCACCTTTCGTTGAAAGAATGAGTCCTGAGATGTCTGTGTACTGGCGATGAGGAGGAAAAAAATTAACTCTGGTCATTTATGATGAACTTGGTGTGGATGGGACGATTGAGATGATTATCGGAAAGATTTCTACGGTATTTCTGAGAAATAAACGAGTTTTTCATCGAGTATCATCGACTTCCGAAAAATTAAAATGGATCTTTTCATTGTTATAATAAATCCTGACACGATTGCTGGGAAATCAGGCTTTCTTGGGACAAGACATGTTTTGGTTTTGTTTGCGTTAAATTTAAGCAATTTATCAAAACCCTTTTCTAGAAATTTTGTTTATAGCAGCGTTAACATTACTCCTTCGTTAATTTCTGTGTCACGAGTTGATATTGCTGATCTGATGGAGAAAGTGGAACGAACAGTACAGATAAAGTTACATAGCAAAAGGTGCACCTGAGGGGGCAAACCACAAGATACATATTTGGTTGAGAGTCATTGATGCAAACTCAATCGAATGCATTTGAGATACCTAATGCCACGGCCAGAGTTTTGCCGTTTACTTACCCTATATGCTAAAAGTTTTTCTTTTGATCCTCAAGATTGAAGACTGCAACACCATCGGCCTTTTTATGGATTGGTTAACCCTCGAAATTGTCCAAGTGGATGGAATTATAAGAGAACCTGAATACTCACAATTTGCAAAAACTGGTATAGGATTAGGAGCACTTTTATTGACAACAAACGGCTGAATTCCATCGAAAAAAACCGTCTAGTTATTCGTTGGTGATCTCAAGGATGTCTCAGTGAGGGATATTTTGGGCATGCTATCCCTTCAGAGTAGATTTTCCAGCCCAATAGTTTCTTCTAATGTTTATTGTTCCTCACCGTTTTTGGTTGTACGTTCGGCGGTTCTGAATAATCAGAAAAATGTTGACTGCAACACCTTCAAGCCAAGTGTTTGTAGAATTTTCAAAAAACTAATTCCTGCAAAAATTCGCTGAATATGTTTACCGATGAACATGTTTCCTTGGTATATCAGGCAATAATTGAAATTGGGCCCTAGTAGTGTCACTATGTACACAAGAGACATCCTTCATTATATACTACTTTGTAACATTTGCAAAATATCCCCAATCTTGTTTGTAAACGTATTATTTTTTTTGAAGGACCCCTATATGTCAGATAGTGTATTCTTCTTGTCCTTGTATAAAAATGTTTGTGTGTTTTTGATATTTCATTTGTTCTATGTTGATTTTTGGTAATTGCTTATATCATTAAAACATGATCATGATTAGTTAGGGAACTGAGTGAAGAAGAAAAACAAATAGTAATTCTCTCAGAGGACTTTCAACATTTTATGGATAGAGCGGGAAGGATAATGGAGAGAGCTTTGTGTGAAAGTGTAGATATCTATATGGATTATGCAGGAATGTTGGGAGAAGAAGGACTGTGAGTATTGAAATAAGTACATTTTTATTTCAAAATAAATAACTGAAAATTATTCAGGTGACAGCTTAAAATAAATATACTTTGATTTCCTTTACTAACACGAAGAGGTTCCATAAAAGTTATCATTGATAACTTCCATACATTGCTTCGTTGAATATAATGTATTTATCTTTCATCAGAAATGTTTTATTTTCAGGGATGAAAAATCTCATCAGCGAATTTCTCTGAATAGACATTTCTACAATGATAGATGGTCACGCAACCGTACAGTCACCTCCCTTGATTGGTGCCCGCAATTTCCAGAATTACTCTTAGCTGCTTATAATAACAACGAAGAATCTCCTAATGACCCAGATGGAGTCGTTCTTGTCTGGAATACAAAATTCAAGAAAACCACTCCCGAATATATATTTCATTGTCAGAGTGCTGTTTTATCTGCGACTTTTGCTAGGTTTCATCCTAACTTGATATTGGGTGGTACATATTCTGGTCAAATAGTTTTATGGGATAACCGTGTTCAGAAGCGAACGCCAATACAGAGGACACCATTGTCAGCATCAGCACATACTGTAGGTTGAATTTATATTACTATTTTTCAAATATTGATTACTTTGTATTAGAAATAAAGCTTGATGTTTTTTTCATTTTTGGTTTCACACGAGGATATGAAATGATACGATTTGAGAATTCAATTGGGGTTAGAGTAATGAAAATGTAGTTATTTTAAATTATTAAACAGTATTATACTTTGCGGTAATTCATTCCTCTGCATTTACTTGAGGGGAATCCTTAATTATTTTAACCTACAGGAACACAACTGAGACAACAATTTTTAGCAATTCTACAAAATGGGATATTTTAAGTCATACGTCTGATCTCAAGATAGTCTTTGCCATTCAAAAAAAAGGGCTAAATGAATCATGCCGATTATGAAGTTTAGAGAAAGCTACAGAGGGTTCTTTAAAAAACGTTTCGTTATTGCATTCAAATTAGGAAGAGTATTCATGTTTATAACATATCAGCTATAAATAAAATTTTGGATTGCATTATATGTCTTATTAGCATATAATACACTCATACAATAAATAACTATATTTTATTTGCAGCATCCCGTATACTGCATGAATGTGGTGGGTACACAGAATGCACATAATCTAATAAGTATATCAACAGATGGTCGGCTGTGTTCTTGGTCCCTTGACATGCTGGGCCAACCCCAAGAAATTCTTGATCTGCACCGAATGCAATCTAAACCAGTTGCAGTGACATGTTTGGATTTTCCACATTCCGATGTTAATAACTTTGTAGTAGGGAGCGAAGAAGGGTCAGCATATTCAGCTTGCAGGCATGGTGCCAAAGCCGGTATAACTGATATCTATGATGGACATCAGGGACCTGTGACTGGTATAAGTGTAAATGGAGTACAAGGAGGAATAGACTTCTCGCATATGTTTTTGACATCTTCAATAGATTGGACAATCAAATTATGGAGTTTAAAAGTAAGTTTAGGCATCAAACAATCAAATCCTACAAAACTCAAAGAAACAGAAATGTAGTTATCCTTAGTTTGCATTATTGGGGACAATTGAGCTAGAGAAATATTTTTTAACATAAGAAAATTGACACTATATATTTCAGATACATACTTTAGAAAATAATATCGTTGATGCCGTTGAAAGTTTGTAAGATATGCTGAAATTCTGTTTGAAAAAAATACATTTGAAATTCAACCCCTTCCTTTTGATATCAAAGTGGCAATGGTCCAAGTGCTTTCATGTCCTAAACATTAATTTATTTTTTTATTGAGAATAAAGAAATATATTGTTTAAGCAAATAAAATATAAAACAGCGGTACAATAACATATTTGAGCTATATAATTAGTTCAAAAGAAATATGCAAATAAAATATAAAAAAGTGGTAATGACATATTTGAGCTGTCTAGTTAGTTCAATTAGTATTTACTTAATTCGATGAAGATGTGTAAGTTTTGAAACTGCTCAGTGATATATCAAATAACGTGAGATGTAATTTTCACTCATAATCTCCCTAGAGCATGAATTATTTCCGAAAATTTTCTTGAAGTGCGAAATTTCAACTGAGGAAAATTTCCGGAATATTAATTCATTCTAGCGGGATATTCGGTAAGAAAATTTTAGACCAAAACTTTTTTTAAATAGAAATTAAATTCGTGACATACTTAGGTGACATATTATTATCCATGCAACGGATATCATAGTAGGCCGTTGTTAAGGCTTTGTCTCACAACAGCGATTTGCGAATAATTTTTTTGCTGATTTTATATCAAATATTTTAATTTCCCTATGCTCTAGTGAAATGTGGTTTAAATACTTAAATAGAGAAGCAAATATTCTACCAAAATCAGATAATTTTAAAGTACTAGACGAAAGGGAAAAACAGTTAAGGTCTACTTCTATCGGACGCTAATGAATTACATCGGCGGCACCTTCATTTGTTAATCTCTGATTTGTTGTCAAATATTGTAATTTCCCTATGCTCTAATAAAATGTGGTTTAAATAATTAAATAACAGATAATATCATGTACCTATGATGATTAAGTTATAAATAAATATTAATCAAAAATATTTTACGCCACTGTGTTTATGACAGCTGTCAAGCCAGAGGGAAATTTCCACTTATTAATTTCCCTCTACTACGTAGGGAAATTTCTGAAGAAATTAGGTTATTGTCATAGCAACATGTCAAAATGCAGGCATCTGATTGGCTAAAATTAAATGGTATAAAATTTTCAAAAGTATTTTTGAAACCATGCAAATGTATTTGGAATGAATATACTGGAGATTTATCCCAACACCAAACCACTATTTTCAACACTTTAAATTAAATCTTCCTCTTGAAGATGGCCACTTGATGACCGAAACACGTGTCGAGGTGTTGAAAATAGTGGTTTGGTGTTGGGATAAAACTCCAGTATATTCATTACTACACCAAAGGTTCCAAACAGTACAGTTCAAGTATTTGGAATGTTTGAACTTGTCTAATAGTGCAAGCAGATACCACGAAATAAATTTATGAAAGATTTGGATAATCATATCTGCCATTGATGATAAAAAAGTAAATTAAAATTTCTACGTTTCCTGTAGACCTCACAGAGGGAATGTTTAGATTTTCCTTCACTGGGGAATATTGACAGTAAATACCTAACTTGTACCTTAGGAAATTATTTGGAACCCTATCAGTTTTCCATATAAATTGCACTCTTAAGTATGGAATGAATTAATTATTCCCAAATATGAAGATATTCTCAAAAAATTCTAGGATAAGTCAATTTTCTTTTTCAAGTGCATCTTATCCGCATTTGATTTTGGTGATCTTTTTTAATAGAGCACCTACTATAATATGTCTTCATATTAGGTCAATAATATAATAATAAATATGCTTCATTATCAGAAGACAGAATTTTGTTAACAAAGCTTGGGCAATACATAATTTATCATAGAATAAAGTATAATAGTAATGCTTTAGTAAGTAGTGGTAGAGACTTGAAGAATAAAAATGATATAAGGGTAAAAATGGCAATAAAAGCTAAGAATAAACTCAGATGTGTGAAATAGTAAACCTAGAACAAGTAAATAACTCCTGGGTTAGTCAATATGAAAACCTGGGTCAGCTGCAATCTTTTGTTGAAATATTCCTGTAAATTAAAACAGGGTTGTCATCACAAATCCAGAGTTCCTTATGTTCTGGTTTAAACGGTCCGAACCCCTAAGTTGATGAGTACAAAAGTGAGGCTGGTACATGAGGAGGATCATGTTTAAAAAAAGTTTTTACTGCTCTAAAAATGTCTCTGTACCATGGAGACTTTTGTTGGAGGGGTTAGGATTTACATTCCATATGGTGCAGTGATCAAAGTAAATCCCTAGGAATTCTAAGCTCTTTTTTATAATATCAATATCATTGTCATGATATATCTTCAAGATGCCATTGTTCATGTTGAATGGTAGTAACTTTGAATTACATTACTACATTCTCTTACTTTTTTTAAGTCCTACGATATAATTTCATCTTATTATTTTATGTTACCACCTCTTACATCTTAGAATTGAAGTAAACAGCTCAATCTAACATTTAAAAGTAGTGAGAATAAAACTTTAGAACGGAGTAATTTCATATATCAATAATCACACTTGAATTAGGAGATAGCAAGTTTGAATAAATGAAGTCTCATGATAATAAAGGTTAACTAAACATACAGTAGTCAAGTTTCACTTTATTTGGGATAAAAAGTATCACTCTTATTATTTGCGCAGTATTGCTACCAGTACCTTAAACAATTGAAGCATATTATTTATTTTTTATTTTATTTATCAAATCAATCCCAAGAAACATACAATATTCATACAGGGACAACCAATATAAATAAACATATAAAAAAAAATATCAAGAATATAAAATATAATTGATAGGTAACAATTGAATATAATAGTTAAATCAGTATTGTTCAAGAAGAAGTTACGCTACTTCATTCTCAGTAGAAATGAGAAATTGTTTCAATTCATTTTTGAATTTGGTGAGGTAATTGATAGACCTTATTCTTATTGGTATGCTATTATAGGCTTTAATACCGCGATAATATAATGAATTTTTCCCAAATTGGGTTTTTATTTGCATAGTTTTTAGCTTATTAAGTAGCATCAGGTATGTGGTGGTGTATTTCTTATATTTTTTTTCTTCAATTGTAATGTGTCGATGATGGTTTCCCAAAATAAAATCCGAAACTATGAAAATCATTATAAGTTATATGTTTTTGTCTTTTGCTTTTTGAAGGATTCCAAACCTATATACTCATTTGAAGATAATGGTGATTATGTATTGGATGTGAAATGGTCTCCCACCCATCCTGCTCTATTTGCTGCAGTCGATGGTAGCGGTAGATTGGATTTATGGAACTTGAATCAAGATACTGAAGTTCCAGCAGCAAGTATAAATGTCGAAGGCAATCCAGCATTGAATAAAGTTTCTTGGACTCCATCGGGATTGCAAGTAACTGTAGGTGATAATCAAGGAAAAATATGGGTGTACGATGTTGCAGAGGTAAGCATTATCTGTTCTGAATTTGTATGGTGTGTAGTTATTATTATTATTCTACTCACAAGCAAGCAACTATAGACCAATTACTTTCAGTTTTGGGTAAACGACTGAAAAACTTTATATCAAAATTTATCAATTTGGTTTCAAAACAAACTGTTCTACGCTGTATCCACTGACAATTCTACACCTTTTCCAGTTGATTTTCAGAAAGGGTCATTTGAGTTTCAGAATAGCAACTTATATTTCGGAAAGTATCAATTGTATTTCAGATTAGTAAGTTGGATTTCAGAGAGCATCAGTTTAATTTCAGTAGAGTCAATTTTATTTCAGAAAGAATTAATTATATTTCAGGATAATCAACTTGATTTCAGAAACCAATATTTGAATTTCAGAATATTCAATTGCATTTCAGAAAGTATCATATGCATTTTGTAAAGTGTCATTTGTATTTAAGAGAACGTGAAAATGATGTTAGAAAGCATGATTTGTGATGCAGAAATCCCAATTTGTGTAGATTTGATAAATATTTGAGGAGATTATGCATTTGCAGCACAACATACAACTACTAAATATGCAAGTTGGGCATTAAATTTGCTCGCTGTGTCACAGATCATCGGGGTTTAGAATCAACGCTACAGAAAAAACCTACGAGCAGATGATATTCAATTTCTAATTGATATATCATTTTGTTGTTATTATCTAATAATAAGATGATATATACCAAATCTACAAAAATTAATATTCAATTTCAAAAAATGTAAGAAATATTTCAGAAAAATTTAAAAGATATTGATGAATTCCGAAATACATATGATATTTTCTGAAATACAAATATCTATTCTGACATTCAAATTATGGTTTCTGAAATCAAATTGGTTATTCTCAAATACAATTGATGCTTTCTGAAATCAAACTGACCTCTGACATTCCATTAACACTTTGTGAAATTCAAATTAGTATTCTGAAATTACAATTGATACTTTCTGAAATGAAGTTGACGCTTTCTAAAATGAAGTTGACACTCTCTGAAATGAAGTTGACGCTTTTTGAAATACAAACGGATAAGGTGTTGTATCTATCAAATGTACAAACAGCCAAATAAAATCTAACGTCATCTCTCTTTTGACAATATTTGGCTTGAAATTGGCCCAACTTCAGCTACTACCATGAATTATATAGATGGTGAAAATTTTCCTCAGCAAATAAACAATGAACTGTTTTTGCCAAAAGTCTGGGTGATTGGTAAAATAAATATTAAATGATTCGCATAATGTTATGATCCAAGATTATGTATATGTCTTCTTTCAGAGCTTTGCACATCCAAGACATGATGAATGGAACAAGTTTCTATACACAACCCAAGAACTAAGGAATAACCAAGTAGATGATGAATTAGAAAAACTGAATTACTCTGGTTCAAGTACGTCTTCAATAAGTATGACTGCATTAACGTCAACACCACTGCGATAAATAGTTTAATTTTTGATATTAAGTAGCATATTTATAATTATGAGATAATTTATTACCTACTGCTGGAGCAATGAAAGTGTGTCATAACTTTTAATTTGTGAATATGGCCTAGGGAACAATCTTTCGGGGGCAACCATACATTATGCAGCTAAACACTAAAAAAATGTTCTAATAGTATCACCTCGGGCTTTCGAGATTTTTTACAAAGGGTGTACTTCTGTATATCAGGTTATTACTTATTTCTTGAAATTTCTTTAAGGTTCTGCCTCCTGCTCATAAATGATACAAGTATTAAGTTGTGCACATTAAAACGTGAGAGACTGTATTCTAATGTTTCTAGATATAATACTGAACTCGGTTCAGGGATATTGTTTCAACAATTATAACTGAATTGAAATTTCAGTAGCTGCTCTAAGAAAAACGTTACTTCTCTATCTTCTACGAACTGGGGATTTATTGATTTGTTTTTAAGATTTTTGTTATAATTATATAATGAATATTGTATGTAATGGGAAGTAAATATCTTGCAAAAATTGTTTGAATCTGGGTTTTCTCTTGTATATTTTGTAAACATCTCGAGAAGATAGTTGAATGATTTTTTTGACCATTTACTAAATATTGTATGTGCTTTACACAACTAAAAATTAAAAAGCTTCAAACTTTGATCTTATAACCCCAGATACCATTATTAAGTTCACACGTTACTTAAATTTTCTACATAATTTTTTGTTGTGCTTGTAAATAGCTATTTATTTTTTTAGTAACAAAATATTTAGTATTTTTTTATACCTTATTGTCTGTATTATAATGCTCTTACAAGTATGGTGGCATCTAAAATAAATGCTCCACTAAGTGAATTGACTTGAATTTACACCGAGTACACTTCCATGCAAATAATTAAACCTACAGTCCTAGTTGTATTGATATTTAATATGTTCAGTACTAGTTTGATACTTTGTAGATAGAAGCTAGTTAAAAAAAATTGGGTTTGGTACATTCCCGATTAAAATTTGGTAAATATCTTTGTGTAGAAAAAGTTGCATGAAACGTCAATCTAGAATATTTTTCTAGAATAGTAATAGTACGCCAGCCCTCGTACAAAATCGGAAGTGATAAGTTGTAACTTTGTATACTGTTAAATAAGTGTCACGAGTCTGACAAGATGTCGCAGAGAGAAAACTTCGAAAGTGGTGAGTTTTTCTTTATCGCCGCCAAATCGACAGCTTTAGAGTGTCGGACTGCTGAAGATCCTTATTAATTTTGTCGGACAATGGTGCCATTGAAACTCTCATTAAGTTTTTGTATTCTCCTAAAAATATCAGACAAAAATGTTCGGTACTTCTAGGTTGTCGCCCTCTCTAAACATGTCGATATCACTACTTAGGGTAGCGACAGGTAGCAACCTGATTTTTCTAGGAAAGTACAGAAATTAAATGAGATTTCCAATGGCACCATCGTCCGAAAAAATTAATAAGGATCCTCAGCAGTCCAACGCTCCATAGATGTAATTTCAAGGTTTCCTCTCTGCGACATCTTGTCAGATTTGGCACACTTGAACAGTATACAGTTACAACTTGCTGGTTATCACTTCAGATTTTGTACGATGGCTTGCATACTAAATGCTCATCTTCAGTTGAAATCAACACGAGATTAAAATGGTATGGAAAACGTTTCAAAATTAAAACAAATTGAAAAATTGATGGCGCAGAAGAAAGCCAACATATTATCGTTAAGGGGGAATGGTGGGTGGATTCAATTTGATAGAATAAACATAAGTTTTAAAATTATTGTTGTTGAATACTTTTGTTATCAACAATCAGAAATGCTGGGAAACAGATGTGTTTAATCGATCTAATAGAATGGTCACCCACCATTCCTCCACAACGATAGAATTTTGGCCCTTTTTTTACGCTATTTATTTTTATGTTCCATTGTATCAATTCTTTGACATTTCGCAGGCAAAATTTTTATCTCCTGTTCATTTCAACTGAAAATGAGCTCGAAAACATATTTTTGATTGACGTTTGATGTTACTTTTTGACAAGTTATTGCCAAAGTTGCTTTGACAACATATCCCTTCCCATTTGGAATTAAATATATATTGTGAAGAGGTTTTTGAGTTTTGCCTAGCTTCTTCATAATGAAACTCCACTTTGTATGGACTACTTCTTTCACATAAATATTTTTTCAGTTATTGGTAAAAAATCCGATTTTTTATATTAAAATGTTTTCAACAAATATATGTCTAATCCACTCATTACTAGTTATAGTGTTTAAACTGAACTGAAGTTGATCTTCTTAATGAATCAGTCCATGTAATGGAGTGGAGTTGGAAAATAAGCAACCCTATTTATTTTGATGTCACTATAGATATTTATTATATGAATAAAATACACATTTACTGAACATTCATTAGTTATTACTATTCTTCCATTTGTTCTTCTAAATTTTTCTTCAGTATACAGGTTTTTTCCAGAGGCGTATATCGTTTGTAGAATCATCCTAACAATTTTTGTAGTGTTCTTAGTCTATCATGGCCCTTCAATGAATAATGGATATTGGATATCGCAGTCCCTAATTCTTGCCAGAAAAGTGACTGTGTCAAACTGGTTGGTACATTGAACACTGAGGATACAATAATTACATCAGAATTATCAGTTCTACTAATTTTATATCCAATCAAACTAATTGTAGATGGACAGAAATGTTGGGGAGGTTGTGTAAGGCCGATTCATAAACTCTGCTGCAGTAGGTACTGTTGATGGTGCCGCTCCAGCTGCAGTTATGGAGAAACTCGTTGATTTATAAAATCACCTACCGATCCGAAGATGCGTACTTATTTGTTGTAGAATTATATTGATGAGATCCTTGTCATCATCGAATGATAATTTGAGCCAAATAAAACCACAGTAGAAAGCTGACTAAAGTTATAAACTGTGTAGTCCAGGCACTGTAGACATAAAAGGGGGCTTTTACTAGAAAAGTTTAAAGATAGTTGATTCAGCAGATTTGTACAGTTTACTGTTCAGAGAAAACATTACTTTGGGGCACTAGACTGTGATGAGAAGTAAATTCAATCTTGCTGTATTACCTCCTACTGTAACGTTCAATTTGGAGATTAAGGCATTTTCTAGCATTCACTGATTGACACATATTATTTTGAACGTATAATAGTTCCAGTGCATTTCAGGCTTCCCGATTACTATTATGCTAAGATAGAATGTCTATGAGTATCAATTAGATATTGTAAAGTTGAACGTTAATCGTCCCGTGTTTGTTAATATTTTAGGATATGTATTCCACCAATATTTCTCACAAATAATAATCTGTATCAATTCACCGGATTAACGGCAGTTGAACGGTGTCTCTGATGACATCTCGATATCAGCAGGAATAGCACCCAAAATTTGCCAGTTCCGCTATGTAGGAACCATAATCAGTAAAGCGCTGGTTTCGAGTTCCGGCGATAGATTGTTTGAAGAGCGTTAAACCATAAAGTCCGATTGCGTTCCGAAAAAAGTCCGATTTTACACGAAAAAGTCCGCCATTCAAAAATGAAAAGTAGTATCACCTAACACCTTTTTAATGCGGAGAGACGCTAAATTAATGATTAAATAATCATCTTTATTTTCCATTAGACTACTATCCCTGTAAAACAAACAGTAAAAAGGTCTTCAATGGCGGGAAAAAGCACTGCCCTGGGATTCCGAACTTTCGATTCGATCACGAACGAACGATTCGAACTTCGGACGACAAGAAGTAATCGTCGGGTGTTCTCGGTACTTGATGAAAATGGAGGTAATATGATCGTAGATCGTAGAAAATAAGAAGAAATGAAAAAATGAAGTAGCATTAACGTCTGTAATTGAATTTAAAATCCAGAATAAGTTTTTGGCATAGCAAACGGGAAGATGAAAATTAGAAGTTAATTAAAAAAATGTGGATCAACCGGGATTCGAACTCGGGACCTCTTGGTTTTATTGTAAATTTTCTGTAAATACCTACCTAAATGACATTCTTGGACGATTCGACTATAATAATTGATTCCCAATAAAATCGTCGGGTGATTTCGTTACTCGATCACTGATCACAATAAAATCAACATGGATCGGTAAGATGATGAATTAAACCGCATCAAACATGAAACTCTGAATTGATAATTGACATAATCTTGATATTCTCAATATTTTTTATTCAATCTGCTAGTTTTTTTGTTATTTTAAATTTACATTATTAGTTGAAGGAGTCCAGAGTATTGATTGAACATTTTATTCTGTGAAGGAAATTTATTTCTTGAATGTTTGTTTTTGTGCTTAATTCTACCTTGTATAGGTAGGTACCTAAGGTTTCCTTGAATCTAAACAAGAGTAACAAGAGGAGAGATATTGTTCTGAAATTGCAAATGTATTAAATAAGTGCAAGTTTGTTACAACTCTCATATACACCTACTCTGCAAGTTTGCTGTAAGAAATTTGTAATCACTTCGCATACCTGTGGGATGCCATAAAGTAAATGTTCTATAGCTATTTTTATTCAGAAAACATAAGCAAAAGTTATATTAGGGGCAATAAATTTTCATGATAGGTAGGTAGGTGTACCTCTATACCAATTCCAATTAACTTTGAAAAGATAATCGTGACCATTGTTTATTGTTTAAAAAGTCGAAATGCATTTATAGACAGTTTGGAAATTATCAGTGGTCAAGATAATTTCACTGAATTTGTTAGACAAAATGCCTGACTATTTCTGTAATCATTCATCCGCTGTTTTTGGAGCATTTGAAAAATAAAAAAATATTTAATCGCAATAATAGGTAACCTATACCTCTATATAATACTTTTGAGGTAGCCTCTTCTTTTGTTGCAGTGTATAAATTATATTACTGGCATAAAATTTGATATTGTAGTAAACCGGGATAGGTACCTATACCTACATAGATAGGTAATACTCTATAATAATATTAATAATTACACCTATCATGAAAACTTGCCCCTATAATATAACTTGCTTATGTTTCCTGAATAGAACATTTACTTTATAGCATCCTACAGGTATGCGCCGCAGTGATTACAAATTTCTTGCAGCAAACTTGCAGAGTAGGTACCTATATGAAAGTTGCAACAAACTTGCACTTATTTATTAATACATTTGCAATTTCAGTACAATACCTCTCCTCTTGTTTAGATTCAAGGAAACCTTAGGCAAAGAATATATATGTAGATATTCTTTGCCTTAGGTACCTATACAAGGTAGAATTAAGCACAAAAACAAACATTCAAGAAATGAATTTCCTTCACAGAATAAAATGTGCAATCAATACTCTGGGCTCCTTCAACTAATAATGTAAATTTAAAATCACAAAAAACTAGCAGATTGAATAAAATATATTGAGAATATCGAGAATGTCAATTATCAATTCAGCATTTTATGTTTAACACGTTCAGCGCCGACGTACAATATTAGATTCCACGAATTTTCAACATTTTTTATTTTGACTTTATTACAAGCTCTTGTGTTATTTTAAGTACCTATGGAAAAATTATTTTCGAATTTTTTTTTCATTCTTTCCTACGTTTTTGAATGTGTATCATTTTCGATACACGTGGCCCTTGAAATAGTTTTCTTTCACTCGTTACGTAATTCGTAGGAAACATTATCTTATAAATAATGAAGTGGAGGGGAAGAATGTAAGTGGACGATGTGTGGAATACTACAGAAAATATGGAAGGAAAGGGAAACAGATTGAACGGGAACTTGTAATAGCCTTGCAAGTTATAACTAAATGTTCTGTTTTCGGAACATTTTTATGTCGTAAATGTTTTAATAATACTCACTAATGCTTATTCATAATGCTGTTTTACTCTATCATCATATATTTTTGATGTTATTTCAAAATATAAACATCCATACCCCAACCCACGCATACACAACCTTCCGTATGGGCCAGCACTTCATTTTTGGCCTATTAAACACACGGAAAGGGTGCGAGTTAACGACACACAACGCTTTGAACGAGATGAACGTCGTGTATCTTTTTCGATACACATAGGATAGGACAGTGTGTATCGAAAAAGATACACATGGCGTTGAACGTGTTAATGCGGTTTAATTCATCATCTTACCGTTCCATATTGATTTTATTGTGTTGACTGATCGAGTACCGAAATCACCCGACGATTATATTGGGAATCAATTATTACAGTCGAATCGTCCAAGAATGTCATTTAGGTATGTATTTACAAGAAATTTCCAATCAAACCAAGAGGTCCTGAGTTCGAATCCCGGTTTGTCCACATTTTTTTATTTCACTTCTAATTTTCATCTTTCCGTTTGCTATGCCAAAAACTTATTCTGCATTTTAAATTCAATTACATACGTTAATGCTACTTCATTTTTTCATTTATTCTTATTTTCTACGATCTACGATCATGTTACCTCCATTTTCATCAAGTACCGAGAATACCCGACGATTACTTCTTGTCGTCTGAAGTTCGAATCGTTGATCGTTCGTTCGTGATCGAATCGAAAGTTCCGAATCCCAGGGCAGGGTTTTTAGGCATATTACAAGTAACCAACGGAAAATATCAGTCGTATGCAAGGCAACATTCCTTTCGGATCTATTACCAAGTTCAAGCTTGGTGATATACAACACAAAAAGAAATACTACGAATACACAAAAGTCCATAGTAATGGGGTTGGAAAAGAAGCAAGTTTGGGCTTACACAATGAAAACAACTAAAGATTCGGCACCGAAAATACTCCCAAAATTCATTTTGTGCAACTGCAAGAAGGGTTACGGCAAAGCCTGTGGGTGTAAGAAAATGGACATGAAGTGCACTGCACATGCTGCAATTGAAACGTGTATACAGTGCGGCTTTTAATAGTCCCCCCCCTTAGTTAATTTTTAAACAGTTTGACGTACAAACTTAAAAAAACGTTTGGATGGCATAACCGATACTACGTTCTGAAATACAACACATTGTAATTGCTTCATAGATGGCGTGATGGGGGCACATCATCTCAAAAATTAAAAAAATCATGTGGATGAAGAGTCACGGAATTCGAAAAAATGTTGATGGTTGAAAAGATAATTGAATTTCAACGATATGACACGACCCCCCATGCCATTCAAAAATGTTTAGTTGATGTGCCCCCCCGCGCCATCTATGGAGCAATCACAAATGTGTTTTATTCCAAAAAGTAGTATGGATAATACTCTCCAAACGATTTTTTTGTTTGCACAGTGTGCGCACCAATCTGTTAAAGTCAGGGAATTTATTTGTGTCCTGGAAAAACGATGAAAAATGCCCAAAGTCAGGGAATTCTATTTCCGGTTATCTAGGGAAATAAAATATAAATCTTGATATCAATGCTCCAACACTTCATCATCGATAATTAACCTACAATTCCCTTCCTGAACATACCCATTAGGAAATTGAAATTTTCTTCAACCGATGAAATAACTTTTATTTTTATTCCATTAATTTTTTTAATGGTGAGAAATTATGATCACTCAATAAATCAATATATATATATATATATATATGAAAACTAAAAGTTCGGGTTGAACCGCGTCTAGAATTTGTTGAAATTCGACGTTTCGGCTCCGATTTTGGAGCCATTTTCAAGAACTGAAAAAGAAAGAAAATTAATGAAAGGTTAATATATATATATATATATATATATATATATATATATATATATATATATATATATATATATAGTGAATAGAGTATTTTAGATGTCACAAGTTACTATTCATATATATATATATATATATATATATATATATATATATATATATATATATATATATATATATATGATTCACTGATAATTAACCATAATTTTCCACATAATTAGGCTTCAGAGTCTGTTTGGACAGTGAAGGTTTTTTCAACATATCCGCTACTGGTCATGGAAAACTTGAAAGTAAGACCTGGAAAAGTCGGAATTTAATTTTACAAAATTGGTGGGCACCCTCTGTTGTACGTCAAACCATTCAAAAGTTTACAGGGGGGCTATTAAAAGCCGCACTGTATATTTGCGGGCTCTGCAGAGTAAGAGGAAGACGACGAGAATAAAGACCTGATATTTGAAAAATTAGCAGCACAACAGTTAGAAGATATATGTTTTTGTTCTTATACTTCAGAGTCCTGAATATGAAACAATATAGTTTCGAAACGTCGACAATTTAAAATTTGGTTTTCTAACAATTCAGATAATAGTGAAAGGTCGCTACCTCTTTCAACTACGTTATATATTATTTTCTCAAGTATCTTATTTTATAACCCAGCATTCTTAAAACCCTTCTGCACAATCTCTATAGGGGTATCTGCCCAATGACTCAAATCGGTTTATCTAGCCCTTTATATATGTATCAACTAATGGGACAGCCTATATGCATATAATTACCTTTTATATGAAAACCCTCCTTTTGAAATGAAGATCACAAGAATAAATAATCCAAAATTATGCGTACATTATTGTGTTTCACTTCTCATGGAAACAGCCTCGTATTTTCTATAATTTTTGATTAAAAATCATGAATTTCTCAGGATCGATAGATACACTAGAAATGAGCTGTCTGCACGAAAGGGGGGTCAACCTACATACGATATACACTGCACGCCAGCTGCGATGAAACCACCCATTTTTCCCGAAATTCCTTCGGATTCGTGTTCAGGCTTCCCAAATTACTACTAAACCACCTGTCTCCTAAAAGAATTTCAGTTCTGAAAAATTCCAATTAGTTTCACTATCCATTGAAAAGCCCTCGTGCATAACACGTATGATGAGCCTTTTTGTGCAGTTAGTTGATTTCTACTGTAAATATGTATCTCAAAACCAAAGAGCTTTGTCTGTAAGTTGTTATAACTTCTGACAATAAAGTATATTGTGACTTCGTCTTCGAATTTTTCAGGCGACAGGTGTAATCTCAACTGAAATTCATATGGAAAGGTGTCGGGAAAATGCCCGGTTATAATATATTTCGAAATCAAAATAAAATAACTCGAGCTTCGTAAGTTGGGCGCCAAATTTATATGATGGTATGAGCAAATAGTATATTGTGTCTTAAGGGCAGAAAATGACTATGAATATTATAACTTAAAAAACATATGCTATTTGCAGTTGACAGTGAGAAGTAAGTAGTTCTTAAAACAATTTAAAAATACAGGTCGGTATTTGAAAAATTTTATATGATGACTTAGTAAAAACAAGCGGATTTACAGAGCTTTTATTTAATCTCGTATCGTCCGTGACTCAAGCGACATCCAACAAGCGTTGAAATAAAATTGAAAACGGGAAAAATATCGTTTATTTATTTAATTTGAGTGAATTGAGTTCTTTCAAAATAAGAGCAATATTAAATCTCAGTCTATGAAATTCCTTGGCTTCAATTTTAATTTTCAATATCTTGCCATTCTTCATTGAAATTGACATCAACAGGCTCATTGGAACTTTCTTGATCAAAGCACTAAAAATGAAGGTATATAAATTACAAAGCAAGGTACGCAAGGTCATAACACGGGTGCGCTTGCCATTTGTTAATAGCTATATTCTTTCGTTCTGATCAAACTGAAGTGATCTGACTGTTGCATTTCGAGCTCGTAATTTAACAGTCGGATCACTTTAATTCATTTCTTTCAGTTTGATCAGAACGAAAGAATATACCTAATATATTGTTTTTTGATAAAGTCATAATTTGCTTCTTGAAATAATTACTTCAAATGTTATTGATATGAATGTTCTTTTCCTTTGACTATCGAGTTTTGATATAACATTTTTTATTAAATTATTGCAATGTCTACATAGTTATGCACATGCCTATAGATTTCCATAGTTCCACGCTCCCAAACGCATCTCCCACAAGAACATTACATAAACATACAGAATCCTGTATATTTCAGTGGTTTTTGTTTTGATTGTTTATAGGTTTCTAATGATTATGGATAAGAATCTGTCAAGATTAAATGCCAGTTAACCTTTAAAATTACGAAAATTAGGAAATGTATTGCCCAAAGACTTAAATTCGAATATTCAAACACCAATGGCATATTTTACAGGCTGTTTGTAGGGTACATGAGGAGGAGAAACCGAGTACCAGAAATGGTCAAGTTAGGATATTTTGTTTTTGCCTAAAATTGAAATGCGCATGTAAGGTGTTAAAAGTGTGTGGTAATGGAGTAGGTTAGATCAATAATGGGTAATATATTATATTTATATCTTTCTCAACAAAAAACTCTTCCCAAAATGACAACATGGAATGGATGAATGATCAGCCAATACAGGAAGTAACTTCAATAAAATTTTTAGGAATGACTTTTGATAATAAAATGACTTGGAAACAACATACTGCCAATGCAGTAGGAAAACTTGAGTTCAGCATGTTTTCTGGCATCTGAAAATACCTTATCACTAAACATTTTGAAAATGGCTTACTATGGTTTCATGCAATATCTATACCTGCCTATTGGCTTATATTCTGGGGTACATCAGCCCATTTATACAAGGCATTCATTATGCAGAAAAATATTCATATGCAGTGTGTTTCACTTCTCATGGAAACACCCTCGTATCTTCTGTAATTTTTGACGAAATATCATGAAATTCTCAGGATCGATAGATACACTAGAGATGAACTTTCTGCACGAAAGGGGTCTTCCTACGTGATATACACTGCTCGCCAGCAGCGATGAAACCACCCATTTTTCCGGAAAGTAATATTAGGGAGTAAAATTGGCCCAAAATTCCTTCGGGTTCGTGTTCAGGATACCCAATTTACTACTAATTCACTTGTCTCCTGAAAAAGTTTCAGTTCTGAAAAATTATTTTTTTTTTCAAATACTTCACAGATGATGGCCCCTTTCGTGCAGAGAGGTCATCTCTAGTGTATCTATCGATCCTTGAAATTTCATGGTTCTACGTCAAAAATTACGGAAGATATGGGGGAGTTTCCATGAGAAGTGTAACAAGTTTGAAATTTTCAAGATTGAAAATTTTTCGAAAGTTAGGTGTAGTAGCAGTGATTAGGGGATCCTAAACACGAATCGGATGGAATTTTTGGCCAATTTTGCCCCCTAATATAAGTTTCTGGAAAAATGGGTGGTTCCATGGCTGTTTTCGTGCAGTGTATATCTCGTAGGACGACACCTTTTTTGTAGCGAGTTCATTTCTAGTGAATCTATCTATCCTGAAAATTTCATGGCTCTACGTTGAAAATTACAGAAGGGGGCGTCCATAAATTACGTGAGGTGTTTTTTTTTAATTTTCTGCCCCTCCCCCCCCCCTGGTGAGATGTCGTGAGATTTTATTCAACCCCCTCCCCCATCTCCCAATCTCACGTGAGATTTTTCAAAATGTGAGTTTCTTACGTAAACGTGTTGGATTGTTATTGTAAAAAGAAAAAAACAAATTTGCTTCGTGCTTTTATTTACGACTAGTTATGACTAGTAATCAATGTTGCTGAGAGTTTAATTATAAGTGTAATAAAAATTTAACAATAGAATACTTAAATCGTAACTACTTAGATTAAAAAAGAGTATCTACTCTAATTCAGTCCATGGAGAATCATGAACGGTCTCAAGAGAGACTATTGGAACCAACATGTCCATATGATTTTCAGTAAAATCATCTGATCCTTCAACTTCGTTGTATAACGTCGAAGTATGAATGAAATTATTTTCTATTGAACGAATTAGTGAATGATCTTTATCGTATTACGATTACGCTTAAGATTAAATCTTATGCATGTACAATCTGGATTAAATGGACCAAAATAGTATAATTTTTTTTTTGTTTCAATCTGAAAAAAAATTGCGTGATATTTGCCGAGACCCCCCCTTTCTCCAACGTAAGATTAGATGAGATTTGACTCGACCCCCTCCCCCCCTTAAACACCTCACGTAATTTATGGACGCCCCCGAAGATAAGAGGGTGTTTCCATGAGAAGTGAAACACACTGTATATATATTATGTTTTTATACATAATTTCATGAAAGGCTTGGCTTCTTATGTCTACTCACATTACTAGAGATTTTGATTAGTTGACACAACAAGCAACAGTTCTAACAGAATCCTGGAATGTGTAAGATGAGATGGGTATTCACATTGTTTTGAATTTTCTTGTCTTATTCATTTCCATAACTTACTGATCCTGTCTTACCTATTACTCAAACTGATATCAATTCGCCACTTCATTAATGACATTTTTCCAAAATCAGTATTTTGGTTGTTCATTAAATTGTTGATAATTCCATTCCTATTGCTAAAGAAGGGCAATGTTTCCAAAAACTTAGTTGCAAAACCAAATTCCAAAAGTATCTGATTGAATTCATTTTCATTATTCTCAAGAAACAATTGTATCAAAGCAATGTATACACCTAGAATATCATATATTTGTTCTTTTGGCATATTTGTTTCATTCGAGAAGTTCTCAACAAGTGAAGAATGATCATCAGCAGTTGGTAAATAGGCCCGAAACGCCACTGAAAATAACATTATTTAATATTTATTTACCGAACAATGACCAGAACTCCTACTTTTGAAAATTCTACTTTGGTACTCGCTAGGAAAATGTTGAACCATACTTAACACACTTTTTGGCAAATCTTTCAAACTCATATTGATTATTTGCACTACGTGGAAATTGTACACTCGTAGCGTAGGTATAGGTAGTTGGAAATATTGTAATAATCTTTTACTTTTAAAAGTTAAAGAGTGTAATTTGTTTACTTAAAGTTTCTATAATCTGTGGTTTACTTCTATACATTAATACATTCATTGTAATTAATTTTCTTGGCAGAATCAGCCGAAACTCTGAAAGCTGAAATGCTGAAAAAGCTGAAGCTGACCGATCACCGTTCCGTGGCACCGTAGTACTTCTTCTTCTCTACCACACCACTACATCTCTATGTACGTATGTCTACCGTGCTAGGAGTCTAGGGCCGCGAGGGGTGGTATTCCGAATTCCGTAGAATTCTATAGCCGACAGTTGTCTCTTTCTCTCCCATGAATTCTACCATAATGTCATCTCACTTATTCTGTCGACTATAGAATTCTATGGTACACGGATTCCCACCATTTTAAACTCCTTACTTTTTCTTCATTTTTTGTTTTGATTCAACATCATGTCATCTGCCCAGTCCG
Source organism: Chrysolina americana (assembly GCA_958502065.1). Classification (NCBI taxonomy): domain Eukaryota; kingdom Metazoa; phylum Arthropoda; class Insecta; order Coleoptera; family Chrysomelidae; genus Chrysolina; species Chrysolina americana. Next base: position 61,977,830 of record OY293414.1, on the reverse strand, counting down.
ACACAATTATTCTGTCCTTGTTCAGAAAGATAATTTGTCAACATTCTCTCACCAAAATGTCAAAACCGAAGCACAGAACAGGACATGTATTTTGTGGTCCTGCACCAGAGATTAGCATTTCTTTCGACCAGACTTCACATAGGCAACCCACATGGACCAATCAGAATAGTTGTGGAGTGGGTGCAACTATTATTTGAGATTTATTTAATTTAGGACAGGCCCGGTAGCAGCTATTTACGCCCCTTAGCCAAAGTTCTGAATCACTTCCCCTTCCAGTATGCTCGATATTCACAGGTTACAAAGTTTGTCGAATTTCTCCGTATTCTGCACCCCTCGCAAGCGTGCGCCCTCTAGGCCATGGCCTAAGTTGGCCTTATGGGTAATCCGGGCCTGTCTGATCGTATCGAATTAGCTATTAATTTACTTACATTATACGCAAGTTTTCCATATGATGTTTACGTATCCTTACGGGTGGAATTTCGTTGCATCAAATGAGTGAGAGACATTTTTGAATTCATTGTAGAATTCTATGCTACGGTAATGTCACAAAAAACCTAAACCACACAAAAGTGTCATTCATGCTTCCCGCATAAACAAAATATGTATGTCCAAGTTAACTTGTACAATGTCATTTTAGAGCGATACATTCAAACAGGGACGCCGCATTTTGAATTTGAATGCCTATTTAGGGAGCACCAATACGTAAGTTGGGTAAATGAGTCCCTTCTACCTAACGATAACAATAAAATAGCGCGAGCCTGCTTATCGGATATTGGGGCCGATTCTCAAATGTCTATCACCCTTTGTCGCATGCGACAAAATATTTCCATCTTTTTTCAATACGCATTCGGGAAAGGCGATGGACATATTTTGTCGCATGCGACAAAGGGTAATAGACATTTGAGAATCGGACCCCTGATCACTTTAAATGTATCTCAACCATCTTTTTTGAATTTACCGCTGATAAATGACATTATACAAGCCAAATTTTAAATCAAGGGCATGAAAATTTGACCCAAAGATCAAAGAGCCGCCTGCGAGTGACGCTTCTGTGTAGTTTAGGTTTTCTGTGGTAACGTCAATGGGTTCGTTTAGCGGTGTTCAACCACTGGGAATGCCAATAGACCAGTTTAGTGTGACGTCACGCCGCTTGAGTGTCAGGGGCCATTATCCAAACAAACTGTATTTACCATTGAAAGGATGTGTATGTGGTATATTTTTTGATTTTTTGTCAAAATTAGTGCAGAGAAATGAGTGAAATAATCAAGAACATTGCATTCTCTACCATTTTCAACCTACAAATGGAAGTTATATGTAAAATATATTATGTTTAAATTTTACCATAGTAACTTTGTTTTAGTATTATTTACACATAAGATACTTACTGTTATTCGCTTTGAAACCCTTTAATCGAATATCCACAAAAATCCAACTACTTATATAGGAATCATACACAAAACAAGTTTATTTGGATAATGCATATGAAATACCTCATCAAAATTGACAGCTCTGACGTCAGCAATAAAATGGTGTATGATCAATGCAATGAACACTAAACTTGTTGAGTCTGCAGTACAACAGCGAGACTTATGAGAGTTATTTACGGGGCAGAGGGCCATTCAGCAACCACAGTATAGGACATAAATTCTGAGGTTCAGCAGAACAATTTAACTAATAACTCACTTGAAGCTGGAGCGGAACAAATCCAAGGTAACGTAAAACGTAACCAAGATGCAAGAAACATTGGATATGTTCCGTTAATAAACATGTTACCAAAAGTGGTTAACTGAAAATAATTCTGGTTTCGTGACAGCTACACTCTGGTTAGTGCGTAATACGGGACACTTCCATTTGGGTATTTACTGTCATTTGTCATTATTATTTGTTATCTTCTCTGCGAATTTTGTTGTTTGAGAATCTTCAATCTTTTGTGTTTTACAATTATATCATTCAATACTTATAATTATGCATGAAGCAGCTGCTCATTTTTTCTTGATGATATTCTTTCTGAAAGTTCCAGCAGTGATGATAATTTTGTTGTTCGGGGTCCTTTAGGTATATAAGGCATCTCATGATTTGTACGTAGTAAATTTTCATTCAAATACCTCCACAAGTTCATCCAATACTAAATTTGAAATATAATCTAATGACATACGACAGATCGCATTAACCTACGTGCAAACCACGGTCGTTTTGGTACTACTAAAAGTCACCAGAATTTCAGGAATCATGTCCCGTAACTCGCCAATCTTTCAGGAATATTTTATATACGGGACACAAAATGTGCAACCATAACGACCAAGTTTATTAACGGAACATATCCCCTGGTGCGATCTCAGATTCGATTTTGTTTCTACCAATGTCGTTGAAACTGTAATTTCATTGGTACCGTTAGCTTCTTTCGTCGATGGATGGCGCAGAAGTCGAAAATAGTCGAGTTTCCAACATTCCACGGTGCCTTCATTGGTCATTTGATTGTTTTTGAATGTTGACATGACACTTGTCGCTTGTCCAGCCGTCAATCGTCAATGACAAAATTAATCTGTAATTTTGCCGCCATCTGTGCTACAGAGGTGAAATGCAATAAAAATAACATGCACCAAGTAGGCCGTACATCAACACTTTTGTATGTCGGTATCACAGGTATAAGAGATCACACCTGCAGGGGCCCGATTCTCAAATGTCTATTACTCTGTATCGCATGCGACAAAATATTTCCATCTCTTTCCAAAACACATTCAAGAAAGACGATGGACATATTTTGTCGCATGCGACAAAGGGAAATAGACATTTGAGAAAACTGGGCCGGGATTCCGAAGTCACGATCGAACATTAATCGTGTCGTTTTCACGAATTTGACGATTCCGAGCCTATATGCCGATCGTATATGTGTTGCAAATAGCCTACATTTTGACGATAAGTTGACGAAAAGTGGATTCCGAAGTGACGATTATGCCTCAATGGTGACGTCTAGACGATTTTGAGGATTCTGAAGCTATATGACGATCGTAAATGTGTTGCAAATTGCCTATATTTTCCGATTAGTTGACAACTATTTTCTTGTCAGTATATCTATCTTGTTCTGATATATGTGTTGTTCTTTTTATTAGTGGTCATTATTGCTTGTGTATTTGTTTTCATCCCGTTATTTACCTATGATCCATACTTCTGCAGTAGGGATTATTTATTCAGAATGGCTTTCAGAGCAACCCAAAAGTTTACTGGGAGTTGATAATGAATTTCATGGGGAAAAGTGCATAGCTAAGTGGCGAATAGATTATCCTGTTGAAAAAAATGGGGAATTCGTTCAAAGATTTCTGAGGGTTGTGCTCGTAAAGGTAAAGCCGGTTGACGGAAACATTATCAATTTTTTTATTATTATTACAACATACTATTACAACTGTTGCAATATTTTTTGGAAATATTTATATTATTAACGAGTTCAAGGAATAGGATGTAGGTACCTATATATAATGACATACAAATAAGTATGCACCAAATGTACGTATTCTTTTGAATAAAATTTCAACAGAAAAAGCAACACAGAATTTCTGGAACCAACACTATGCGAGAATGGATTCCTAACAAATATTTACATTAACAATTAAAGATACTTATTCTTATAATTTTAATAAAGGAGTAGTGTACATAACTGCAGTACAATTATTATTACTATTATTATACAGTATTATACCTATCTAGGTAGGTATAAGTACCTATCCCGGTTTACTGCAATATCAAATTTTATGCCAGTAATATCATTTTATACACTGCAATGAAAGAAAAGGCTACTTCAAAGGTATGATATAGAGGTAAGTATAGGTTACCTATGGCAACTACAAATTCCTTTATTTTTTAAATGCTCCAAAAACAGCGTATGAATGAATACAGAAATAGTCAGGCAATTTGTCTAACAAATTCAGTGAAATTGTAGACAACTGGAAATTTCCAAACTGTCTATAAATAATGCATTTCGACTTCTTAAACAATAAACAACGGCCACGATTATCTTTTCAAAGTTAATTGGAATTGGTAGAGGTACACCCCAGTAAACATAAAAACATAACTATTATATCACATTGCAAAGTTATTCATCTACCAAAAAGAGTGGCGATTGAAATTCCAAAAATACAACTTTTGTAGAAAAATAAGTGTTGGTAAACAATGAGTATAAGCTCCACTCTGTATACTAAAGGAATAAAATATGTATATTTAAGGGGGTAATGATGTAATCCTTGCTCGCACAAGTTTTGAATTCTGAGAGCTGTCGTTCGTAGGGGGATGACAGCTGGTTAACGAAAAAAAACAATTTCAAACAATAATGCCAATCAATGAAAAAACTTTATGTTCAATGATTAAAATCTCATGGATAAAGCGTTAAAACAAGACAATTACATCATTAACAATTAAATTAAAACTAGCAATATAAAAAATATATTCTTGAATCACTATGAACAGACCAGAGTACCTAATAATATGACTTACCACCTGAATCAGATGAAAAATTTATTGATAGATCTACCAAAGTTAAGTGTTATATTAGAAGAATAATATTGAATGAAAACCTATTTATTTTGAAAAATAAAAACAGATATCACTGAATCAATAATTATATGGGTGTTGTCTCGGTCACTTCTCCTTTCTTTTTAGTTTCTGCTCTGCTAATGTCATCCAATCCATCACTATGAGTCAAACTCTTCATCTGTGATTGAACTGCAAACATCTTTTACATATTCTGAAATTATAGTCATTACAGTCACTGAAAACTCATATTAATCTTTATCATATAAGAAAACGACCATCCAATAATTAATAATAATTCTATGTTGCCCCTAGAGGTAAAAGAAAAATAATTACTTACGTTTCAGTATGTCCATAATTATCAATTCAAAACTTTTGGATTTTTTTCTTTGCCCAGTCCAGAAGGGCTCATCTTCAAATTAGTTCGGAAACAACAACTGCTATTTAAGTTTTTGTAATCTGATCATTCAATAAGTACCAGTTTGTACATCAAAACTGATAGAGGAATGTCAAAGGACACTACCAAACTGAAAAGAAAGAGAAAATGCAGTTAGTTTATTGATAATTTGTATTAAAACAATTCAAGTGATTTCTCTACAATCTCAAGAAACCCTAATATTATCATAGATTAATGAAATTAAGAAAGATCAGAACACTCTGTATAAAATATATAATTTTGAGTTCACTTACAAATTAAGCAGCTCCAATATTATTGTTTTAGCAAGCTGAATTCATTGGTTTCAGTTCCAAAAATTCCTTGATCAATCAGTTCAAACTTGCAGAGTGTTGTAACAAACTTGCACTTGCTTTGTTTCTCATCATTTGTTGGTTGTTTACAAATTTCACCACTTCATGTTGACATTGTCTGTCATATACGGTACTTGTTAAAATATTGGTGTTTTGTTGCGTTTGGATTAAAATAGTGAAAGAAAACTATAGAGACTAATAATGGTGCTTAACTGTTGGGTTTGCAAGCAATCTAATTGTTCTAACAACCAGAATCCCAGCTTTGATAAGTAAGTACATAGATTGTTCACAAATGTTAGATTGACGTTCATATTCTTCATTGGCGTCACAGTGGGTATCAATTTTCTAATACATACAAAATGAAATAGTACTGAAATCTTAAGGAAGGCACATATGGGTATTTTAGGAACACATCAGATCGTATCTAACAAGTTTTGCTGAAATTTTCATAATTATATATGAAATTTCACATATTTTTGATATTATCAATACCTACATCAGTTAAATTGCGTGCACCACTGTTGTTGGAGGGTATTAGGTTTACAGTCTATCGCAGGTCTCCTCCTTCCCTGCAACCCGCGCGCCACCGAACCAAGCGGCTTCAAAACAAACTGTATTGCAAGTATGGGATTACTGAGTCCATTATTAATTTATACGTCCATGAAATCACCCGACGATTTTATTGGTAATCAATTATTATAGTCGAATCGTCCAAGAATGTCATTTAGGTAGGTATTTACAGAAAATTTCCAATCAAACCAAGAGATCCCGAGTTCGAATCTCGGTTGGTCCACATTTTTTTAATTCACTTCTAATTTTCATCTTCCTGATTGCTATGCCAAAAACTTATTCTGGATTTTAAATTCAATTACAGACGTTAATGCTACTTCATTTTTTCATTTCTTCTTATTTTCTACGATCTAAGATCATATTACCATTGACGTCTGAAGTTCGAATCGTTGATCGTTCGTTATCGGATCGAAAGTTCGGAATCCCAGGGCAGGGTTTCTATGCATCTTGAACGTAACATACGTCGTAATACTCGTAATCGTTGTACAGTTGATTTGTCACTTTTGACTTTGACAGTGACAGTTGTGTACGTTTTAATTTTGAGGTTAAGATATTATTGAGAATGTTAAAATTATTTAATAACATGAAATTTAGTAAATCAGCAATTATATTTATTTTATATACATTTTTTACAACTGTACAATGTGTTAATAAGTATAGCAAGGAGGCAAATAAAGTTGCTGAACCTCTCGAAGATAACATTGATATGCGACCTGTGTCACTGAAACATCTCGATAGACCCTTTAGAATGGCCAAACTCAACTTATTATGGTCCAAGGCAGTACTAGTAAGCATGTCGAATGTTTATAAGTTTTGAAAAAAAAAATATTCTGGCGTTGAAATTATGGTGGATTTATGGTGAAGTTTTAGGCCTTTAAGTCATCAGTACCAACAAAAAGTCGGAAGTTGTGAGAAAAAAAAAAGATCATTCATGCAAAAGTCATATGAGGAAATGAAATGATTCTGTCATTGATCACTATCACGCAGTTGGAAAATTTCATAAAGGAGCTAATAAATATCACAACAGAATTATGTAAAATTCATGCATCAAATAACAAAGAAACAAAACAGAAAGCTTACTCTATTCAATATATGACAGCTCTTAACGTATTATTATTGGGAATTAAAAATTAGTAGTAAAGTTTAATCAAGAGATGAATGTTGGCAAACTTTCCTTACGACTAGAAACTTAGAACACATATATGAATGCTCCTATCAAAAGCCAGTGATTGAACTTTTATGACCCATTACTTTGAAACTTTTGACTTATTACTTGAGTCCTAAAACTTCAGCATAGATTCCCAATGAGATCCACTTCTTATTTCTCGATATATGTTGGAAATATACAGGGTGTCCCAGAATATAGGAGACAAACTGTGACAGTCGAATCATTCATCACTTAATTTTAAGAATAAACATTCTCTCAGAAAAGTATCAACTGATTTATATAGTGCTGAAAGTGGTAAAAAACAACTTGTTTCTCAAAATTACTCCATAACAGCAAAACTTTTTTCAATGAAATTTAGTATATTATTTGACAGCATTGCATAACTTCAAACAGAGGCGAGTGGCTGATGGGTACCCCTAATTGCCCATCCCCAAATCGCCCCCCCCCAAATTTCAAGACACTGGACTGATCTTTTTTAAATTCTAAATATTTTGCATTGAAACACCATAGATAAGTGAACTGAAGTAGGGTCAATCGCCGCCATATTTGTGTCTATATCTCCACCCCGAATTTTGCGTTTAGCCGATGTATTGTGTGCTATCAAGTAACTAAAATGAATCCGAGATAGAATGCCGTACGTGAGACCAAGTGAGATGGACAACTCTCAACTGACTCCTCTTATCCCAGGCATGCCAGAAAAAAATAAAATCTGAACCCGATTCATCAAAGGCGCCGACTGGGAGTGAATCTACTTCAGTTTACTTATCTACAATGATTGAAATATAAGTTATTGGTTTTTAAGATATCAAGCAGGCATAAGCGCCTTATTACATGGTCAACAAAAATTACAATATGTATAAAATTATAATAAAAGGTTATGACAATCTCAAACTCAGCAAAACAACATTATCGTTTTAAAAACTGTAGGGGTTTGAATCCGAAAAATATCACATACATGATACTTGCATTTCTTATACAGAAATATTTAGTACATGGTTAACAATCAAGTGGTATTTTTTTTGATACTTAGTAAACTTCCATAGACTTACTAGTGGAGCCTTTGTTGTTAATTGGAAATTTGGAATTTTGAGCATGAATGAAGTATGTGTACGGCAATCAGGAGCATTGAACGGAATTTGTGAAATAATCTCCGGGGTATTAACTCATTTTTTTTCCTTGGTGTTTTGGCATCGACTGCTATGGTCATTAGCCATGTATTCTGGCTAGGCCTTGTTACTATCTCCATACGCCGCTTTAGGAGCAGCACTGTTAATTATTGAGGCAACAGTGAATCGTGGAGGATTATTCCCAGCCGACACGAGCTTCAATCATTCAGACTTTTACATATGGAAATGAAAAAAGCCCGTCCCGGCTGGGAAACGAACCTGGAACCTGTCGTTTACCAGGCTGGTGCTCAACCACTTCGCTAATCCCCCTATATTAACTCTATTATTTATGACTTTGTATAAAAACTGTCACACTCCTTTGTTCCAACAAAATTTTGAATTCCCTTCTCAGGGCACTATATTATTTTCTCTAGTACAAATATCTGAGAAACCTATTTTTTATTCTCTCTATTCCTTTCAAAGTGGATATATAAAGCAAATTCTAATTTCCTATTGAAGTAAAGTACAGCATTTTCATTGTTTCAATATCATTGAACACCTGTGGGTTTGTCTCAATACATATCCTAATACTTTTTATTGGAAGAATTTCAAATAGATTGTGTCTACAGTGGTACTAATCATTTCATTTTAGGAAATAGTAAATAGTGTAAAAAGTTTATTATAACCAAATAACCAACACAGTTTTCATATCATATAGGGTGAGAGCCCCAATAATTGCCACTTTAAGAGGACATTGGCCATTTGAATTCATTTGTGACTTTGGTTTTGATACAATTATTGATTTCGATCCACTAGTTGTTGAAAACATACCTTTAGAATATTGGTGCTGCACGAGTGGCGCAAGAAAGCTTTACGAAATGTAACAAAAAAAAAATGATGATTGTGAACTCAATTCACCAATAATTACCATAGCAATAATAAAAAAGATCCAATAATTGCCATACCTCTCAACCCAATAATTGCCATACCTCTCACCCCAATAATTGCCAAGACATTTAAATAAATGATATGAAGAAAGGGTATTCACAAATAATGATTGAATGTGATATAGCAAGGATTAAAACTGTTTATTCAATTTTAGGGTAGGGTACATTGTTTTCATTTGTCTGAGGGTCAGGTTATTGAAAGAAAATGGTTCATTGCCATGCAGAGTTAATGGACAGTAAAATGTGTATTGTATATGAACAATACCTCTGTCCTACTTTTGGGGCCAAACGAATGAATTTTCTGTTCTTTCTTTGAGGAATTTCATTTGCACCATTTCTTTTTCTATGGCAATTACTCGCCTTATATAAAACTGCTCCTAGTAATAAACAGAATAATACTTTTCAATTTCCACGTTGATGGAATTAGAGATCGGATCATCAACTTCTTCGATGGTATCCATTTGAGTTTCATTTTCATCTGAGAACTCTTCATACGCTACTGCTATTGCTTTCTTCTGAACTACTTTCATCCATTTTATTTCTTTTTGATTTCGACAAACTCTTCTTGCGTCTTTTTGCATCCAGTTCTTCGTTTCTTTTAATTTTTTTTCAGTTCTCTTTCTGCTTTCCTCTTCTCTTTCTCTTTTACTTTGTTCAATTTCACTTCCTCTTTCTTCTGAATATATTTCTGCCATTCTTTTGAAGTAACAACAGATGGTACTCTCTCCGACATTATTTTCCTCTTTACAGTATTTACTTTTGGTGTTGGCCAAAATAAAGCTTGCTTGAACGGAGTATCTACACTTGAGGAAGTAGCTTCATTATCCAAAATCATACACGTTGGTGATTTCTCAACTGGTAATTTTTCAGTTGGAGGAATTGAACTGGTATCTTTTTCAGGAGTTTTCTTCATTGCAAAGTCCTCTAGGGTATTTTCCTTGTTAGATATAATTTCCTCGTCTTCTTTTGGTTCTTCAGTCTCTACATCACCAATAGGATTTTCTGTACCATTATTTTCTTCCGCTGTTGTATGAAATTCTTGAACAAGTTCCAGTCTTTCCAAATCTTTTTTCATTCTGTACCAAACTATGTACAATTCGGAATATATCTCTGCTCCTTTCCATTTACCATTCGCCACGTAGGATGCTTGAAAGTCTGTCAATGTGTCGATTTCAGTGTATTTCTGTTCTAAAAGTTCTAGACAATTCTTTGTAAGGTTTTTTTTGATTTAGTGTCCTTTGATGGTTTTTCTGCCGTTTTTGTTTGTCCAGAATGTTGTTTGATGCATTTTGTGTAATCGACTTCGTTTGGGTTCCAAGGATATAAACCACATCTTTTGAAACCATTCACGACAATCTGACTACTTATTTTGGAAATTGTCTCTTTAAATAGTAGAGGAAAGTTACTTTTATTGAGAGTCTCTTCCGAATGATTGACTTTCCAATCATGGACTGTCTTCTTCCATTCCGTTTTCATTGGTTTGAAAACACTAGCATCACAAGGTTGGATGATATGAGTGGCATTTGGGTATAAGGCAACAACAATAATTCGTTTTTTCTCACAAAATTCACTCAATTGGAGGGTGAGATGGGATTTATGTCCGTCTAAAAATAATAGAATTGGCAGCTCTACCTCATTCTCAACTAACCAAGTATGGAAAACGTCAGTGATGTATTCATAGAAAGACTCTCCAGTCATCCATCCGTTATCAGTTTTACCCACCCCCCCAATCATCTGGAACATTCCTAATCACCTCACCAGGAATTCTTTTATAAGAGTAGACGATGAAAGGTGGTAAAATTTTTCCATCAGCGGAAATACATAAAGAAACAGTTAATGATTCCTTGTCAGAGCCTTTTACCAACTCGTAAACTTTTCTTTCTCCTCTGGGAGCTACCACCTTTCCGCTCTTTGGGCATATTTGGAAAGCCGACTCATCACAATTAAATATTCTGTTTGGATGACTCAAAATGTTGAAGACATTTTCCTCTATTAAATAATTTTCAATTTCTTTAACCCATGATCTGATTTGTAGTTCGGTTACGACAGCCCTGCTACTTGTTAATGTTTCTGGAACTCTCTTAGAAAGAATTTTCCCATGCCTCTTCATGAATAAAGAAAACCATTTCCGACCAGGCTTATTATCAGTGAATGGGTTTTTCTATTACTATTCAGCATGATTGTTTTAACTGTTGTTAGTATGTCTTCTTCCACTAACGGAAACCCTACTCTTGAAATTTGTATGATCCACCGTACAAGGTGTTCTTCTTCTTTCTCGTTCAATATTGTTGGCGGACCCATCTTTCGTTTCAGCGGAGTTTTTCCTTGTACTTTGTTACCCAAAGTTCTTGGAGGAACCCCATATTTCTTGGCGGTTGCATTTACTGAATGCCCTAATCTAACTTGTTGGATTGCCATATTCATACTCTCTTCAGAATACCTGAAGAAGGCTTTCTTGTTTGAGTTGTTCATTATGATCTGCAAAGTAAGAAACATCTTCGTTAATGGCAATGTACCAGTACTTGCCAACCATTCTACCAGTAGTTTCCAATCATTCTACCAATAGTTGCCAATCATTCTACTAATAGTTGCCAATATATGGCAACTATTGGTGGAGAGTAACTTAAGAGACTCGTGTCTTCACCCGGAGGGCCAAAAATCTTTGAACATTTCAAAAACCAAGGAATCTCATGGTTCATCATCATTTGATAAAAAAAAACACTAATTGCCAACTTATGGCTATTACTGGGTTTTGAACTTATTTTCTACCCAGTAAATGCCACCCTTTGTTTTTTATAAAAAAAACACTATAATTCATCATATTTATATGATTGTGACATTTGCTGACCCTCATTCACTGTGTCAAAGAAAAACAATACATAATTCCTAGATGTATCTACAAATAAGAAGCAAAAACAATATTCACATACCTTATAGTATGACACTACGGAAACGCACATAACCTTGAATTTGAAATGGCCCGTTATTACAGAATTAAATAATATTTACAGTGACATCTAACGTTCGATAGTGATACCGGTAATCCTTGTTAAGTATTTCTCCTTACCATAGATGGTGTTACCTTGCATGAAAGTATTACACATTTGTTATAATTCATGAATATATTAGTGATTGGCAATTACTGGTGCAGTGGCGACAACTGGTGCCGTCACCCTAAATTCAAATATCTCTTTAGCATTCTTGATGGCAGAATAGTTTAACAAAAATTCCCCGTTATTCAAATGAAATAATTCCAACTTCAACATAATCAACAATGAGTCTTCAAAACCATTTACTATTTCGATGATAAATATTGAGATTTGAGAAAAAGAAAAAGATGACCAAATCGATATCAATCCAGTGGCGTGAAATTTGGGGAAGTTCGATTAAGAATACCAACCTGATGAACGCCCCTGTTTAAAGATATTAACTTGTGAATAGCATTGAGAAAACATGTAATTTTTTTCAATTTTCAACATCTTATTGTTACTCAGTTTTGGAAAATATGTTAATTGAAATTTCTAGTCTTAAAATTAACTAGGGATTACACCAAAAAGTTTGTATTTTTCATGCTGGGACACCCTGTATATTCATTTTCTTTCAATATAATATGGTGTTGTTCAATGAAGTATACAAGGTCCCTGATGAGTATTGTAACGATTTCGAGACCCTAGACCGGCCCTGATCTAATTAATTATGCACCCTCGTTCAACTACGACAGCATATCTGCTGGCCTACGAAGCTGGAATAAAATCGATCGCTTCGATACTGTTTGAAAAGCCATCTAGATGAAATGTTCTATACTCCCGAATAATCTAGAGCCGTGGATGGAATCTGCTTGGGAGTATATAAGCTGGATAGCCGAGGGCGACACGGTCAGAGTTCAGAGTTAGTTACAGTTCCAGAGTTCGCAGATAGAGACTGACACAGTAGAAATAAATATTTTAGTTGATTAATTGTGCTAAACAGTGTTTTAAATATATTACAAAAATTAGTGCAGTTTTACTACATTTGGCGTCAGAAGTGTGGACGTTTAAAATAAATAACCGTGGAACAGTTAAGTGTTTGCAAGACAGTTTCGCGCGTCGCGGGAATAAACTGAAAACTTATAATGTGAAATGAGTAATAGACTGATATTTCGGTTAAAAACAATTAAAGACAAAATGTTTCCGATGAGAGTTCACCTGGTGGACCTTAAAGTTGGTGAACTGAAGCAAGAGTTAGAGGAGCGGGAGTTAGAAACAACTGGAAAGAAGGCCGTACTCCAGAAAAGACTTGCAGATGGACTGATTGAAGAAGGAGAAGACCCCGAAACGTTCTTATTCGAAGTTTCTGGAATTGATTTGAGTTCCATAATGAATAAACTCGACGAGACCACGAAATTCTTGGAAGATAAATTTCTGGAAAATTCAAATAGTTTGGAGGAGGAACTTCAACAAAATTCGGTGAGCCTGGAAGATAAATTTCTTCAAAATTCGAAAAATCTAGAAGAAATGCTTCAAGAAAATTCGAAAAATTTAGAAGTGATGCTTCTAGAAAACTCGGAGAATTTGAGAGAAGAGCTTCTAGAAAATTCGAGAAGCTTGAAAGAAGAAGTTTGCAGTGTGGCGAATCGGTTGGAAGAAAGAATGGTTACTGTTGAAACAGAGATAGAGAAAATCAAAGATGACATAGAGGAAGAAATGAAACAAATTTACGAAACGCTCCATGATCCAGAAACTTACAACAAAAACCCAATGCTGGACCTGAGTATCAACCAGGAGGAAGTCCAGAAAGGCACAAAAAATTTCAAGATTAGTGCTGAACCTGGAAAACTCGCATTGAAACCGCCTCAGTTCGACGGAAATACTCCATGGTCAAACTACCACCGACAATTCGAAGCTGCTGCCAAAGCAAATGGATGAATGCTGGGGAAAAAGCTTTAGCATTGACACTGGCATTGCGTAGCGAAGCAACAAATATTTTACACTTGGAACTTCGCTATGGCCAAGCCACCTTGAACACGTATATCACTCACAGCTGAAGAACCGATGCCAGAAATCAAGCGAATCGTTGCAAGTTTGAAGTAGATATTGCACGCTTGGTTCGTCTTGCGTACCCAGCTACACCGGAAAATGTAATGGAGCGACTAGCGGTCCAGGCATTTTTGGATGGACTTCGTGACCAGGAAACCCGGCAAGCCCTAACACTAGCTCGCCCCGCACATCTCGTGGATGCAATGCACGCGCTCTGGAATTCGAAGCAGCAATCCTGCAAAAGCCAGAGTGGAGTCCGGATGATCGAGGAAGATCCACAGCCACAGGAGCCCGCTGATATCGAGGCTGTCATGAGAAAATTAACGAAGGATGTCCTGCCTGAAAGAAAACAAATAAGGTGCTGGAATTGCAGAAAAATTGGGCTGCTTGATACAGGTGCGACTAGGACAATCCTTGGGCCTACACACCGGCAAGAATTGAATCATCGAATTGGAAGCTACGCACAGCAACAGGAGAGCCGGCAACTGTGTATGGTGAACTTCCGATTGAATTGACTTTGGGCAGTACTAAACTGAAACACCGGGCTCTAGTAGCGGATATCGAAGATGATGCAATCATAGGGGTGGACATCATGAACTCCAGAGGGTTCGAGTTGAATTTCAGAGACGGCGTCCTACGAGTGAATGGAGAAAAGTTGGTGCTTCACGGGAGAAGTGAAGAAATTATTCGTGTTCTGCTGGCTTCGTGTTCTGCTGGCTGAAGATGTGAGCGTACCGGAGAGGGCTGAAATCATTTTGGAGGCTCGGCTGGATGGGGGTGCGAGCAATGGAAACGTGGTGATGTTCGAGCCCAAGCTGCATGATGAGAAGTTGGACGAGGAATCGCGCTAGGGAAGACCTTGTTGCGTGTTGATAAATTTGTGCCGGTAAGAGTAATGAATGTCAATAATTATTACCCTTTGACTTTGAAGAAAGGAACAATTATGGGGCACTACTCGTCAATTTCCTCTGTGATAAGGAGTGTACGCGGCACTGTAAGTCAAGCCAGTAACTTGCCAGCAGAATTGGAGAAGTTGGTTGCCATCTCATCCAAAGACCCGCACAGCAGCCCAAACTGAGAGAATAAGTTAGGCAGTATCAGGACATCTTCGATACCGGAGTGGGCAGAGGTGGTAGAACAAAGGTGGTTCAGCACAAAATTGACACTGGAAATGCCCGACCAATCCGGCAATCAGCCAGAAGACTTCCTCTCGCCAAAAAGGAAGAGGCTGACAACATAGTCTGCGACATGGAGAAAGACGAAGTCATCGAGCCATCGGACAACCCTGGTCCTCTCCAGTTGTGTTGGTAAAGAAGAATGACGGATCAACACGCTTTTGCGTAGACTATCGTCAACTGAACAACGTGACGAAGAAGGACAGCTACCCTCTCCCAACGATTTTCTCGACCCTTGATTTGAAGAGTGGATACTGGCAGGTAGAACTGGCTCAGGAGGATCGAGAAAAGACAGCTCTTACCGTCGGTTCAGGTTTGTGGCAGTTCACAGTTATGCCATTTGGGCTCTGCAATGCTCCAGCCACCTTCGAAAGATTGATGGAGACGGTTCTGAAGGGACTCTCATGGAAGACCTGTCTGGTGTATCTGGACGACATTATTGTGGTTGGCAGATCGTTCGAGGACCACGTGAAAAACTTGGAGGACGTATTCCAACGACTAAGAACCTCCGGATTGAAGCTGAGTCCCAAGAAATGCTATTTGTTCGCCAACATCGCCAAACCGCTGACCAGGCTTACAGAAGGGCAAACAAAGTTCCAGTGGTCTGAAGAGTGCCAAGACTCGTTCAGGTAGCTAAAAGGAGCCTAGATCAACGCACCAATTCTGAGCTATCCTCTTCCGGACGGAAAATTCATTTTGGACACGGACGCAAGCAATGTAGGACTTGGAGCTGTCCTGTCACAGATCCAGGAAGGACAGGAAAAAGTCATAGGTTATTTCAGCAAGACCCTCAGTAAACCGGAGCGGAATTACTGTGTACGGGAGCTGTTGGCTGTTGTCAAAGGAGTAGAACACTTCTACAAGTACGTGTATGGGAGAAGATTCCTGCTGAGAACTGACCATGTAGCTCTCATATGGCGCCTACAGTTCAAGAATCCCGAGGGCCATGTGGCACGTTGGATCGAGAGGCTCCAAGAATTTGACTTTGAGATCGAACATCGAGCGGGGACCAGCCATAAGAATGCAGATGCCCTGTCACGAAGACCATGCCCAGATGACTGTTCGCACTGCCGACGAGCAGAGGAGAAGGAGTCGACACTCTGCAGAACTACGGCGGTGGATGACAACTGGAATGAGAAATTCATGATGGGGTCAGCGGAGGACATCTGGGAGTGACGAAGACCCTCCAGAAACTGAGGCAACGGTTTTACTGGGTACAGGATCAGTCAAAAAATCATGACGAAACAAAGTTGTTTTTTGAATTGTACTTTTGAACTGTATATTATTCCATATGTCAACTCGAAATTCTAAAATTAGTATAGCACATCATATCCTAAATTCAACTGATTTCAACAAATTGAATTTTGAAAATAACTTTTTAAAGTACTTAATGTAATGAAGAAAAAGTCCAAAATGATGGATGTTTATTATGAAAATTACATATGGATAATTGTTCAGGGTTGATAAAAATGTAACTTGTAACATACTTTCCGCCTCTTCTAAGCGAACGTTACAGTGACGCTTGCGGGTATTGAGTGTCGTGGTCAACGGTACACTTCGTTTTCGACACCCGATACTACCCTAGAGCGCCAGTGAGATTATAGTGGTATGCCCCATTTTCTCCCAGATGATACCAATGGGATGCGCAAGCCAGCTACAGTGAAGGAACCGTTTTCCAGGGGTCAGTTGTAATAACCAAGGGTGATCTGACAATAAGTAGCAGGCTTCAATTTCCATTATCGCCTTCAGAATACTAGCTGTGCTCTAATTATTTATCTTTTACTGGTGGTTCTGAAAGAATACCCAGATTTTTCTATTTAAGAATAAAATCGGTAGCGATTGAAGGTGCAGCCATATATTCACGCTGTCAACGAATTTCTTTATAATATCACCTATAATTTGATTGGGCTTTCAAGGAAACTGGTAAGCTGATTTCTAGAAACTCGCGATATGGGTTTTACAAACTCCTGATTTGCACTCACCACTACGGTTTGAAAAAGAATACCAAACTAATTCCAGGGAGAAGTAATATCCGTTCTCTTTGGAATGAGTGATTGAAAGGTCGCGATCTCCTTACTATTTTCAAGCTTAATCCCACCCTTCCAATGGTAAAGTCCGTACCTTCAGGAGTGAATCGCGCTGTATGGTTCTGTTGGTAGTACCGGAAGTACGTGTTCCCGGCTGTCTGAAGGATAATGACTATTGAATAAACTCCCATAACACAGTGAAGTAGTTGAATTCAGCTACTTCCATACTCTTCGGAATGTAGGAACTTCAACAACCGAATTCCTGGGCCTTCATTAAAGCGACACAGATTCAACTGTGGTGACTACACCTTCTTGAAAACTGGAGACGCTGCCTACTGATAATAATGATATGAGTTATTCAACGTGTTCTTATATATACTGATAACGGATTAAGCGACTTAATGCATAAGAATTTCAATTTCCTAACTTGGTAAATTGGTAATCTCTATTATGCAAACTAGTTACAGAAGGTTGTAACGGCCGTACCTTCGGGAACTAGTAATTTAAATCAGACGGTGCTTTTACCTATTTTTCAGCCTGATCGCCCGGCTACCTGTGAAAGCATAACCTTTGAAATTATCAACGTTTTGAGAAATGCAATTCTCTTGAACAGAACTATGTCTGGTCATTCCAAATAAATTTGTCGCAATTTAGCTTACCCTCCGAATATAAATTTCAGTCTCAAATAAATTCGTACTTTTACTATCACTTCGACTTCGAGATTTCATTTTTTGTGAGTCACTATTTGGGATCGTCGTGATAGATATGACTTTAGGAGTTCATTACATTTTCCTCTGATTCTATATCTTCTAGTTTACTTAATAAGATGATGGTACGGTTTAACATAATGTGTCGTGTGGGAGTCGGACCTGTATAGTAAACTTGACCGCTCATGTTTGGATAATCAAGATCAGCTCGTTATCGATGCATGTATGAGTAACGGGGATACATACCTGTTCCCTATTGTACTGACTTAGGCAGCACTTGAGTGAAACACCGGGCTTTTATAGCGCACATTGAGGATGATGAAATCATTGGTATGGACATCATGAATTCCAGAGGGTTCGAACTTGATTTTAAAGATAGCGTCCTACGTGTGAACGGAGAGGAGCTGGTGCTACATGGGGGAGGTGAAGAAATTATTCGTGTCCTGTTGGCTGAAGATGTGAACATATCTGAGAGGACTGAAACCATTCTGGAGGCTCGCTTGGACGGAGATACGAGCCCAAGCTTCACGATAAGAAAATTCTAAGAAAAATCGCAATAGAAAACCTTCTTGCGAGTTAATAAATTTGTGCCTGTAATGGTAATGAAAGTCAATGATTACCTGGTGACTTTGAAGAAAGGAACATTGGGATTGGGAGTGTACGCGGCACTGTTAGCCAAGCCAGCGGAGTTGGTTGTCATCTCTTCCAAGCGCATAGAACAAGCTCAACAGCCCAAACTGGAAGAATTTGTCAGGAAGTACCAAGACATCTTCGATACCGGACAAGAAAAAGGTGGTAGTTCAGGGGTCGTTCAGCACAAGATAGACACTAGAGATGTCTGACCAGTCCGCCAATCAGCTAGAAGACTTTTCCCTCGCCAAGAAGGAAGAGGCTGACAACATAGTCAGTGATATGTAAAACGGAGTCATCGAGCCATCCGACAGTCCCTGGTCCTCTCCAGTAGTACTGGTGAAGAAGAAAGATAGATGGATCCACACGCTATTGCGTAGACTATCGTCAGCTGAACAACCTAACGAAGAAGGGCAGTTACCCTCTCCCTTGAATAGACGAGTGACTAGACATATTGGTAGATTCCAAGATTTTCTCGACCCTCGATTTGAAGAGTGGATACTGGTAGGTAGAACTGACTCAAGAAGATCGAGAAAATACAGCGTTTACCATCGGCTCAGGAGTGTGGCATTTCACATTTCACAGTTATGCAATGCTCCAGCCACATTCGAAAGATTAATAGAGACGGTTCTGAAAGGACTGTCATGGAAGAGGTGTCTGGTATCTCGACGGCATAATTGTAGATGGCAGATCGTTCAAGAACCATGTGAAAAATTTGGAAGAGGTATTTCTGCGACTGAAAACCTCCTGATTGAAACTGAGCCTTAAGAAATGCTATTTGTTATAGAAGGAAGTGCGATATTTTGCCAATGACATCTCTGGGGAAAGATTAACAGTATATGAGCAGAAGATCAAAGCTGTTAAGGAATGGCCCATTCCAAAAGACATACATCAGCTTCGAAATTTTGTTGGACTTTGCACCTACTATCGCCGATATGTGCTTGGGTTTTCCAACATCGCTAAACCATTAACCAGGCTAACAGAAGGGCAAACAAGGTTCCAGTGGCCCGAGGAATACCAAGATTCGCCCAGGAAGCTGAAAGGAGCATTGATCAACGCGCCAATTCTGCACTTCCTCTTTCCGAACGGAAAATTGATTTTGGATACGGACGCAAGCAACGTGGCACTTGGAATTATACTGTCTCAGATCTAGGACCCTGAGTAAGCTGAAGCGCAATTACTGTTTTATTAGACAGAATCTGATTTTTGTTGTTGAAGGAGTAGAGCACTTCGTTCGAAACGAAGGGTTTTAAAGAAGGTGGCAATGTAACATGCGGGAGCCGGACCTGTATAGTACAACTGACTGATTTTCACTATCACTATGACTGATTCTATTTGGATAATTAAGCTCAGCCCGTTAACGATGCATGTATGGATCACTATCGCATTTCAATGCCCCAGAGTTCTAAATTGTTCTAGATGGCTCCATCTGGACGCGAGCAGAACAATGAAGAGTTTGCGAATAGACAGAGCTGGCTTAGCACTAGTGATATAAATTACTATGATTATTGAAAATAAAGTAGAAGTTATAGTTTACGACTCCAAATAAACGTGGATATAGGCCTTTGAAAGGTCAATATACAAGCGAACTATAAACTCTTGTTCATCAATAATATTTCTGTGTATTTCGGTTATTGCATTATGTCGGTGAATCTCCCTTGTCTGAAGTCATGTTGAGGAATAAGTTCTTTCAATAAAAAATATTACGAGCTGCTTGTATTTAGCCTTTTCAAAAATCTTCGAAAGTGAAGGCAGCATAGAAACGAATCTGAAATTACTGGCGCTGTCTTTAGACTATCTGCAAATATTAGTGAAATAACACTCTCATTTATGATGGTCACCAAAGATTTGAAAATGTATTTCCCAGTGTTTTTCAAAATTAATGTAGGAATAGAATCCACCCTGCTAGCATATTTGGGTTATAATTCTTTCAAGATATTGTAGATTTTAGATTGTGTAACTGGATCTACAAAAGTGGAGTTATTATTGCGGGATAACTTTGTACCCACCAAATCATTGTTGAAAGTTTTATGACTGAAGTGGTTGTTAAATTGTCTGACAACTTCTCTAGGATCTGTTATGACTGCAATATCTGTTTTTATTTTCATAGAACTTTTGTCCTGCCCCTTCCCAATATTGATATTCTTAAACATATTCCAGATTGTTTTTGATTTGTTTTGTGGATTAAATTTTTAATGTTCTTGCTTGTATTTGATTTGAAATATATCTTGTTTCTACTTACATTTCATAGATACCACGGATATAGAGGGAATAACGTTTAATTTCAGAATGTATCCAGTAGATTAATTTTTGTTTTGTTTGGAGATAGTTAAAGGATATTATAAGTTATGTCCATGTCCATGTCTCTCCCTTGAATTCAATAATAATGGCATCTCACTCATTTCGTAAGAAGTTGATTGAGCTGAATGGTCCTCTGCCCCGTTGATAACTCTCATAAGTCTCGCCCTTGTACTGCAGACTCAACAAGTTTAGTGTTCATTGCATTGATCATTCCCAATGATTGAAGACCGCTGAACGAACCTCAATATTTGTTTCTGTGAAGTATATTTTTCTATAGCTATTCTGTCGGTTTGCTGATTCTGTAGTATACTCCATATAATGGTTAGGTTTTGAAACAGTACAATTTGACAGTTCTACAAGCATATTAATGAAGATGTTATCAATCAAAGTTGAAGAGTGCCAAGATCTTCTAGTCGGTGAGTTCACCTTTAGAATCAGCCCTTAGTGACTGAATAATATAGTGATGAAATTAATGAGGCATTTCCAGATTTTTCGAAATTGAAATGAAGTCTTCATAAAATATGGCGAGTTCTGATCAAGTACCTAGTACTGGTATCTAAAATTCCAGATATACTAATCAAAAAGCATTCGAAATCTCCCAATGGAGATCGATAAACATAAACTAAATGACTTGATACATTTGTTTAGGGAAAATTCACAACTGAAGTATTCAAATGATTTTTCAACTTCGGTAACTAGGGTTTTACCTCCAGCTCGAGGTTCATTTCAATAGTAGCACACTAAGTAATGTATATTCACCATGACTAATTTTTTTTATCTTGTCACCATACCAATGTTCAGGGACACAAAATACCTTGGTAACATTTATGTATTGTAGTAAAACTGCACTAACTAATTTTCCTAATTTATTTAAAAAACTATTTACAACAATTATTCACTAAAACATTACTTCACTATTTTATTTCTACGGTGTCAGTCTCTATCTGCGAACTCTGGAACTGTAACTAACTCTCCATTCTGACTGTCCCGCTTATATACTCCCAAGCAGTTTCCATTCACGACTCTCGAATATTCAGGAGTATAGAACATTTCATCTAGATGGCTCTTCGAATAGTATCGAACAAGCGATTTATTCCAGCTTGTTCTCGGCGATCCGTACGCCAGCAGATATGCAGTTGTAGTTGAACGAGGGTGCATAATTAATTAGATCAGGGCCGGTCTCGGGGCAGGTCTCGAAATCGTTACAGTATTCTTAAAGCTGTTTTAATTTTTGAGCACTACAAAAAATATTTTCGTTTCGTTAGGCTTTTGCAATTTAGGGAGCAGTATCTGCTAACCTTTGAAGTCTTCCTGGGTCGGAAGGTAATTCTTGTACCCCAATTTGCTTGTTATAATTTTTTCTGGTACATGCGTCTTTACCCAATAGATTTATTTTTGTAAAATTTGTTTTTATGAACCAGATTTGCGGAAAAAACCCCTTAGAAGCAGTGCTTGTGCGAACAAAGGAGATCCGGGACCTACAGCTTAAGAACAAGTGGATTCCGAACCACTTTAGGGGCAGGGCGGTTGAGATCGAACCCGGGCTGCTTGGGTTGGAAGCAAATGTTCTAACAACACGACCACTTCCCCACTTCGTTTATATAGCCACACCTTGTTCCCACGAATCCATTGTCGATGTCTTCCTCAATAACTTTACTACTTCCTAGCCTTCTCTTTGCGGAACTCTTCGGTTTTTTGTGTTGGAACCTTTTGTTTTCTTCAGCTTGCCTATTGTTTTCTAAATTATAGTCAGTGGATCTTTCATTTTCAGTTTTCATTTGATTGCCTCAAATTCAATTATTTTTTTTGAAACCCCTTTGTTTACTTTTATAGTTTGTTGTTTCATAGTCCTCCAGCCTGCCATGTCTGAGTACATTTCAGATTTGGTGAGAGGTGATCTGAGAAGAACCATCTTCTTTCCGCAGAAGGTTGGATATACCCTCTGCATTCTATCTCGACTCAATCATCATCGAAAAGCTCATCAGGAGATACTGTAATTCTCAAGTTTTCTTCTCGCATGCATAATAACTCTCCACTATGACAAATGGAACTGTAACGCTGATAATATGCGACGCAATATGGGAAAACTAGGTTCTCCCAGGGGTTTATTTTATTCTTCTTGAATACCATATTCACAATTACCGTTCCAGGCATGCATTCGATGTTAAGGAAGAATATCACTTTTTTGTATTGTCTGTATCATACTCATATAAATATTCAATCAACCATACTATTGTTTTCCTTTATAAGTCGGTCTAATTTATTGAAATGAAGAACTGAAAAGAGAGTTTCTCCTTCAGAGGGCGTTATAAAACGCGCCGAGCTGAATTTGAGTATTTTTATCCATGGGGCTCTGGCTATTCGTTTGGCGAAAATTATTTTCTTGTAGTTGGTTTCAAATAATGCTTGTTGAGAAGTTTGATCTTGATAATTCATTCTCGAGTAGTTGAAAAAAATTTCCTGAAAACTAGCTAAAAATTACCGAAATAGATTAAGAGAATAATTATTTTTCTCATTATCTTTACCTATATGAGTAAAAAAATTATATTTTTCTGTAGGTAGATGGCATCATCTTGGAAAATACTTCCGAATTACTTTCATTAATTGGAAAAGAGATATGTTTTCCATGTGAAATTTATTTAAACTCTATAAACTTAGCCATTTTTTACAATTTCTTGATCTAATTCAAATGACATTTGTATAAAATTGTATTTTCCGATAAAATTCCTAATAGCCAGATTTTAATAAAAACATGCGTTGACAAAAAGTATAGGTTTGCAGTTCATAAAAGTTTGAAAAAGTAAAGGTCTTTGATGTGTGGGTTTCTAATCAATACCTTTTAAAATTGCAGAGACTATCAGAAACTAAACTGAAATCACTATTTGGAGAACTGAAACTACATGATAAAGAAGAAATTACTTGGAAACATTTGCGGGCTGAGGGTAAAGATAAAGATGGGATGAAAGAGGCTCAGCTGCGTACAAAACTGATTGATGTAATGAAAAATTACAACTTACTGGATCAGGCTGATGATGTTTCAGATCCGGAAAAAGCAAAACCTTTCAAGCCACTCAATGAGGCAACTGATAAACATATTAACAAAAGTTTGTTCAAAGATAAAAAACTGAACAAACTATGGGAGAAGGCAGAGAGAGCTGGCTTCACTCAAGAAGAATTACTTGCCTTGCAAGAGGAGTTTGGACACCACCAAGACAAGATTGATCAGTATTATTCATTGGTGCATGAAGTGAAGGGAAATCCAGAAGACTACGAGGGAAGTAAGTTTATATGTAAAACTAATGTTTCAATGATTCATACCCAAAAGTGATATTCACATTTTTCAAAAACTATTGAAGGATTACAGTAACATATTGAGAATCGGACAAAAATATTTATGATTAAGTATCTTTCCGGATTTACAAAATAATTACTTCATAGTTATTGGAGGAAGTGAATTTTAGCTAGATCAGGCGTGGATCAGGAGGTTAGAGAAGTTTTGTACCCCCGGAAGTGCTGCAAAATGTGACAATAAAAGTAGAAACCCCAATTATTTTTAGATTTCGGATAGACCTTGTATCGATTCCCCACACCACAATTAAAGTAATGGGGTTGTTGGTATACAATCTACCAGAAGTACTATTTATCTTAAATAATTGATTTGTAGGTCAATATGGATTTATTTGAGAGGACAAGAAAAATAATTTGAGATAATTGTAATCCAAATAGTTTTGGACAAGCGATTATATTACATAGGGCCTTACCACATGTGTTCAAAAACTCTTGTCATGGATGGTAGTTATTGCAATTTTAAAATCAAAACTGTTTCATACACATACATAATGATTTGAAATTTCACACTTTAATATGCATACTTTGAAACAAATACTGAAGTAATTTTGGGTTACATGTTTTAATGGTTTCGATATAATCAATGAACCAAACACATATCATCTAATTGGCCTACATTTCATAATATTGTCACGAATGGAGCTAATCCAAAACTTAATTAATTTTGTTTGATACCAAAATTCTCTCATAGTTCTTCATATTGCATAAATTGTTGAATCAATTAAAATTCAATATCATAAACATCAGTCACGGTCGAGTTCGAGGTGGCTAGATTGATAACAATAACAAGGCATGTGTCATATTAGCACGGCTATAAAGATTTCAACGAAATTTTTCATTAAATGAAAATGCCGTATCAGTAAGACAAAATTTGAATAAATACAAGATGACAGATGGCAAAAGAGAGTAGTAGGTCGACAGTCAAACAGTGAAACCCAGAGTGGGTTTCGACACTGATCAAGATCAAGATTTCTGTATGAGAACCCTCTTTCTCTGCTCACAGAAATCAATGTTTCCAGCCCTGTTGAAGTGAAAAGACACCAATCCTGGCAAAATACAGTCAGTCCATAAAGTAAACCCCCCTGCTAACTTTTGAACGGGTTGGAATTTTATTTTGATTTTGTTTTTGGTTAAATGGTAGATCATAAACTACTTTTTGACAACAAAAAATATTGTGTATCCTTCAAAATGGCGGCCCGACGCTAATTTGAAAGATTTTTTTAAACGACATGGGGGGGTCGCGTGACACCTCATTCGAAACATCGTCCACAAAATTTCAAACAAAAATATTCATCTGAAACAAAATGGCGGTACATACTGATAGAGCTCTGCCATATGAGAATCTTTTCGATGGCATTAATGAGCTGTAGTAAAATCATCAAATTTTTTTTGGTATCATTAAATAATAGTTATTTGTTTTACTAGGCATAAAAGCACAAGATTTAATGCCGCGGCGGGTGTTTCATAGCCGAGCGTAGCGAGGCTATGAAACCAGCCAAGGCATTAAATCTGCTTTTCTGCCGTGTGAAACATATAATTTTTTCTTCAAATTTGTTCCAATTCCACGCAAAATCGACTTTTTCACATTTAAATTGCGTTTCATTATCAATATCCAAATAAATAAATTATTTCATCAAAAATAACTGGGCCTGCGTTACTATGTTTACCGCTGATGACGTTTGTTGAATTTGTTTGTTTACTGTTTACTTTGTCATTGTCAATTTTAATAACCAGTTTGATTTAAATTATTACTTGGAAGGTTGCCTAGCAACGAACTTTTTCTGCCTAGGCAGTAAAAGTGGACTTTTTCTGTCTAGGCATTAAAAGTACAACTTCTAAGCTTGCCACGTGTCATTAAAAAGCCGCTTTTAATGTCATTTGGAGAAAAAAGTTTTATTACTCAGATTTGGAATGAAATGTGACAAGTCAGGTGACTGTTTTATAGAATTCCAGCAAAATTAAGAAAATCATCCAAAACAAAAAAAATCAAATCAAATGTTCGAAATTTCGACATTGACTTGGCACATGAAGAGACGATTCTGAAATTCGCTCCTTACATTTTCAAACATTTCTGGTGTAAGATTTCTGCATACGTCTCTTATGCGTTCCTCCAATCCATTTATCGTTCCTGGGGCGGTCCTGTACACTTGAGATTCGAGATATCCCCACAACAAAAAGTATAAAGAGGTCAAATCAGGCGAGCGAGCTTGCCATTAAATAGGACCCCTCCTACCGATCCATTTCCGGAAAATGTATAGAGAATTGAAATACAATTCAAACGATCACTCTACTCCCATATCCTTGGAAAAAATCAAAATGGCGGACCGACGTCATTTCGAAAAAATAACTTTTGTTGTCAAGAAGCTTATGAACTCCTATTTTACCAAAAAAATTGAAAGAAAAAATCCAATGCGTTCAAAAGTTAACAGGGTTGGAATTACTTTATAATAGTTCTAACACTATGGATCACCATTTTGTTTTGGATTAATATTTTTGTTTGAAATTATGCTATCGTATAGAGAATTGAAAGACGTTCCGAATGTGGTATCACTCGACCCCCATGCCATTTAAAATA
Organism: Chrysolina americana; assembly: GCA_958502065.1. Lineage (NCBI taxonomy): Eukaryota > Metazoa > Arthropoda > Insecta > Coleoptera > Chrysomelidae > Chrysolina > Chrysolina americana. Next base: position 61,950,993 of record OY293414.1, on the reverse strand, counting down.
TTATCTCAAAATGGGGTCGGGCTGCTATTTTGAGAGATTTTTTTCATTGTCTGAAAGTAGCTTATAAACTGCCATTAGACCAAAAAAAAATCATCTAAAAATTCCAATCCGCCCAAAAGTTAACAGGGGGGATGGGTTATTTTATAGATACACTGTATATCTATATGGCAAATAATACAAATTCCGTCATTTTGTGACATCCTACAAATAAACGCATTTTTTAAGATTCAACCATTCAAATCTACACCTATGTTCCCTCTTATCCGACCGGCATTTATTTCTATATGTATAACATTCTCTCAAAGCAACTCAAAAAAATAATACTTTATTATTTTTTAAAATAAATTGATAACGTATTTCTTCACATAATTGTTCTGGGGCAGAAAAATCCCTATGATTTGTGTACGTACTGTCAATTCTGAATAAATTTCAATATCCTGAAATCAGATTTGTTGGCACACAGCTAATATACTTAGGTTTATTTCAGAGAAGATCAGTGCATGATAATATATAAGTTTCCATTATTTATTTCACTTCAAATACCCCTGCGAAGAGAATATTCTTATGACTCAGTTATCAACTCAAATAATCTGTTTAGAAAAAACTTCCACGTAACAAATTCAAATGGAATATCACTTCTTTGGGAGAAAGTTGTGGGATTTGCACTTGACAACACTCTTGTTCTTTGCCAGAAAAATTCAATACCCTGACAAATTTCCACCCTACTTTTTATAAAAGATAAGCACTAATAATTTCATAGTAAAACTGCACTAACTAATTGTTCTAATTTATTTAAAACACTACTTAAAACAATTATTAACTAAAACATTTACTTTACTATTTTATTTCTACGGTGTCAGTCTCTATCTGCGAACTCTGGGACTGTAACTAACTCTGAATTCTGACTATCCAGCTTATATACTCCCAAGCAGATTCCATCCACGACTCTCGATTATTCGGGAGTATAGAACATCTCATCTAGATGGCTCTTCGAACAGTATCGAAGCGATCGATTTTATTCCAGCTTCCAGCAGACGTTCGATGGAAGTAGCACTCCAGTCTTCAATTTGGGTCGAGGAAGATGATTGCAGCACACCAGAATGCTGATGCCACTGGATCTGAATATTGTCTCCAACATGCTTCTTATAACTCTCCAGTCCAGCCCATCAAGCCCGCAGGCCAATTTTGGGATTGCCAGGTCCACAACATTCTAGTCCAGCATCGTGTCTCTTAATCTCGTAAGGCTCTTCCAAACATCTTCATAAGACGGCTTATCTCGAGAACGCTTCTTGGTAACCAGATAGTAGATGTTTCCCTGACCTTTCCACAGCTGTAACACCCCTCCAACTTCCGGGTTCTGTTCCCGCAGTTCCTGGAATCGACCGAACTTCTTGGAGAATACTACGGCAATGCCTCTGGACATTTGGAGATCTTCTGCCACACAGTGAGCTAACACGTAGTTGGCAGGCGTCTTGAAAAGTTCCGTGGCTCCTCTCGGGTTACTCCATGTTAAACTCTCTGTCCGTTTGAGTACAGGGACATGAACTTCTGAAACGTCATTTCATCCTCCGGTGGTCTGACGGTGCGGACTTGATCGTGGTTTCCGGCGTAAGGGGACAACCTATTGAAGTGGACTACCCTAGGTTTTCGTCGTGGTGGCTTATATATGGGGTAGACGAGGTCGTTTATTCTTTTCTTGATCTTATATGGGCCTTCCCACTAGTTCCGGAGCTTCGGTGATATTCCACGGCGACGTTTAGGGTTGTACAGCCAGACTAGGTCACCTGTCTGATATCCACCAGCATCAGCCTTGATGTCGTAGGTCTCCTTCATTCTGTCGCTGGCACTCTGGATTTTCAAACGGACCCGTTCGTAGATGTCGTCCATTTTCCGTCGTAGTTTGCAGTGTCTTGTCCTGGTGGCGTCCCAAACTTTAGGTCACATGGAAGTCGCAGCTCTCGGCCCATAATATCACTAGCAGGGGTTTGGCCGGTTGACTCGTGAACTGCGGAGCGATAGGCCATCAGGAACAGATGAAGGTACTGGTCCCAATCCTTCTGGTGGTCAGAGACCATTCCTTCGGACTGTGGATGTAGAGCTGTGGTCCTCGTTTTCCGGATGTTCAGCATCTGACACATCCCATTGAACAGGTTTGACTCGAAATTCCTGCCTTGATCCGAATGCAGCTCTAACGGGACACCAAATCGACAAATCCACTCCTTCACCAAGACGTCGGCAACGGTGATGGCTTCTTGGTTGGGCAGGGCATAGGCCACAAGGATGTACTTGTTCCCGTGTTCAGATTGTGGGAACGGGCCAGCGATGTCAATGTCGATCCTTTCGAATGGCTGCCCACATTGTACTGGCGCATCGGGGCCTTAGGTCTACAATCTTTGACGTCAGTTTGGCAATTGACCCAGTAAAACCGTTGCCTCAGTCCTCCGTCGACCCCATCATGAATTTCTCCTGGGAACTACTATCTGTCGCCTGTCTTCTCCAGCATCCTCAGTCTCCAACACACGTTTCAGGACTCCATTGTCGAGGGTAAGGGAGCTCCATTGGGACCAATAAGATTTGACGACTGGAGAACAACTGGCTATTTCCTGCCACAACGGTCTTCGATCACTCTTCTTCCAGCCGATGACTAAACCAAGATCTGGATCTTTCTCTTGGTCTTTCTGGATCCTGTGGTCATTCCAGTTATCATCCACCGCCGTAGTTCTGCAGAGTGTTGACTCCTCCTCTGCTCGTAGGCAGTGCGAACAGTAATCTGGGCATGGTCTTTGTGACAGGGCATCTGCATTTTTATGGCTGGTCCCCGCTCGATGTTCGATCTCAAAGTCAAATTTTTGGAGCCTCTCGATCCAACGTGACACTTGGACCTCGGGATTCTTGAACTGTAGGAGCCATTTGAGTACTGCATGGTCAGTCCTCAGCAGGAATCTTCTCCCATACACGTACTTGTAGAAGTGTTCTACTCCTTTGACAACAGCCAACAGCTCCCGCCTGGTGACACAGTAATTCCGCTCCGGTTTACTGAGGGTCTTGCTGAAATAACTTTTTCCTGTCCTTCCTGGATCTGTGACAGGACAGCTCCAAGTCCCACATTGCTTGCGTCCGCGTCCAAATTGAATTTTCCGTCCGGAAGAGGATAGCTCAGAATTGGTGCGTTGATCAAAGCTCTTTTCAACTTCATGAACGGATATTTGCATTCATCTGACCACTGGAACTTTGTTTGTCCTTCCGTGAGCCTGGTCAGTGGTTTTGCGATATTAGCAAATCCCAGCACGTATCGGCGATAGTAAGTGCACAAGCCAAGAAAACTTCGAAGCAGGTGAATGTCCTTCGGAACGGGCTATTCCTTAACAGCTTTGATTTTCTGCTCATCTACTGCCACTCCTTTCCCAGAGACAACGTGGCCGAGATATCGTACTTCTTTCTGGAACAGATGACATTTCTTGGGGCTCAATTTCAGTCCGGAGCTTCTCAGTCGCTGGAATACCTCCTCCAAGTTTTTCACATGGTCGTTGAATGATCTGCCGACCACAATAATGTCGTCAAGATACACCAGACACGTCTTCCATGAGAGTCCCTTCAGAACCGTCTCCATCAATATTTCAAATGTGGCTGGAGCGTTGCAGAGCCCGAATGGCATAACTGTGAACTGCCTCAACCCTGAACCGACGGTGAAGGCTGTCTTTTCTTGATCTTTCTGGGCCAGTTCTACCTGCCAGTATCCGCTCTTCAAATCGAAGGTCGAGAAAATCGTAGATCCAGCCAGCGTGTCTAGCGTGTCGTCTATTCTTGGTAGAGGGTAACTGTCCTTTTTCGTCACGTTGTTAAGAAAAGAAAAGAGTCCATCGTATACAGGTATACAGTTGTTCAATAAACTACCAATCGCTATAAGAGAAATCCAAAATCTGAATTTATTTAAAAAATCTCTCAAAGATCTCCTGTTGCAATACTCATTCTATAGTCTGAATGAATTTATGGAATTTAGCTTTTAATACCTTGTACCTATCTATTTATATGTTTACTTATGTAACAATTCATATTTTATGTATACTATTTTCTCCACTGACTTTTTCAATATCGTGTAAATGATCTCAATGGAATAAAAATATTATTATTATTATTATTATTAAGTTGACGAAAATTAACGCAAAACAGAGTTGAACCATCTTTCTTCTTTACCAGTACTACTGGAGAGGACCAAGGACTGTCGGATGGCTCCATATCACAGACTATGTTGTCAGCCTCTTCCTTTTTGACGAGAGGAAGTCTTCTGGCTGATTGCCGGATTGGTCGGGCATTTCCAGTGTCAATTTTGTGCTTAACCACCTTTGTTCTACCACCTCTGCCCACTCCGGTATTGAAGATGTCCTGATACTGCCTAACTTATTCTCTCAGTTTGGGCTGCTGTGCGGGTCCCATGCCTTTGGATGAGATGGCAACCAATTTCTCCAATTCTGCTGGCAAGTTACTGGCTTGACTAACAGTGCCGCGTACACTCCTTATCACAGAGGAAATTGACGAGCAGTACCCCAGAATTGTTCCTTTCTTCAAAGTCACAGGGTAATAATTGATATTCATTACCCTTACCGGCACAAATTTATCAACTCGCAACAAGGTCTTCCCTAGTGCGATTCCTCGTCCAATTTTCTTATCATGGAGCTTGGGCTCGAACATCACCACGTTTCCATTGCTCGCACCCCCATCCAGGCGAGCCTCCAAAATGGTTTCAGCCCTCTCCGGTACGCTCACATCTTCAGCCAGCAGAACACGAATCATTTCTTCATTTCTCCCGTGAAGCACCAACCCTTCTCCATTCACTCGTTGAACGCCGTCTCTGAAATTCAACTCGAACCCTCTGGAGTTCATGATGTCCATCCCTATGATTGCATCATCCTCGATATCCGCCACAAGAGCCCGGTGTTTCACAGTGCTGCCTAAAGTCAGTTCGATTGGGATCGACCTTCTTTAGTTTTTCTGTGTCGGTGTCGCTTCTTTAAAAGTTGGCCATTTGCTACGCACATGCCCAATTTTCCCGCAATTCCAGCACCTTATTTGTTTTCTTTCAGTCAGGACTTCCTTCATTAATTTTCTCATGACAGCCTCGATACTAGCGGGCTCCTGTGTCTGTGGATCTTCCTCGATCATCCGGACTCTACTCTGGCTTTTGCAGGATTGCTTTGCTGCTTCGAATTCCAGAGCGCGTGCCAATGCATCCACGAGATGTGCGGGGCGAGCTAGTGTTAGTGCTTGCCGGGTTTCCTGGTCACGAAGTCCATCCAAAAATGTCTGGACTGCTAGTCGCTCCATTACATTTTCCGGTAAAGCTGGGTACGCAAGACGAACCAAGCGTGCAATATCTGCTTCAAATTCTTGCAACGATTCGCTTGATTCCTGGCATCGGTTCTTCAGCTGTGAGTGATATACGTGTTCAAGGTGGGCTTAGCCATAGCAAAGTTCCAAGTGTTTTACCAGCTGTTCATAGTCTTCCTGTTGTTGGGCGGTGGGCGTTTGTAAAGTATTTGTTGCTTCGCCACGCAATGCCAGTGTCAATGCTAAAGCTTTTTCCCCAGCATTCCATACATTTGCTTTGGCAGCAGCTTCGAATTGTCGGTGGTAGTTTGACCATGGAGTATTTCCGTCGAACTGAGGCAGTTTCAATGAGAGCTTTCCTGGTTCCGTACTGACCTTAAAATCTTTTACGTCTTTTTGAACTTCCTCCAGGTTCATACTCAGGTCCAGCATTGGGTTTTTTTTGTAAGTTTCTGGGGTTTGCGTAGAATCCATTCGCTTTTCCAATTCACTGAATTTTTCTTTTATTCTGCCGATTTCTGTCTCGATTCTGTTTTTTATTTCATCGTGGAGCGTTTCCTTGATTTCTTTGATTTCTCCCACCATGCCGCCTTTGACTTGGTCACTTATTGTTTCTTTCAATTTTTCCATTTCTGTCTCGACAGTTCCCATTCTTCTAACCGATTCGCCACACCACAAAGTTGTTTTTTAAGCCTTCAGAGTTTTCTAGAAGCTTCATTTCTAGATTTTGCGAATTTTCTTGAAGCTTCACTTCTAACTTGTGCGAATTTTCTTCAAGCTTGTCTTCTCGATTTTTCGAATTTTCTAGAAGTTCTTCTCTCAAATTCTTTGAATTTTCTAGAAGTTTCTCTTTCAGAGTATTCGAATTTTCTAGAAATTTATCTTGGAGTTCCTCTTTTAGACTATTCGAATTGTCTAGAAATTATCTTCTATATTTTTCAAGCTGACCGAGTTTTCTAGAAGCTTTTCCTCCAGACTCTTTGAATTTTGTAGAAATTTATCTTCAAGACTCACCGAATTTTGTTGAAGTTCCTCCTTCAAACTATTCGAATTTTCCAGAAATTTATCTTCCAATTTTATCGAAGTTTGTTGGAGTTCGTCTTTCAGAGACTTAGTAGTTTCTTCGAGTTTATTCATAATTGAACTCAAGTCGATTCCTGAGACTTCGAATAAAAATGTTTCGGGGTCTTCTCCTTCTTCAATCAGTCCATCTGAAAGTCTTTTCTGGAGTACGGCCTTCTTTCCAGTTGTTTCTAATTTACACTCCTCTAACTCTTGTTTCAATTCACTAACTTTAAGGCTAGGTGAACTCTCCTCGAAAACATTTTGTCTTTAATTGTTTTTAATCGAAATATCAGTCTATTATTTATTTCACAGAAAAAGTGTTCAGTTTATTGTCCCGCGACGTGCAAAACTGTCTATTAGGCGCGATAAATGTCTATCAGTTTTTCAATACGGCGAACACCTAAACACTTATTATTTATTTTAAACATCCCACTTCTGACACCAAATGTAGTAAAACTGCACCAACTAATTGTTCTAATTTATTTAAAACACTAGTTAAAACAATTATTCACTAAATCATTTACTTCACTATTTTATTTCTACGGTGTCAGTCTCTATCTGCGAACTCTGGAACTGTAACTAACTCTGAATTCTGACTATCCAGCATATATACTCCCAAGCAGATTCCATCCACGACTCTCGATTATTCGGGAGTATAGAACATTTCATCTAGATGGCTCTTCGAACAGTATCGAAGAGATCGATTTTATTCCAGCTTGTTCTCGGCGATTCGTGGGCCAGCAAATATGCTGTCGTAGTTGAACGAGGGTGCATAATTAATTAGATCAGGGCCGGTCTCGAAATTGTTACAATAGGAACCACAACATTCAATACAACTCCAATCCACTCCAAGAATTTTTGAGATCTTGTCTGCTCTACAATAAATTTCTACTCACTTTCGGACGAATAATCACATCTGGATGTATTATAATCTTAAGGCCGTTCCGTACCTGCAAGCGAACCCGAGATTTGCATTAACCAACAAATATCTGAGGATTTAATGGGCGTGTCTTATGAAACAAGCAAAAGGATGCATCCTTCTATCGTGCTTGATATATTCACTACGCGAAGCGACGGGCATGTCCTGTTAGCAAGTATGCCTCAATACATACGTTTTTTGTGTTCTCGCTTGCTCTGCAGTGATATTGTCATAGTCGGAGGGTAGAGATTTCTCAGATTTCACGTTGGGACATTATATTGAGTTTTGCATTGAAATTATCGTGCTAATAAGCGTGTTATATTATAACTGCACGAGTTTATTTATACATTTTTGAAGGAGATGTACTTTGAATAAAAAATGGAAATCAGTGAATGCAGTTTGAGAAGACAACCCGCTTGAATAAATGAATTAAATTTGTGGAATATTTCTCAGTGATGACATGCCGTTGTCATGGATACCTACCTTTTCACAATAGGATATACCTAGTTATTTTCCTAATATGTGCGGAGTGATACTTTCCCACACACGACTTCCGTTGACCCGACGCGAAGCGGAGTTCGTGCGAGCAGTCAAGTGCGGGAGAGACACACTTTACGCATGAATTAGGAACATTATTTTTTGTACTTGTGATGAAACATCCATTTCATCCCCGATTATTATAATTTAACTTATTTAACCTGTACCTATTACCTATGCAACATACAACCAACAATTTCAAAAGGTGTATTGGTAGTTGCCTACCTGTAGAATATGAATTCACTGCTTTATTTGAAATATTTCCAAGTGTGCGTATATTTTTTGCGCCATTACTTTTTGTCGGTGTTACCATTTTTTTTAGATGAACTTATCAGTGACTTGCGGCATTTCGATTTGTAAAACTTTCATAGATACATCATTTCTGAAAGGTGAACTCTAAACAAATTGCCAGTCAAATATTTGTCGTTGATAATTTATGTACTTGCGTTCGGTCATCTTTTTAGGTAAGCTATTGGTTGATAATGTACATGTTAGATATATATACCGGGTGGCTACGGAAGTATTGCCTACGGAATATCTCAGTTATTGTAAGAAGTAGGTTTGTGAAATTTGGAGCGTCGATATAATGACATAAGAGCTAGAATTTGAGCATATTGACATGTCGAAGTTAACTTCCGGTCTGACCGGAAGTAACATCAACTTTCTTATTTTAAATGGAAACCCTATTTTTTTTTCTTTTCTCTTTATTCAACATTCAATTCCCTTTCCAATGACATATCACAAGTTGGTATCTAACCAGAAACTAGATCAGAAAAAAATTATTATTGAAATTCACCGAGTAGGCCGTGGAAGCAAAATGAAAGCCAAAAATTGAAAAGTTGGCTATGGAAACCATACGTCACTTGATAACAGTTGCTACTACTGTGATAATTTATTTTCATTCGTCGGCGTTATAAAAAGCCGCCAAAAAAAATATTGGAAAAATTGGGAAAAAAACAATACTCTGTAGGTCCATAACTTAAATAGGAACATACAACTTTTACTTGCCTGTACTATTCAGCATAACCATTCCTTTCTAATGATATAATAGAAAGTAATTTTTTAAAATGAAATACCAAAAAATCCAATTATTATTATTCAAATAACAAAAAAACAGATTTATCGAAAAAAAAAAATTCAAATTGATAGGATTAATGATAAAATAAATTCAAAACAAATGTTCGAAATACATTCCCTCAGCGTCAATACATTTATTGACTCTGGTGATATTTTCATGTAAAACGTTTCTCAACATTTGGGGCGTGATATCTTAGAAAGCTCTACGAATTTTTACTTCTAGCTCATGTAGAGTTGTAGGCTGTGTGGAATACATCCTATTTTTAAGATGCCCCCATAGAAAAAAGTCGCACGGAGTAAGATCAGGTGACCTTGGTGGCCACCTGATTGGACCATGGGTTGTTATAAGTCTCTCTTGAAAGCGATTTTGAAGATAATTTATCGCTATTCTTGAATTATGCGGAGGGGTGCCATCTTGCTGGAAGTACATTCTCTCAGTTATTTCCGCTGGTAGGTTGTTAATGAATTCCGAAATTTCATTCGTTAAAAAATTAAAGTATCTCTCTCCGGTTAGTTGGCCTTGAAAAAGAATGGGGCCAACAATATGAGTTCCAACTATTCCTGCCCAAACATTCACACCAAATCTCTCCTGGAAGCCACCTTGTCGAAACCGGTGCTCGTTTTCTATCGCCCAATTGGATTTTTTGGTATTTCATTTCAAAAAATTACTTTCTATTATATCTTTAGAAAGGAATGGTTATGCTGAATAGTACAGGCAAGAAAAAGTTGTATGTTCCTATTTAAGTTATGGACCTACAGAGTATTGTTTTTTTCCCAATTTTTCAAATATTTTTTTTGGCGGCTTTTTATAACGCCAACGAATGAAAATAAAATATCACAGTAGTAGCAACTGATATCAAGTGACGTATGGTTTCCATAGCCAACTTTTCAATTTTTGGCTTTCATTTTGCTTCCACGGCCTACTTGGTGAATTTCAATAATAATTTTTTTCTGATCTAGTTTCTGGTTAGATACCAACTTGTGATATGTCATTAGAAAGGGAATTGAATGCTGAATAAAGCGAAAAGAAAAAAAAATAGGGTTTCCATTTAAAATAAGAAAGTTGATGTTACTTCCGGTCAGACCGGAAGTTAACTTCGACATGTCAATATGCTCAAATTCTAGCTCTTATGTCATTATATCGACGCTCCAAATTTCACAAACCTACTTCATACAATAACTGAGATATTCCGTAGGCAATACTTCCGTAGCCACCCGGTATATAGATATATCCACTAAGTGTGCAACAAATGGGAAACTTGTTTATTATCGATTTCTCAGAAAATTTTATTATTGACAAAAGTTGGTGCATGTTCCAAAACTATACCAAGTGTACCTGAAATGGCTTTATGACAAACACCATACAGGATAGGCCAAAAAATATAAAGTTCGTGCAAGAGTAAAGTACCCTTATTCCAAAAAATATAAAAATATGTTGAAGAGAAAAGTTGCTTAGAATTAAAAGTTATGTTCAGATACGAAGTCATGGCCTGCTATTCGAATTTTTTTTTTCGTTTGGAAAATATTGAATTACCCCCGTATGATACATATTTTCACTATTTTGATTTAATATGTATGTGAAGTAGCCACAATCAAATCAGTTTGGAATATTTTTTATCAAATTAAAGTGTATTTGTAAAATTTACTTGGATTTATATTTTTTTTGGTGTACCGTCAACTTCATGTTTGTTGCAACGATATTTAACAGAACACTAGAATAAAACAAATACTCTTTTTAACGAGGCAAATACTTTACTAAGTAAATGTTCATATGAATAAACTGTCAAAATCTATCGCGGATAGCCATGAACAAAAAATAACCAATAAGCGATAGTACAGAAACTTACAGTAGGTAACTGAACAGGTGCTAACAATAAAAATTATCGAAGCGTCTTTGTGTCCACCTTCTCTTTCGATGCATCTGATTGTTCGCTCATAAAATTCGTTTACTGTAGATCGCAACACATTAGCGGGAATATTTCTGCAATGAACTCGTATTGAAGTTTCAAGCTCAACAACATTATTAAAGAGGCGATCTCTGTAGACTTTTTGTTTTAAGTATCCCCATAAGAAATAATCCAGAGGTGTAAGGTCTGGAGAACGAGGAGGCCATCGAGGATCGGTATTTCGTCCTAACCATTTATTACGAAATGTCCTATTCAGCCACTGAGAAACATTTCTAGTAGAATGGGCAGGACATCCGTCATGTTGGAACCATACTTTTTGCCGTTCTTCTAATACCATATCATCCAAAAACTCTCCTATTTCAGTTTCCAAAAAGTTCAAGTACCTGTCACCATTCAAATTCTCTCGAAAAAAAAAAACGGACCTAGTAATGTATCATTTAATATACCACACCAAACGTTTGTTTTCTGATAGTATTGTTTTCTGTTGTCAATAATAAAATTTGGGTTGACATCTGACCACCATCTGCAATTTTGTGATGATAGAACCCCATTTGTTGTAAAAGTCGATTCATCTCCAAACAGAATACATCGATGAAAATCTCTTTGTTCTTCTATTTCACCCTGAATCCACATGGAAAAATCATATCTCAAATCATAGTCTCTTTCTTGCAATGTACAAATGAATGTAGGTTTGTAAGCATGGTACTTATGTTTCTTGAGAATACCCTTCACAGAGGTTTTTTTATGCCGGTATAATCACTAATTTCTTGGGTGGACCTTCTAGGATTTTCTACTACTGCTTGAAGTACGTCAAGCTGGTTTCCTTCTGTGCATACAGGTTTCGTACGCTCCGTATTATGTTTATATTCTAGTAAGCCGGTCTGTTTGAAATTCTTTAAAATTCTACTTACACTTGAATAGCAAATTTGTTTGTCTGGATGCCGCTCGTTGAAAATATTTGCAGCTCGCGCATTGTTTTATAACCATCACCACAGATTAAAACTAATTATGCCTTTTCAGTTAACGTTAATACTACACTGGGCGAGGCATTTTTAATTAAGGACAAATATGAAAATGTTTGACAGGCAAGTTTCAAGACGCCTCACACTATCAAACTACAGTATTGTTTTCGGGCGTATGTGTTTTTTGTTCATGGCTATCCGCGATAGATTTTGGACTGTTTTTTAATATCTGTTCTAGTTGAGGCATTGTTGTCAGAAGAACAGAAATTTTATACTTTTATTGACAGTTTATTCATATGAAGATTTACCTAGTAAAGTATTAGTCTCGCTAAAAAGAGTATTTGTTTTATTCTAGAGTTCTGTTAAATATCGTTGCAACAAACATGAAGTTGACGGTCACCTAAAAAAATACAAATCCAAGTAAATTTTACAAATACACTTTAATTTGATAAAATAATACTCTAAACTGATTTGATTGTGGCTACTTCACATACATATTAAATCAAAATAGTAAAAATATGTATCATACGGGGGTAATTCAATATTTTCCAAACGAAAAAAAAAAATTCGAATAGCAGGCCATGACTTCGTATCTGAACATAACTTTTAATTCTAAGCAACTTTTCTCTTCAACATATTTTTATATTTTTTGAAATAAGAAAACACGAGATAAAAACAATATTCACGGCCAACAACCAAATATCCAAATTCCTCAGATCTCCCAAGGACACAATACCAAACGATTCTCAAGGTATATATGAAATACCATGTTCAGACTGCCCGAGAACTTATATTGGCCAGACTAACAGACGAGTAAATTCCAGAGTCTACGAACACGAACTTGCTGTGCGTCAGGCATCTTCCACTTCCGCACTTTATAAACATCGAGAAGACACAGGTCACAAAATAGACTTCAAAAACACAAAAACAATTTCCACCGAGAAAACTCTGCAAACCAGGATCATCCGAGAAGCCCTTGAGATAGAGAAGCGCCCCAATTGCCTCAACACTCGCGACGACGGACGTAGACTTCCCAATACCTGGAAGCCTCTCATTGCACGCATAAACTCATTTCCCACCAACCCAGTTCCCGCACACAGCTCACTTAGCGCCAACCAAGTTCCCGCACACAGCTCATCTAGCGCCAATTCAGTTCCCGCCCATAGTTCTCCTCGCGCCAATACATTGCACACGGCCATTACAGCCACGTCCACTATAAATACAGTTCCTCAACCCACAATTCCTCAGTTCTCTCGAAGGAGTAGGCAGATTGAGACCTTAGAGAGAACCAGTGACGAGACATGGGGAGTAGGCAGATTGAGACCCCGACGTCAAGTCACAAAAACCTAACTTCTTGAAAATGGCTCCAAAATCGGAGCCGAAACGTCGAATTTCAACAAATTCTAGACGCGGTTCAACCCGAACATTTAGTTTTCATATATATATATATATATATATATATATATATATATATATATATATATATATATATATATATATATATATATATTCATCTTCTGGACAAATTGTCTATTTTTCTACGACTCAAAACAGCCAAACCCCCGTCCCAGCACATACTACAGCATAAATATTCAAAAAGCACATACACAACATACAATTAAAATCCACTAACAATTATCAATATTAATGTTAAAAACATAATTTATTACATTCTGCAAATGAATAGCCGGTCCAGGGTAGTTAGTTTTGAAAGTGTCACTTTCAAAACTAAAATGCGTGCGGAAAAGTGAGTAAAAATGCACGGTCGTAGAAAAAAATACTTTTACTCGTACTGCAAATATCGAAATCATAATGCAGAAAAGATAACATAAATATGCTAGACGTGACATCAAAAAATGTAACCCAACAGTTCCGTTCTATTTTAAACTCATTAAATTTTTTCCAAGTTATTAATGAACCTACAAGAATAACAAATACATCTTATCACATCACTCTCATTGATTTAATTATTACAAATTTAAGTTCTGAAGAATATTATTCTCAAGTGGAAAATAGTCAAGTATCGGATCATAGCCGAGTGTATTGCGAATTCGATATGTATATCCAAGAACGATATGACATGAAAAAAAAGTTTTTATAGGGATCTAAAAAGTATAGACAAAGAACATTTTCAGAAGAAGTTTCAGGAATTACCATGGTTCTCTTTCTCTTTTCTGTTTTTCTCACACTTCTCTATATTTGTCATATATTAATGATTCCATTTAAGTTTGGCACTGGTGGCAGAACAGAAACAGTACTTCACTGTTATCTGAACCAGTCTGCCAATTACTCGCCTTATTTATTCTATTTCTAGAAATATTTTTGGTAGGGCCTACTAGCGGCATATCACCTTATTTTTTATTGTAATAGTGCTCTATTTATTGCAATTTTTGTGTGGTGGGTAATTTAACCATTATTATTATATCTATGGAGGAATACCTTCTTGCCACCATATTTAGAATTCAACTCCATTCCGTCCTATTTTAGTTTACAACAAACTGATATGTCTAGATCTCATTCCTGGTGGACAAGAAGATGCCTACGAGTTCTTACGTTACTTGGTCTAATCTATGGAAAGAGCTTATCTTACCCGTTTCAAGGATTCTTCTAATTCCATATCCATATCCTGGATGAAGCTTTGGAGTTTTTTTTTCGACTGAAGAGCTTGACGATGAATCTTATCAGTACGAATCATGTCACAAAAATGTCCGAGCTACAAAACAATTTTCGTTAGAAAGAGCCCCTATGGTGCTCTGCATCCAGCTGAAGAGGTTCTCAGCCACCAGAAACAAGATAACCAAACATTTAACGTTCAGACAGAGACTAGATCTAAAAGGATACTCGAGGCAAACATTAAATGTTCCAATAATCTATAGTCTGGGCGCCGTTGTGACCCACATAGGATCCACTTGGAGTTGCGGCCACTACACCACCTTGGCCCGAGCACCTGCTGGTGATTTCTATATTTTCGATGATATCACGCTTCGTCCAGTCTCTCACCAAGATATTTACGATATCGAAGCGTACATAATGTTTTATGAGCTGGAGTTTTCTGCTTTCAAGGTGTCCGACGATGGCTGTTCCTCGTTGTCCTCTTTATGATAGTTTTATTTTTCGTATATGGAATATATATGGTTAGAAAAAAAAAATAAAAATTTATACTTCTAATTTTTCGATACTTTGCTGACTGAGAGTTTCCAGTGAAAATATTTCATTGAAACAGTAGCTTACAATTTCTCAAATCATATTTTTTTGTGGCACCATTAAAAAATCTTTGGATCAGCCACCAATAAGGGGGGCGAAAATTTTTCATTATATATTTCTCACTATTCTGGTCGGCAAGATTATTTTAGTTCAGCAAATTATCCACACTTTTCACAATGCAATTTTCGATTTCTACAATATACTTATAAGAATTACAATAGAGTACGAGTATATCTTTGGGTGATAAGAAGTTTTTGAAAAATCAAACAAGAGTACTTAGAAGTCAGGTTGACAATAATTTTTATTCTTGGAGGATTCAATAATTTCTTGGGGGGTTTCGGATGTCCATGTTTCTTGGAAAACGAGGATCTACCAATTCCAAAAGAAGACAGTCCATGTAAACAAATTTCAATTTCGGCGTCATATTGTTGATCCAAAAGGAATCGTTCCGATGAATCTGCAAAAATGTAGTGATTTTCGAATATGAATAAATTGCTTCATTAACGACTGAGCAACAATGTATTAGTTATCAAGAAACACATAGTACCTCTTGCGTCATCATTCCCAATGGTGACCAGATGATAAAATAACATGTTGTCCTCTTTGTTATATGAAGCTGACCCTATATTTGGTAAAAGTAATTATGATTCATTTTCAAATTAATTTCATTATTTTCATACAAACTGCAGAATCTCAATAATTTTTTTTTGCGCCTTTAAGTGGATGCATCTTGGAAATATTTTTTGGACATTTCACTTCAATTATGGAGTCAGTACCTATTAAGCCATCGGGACTGGCTCCAAGATAAAATTCCTCTTCATCCACAAATAATCCGCATGGATCTACCTGTAAACAAATGCGAATTGATATTTTTTTACAGTTTCATTATTATATCATACCATACCTTTACGTTAAAATGATTTTCGAAATCCCTTATAGCAAACGGTTCATTCTCTATCCCGTATTTTGTTGCTTCGGAACCTTTGAATGTACTGTAAAGAAGTTGTTTCACTTTGTTTGTGCAAGATGTTTTTTTTTTTTCATTTCACAAATTTTTCCTAATTGTGATGCCGTGAGTCGTAATATCCTTTCTTGAAGCCAATGGGGATTGTTGGATTGACCTCTAGTTTTCAGTCCAATTTCTTCAATTTCCTTCCTTGTCTTTTCGAGGGATTGTAAAAACTGTGTTTTTTTTTTAATTTCATATTGGTCCTCAGGTAGGTCGGGCTCGGAGGTAGCATTAGGACCATAATCAGAATCAGGTAACGCTGTTTTTCTATTGTTTGGCCTACGTGTGTTCTTTTTATTTTTCCGTAGTTTTCTTTTTCGAATTCTGTTCTCGGTAAAGTTCTTGGTGAAATCTGGAATAGTTTGATCTTTCAGGATTGAATAATAATTTTCACTATTGAAAGAAATTGCAGCAGCCTTACATCTTGTTTCTTACGATCTCTTCAGTGAGAAATGTATTCTTTTCCTCCCAACGAATTTACAAACTATACTATTATATTGCTCGGCAAGATTTTTATTCATATTTGTAATGAGGGTGTTTGCGTTGTGAATCAGGCGATTCATACATAATTCTACATCTTCCATCAAACCACACTCTCTCATTAGAGGAACCAAATTGGTTTCATTTCGAGGGAAACATTTGAAGTATCCAATGGGCTGGAAATCTTTGTGCCCCCCAAATATGCAGGATGGAATGGAATATTGTATCAGACTCTTGACTTTCTCATCAAATGTACTATTCTCAGCTATCCTATATCTAGTAGTATGGGTAATGTCTGTGCGCAATCTGAGTTCATTTTGTCCAAAAATATTCCTGAGAGTTGCCGGTACCACAAAACTTTTTGAATTACTTCGTTTTTTATCTGGAAATGAAGGATTTTTATTTTCAGTGTACGATAATAATTTTCATTTTACTCACCATATAGCTTTCGCATTTTTTTGGAGTAGATGATTTATACACTCTATTTTATCTATAAGCATATTTCCATATGTCCCCATTTCCAATCAAGCGATGGTATTTGACGCCATGCATTTCTATAATCCTTTTGAAACCCTCAACTATTATATCGCTTTCCATGCCAGTCGATGTTCCATTCCAATTTTTAAAACACTTGTGTTCCGTAGGCGAATCAATCTTTCTCTGTGCCGTACGAACGCAAATTGCACAGTATTTATTTCGAATACTCAAAAATAAAATCTTTTTTGTTCGGCTCCAATTATGCAGGCCTAAAGAGAAATTGATTTATTGACAATAACGTCTAATTACCTGGATCGCTCGGGCCGTAATTGAAGCAATAATTGTGTTTACCTGCATCCGAATATGGACATCGAAAAAAACCTAATTCTTCTACACAATAAAAAATTGTCTCCGCCACTGTCACTGTTGCACCAACGAATTGATTCGCGTCGATATGATGTGATGGCGCCACATTACGGCCATATTATGCACTTCTTATTTATCACTTTTTAGTATTTGTACTGTTTTGATCTATAGTATATTCTATATGAGATAGTGAATTGCTATGCACTTTTACGAAAAGTAGTCCGACTCGAAAAAAAAAATCTATATTTCAATTAGTTTGGGTCAAAATGATTTAAAATAAAAAATGATAACTTTCCGTGTAAGAGTACAATATTTTGAACAAGTAGGTGCAAGTTTTATTGAAATCGGACCAGGCATTTTCTTACAATTTGAGTAGGCGTTTCAGCAAACATGGGGAACGCTCTTAATTAGTGTCTTCAACTATGAAATTTATCAATAATAAACTTAAATTTTCACAGCAGGAACAAAAAACTTTGCATGAAAATAGGGTTTGACATGTCTATAATAAGCCGGAAACCGGGACTCGAGATACTACGCTCGCAGCTCATGATCTGAACTGGCAGCATACTGAGAAAACTGTTCCAAAAGTGTCTCCATTGTTGGCTTAGATATTTTGGTTATCTTGGACTACGTTGTATATATGGAATGAACAGGTAAATTCATCTTCTTTCGTTTCGGATGGTCAGGGGTTTCAACAGAAATGTGAAGTGCAAACCTCCAGCTTGAAATTGCATACTTAATTTTTCATGAAGGATGTTTATAAGCGATTATTTTCAACATTTACTGGATAAAATGTCACTTCCTCCTCTTCTAGACAACTGCTTCCTGGAGCGCGGGCCATTCAAATAGTTCACATGGCCTGCCTCTGCGTCATTTACAAACGATTCTCTTTGTCCAGCGATGGTCAACATCCTCTCCAGAGTCTCACCTTCTGACTCCTCGCACAGACGGTCCTGGATTCGTCCTTTCTTCATTCAATACAAAGTCGAGATGCTCATTGAACTTACAGTTGACGGCTAAAGAACCCTAGCGTACCACTCGCATGTTGACTCCGTTTCCGACTGCTTTGCCTCATAAAACGTTACCCTTTCCCTGAAGACTGCAACGTGGGGGCTATACTGCTTTGTCAATAACTTTGACAATTACTCGTAAGACTTCTCTTTGGGGAGGATCGAAAACGTCAGGTCCCTAAGAAGCTTGTACGTTGCTGTTCCTACCAGGCTCGAAAGTACCGCTGTCTTCGTTTTTTCGTCTCTGACGCTGTTCGCCTCGAAATACTGGTCCAGCTTCTCACTATAAACTGTCCAGTCTTCTAATTCTGCGTTGAATTCGTTGACGCGGCCTATGACGCCATGAACTTCCACACTATGCGCCATGTTGTTCTTGGTTTTATTGCCGCACTAGCGTACTTATCGTTTTTATACCTCGTCGCCAGTGAAATGTTTATTAATCCATATAATATATGCACATTGTCCGTATAAACCTTACGTAGCTATCGACATTTAAGGTGTCCATTATACTCCAGGATCACAGCCATGACTGACCTCGTTGTCTCCTCACGGAAACAATCGTCACCCCGAGTCTGCGCAACTCTCTCGAGCAGGGTGGAAAGCTTCCATTGCCTTGTGGCGGTAAATTCGAATGTCTACATACATAACACATACAGTTGCACATACAAAGTAGCAGTTTCGAATGTGTAGGCATCGAATTTTTTTGTTTTAATCGCATGACCACTTGAAATTGTATCTAGGATCACTTCAAACCTGTGAATCAATTTCAAGTCTATTCCAGTGATTCGGGAAGAAGTGTCCTAATCAGCAAACAATCTTCTGGAAGTATTGCCATCGTTAGTGTTGCTGAATCCTTCTTTTGGTATATTCACTAAAAGACCCACTTCCTCTCGAAATGCTTCTTCGATTTTTTCTTTCCTTTCACAATTTTTTTTCTAATCTGACCCAATTTGCCAATTCATAATGGAGAGCTTGTAGTAGAGATGAAGTAAAGATTCGAAGGATCTAATTTTTACTTGAAGAATTGATAGTCCGAATTTAGGACTTTCGGGTCCATTTCAATACCTTTTTTCAAATTATTGAAATTTTTGGAAGTAAGACCACAAATATAGCACCTAATAGTTGAAGATGTATTGGTAGCTGCCTAGCATACCTTTCCATCCAACATTGTTGGTAGCAGTTTGTATGTGACGTTAGTTATCCCGTTTGGCATTGATATTTCTGTTTTATTGAAATTTTTTGTTTGATTTCTTATATAATTAGTAACATCTTTCGTTTCATGAACAAATCGTATTCTAATTGGTATGCAGAACTTGGTAGATGAAGGCACTGGATTCTGTCATATAATTATCTTTAGTCCATTAGTGAATGTTTGTAGGGGTAACAGTACGAGAGAAATATGTTCCCGTTACTATACGTATTATTTACGAATTTTTGCTTGTATTGTGTTGGCTGGGATCCATCACAGCCCAATTTTATTATTAGATCAGAATGTTTATTTTCTTCTTTATAGTGCAGCTTTCTTCCACTTCCTCTGAATATTTACAGAGCCTTAAAAATGTGTGATTAAGTAAATCTTGCAACATAACCTCGGCACATGTTTCATCACTCTCATTGAGTGTTTCTTCGGATGACAGTTTTTTTTGCTGTCTTCATCAATCAGTAGCAAAAGGATATATATTTTTATTTGCGCTGTGTAGTATTTTCCAAGGTCTTCTACTAAAATCACCTTCAACAAAAATAGCCAATACCTCAGATGGCGTGAGCTCTTTATTTTATTTTGATTTCGAAATTTTGAAGCTCTTGTTGGCGTCTAAAGTGATGTCTTTTATTATTTTAGGTACTTATTTCCTTCAGCACGTTGACTCATTCGAGCAGTATAAGTTAACTCTCCTGAAGATACTTTCTCTCTTAAATCATCAGTTATCCTTCGCTTGGATCTATCGCTTGATTCCCCAAATTCTTCTGATGGTCGACTCGGTTTTGCGATAGTCTAAATGGCAAATTTATAGACGTTTTTAGGCCACTGCTCGTTATTTTTTAGAAAACGTTCATGCTTATAATGTGCAGCTACCCACTTTTGCTTGAAATCGCACTTGAAATGACTTGAAGTGTGTTTTAATTTGTTCATTTCACCATCAGGACATTTTGTAAGCTGTATAATTTTTTGCTCCAAAAATATCATCTTATCAACTTTCTTTCCCAGGCATTCTTGCATTATATCATATAACTGATTGATGGTAATATTCTTGAAATTCCCACTAGAATCTGAAAATTAAAGGAAATTTATTGTAAACCATGTAAAATACCACACCTATTATCATCACGTTTGAATATCTGATGACCATAATAAAGTAAGAGTAAATTAATCGGAAGTGCCTGGAACACGTACAAAAACATTGAAGTTTAATTTTTTTCTGCCTAAAAATGACGACTATTGTATGATTGCTTTCATTAATTGAAAAAATCATTGTGGATACTAAAAATTAAATATATTTTGATTACTAACAAAGTACATACCTTCACCTTCCATATGTCACTTGTTCATCACCCAAACTACACACAAAACTACTTCAGCAGCAGATGAAATTTGTAAACAATACAAGTATCGAGCAACAATAAAGCACATTAGACAGCAACAATTGAGTTCGGACCACATATGTTCTGTGCGGTGCAAAGCGAAGGGCGCTAATGAAGGTGAAATGTCATAAACAATTTGAGTATTGGAAAAAGTAGTTTGCATTGTATTTTAGCATACTTTAGGTATTAGATTTTTGGCCAGGTTTTTATGGTAAATACTCCTATGTGCGCCGGAACTTGCAGCGGCGGGTTAACACGAACCTGAAATTTGATGTCGGCGTTCAATCAGGTTTTCTTAGAAAACGGGCGCAGGAATTACTGAGGGACATTCTGGTAGGGAATTGAATGATCTTCAACCCCATTCAAACTGTTTTTTATAAACTTCATTATTTCCAAGATGAAAACAAAAAAAATAATTTTTTTTTCAAATCAATTTTTTACGTTGCCCTCCCGGATTTTTGGTAAACAATTTCTTGTTTGACATGGTTCCAACTACTAGCATGCCAAATTTGGTGGTGTTACATCCGATCCTAGTCTCAAAAACTGAGTGGAGTGTAATAATTGCTCCCACAGATCTCATTACATAATAGACTACAAGCCCAGGCCATCTAGGGGGGTCATTTGACCCAGCATGAATTATATTCAGAACTATAGTGCAATACGAAACAACTCCTTTCCGCACTGTGCCGTCAGTTGTGAGCGGTGCGGATGAGTACGCAGGTCAAAAAAATTTTCTATCCAGAGGAGGGATTTTTTGACAAAAGATTCTTGGACGGCATTTCTCAAGATTATAGATAACTGAAAAATAATCAAATAGGACCTAATGCCGTACAAAAAGTACGGTACTGAAATTCAGGAATTTTTTTTATTCTTCGCAAAGGACCCCGCACACCTTATATGGGAAAATGGCTCTCCGTAAAATTTCTTGAATTTTTGATATGTTGTAGAATTGATCATTCCGATGAAATGTTTCAAGGGGCGCAACACGATCCTATGACTAGTTTTCGAGATACAGGGTGTTGAATATGAGAAACATTCACTTTTCATCACTCTGTATCTGCCAAGTTACGATTTAGTTCGGATTTATCTTTTGTGGGATCATCATCACATCCGTGTATGATGAATTCATGAGAAATTCATTTCGTACGATTTCGGGCGATTTCACTTGAAAACAATGCTATTTTGAGACTTTCATAATTTAGTTGTTTTATAAAGAGAAAATGCGAGAAAAGGTAGAATTATCACACAATATTATAAATTCATTTCATCTAGCATCACAGTTGATACAATTCATACAAGGTGATTCACAAATATGGAAACATAACGAATTTTGTTTTTTGGGACACCTTGTAGTAATAAACCAGCCTAAAATGACAAAATTCACTTGAAGAATGTTAAATGATATGTTCCATCGTATACAGAGTCGAATGATATCAATTTGAAAAATTAGTTATACTTTAATAAATAAAAACCTTGATTTTTTAAATCACCCTATATCTCATAAGGGAGTCCGAAAAGATAGCGATATTTTTTCATGAACTCGAAATACTTTCATCCATATTGTACAAAATTTTCAGCGGAATCCTATGACGGGTTTTTCATATACAAGGCGAAAAATGTATTTTCACTCCAGTTTTCGGCGGGTTTGCTGTAGTTTCTCCTCGCCCGGCCGCTTTCACTCGAAATAAAAATATTTCAATAAAATAGTGATCAGTTATTATACCGTACAATAGCGTACCGTATCCCTCGAAAAAAAGCCATAACTCGAATTATTATCTGCATCAGCATCGTCTAGTAGGCGATTCAATGGAAAAGTTATTTTTTCATGCTTAGTGTTTCTCAGAAGTTATATTATACTTATTACATCCGCAGAAGTTCGTTTTTTCGAATTTTCACTCTATAAAACAATAAAATAGTGAAAGTCTCGAAATAGCATTATTATCAAAGGAAATCGCCCTGTACTACAAAAAAATTTGGACATGAATATCTCATGAATTTGTCACATAACGAAAATACCACATAGGATAAATCAGAAAAAAATCATAATTTGTATGTAATTATTTCTATCGGCTTATATAGATATATATTAAATCAAATTCTCGGCATATTTTTACACCAAATTAACGTTTTATGTTTCAATTTTGTTCTTGTATCTTCGAATCGTATATATGTTTGTATATAGTATATACCCCTTTCAGAGAACGTTTCTCTTTCTTTTTCTTGTATTTGAAACATCATCTGAATCATCTTCGAATACCTACTTATTAATATATTCCTCTTATTTCGTAGTAGGCATGGAGAACAATTCAAAGAGGATAAAATCAACAAAATTCTTATGTCAATAGTCGTTTTCTTGTTGTCATAAAGCCCGAGAACTCTTTTTGGGTTATTGGACTAATTGAAGTTTCTTTTTTACTGTTCAAGTTTATGTGATTTTCAGTGTTTGTTGAACTTTGCTGAACAATATGGCCTTCGCAAATAGAGTGAGTTGTTATGTTTGTGACCGAAATGTAATTCCTAGACTCTCAATGCGTTTGAATAGAGGAGATAATATTGATGTTTTGCAAATTGCAACATATCGAAGACAAACTGCGGGAAATCCACCTATTGATATTCAGGATGATACAAAAATATGTTTCAATTGTAATAACACAGTAATGAATGACATTATTGCTATGGAAAATAACCCGAATTGCCTTCGTCTCAATGTGTTGTCCCGCGTATCAAGTCGTGCGTGCATTATTTGTAATGCTCGTCAAAATATTCAAAGACTTTCTTTAGAATGTAGAGTGGATATTTTTGTTGCTTCTGATATCTATGTCCCAGATTTCTTGAGAATTTGTGGTCACCATCTTGATCATCAAGGTTTCCTTCCAAATTACTTGCATGGAGGTTTGAATTTTGTGAATAAACCATACATAATTTCCAATCTTCAACATTTTCTTCAAAGAATGAGGACATTTGCTAATAGAAACAGGCCACTCCGTAACTGTGAGGATATCAATTGTTTCACTGAAGACGAATTTAAGTATCTGACATCAATCTCAAAAATCCATTTTCGACAATTACTAGAATTTTGTGATATTGTTGAACAAGGTGGCAAGAGAAGAAATGTCGAAAGAAAACATTTGCTGACATTTTTGATCAAAATGAAACATGGAGTTTCAGATGAGTTTTTGAAAATATTGTTCAGTTATCCTTCTCGACAAACAGCAAGCTTCATTATTTCTAATGTGAGATTATCTCTTTTACAAAGGTTCGTACCGAACAATATTGGATTTAATTCAATAACAAGAGAAAATTATATTAACAGTCATGTATCCCCTTATACGAATCAACTGTACAATCCCACACCAGATATTCCCAAAGCAATAGTTTATATAGATTGTACCTACAATAAAATAGAAAAGAGCAGTAACTTCCGGGTATTGAGGCAATCATACTGTTTCCACAAGAATGAACACTTGGTCAAACCAGAGATCATAGTTGCCCCCGATGGATATATCTTAGCAATCAACGGGCCGTACTTCGCAGATGCTAGGAATAATGATGCAAGTGTTCTAAATCACGAATTACAAGTTGATTTGAATGGAATGAAAACATGGTTTCAAGAAGGAGATATTGTGATAGTCGATAGAGGCTATAGAGATTCAATCAATAGTCTACAAGAACTTGGCTTGCATTACTATATGCCACCATTTCTACCGCCGAATCATAGGCAATTAACGACAAATGAAGCCAATCAGGCACGTTTAATAACCACTACTAGATGGATTGTTGAAGCTAGAAATGGACATTTTAAGTCAATTTTAAAATTTTTTCGTCAACCCATAACAGCAATACATGCTGCGAAGCTACATGACTATTACCTGATTGCTGGTGCTCTTATAAATAAATTCCATCCATTGATAAATATGCCTGGAACGTTGGATACGGCCACACAAATGTTGGTTGATTCCGATGATGTCAACATTGTTCAGGCACGAGTTGAAGCTGAAAACCTCCGAACTAGGAATGGTCGATGGATTCGTTTAAATCAATATCATATACAATCGTTTCCTCGCCTTGATATTGAATATTTAAAATTACTTACTGGAACATATCATTTACACTTGGCTGCGTCATATATCCCAGATACAACTCGTAGAGATGGTGAAGTAGACAACATTTTAGAAGTCGATGAGTTACATGGGGAACCCAATTTCCTAAGATTCAGAATATTTTCTCGGTTCAGGAATGCTGCTAAACACATGCTTTGGGTTGTTTTCACTGAAAGAGGTGACGAAAATCTAGAAGATCCTGCTCTCCCCATTACGGGGTATTATTGTACTTGTAAGTCCGGTGCTAGGACTTTAGGAACTTGTGCGCATATTGCTAGCGTGATATGGTTTTTGGGGTACGCTAGATATCAATAAAACATACATTTTCCATCCAATCGTCTTTTAGATTCCATAGGAGATGCTGCAAATAGAATGCTTCCAGAGGACATGGATATCGGTCCAGAAATAGTTTAATTTTATTGGTTATTGGTAAGAATCTCCTTCTAATTCGTATTTGATAATGTTTTTTGATTAGGGAAAAATTCAGTTATCCATCATGTATTTTCCTTGTTGTATTGTCATGCACATGCTCGTGCCAACCCAATATCCGAAAGATATATCACATCCCGTTGAACTTCTATCAATTTATGTGTATATATATATATATATAAGTAAATAGAGTGATTTATGTAGATGTCACAAGTTACTATTCATATATATATATATATATATATATATAAGTAAATAGAGTGATTTATGTTTTGATTCCGAGAGCCACCATCATCTGTCGACAGCTGTTTCGTGGTTTCCCACTCATCAGGACAGCTTTATGGTTGCTCTGTGCTATTGTTGTAGAATCAAATCAAATCAAATCAAAATATGCTTTATTGTCTAAGAAAAGGTACTTATTGACAAAGCGTTAAACTATACTAATACATATAAAAGAGTTACAAGATCAGTAAGTAGAAGTTAAATACTAGAATATAAATATTGGTTTAAAATAGAAGGCAATAAATATAAAAGAATTTATGGAATCACAATATCTATATATAATATTACAAACACATTAAAATAATAAAAACTTGGTTACGATATATATCACCATTTGTCACTGTAATATTCTTGTAGGCAATAGTAGGCTTTCGTACACAATATATCTTTAACTGCCTTCCGGAATTTAGAAAAGTCAGACATTTGCTTCAAATTAATTGGCAAATGATTGAACATTTTTTTACTTTCAAACATCAATGAATTTTTTGTTAAAGAAGATTTTGGAATTGGCAAAGGTATGTTATTATTTTGTCGTGTCTCGTATGTTCTAAAATTTGTCATATTTGGATGTTTCTTTTTCATCAAACATACAGATTCAAGTATGAAGATGCTGCATAAACTTAATATTTTGTGAAGCTGAAATAGAGGTTTGCAGTGATCGGAGTTTTTAACTCCGCACATATAGCGTATTGCTCTTTTTTGCATTACAAAAACGGAATTAAACAGTTGTTGGCTACAAAAGCCCCAGAAAGGAATGCCATATCGCAAATGAGACTCAATCAATGCAAAATAAGATGCTTTAGCAATCGAAAACCCAAGTTCCTTCCTAATTATTCGGACCGCGAAACAACCGCTAGCTAGTTTTTTGTTCAAGGATGTTATATGATTATTAAATTTCAATTTATCATCTAGAGTTATACCCAAGAACTTGGTATTTGACTTATTAATAATTGTTCTGTTCGCTAAATACAAACTATCATAGTTGAATTTCAAAGTCAGAATATTAGTTTTATTTGCATTAAAACATAGAAAATTGGCATCACACCAATTTTTTACTTTTTCTAAATCGGTCGATATAATGTTTTTCAGTGCATCTATGTCATTCCCGTGCCACATTATAGTTGTATCATCAGCAAACATTGTGAACTTCCCTGAGATATCGATACTTGCTAAGTCATTCAAATACAATAAAAAGAGAACAGGGCCGAGTACAGATCCTTGAGGAACACCACAATGGATCTTTGATTCCTCCGATTTTATATTTTGTATTCTGACCATTTGCATTCTGTCAGAGAGATATGATTCTATCCAATTGTGGACAGTACCTCTGATCCCATAACGGTACAATTTTTGAAGCAGTATTTCGTGATTTACACAATCGAAGGCCTTTGAGAAATCACAAAATACTGCTCCAACAGCATCACCTTCATTCAATTTCAGGTAGACGGAGTCCAGAAGATTGAAAACTGCATCGTTTGTGTTGGTTGATGACTGAAATCCAAATTGTATGCTAGATAGTATATTATTATTTTCTAGAAATTGTAATAGCCTTTTTTTGAATAATTTTTCAATTATCTTTGATATGGTAGACAAAAGGGAAATCGGTCGATAACTTGAAGGATCATCCACATTACCAGTCTTAAATAAAGGTATTACAATTGCAGTTTTCAAACAGGAGGGAAATATGCCTGTCCTGAAAGAAATGTTTATTGATTCCGCTAAGACACTGAGTGCAAGATATGGTAGATTTTCGAGTATATTAACAGATATTTCATCGACTCCCATAGATTTTTTGTTTTTGATTTCTTTAAATATCTGTCTCAGCTCTTGAACGTTTGTATCTTCTAAATGAAATTGCTCTGTAATGTGTATGTGTTCAAGGTAAGCTACTGGATTTGAGTGTGGAACTATGTGAGATGTTAATTTTCCAGCTATTGTACAGTAGAATTCATTGAGAATGCTTGGACTAATATTCGTTTGAACTGGGAGGGTTTTAGTTTTTCCTCGTAGGCTGTTTACTATAGACCAGTTTTCTTTCGATTTATTGTTGGCGTTGTTTATTCTATTTTTATAATATTTTTCCTTTGCACTTTTTATCACAAGATTATAAATGAATTTGTATTTGATGCAATATTCCAAAAAGAACTTGCTGTCTGTGTGCTTCCTAATTGAGTTCAATGACCTAAAATTGTTTGCTGAAATCTTTATTCCTTTGGTAATCCATAGTTTCTTATTCTTTTCTCTTATTTTCACTAATGGAAACGCATGGCAGTTTGCTTTGGTTAGAATTTCATGGAAAGCATTCAAAGGTTTAGAATTATTCAAGGCACTAAGCCAGTCAATATTATCGCACAGTGTCTGGAAGTTGTAGAAATGCTCAAAATGTCAAAATCATAGTCAACCTCATTTTCACGTAAGTATAGATTCAAAACCCGACACCAGAGGGAGTATCCCGTATCTTGAATTCCCAATAGCCATGGGATACATATTATGTGTGCCATCTGGCAAGGCCGTACAAGTTATGAGTTGAAATAATGTTGATTTCACTTCAACTGAATTCCTTACTTTTACGTTTTGAATAAATATCAAATAAGTATCTTCTCAATCACATCAGGAGACTTCAATGGATAGGTAGAGTGGTCATTTATTAGCGTAAAATAGTGAAATATATGGACTTTTTCACAAATTGTTCGCCTTGTATATAAAAAACCTGTCTTAGGAATTTGATGAAAATTTTGTACGATATGAATGAAAGTATTTCGAGTTCTCCCGTGAAAAAATATCGCTATCTTTTCGGACTCCCTTATGAGATATAGGGTGATTTAAAAAATCAAGGTTTTTATTTATTAAAGTATAACTAATTTTTCAAATTGATATCATTCGACTCTGTATACGATGAAACATATCATTTAACATTCTTCAAGTGAATTTTGTCATTTTAGTTTGGTTTATTACTACAAGGTGTCCCAAAAACCAAAATTCTTTTTGTTTCCATATTTGTGAATCACCTTGTATGAATTGTATCAACTGTGATGCTAGATGAAATGAATTTATAATATTATGTGATAATTCTACCTTTTCTCGCATTTTCTCTTTATAAAACAACTAAATTATGAAAGTCTCAAAATAGCATTGTTTTCAAGTGAAATCGCCCTGTACTACGAAAAGATTTGGAAATGAATTTCTCATGAATTCATCATACACGGATGTGATGATGATCCCACAAAAGATAAATCCGAACTAAATCGTAACTTGGCAGATACAGAGTGATGAAAAGTGAATGTTTCTCATATTCAACACCCTGTATCTCGAAAACTAGTCATAGGATCGTGTTGCGCCCGTTGAAACATTTCATCGGAATGATCAATTCTACAACATATCAAAAATTCAAGAAATTTGACGGAGAGCCATTTTCCCATATAAGGTGTGCGGGGTCCTTTTTCTTATGAATCCAGGTGATTTATTACTGTACGGCATTTGTACAATTTGTAATTTGTATAACTACATAGATTAATTTTTTAGCAATGCCGTACATATTTGCCGGTACAGGGATGGGGAGCACCGCACGTAAATTCATACTTAGACCTGTATGTTTCAAGATCATTGGAAAATGTACGGCATCGGTTCCATATTATTATTATTCAACATATAAAATTTTGGTGCAAAAAATAAATAAAAAAATAAAATGAAAAATTACCTCTATTAGGGGGGTTGAATCTAATATTGTTCAAAGAGAAGTTATAAATGCCGTACGGCAACCGGTTTTTAGGCTAAATATTTTTGTTTTATGTAATAGCAGGTTATAATTGATGGAACTAAATAAAAATTTCGATAAAAAAAATTGCACTGTGATTTATTAGAGAAGTAATTTTTAGAATAGCATTGCTCTTTTAATTTCTCAAGCATCCGTAAACAAAAATAAATTGATGCCGTACATTTTCAATTTGAGGATTTCTCACAGCTGATAAGATTTTGCATTAAGTTTTTACGAAATATTTGAATATTGTACAGCATTCAGAAAACTTTATTGGCAATATAAAATAATCATTCAGAATTACAATGCCATTCATATCATATGGAACATACAATACCTACTCTGAAACCGTATAACTTGAAAATTCCAGCTTTTTTTCTCAGTTCAATGTAAATTATTCTACTGTACCTTTTTATACTCAAGTATATTACTTTGTCGCTTTTTTGAAACACCATATTTATGATTCTCAATCTGGATAAGAATGTCCTCACAGATTATATTCATTTATTAACGGATACATTTATTTGCATTTTTAAAGTATAGTGGAACGAAATATAGTGGACACTATAGACTATTGTAGACACCCATATTAAGGTATATGGCAATAGTACAATGATTCTAGAGTGTCACCGACATCTTCTAAATCCCTCATAAAAAAGAAGCATATGTTCTCTTTTATGAGCACAAGTAAACCAAATCAAATCTTTAGGTATTTTTTTTTATTTTCTTACTTTTATTTTATTTTATATTTTTATATATTAGGAATTATTTTGCAATTTTTAACGTTGATGTTTTATTTATATATGTATACTTTACATTGTATTGTAAAAAATTATATACGGATACTCAATTCAAAAATATGTTTTGACAAAGGTGTGATAAATGAATAAGAAGGGGCCCAGGTATGTGGAATTGTGATCGGTCTATAATTTTTTATATTTGCTTAATCTCCATCTGGTCATGGGCCTTTGTTGGATCTAATTGATATAATTTATTCAATATTTTGTATATTTGCTTAATCTCTTGACTTGAAGATTGGTCTGATAAAACTAGAATTCAACAAAAGTGGAAATTTCCCTAAGTTCAATGGTTTAGTAAGAAGTAGGAACAAAGGTTTTGATAAGGTAAATCAATTTCTTTAAAAATAGAGAAGCCATTCCATCTGGTCCAGGGCCTTTGTTGGTTCTAATTGATATAATTTATTCAATATGGTTTTCAAGCTGAAATTACAGGAACTCATATCTATAGTTCTCTTGCAGTTGAATCCTAATAAATTAGCATTTAGCATTAGAGTTTATCCAAAATAACTTCAAATAATTTTTCATTATTCTTGTAAACTTCTACAGTACGGTATAGACGAGACACCGGTGTTGCCTTATATGCTCCGGAGGATCTCGAGTCCGTTGTGTAGAATGAGAGGTGCCCAATATATTGGAACTACTCTTTCCTCACCCTCAGGCAAATACAAGCTGATAAGCCTGATGTAGTTCTCCTCGACCAACAAAGTAAGATGATTTTCGTCATGCAGTTAAGACGACTTTCGTCATGTAGTTTTCGGCTCCGGGCGAAACGAACATAGTCCGAAAAGAACAACGAATATCAAGATTTACTCTTTGAACTCCGCAGGCTCTATCCAAAATGGTTGGTCTGATCATAGGGATCCATGGTGGAATGATGGATACACTGCTCTTGAACCTAAAAATCATACCAGCTTGCAGAAATCTTAGCCGGACGAATGCAGAAGGCCGCCATCCTTGGTTCACTAGGGCTACTCAGGGCATATGATTTTCGAACGCAAATCACTCACCCCACGGACGTGGGGAGTGGTTATATAGCTTAATGATCCAGCGCGCCCTCCGGAAGTATCGGGGCTCCGGAGGCAGAGCCTCACTAAAAGATCCTTATGGAAATAATAATAATAATACTCAGGGCACATGATTCTCAGACCCAGTAATCACTCGCCCCACTTACATTTCAATGCAAAAGATGGTCTTATTTATCATTTGTACTAGCATATCAATGGTTGTTGAATTTTTACTAGTTTCTTGGTGTGAATTGGATACTTATTTCACTTTGTATGTATGGAAGGAAATTATTGAATCAATTAATTAATTATTGGTAAACGATCAAATGATACAAATATTCAAGTTTACGATCACTTTAATCATAAAACATGTGGTTTTTTAAATTTTTTCCGCTTGGGTGGCTATGATTCTGAATTTGAGTGTTGGTTCTGATTCTAAACAACTTTTATAGATAAACTTTTTTGATAATGTCAAAAATAAGGGTTGTTTATACTTGATCAAATTTCCTATTTTTTGTTCTACCCTGTATACCGTTCAGAAATTTAAAATTCTGATAACTTTCGTGCAAATTTTTTGCAATGCACCAAATTTTATGAGGAATAATAAACAAGTTTTCTCCAGGTGCAACCTTTTTGAATCTCACTGTATACCAATTCCAGTCGTATAGAACTAGTTTTTTTGTACGGCATAGAGTATTTCTTGATTATTGCTATACTTACTAGTAGAATATATATACGCCGTAAAAAAACAAATTACCGTAAAATTACCCTTTTCAGAGGGAAATAAATTTTTCCGGTCAGCCATATGTTCCATGAAAAATGTACGGCATAACAAAAAATGACATCGTTCCATAGAATAGTATTCAGATAATTGAGTTTGATGTTATTGTATCAAATGGCCCATACTATACTAGTTAGGGGTGGGGGGTTAAGTGAAGGCTCCCCACCCCTGTACTGGCAAATATGTACGGCGTTGCTAAAAAATTAATCTATATTGTTATACAAATTCAGTTGTACAAATGCCGTACAGTAATAAATCACCTGGATTCATAAGAAAAATTTCAGAAAAATAAAAAAAAAATCCTGGATTTCAGTACCGTTCTCTTTGTACGGCATTAGGTCCTATTTGATTATTTTTCAGTTATCTATCATCTTGAAAAATGCCGTCCAAGAATCTTTTGTCGAAAAATCCCACCTCGGGATGGAATGTTTTTTTGACCTGCGTACTCATCCGCACCGCTCACAACTGACGGCACAGTGCGGAAAGGAGTTGTTTCGTATTGCACTATAATTCTAAAAATAATTCATGCTGGGTCAAATGACCCCCCCAAAATTGGCCTGGGCTTGTAGTCTATAAGTAGATATCACATCTCAAAATACTTGACTCCTCCTAGGAGCGCCGCGATATTAAACTTTATGTTGATATCACTGAAACTCTAGGGTCTGTGTGTTTTGGGGTGGTGAATGCAAATAACAAATGATAAAAATCAAAATGAATGTGATTGAATAGTACCAAAAAAATTATAATTATATGTCAAACAATATTATATTTTCTCCATTCACTTTTGTTCATTTATTCTCTAATGGCGCATTTTGTTATCTACTGAAGCAACTGAAAAAACATTTCATAAAAAATCTAGTTATTTAAGTCAGGTGACCTTGCGAGCCGGACCACATAACAGAACCAATTTTCGATTGGACGCTAACAATAACTGGATAAGTTGAAAAATATTCAAAGTCATTTATGGTCACTTGAAAAATAAAACATTTTATGCTATGTTGGAAATGTGAAAGCATACAAAATGTTCCATTTGATAATCAAAAGCTGATGAAGTTTTCGGTGAAACCAGAAGTAAGCCAAAAAACAAAATCGTACAAGTTAATTTTAAATAAGATTTTATATGAACCCTCCAAATTTCAAAATTCCTTCTTTAATAATTCGAGACTCACGGGGGCGGTTTGGTACTTGGTGTGTTATTTGAGCTATGGGATTAGAAATGGTTTTTCTTGGTGACGCCTTTATAAATATAGTCGTTGTCTTGATATTTGAAAATGAGTTGGGCAAATGCATTTTCCATAATTTTCGGATAAGGTGAAGGAAATTGAGTTTTTAAATGGATACCACACTTTGAAATGTTATCGAAATCGTTGTTCATTCTGGGTATTTTTTATTTTTTTGTTCTATTTTGTTCAAATTCTCGAAAATTTGAAGATATATTAGCTAGTAAAAATA
Source organism: Chrysolina americana (assembly GCA_958502065.1). Classification (NCBI taxonomy): domain Eukaryota; kingdom Metazoa; phylum Arthropoda; class Insecta; order Coleoptera; family Chrysomelidae; genus Chrysolina; species Chrysolina americana. Next base: position 61,917,473 of record OY293414.1, on the reverse strand, counting down.
TTGCAGTGACGGGAAAAATAAAAAATTGATCTTGATTACCACAATTAGCAATATTATTATTATACATTACTCGCCAGTAAATATGGATGAGTTTGACTTCGATTTCTGCTAAATTCACACTTAAACATCTGACAAATCTCCTGTTTTGATTATAAAAAGTGTCAACATTTCATTTTCAACCCGCTCTCGCACTTTCGACTAGCTGAAGTAGAATGAGTTGTGTGGAAAACATACTGGTGTCCTACATGACCTTTCGTAGGTAGTAGGAAACAGTAGTAGTAACAGTAGTTGGTGACGCTGCTACTGTAGCCAGGCAAGTAGGCCCCCATGGACCTTTTTTGTCACCCCCTTATCTCATCCATAGCATGCAATGACAAAAACTTACTAGTTCCGCGCTCTCAAGTGTGCACGTGATGTTCCTCTTAAAGTAGCCTCAAAGTATATGTATAGTGTGTTGATGTATGTAGAAGTAGCGAGTTCCTTCAATTCGCCTCCTCGTCAAAGCTCCGGTAGGGCTGATTCTCGGCCGAGCGATGCGGCGGCCGTGGGTGTCCATCACCGGCTACGAGTCCCGCCGTATCCAATCCGGAGCCCCTTCTTGGGACCAATTTGATACAGGTTTTCCCGTTCTCGCAGCGAGTTCCTTCAAACCTCTACTGAATGCCCTGGTAGCGCTGGTTCTCAGTTGGACGCCGGCGGCCGCAGGAGATTTGTTCACTGGCTACCAGTCCTGTAGCGTACGATTCAAGGCCCCTCCTTGGCTCCCATCGAAGACTGGTTTTCCAGTTCTCGTTGCAAGTTCCTTCAATCTACCTCCTCATTAAAGTCCTGGTAGGGCTGGTTCCCAGCCGGACGGTGCGGCGGCTGTGGGCGATTCGTTCACCAGCTATCAGTTCGGCAGCACCCGATCCGAGGCCCTTCCTCGGCTCCCAGTGGAGACAGGTTTATAAGTTCTCGCATCCTTCTATAATGTATAGATGTGTATGTCTGTTGAAATAAAATATCTTTTGTTGTGTTTTGTATTAAAAGTATATTTAAATGTCTTGGAACATTTCATAATCTAAGTTGGCAACGATGTTGTCAGCATTGTAACTTTATGCAGTAGAGTAGGACAGGAATATATCGTCGTTGCAGTTGTAATGTATCCTCATCAGAAAACCTTTGGTTATTTTTTTTTGTAACAGTAAATTATCCAAGTAATTTTCTTTTCTTGTTTCTTAGAAAGCTGTTCAATAAACCCAAACTCAAACAGCTTATGGGCCCAATGGTTAGTGTAAGCAGTTAATTTACACTAAAGTTGATCAGTTTTGATATTGAAAGAATTTGCCGGTTGGCGTGGTCTGATCTAATCCAAGAACAGAAAATGGCGGATAAGTTAATGGAATATAGCGGCGCAATCAAGTTCGACGGTTCGAACTACCAACAATGGAAGTTCCAGGTTAAGTGTGCTTTGAAAGCCAAAGGAGTCTATAGTTGTGCTGATGGGACATCCGTTAAACCAAGCACCGGTCCAGAGCTCGAGACATGGGTGAAGAAGGATGCAATTGCTATGTTCACCCTAACGGCGGCGATGGATCTCAGCCAGATAACCCTGATTGAGAATTGTGAAAGCTCCAAGGAAATACTTGAGAAGTTGTATTCAATATACCAGCAAAAATCGGAGACTAATAAAATGTTGGTACATAAGCGCTTTCATCAATATAAGATGAACACGACCGACAATATAGCACAGCATATTGCCAAAGTCGAGAGCCTTGCGAAACACATAAGAGAAACTGGAGAACAGTTAAGTGATACAGCTATTATCACTAAAATTTTAAGTACATTACCTTCCAAGTACAGAAACATTCGACAAGCTTGGCTATCTCTTGATGAGAGCAAGCAGACAATAACAAACTTGACTTCCCGTTTGATTTATGAAGAAGCTAGTTTAACAAGTCAAGACGAAGTGGAAACAGCACTTGCAGCAATTTCATTGAAAAATGATGAAAATTCCCAGCATAAACTCACTAGGAAGTCTGAAGGAATAGTATGTTATAACTGCAGTAAACGAGGCCACATCGCAAGGTACTGCAAAGCCCCCAAAAGAGGTAACAAGAACAAATCAGGAAAGACAGCTTTCGCAACAAGTAGTAGTGACCCTTCACCTGGAGGAAACGAGACTGCCTTCAACATCAGTACGAGTAACATCATACAAAATGACTGCTGGATTATGGATAGTGGTGCTTCAGCGCACATGAGTTACAGAAGAGATTACTTCTCAAGTTTAGATGACAGCTACTCATCTACGGTTACCCTTTGAAATAATCTAGTACTAAACGTTAAAGGAAAGGGTACAGTTAAAGTTGAAAAACTTGTTAACGACCAATGGCTGAGCGCTACCATAAATGATGTCCTTTTTATACCAGAGCTTCGCAAAAACTTGTTATCGGAAGGAGTGGTCACCGAAAAAGGAATGAAAATAATAAAAGAAAGTAACCATGCCCTTATATACCAAGACACTAAATTGGTTGCATGTGGAATCAAAGAACAAAATAACTTGTAGAAAATGTTATTTCGGCAGATTGTTCACAGTGCAAATACAACCACAGATGACTCGCTTCGTATGTGGCATGAAAGACTAGGTCATATAAACACAAAAAGCATTAAGGAAATGGTTCATAAGGGCTTAGTAAAAGGTGTTAACCTAACTGATACAGATAAATTCTTTTGTGAAAGTTGCATGTATGGGAAGCAACACAAACAACTGTTTAAGCAAATTCCTCATGTGAAAATGGAACCTGGCGAAAGAATCTATAGTGATCTGTGTGGCCCAATGTCAACGCCATCAGTACAAGGCTGCAGATACTTTCTTGTGTTCAAAGACGAGTTATCGAGTTGCATATTTTTTGAAACATAAATCTGATGTGTTTGAAAACTTTAAAGTTTATAATGCGAAAATCAAAAATAAGTTTGGGCGATCCATAAAAGTTTTGCATGTCGATAATGGCAAAGAATATTGCAATGTAGAATTTCGAAGGCATCTGGACAAAGAAGGGATTGAACTGGAAACAACTGCACCCTACACACCACAGCAGAATGGTCGTGTAGAAAGGGACAATAGAACCATTGTTGAGAGTGCACGATCCATGTTGTATTGTGCTGGTGCACCGAAATATCTGTGGGCTGAGACAGTCAACACTGCCATTTACTTGTTAAATCGAACACCCACATGCCAAGCACAAAATTCCACACCATATGAACTGTGGTGCAATAATAAACCAACACTTGGTCATCTAAGAACGTTTGGATGTGAAGCTTACTCTCTTGTACCAGATATTAAAAGAACTAAGCTAGATCCAAAGAGCCAGAAGCTGATTTTTGTTGGTTATGACAATAATTCAACTAATTACAGACTGTTCAATCCAGAAACAAAGAAAATAACAGTGTCCAGAAACGTAACCTTCAATGAAAAGTGGAGGTTAGGAAGTGAAAAATCAAATTCCCCATTGAATACAAAGAGTGATGATATCACCGAATTTTTCTCAGAATGTGAAGAAGATATTCAAGAAAAAGTTGAAAAAGAAGAAGAATTTGACAGAACAGATAATAGTGACAGACAAGAAAACAAAACAATTCCTGAACTACGTCCCCAAAGATGTGAAATTACCTCAGCATTTTAAAGATTTTGAACTAAATTTTGTGGAAGTGGATATTCCACAAACTTATAAAGATGCTCTCGATAGCCCCGAATCTAGGCAGTGGAAATTAGCCATAGAGGAAGAGGTAGCTGCATTGAATAAAAACAGAACCTGGGATATGGTTGAAATGCCACCAAACCGAAAGCCAATAGGGTCAAAATGGGTGTTCAAAGTGAAAAGAGCTACCGATGGGACCATTACTAGATACAAAGCCCGCCTTTGTGCCAAAGGCTGTGCCCAGAAAGAAGGGGTTGATTATTCTGAAGTTTTCTCTCCGACTACAAGATTTGACACAATACGTGTACTCTTAGCAGTAGCAGCAAAGAATAAATATCTTATGAAGCAGTTTGACATTAAAACCGCTTTCCTTTATGGTGAATTGCAAGAGGAGATATTTATGACTGTTCCAGAGGGACTCAATTGTAGTGAAAATTTAGTATGCAAACTAAATAGGTCACTATATGGACTTAAACAAAGCCCAAGGTGTTGGAACACTAAGTTCGATTCATTTCTTAAAAGTTCCGGTTTTCAGAACTCTCTCGCTGATAAATGTGTTTACAATACTAATATTGAAAACTCAAAAGTGCTACTTATGATATATGTTGATGACGGACTAATATTTTCGCGAAGTGAAACTGCTATTAACATTGCGTTTGAAAGACTACAACAAACGTTTGAAGTTATATCCGGTGAGGCTAACTATTTTGTTGGTCTTCAAATAACTAGACATTCTGATGGTACCATTTTTATAAACCAAGAGACTTATGTGAAAAACATCATCAGACGATTTAACCTCGAGAGTGCAAATGTTGTTAATGCTCCAGAGGATTGCCATACAAACCCAACAGAGACAACAGGTATTTATCTTTCTGAGGGTGAAGTGCCATATCGACAAGCGGTGGGATCACTTATGTTTGCAGCCATAGTGAGCAGACCCGATATTATGCATGCTGTGGGAGTGGCTAGTCGTTACTTAAATAACCACACTCAAGCACATTGGTTATATGTGAAGAGAATAATAAGATATTTACTAGGAACCACAGGATATGGAATAACTTATCATGGAAAACCTGGTGATCCTCATTTAGTAGGTTATACCGATTCAGACTATGCTAATGACTGTGAAACTAGACGATCCACTTCTGGATATGTTTTTAAGATAGCTGATGGACCAGTAACGTGGTCTAGTAAAAGGCAGCACAGTGTAACACTGTCTACAACAGAGGCAGAATACCTTGCTGCATCTGAAGCTACAAAGGAGGCTTTGTGGCTTAAACAATTACTCAAAGACATTGAAGAGTGCTCAGATGAACCCATTCCTATTCATATTGATAATCAGAGCACAATAAAATTAATAAGGAACCCAGAATACCATCACAGAACTAAGCATATAGACGTCCGGTTTCATTATATAAGAGAGAAGTATGAAAATGGAGACATCATTCCAATTTATGTGACGACTATGGAACAGCAAGCGGATATCTTCACAAAAGCCCTACCAAGGCCTATTTTTCAAAGACAACAATCTTCTTGGAATATCTGAAGATAAACAAAACATACAAAATGTGGGAGTGTTGAAATAAAATATCTTTTGTTGTGTTTTGTATTTAAAGTATATTTAAATGTCTTGGAACATTTCATAATCTAAGTTGGCAACGATGTTGTCAGCATTGTAACTTCATGCAGTAGAGTAGGACAGGAATATATCGTCGTTGCAGTTGTAATGTATCCTCATCAGAAAACCTTTGGTTATTTTTTTGTAACAGTAAATTATCCAAGTAATTTTCTTGTTTCTTAGAAAGCTGTTCAATAAACCCAAACTCAAACAATGTCTTGAGTGTTGGAGAAATCATGTGTGTTTTTGGCGTCGGTGTATGGTGAGCTAGGGGCCCACTGGTCGCTACTCTGGTAAGCTGCGGTGCCTCAACCACTCTTAGAATCCGCTTCACTTACGTTAGCTGTCATGACTGGATTCACCACGTGGAGGTGAGAGTAGCATTGGGATACATTGTTCAATAAGGGGTTATCATTCATTTAATTATTAATGTTCAGAATATGTCAAGTCCAAATACTAGTATGTTTCAAGTGTAGGTTGTAAGTAGGTGTATTAGTATTTGTTCATTCATCATAAGCTATTTTGCTAATAATGATATACATAATCAGTGATAGCGCCTGAAAACGATAGTAATTTGCGGTTTTGACATATACGTGAGGGTTTCTATAAACTTTTCAGATGACTGTAAGTCATTCTCATCAAATTTGTGATCTAGTAGGTTACACTACAGCAAGCCTATCACATTTTGATTTTGGAGTTTTTATTCCTGCAGATTATAAATGGCGCAAAACTTCCCCTAATCGCTGGGCAGGCAATAGAAAGAGGCCAGCCTTCTAACCGATACCGTTCTCACACTCTCGTAGCGTATTACTATCACTGCTATCATTCTGTGAGGATGTAAGTGGCCGACTTCTCATCCTCCAAGCTTTCAGTATCATCTGTTAGCTATAATGTTGATGTGCTTGTTTAAATGACGGGGCTCCGATGTGGAGTTTCGATTATCATATCTGCGGTCTCTCTCGATGCATCCTGGAATTTTACTCCTTCAAAATACGTCCCAGACACTATGGAACCCAATATCTATTTGTGTATGTATAGCGCAAAGTGAAATTTGTACTCGAAATACAAATAAGATTTTTTTCTAAAAATGCAACTCTTAAAAAAGATTGAGACTTCATTCAACATATACCTACACATAATATTACCTAAGAGTAAATTAACACTCAGTAATCCTATATGTATAAGCATACCAAATATCCAATAATTCACATCTCTAATAAAAAATTACTAAAAAACGTTTGCCTGGAAAAAAAAAGCCGCCGGCCTCGGAGATGGAACCCGGGTCGTCCGATTACAAAGCTTCAAATCAAATAAAAAAAGGGTTATTCAATAATATCATTTTATTACAGACTTCTGTAGTCAAATACAATCTAATTTTAAATCTTCTCTCTTCCACCTGCAAAAGGTGGGTCGAAGTGTGATATGAAATGGTTGGGGCAGAGGGCAGAGATGTGTCCGCTCCCACCCCGTGTCCGACATTTCTGTTGGGATGGAGCGACATGGCTCAGTGACCCCTCATAGGACCACGTCCACGTACGTCCCAATTGAAAAGCTTCACCTCATAACACTACACCAGCGTGGATTTCATTATCTGCCATTGTGAAAAAATAGTTTCGTCTTCAATAAAAGCTGTGAAGAATGAGCGTTTTTTTTTCAATTTATTCAATATTTTCACTCTAGAGCAGTCCTATGAGCATCTCCAGCGCCCTAGTGGGTGCCGTCTTCAATGCACTTGTTGTCGCAAGTCTTTGCATCCTATCTAATTGGAATTTCGGTTTGCCGAATGCTGTACCTTGCTTCCGTGCGATGGCTCCGTACGTAATCATTGGGCATAAGAGCGTCGTGTAAATACAGTATAAAATCTTGGCTGCCCAGAAAGCTGCTGTGGATTTTCGAACTTTATATATGGTCGTTTCAGTTTAGAGTCAAATATGACTCCACGTTACTGCCTACTGGGCAACTTTTTAAACATTCTGACTCATTCAATATATCCCTGATTCTTTGTTTTTTTGTGACATTTATTATATTCGTTATCATTTGTATATTTCCGTAAATAATACTTGTAGTCAATAGAGCTCAACAAGTTACAGCTCAAATTTCTGAGTGGTGCTCTCTAAATGGCTTGTTGCTTAATACTGCTAAATTGATACTAAAAACAGTACAATAGATTAAAGTTATTTGATTAGAATAAATAAAGAGGCAATTCATCCAGAGAATTGTACTAAATTTTAGGGGTCACCATTGATAACAAGTTAACTTGAAATCAACAGTGTTAAATTAAGCTTAGTAAACATATACATTTACTTCAAATGAAACAAACACTATCTTTCGATGTTCTTAAACTTCTAAACCACGGTTCGGTCGGTTCTACAGCCGGAGCTTATGGTTTATAACAATGGGGATTTTCTGCCAAAGCACACGAAGTATTTGTTTTACAAAAAAAGGCAATAAGAATTATGGCAGGTGTATCCTCCAGAGAACATTGTTGGCCATTATTTATACATTTCAATATATTGACAATGCCAAGTTTGTATATTTACCAGACTTTAATATACATCAAAATTAATATTTCAAGAATTCTCAAGAATAAACAAATGCATAAATATTTCACTAGAAATTCTGATCAACTACATCAGCCTTCCGGTAGATTGGCAGTATCACAGAACCATCTCCCACGTGCTATTGGATTAAGCTGTATAACAAACTTAGTGATAACATGAAATTGTCTTCAGATATCAGTGTTGTAACACTTCAAAATTCTAAAGCGCAAATATGAATTTAATCAAATTTAGAATATTTTTAAGTTATCACTTTTGTGCTGATAGGCTGCTCAGATTGATTCGGTTAGGGTGTGAGTAAGTTCAACAAATGATTGATGATAGTTGAAAACAGATTCTGGTTAACTGTCATCAATTTGACATGAGTTTACTTGACTGGCTAGAGAATTGGGCGCCGGGTAGCAAAAAGAAAAAAATAAAAAGATATGAATTCACTACCAAAGAGAAAGATCAGAATTGTCTAGCTTGGGTGAAAAGGCAGAATATATATGCAGAAAACAATTAACAACTTTAATAAATCAAATTTACAAACAATAAGCTGAAAGCAAAAATTTTGTTGAAGGCTCTAATATAAATACCTTGATGATTAAGCTTTAACAAAGCTGAAGGCTAAAGAATAGCTGAGGTCTAAAGAATAAAAATATATAGAAGTATTTGTGAATTTACAAAAATCAGCTGAAGGCTATTAAATTCAGAACATTTACAAGTTGTTATCTGATTCAAACGAAGATGGTCCGGTCTTGGTTGGTATATACCTGGGGGGTTGGTTTAAACAAAGCTGGTCCTTACGAAGCGCTGTTGGTTGGATCGTCCTGGGCTTGTCAAGAGACTGGTGGTATGTCTCTACGAAACGTCACGGTTGGCTGTCAGTGACTGGTGACCACTCTCTAATGTCTGATCTCTACGAAGCCTGACTACGACTGTGCCTTTGAACGGATCCTCTCTGCTACTAGTTAAACGGCTATGGGACCTCCTGTGATACCAATCCTCTACCCAGTATTTGACTTCCCCAAAGATATGCGAAGCAAACAGAAGGAATCAGAATTGATTTATACAATTTTGATGGGACGAAGGATATCCTTAGAACCTCAGGGTATATTCTGAATTTTAATAGGCACAACAACTTATACTTAAAATACCAAATTGAATGAAGTAGTTACTTATTCTTTACACACTAGAACAAGTACTACTGTAGAATTTACTATGTTAAGAAAAAGAAATGAATTTTCCAATGGAAGTCATACTCTCAAATAGATAAACTTTATAATAGAGAATTTATTTTGCAAGAAAGAAATTTTAATGATACTAGAGAAGTCAATATTCTCCAATAAAAAGGAATAAACCGTTTAATGTTATTATAAATTATAAGAATTAAATCCGTAAGTAAAAATAGAAGGAACAATATTGAAAATCCATCCAAAGAGTTTACAAATTTATGAAATGAAATATATGAAATCTCTGATAAATTGTTGAGGTATCGTTGAGATATGAAAGATATAAAAAGTATATGATAGAAAAATGGCACTAGATGCCTAATACTTCTGAATTCAATGAAAAGATAATGTTAGGGTGGCAAATCCTAAATAATCAGATGCCAGATACTCTTGAATTCAGAAAAAATCTACTTTGTGTACGCTACAACTTGTGGAAGGTAGGTGTGATAGGATAGGAAGGAGATATTATCTGGCAGACCTCAAGATATAAATTGAACAGGCAAGTGATTGAATTTTAATATAAAAGAAATCAAGATGCTTGAACCAAGAGATAATACCCTCGGGTACGAAGCAGAGTGCTTTCACCCACGAAGGTAGAATCTACGAAGTTGAACACCCCACAGAACAGCAAGACAGAGATCAAATCCTCACAGTCAGCATTTATTTCCCAGAAAAGATATTGACAATAATAAGTCAAATAAATAAGTCGTATAGGCAATTCAACCACGCTTCTCCTCTCAAAGGTAGACTCGCTGGTGATTATCGTGTTAATTCGCTGCAGAGATGGTTTCTTAATTATTCACGGGAACCAATTACCAAGTGTCTGATGCCTAAAATTTCATAAAGCGTAGAACTGATTTAAACCAACTAAAAGCCAACTTCGTGTTCGCACGAATTAATTGTTCCTGTCCCCGAAGGAAATCTTTTCTAGAATAAAATTCTTGGTTGGCCAGAAATACTCCTCATGATATAAATACAAATCATCGTATAGGCAATTCAACCACGCTTCTCCTCTCAAAGGTAGACTCGCTGGTGATTATCGTGTTAATTCGCTGCAGAGATGGTTTCTTAATTATTCACGGGAACCAATTACCAAGTGTCTGATGCCTAAAATTTCATAAAGCGTAGAACTGATTTAAACCAACTAAAAGCCAACTTCGTGTTCGCACGAATTAATTGTTCCTGTCCCCGAAGGAAATCTTTTCTAGAATAAAATTCTTGGTTGGCCAGAAATACTCCTCATGATATAAATACAAATCATAACCTATTAAGAGGTATAATCCAAATTTTCTTCAAAAGCAAAAATAGCAGATATAAGCAAAAATATTTCCGGAAATAATACAGAGAAATTCAAAAATATTTGACTTATTATTGTCAATATCTTTTCTGGAAAATAAATGCTGACTGTGAGGATTTGATCTCTGTCTTGATGCTCTGTGGGGTGTTCAACTTCGTAGATTCTACCTTAGTGGGTGAAAGCACTCCGCTTCGTACCCGAGGGTATTATCTCTTGGTTCAAGCATCTTGATTTCTTTTATATTAAAATTCAATCATCTTGAGGTCTGCCAGATAATATCTCCTTCCTATCCTATCACACCTACCTCCCACAAGTTGTAGCGTACACAAAGTAGATTTTTTCTGAATTCAAGAGTATCTGGCATCTGATTATTTAGGATTTGCCACCCTAACATTATATTTTCCTTGAATTCAGAAGTATTAGGCATCTAGTGCCATTTTTCTATCATACTTTTTATATCTTTCATATCTCAACTCTATTTATAGTATCTATACGATACCTCAACAATTTATCAGAGATTTCATATCTTTCATTTCATAAATTTGTAAACTCTTTGGATAGATTTTCAATATTGTTCCTTCTATTTTTACTTACGGATTTAATTCTTATAATTTATAATAACATTAAACGGCTTATTCCTTTTTATTGGAGAATATTGACTTCTCTAGTATCATTAAAATTTCTTTCTTGCAAAATAAATTCTCTATTATAAAGTTTATCTATTTGAGAGTATGACTTCCATTGGAAAATTCATTTCTTTTTCTTAACATAGTAAATTCTACAGTAGTACTTGTTCTAGTGTGTAAAGAATAAGTAACTACTTCATTCAATTTGGTATTTTAAGTATAAGTTGTTGTGCCTATTAAAATTCAGAATATACCCTGAGGTTCTAAGGATATCCTTCGTCCCATCAAAATTGTATAAATCAATTCTGATTCCTTCTGTTTGCTTCGCATATCTTTGGGGAAGTCAAATACTGGGTAGAGGATTGGTATCACAGGAGGTCCCATAGCCGTTTAACTAGGAGCAGAGAGGATCCGTTCAAAGGCACAGTCGTAGTCAGGCTTCGTAGAGATCAGACATTACAGAGTGGTCACCAGTCACTGACAGCCAACCGTGACGTTTCGTAGAGACATACCACCAGTCTCTTGACAAGCCCAGGACGATCCAACCAACAGCGCTTCGTAAGGACCATCTTCGTTTAAACCAACCCCCCAGGTATATACCAATCAAGACCGGACCATCTTCGTTTCAATCAGATAACAACTTGTAAATGTTCTGAATTTAATAGCCTTCAGCTGATTTTTGTAAATTCACAAATACTTCTATATATTTTTATTCTTTAGACCTCAGCTATTCTTTAGCCTTCAGCTTTGTTAAAGCTTAATCATCAAGGTATTTATATTAGAGCCTTCAACAAAATTTTTGCTTTCAGCTTATTGTTTGTAAATTTGATTTATTAAAGTTGTTAATTGTTTTCTGCATATATATTCTGCCTTTTCACCCAAGCTAGACAATTCTGATCTTTCTCTTTGGTAGTGAATTCATATCTTTTTATTTTTTTCTTTTTGCTACCCGGCGCCCAATTCTCTAGCCAGTCAAGTAAACTCATGTCAAATTGATGACAGTTAACCAGAATCTGTTTTCAACTATCATCAATCATTTGTTGAACTTTCTCACACCCTAACCGAATCAATCTGAGCAGCCTATCAGCACAAAAGTGATAACTTCCAAATATTCTAAATTTGACTAAATTCATATTTGCGCTTTAGAATTTTGAAGTGTTACAGTGTGTTCAAAAGGCAACTTAAGGAATTTTTATTGCGGGAGGCATATTATTCTGTTGATGAGTTTCTCCTGAAACCCCAATGTGCTTGAGTTATATTAATGTATTTCCATGTTCCATGTGGTTAGCGCTGGTTCAATGTTCAATATTTTGTATTATATTCAATTTTATTTTTATAATTGTGTAGTAAAACTGCACTAACTAATTTTCCTAATTTATTTAAAACCATACTTAAAACAATTATTACACTAAGACATAGACTTCAATAACTACTTCAATTTCTTTCTACTGTGGCTATCTATCAGCGAACTCTGGAACTGTTACTAACTCTGAATTCTGACTATGACTTATATACTCCCAAGAAGATTCTGCAGAGTGCCGACTCCTTCTCCTCTGCTCGTGGGCAGTGCGAACAGTCATCTGGGCATGGTCTTCGTGACAGGGCATCTGCATTCTTATGGCTGGTCCCCGCTCGATGTTCGATCTCAAAGTCAGACTCTTGGAGCCTCTCGATCCAACGTGCTACTTGGCCCTCGGGATTCTTGAACTGTAGGAGCCATTTGAGAGCTGCATGGTCAGTCCTCAGCAGGAATCTTCTCCCATACACATACTTGTAGAAGTACAACAGTCAACAGCTCCCGCCTGGTGACACAGTAATTCCGCTCCGGTTTACTGAGGGTCTTTCTGAAATAACCTATGACTTTTTCCTGTCCTTCCTGGATCTGTGACAGGACAGCTCCAAGTCCCACATTGCTTGCGTCCGTGTCCAAAATGAATTTTCCGTCTGGAAGAGGATAGCTCAGAATTGGTGCGTTGATCAAAGCTCCTTTCAACTTCCTGAACGAATCTTGGCATTCATCTGACCACTGGAACTTTGTTTGTCCTTCCGTGAGCCTGGTCAGTGGTTTTGCGATATTAGCAAATCACAGCACGTATCGGCGATAGTAAGTGCACTAGCAAAGAAAACTTCGAAGCTGGTGAATGTCTTTCAGAACGGGCCATTCCTTAACAGCTTTGATTTTTCGCTCATCTACTGCCACTCCTTTCCCAGAGACAACATGGCCGAGATATCGTACTTCTTTCTGGAACAGATGACATTTCTTGGGGCTCAATTTCAGTCCGGAGCTTCTCAGTCGCTGGAATACCTCCTCCAAGTTTTTCACATGGTCGTTGAACGATCTGCCTACCACAATAATGTCGTCAAGATACACCAGGCACGTCTTCCATGAGAGTCCCTTCAGAACCGTCTCCATCAATCTTTCAAATGTGGCTGGAGCGTTGCAGAGCCCGAATGGCATAACTGTGAACTGCCACAAACCTGAAACGACGGTGAAAGCTGTCATTTCTCGATCTTCCTGGGCCAGTTCTACCTGCCAGTATCCGCTCTTCAAATCTAAGGTCGAGAAAATCGTAGACCCAGCCAGCGTGTCGTCTATTCTTGGTAGAGGGTAACTGTCCTTTTTTGTCACGTTGTTAAGTTGACGATAATCAACGCAAAACCGAGTTGAACCATCTTTCTTCTTTACCAGTACTACTGGAGAGGACCAAGGACTGTCTGATGGCTCGATGACTCCGTCTTTATTCCATATCACAGACTATGTTGTCAGCCTCTTCCGTTTTGGCGAGAGGAAGTCTTCTGGCTGATTGCCGGATTGGTCGGGCATTTCCAGTGTCAATTTTGTGCTTAACCACCTTTGTTCTACCACCTCTACCCACTCCGGTATCGATGTCCTGATACTGCCTGACTTATTCTCTCAGTTTGGGCTGCTGTGCGGGTCCCATGTCTTCGGATGAGATGGGAACCAACCTCTCCAAATCTGCTGGCAAGTTACTGGCTTGACTAACAGTGCCGCGTACACTCCTTATCATAGAGGAAATTGACGAGCAGTGCCCCAGAATTGTTCCTTTCTTCAAAGTCACAGGGTAATAATTGACATTCATTACTCTTACCGGCACAAATTTATCAAAACACAACAAGGTCTTCCCTAGTGCTATTCCTCGTCAAATTTTCTCATCATGGAGCTTGGGCTCGAACATCACCACGTTTCCATTGCTCGCCCCCCCATCCATCCAGGCGAGCCTCCAAAATGGTTTCAGCCCTCTCCGGTACGCTCACATCTTCAGCCAGCAGAACACGAATCATTTCTTCACTTCTCCCGTGAAGCACCAACTCTTCTCCATTCACTCGTAAGACGCCGTCTCTGAAATTCAACTCGAACCCTCTGGAGTTTATATGTCCATCCCTATGATTGCATTATCCTCGATATTCGCTACTAGAGCCCGGTGTTTTAGTTTAGTACTGCCCAAAGACAATTCAATCGGAAGTTCACCATACACAGTTAGTTGCCGGCTCTCCTGTTGCTGTGCGTAGCTTCCAATTTGATGATTCAATTCTTGCCGGTGTTTTGGCAAAAGTAGGCCCAAGGATTGTCCTAGTCGCACCTGTATCGAGCAGCATGGTGCGGGGCTCGTTGTTGATGAGACCGTCTACAAAAACACCTTTGTTCTGTCATTGAAGGACAGCGACATATGCGTTGTTATTTGGGGCTTGCTGCTACGCACATGCCCAATTTTCACGCAATTCCAGCACCATATTTGTTTTCTTTCAGGCAGGACTTCCTTCATTAATTTTCTCATGACAGCCTCGACATTAGCGGGCTCCTGTGGCTGTGGATCTTCCTCAATCATCCGGACTCTACTCTGGCTTTTGCAGGATTGCTTTGCTGCTTCGAATTCCAGAGCGCGTGCCAATGCATCCACGAGATGTGCAGGGCGAGCTAGTGTTAGGGCTTCCCGGGTTTCCTGGTCACGAAGTCCATCCAAAAATGCCTGAACCGCTAGTCGCTCCATTACACTTTCCGGTGTGGCTGGGTATGCAAGGCGAACCAAGCGTGCAATGTCTGCTTCAAATTCTTGCAAGGATTCGCTTGATTTCTGGCATCGGTTCTTCAGCTGTGAGTGATATACTTGTTCAAGGTGGGCTTGGCCATAGCGAAGTTTCAAGTGTTTTACCAGCTGTTCATAGTCTTCCTGTTGTTGGGCGGTGAGCGTCTGTAAAATATTTGTTGCTTCGCCACGCAATGCCAGTGTCAATGCTAAAGCTTTTTCCCCAGCATTCATCCATTTGCTTTGGCAGCAGCTTCGACTTGTCGGTGGTAGTTTGACGATGGAGTATTTCCGTCGAACTGAGGCGGTTTCAATGCGAGTTTTCCAGGTTCAGCACTATAAAATTTTTTGTGTCTTTCTGGACTTCCTCCTGGTTGATACTCAGGTCCAGCATTGGGTTTTTGTTGATCGTTTCTCCGGTGTATGCAGTATTGATTTGATTTTCCAACTTACTAATTGTTTCCTTTATACTGCCTATTTCTGTCTCGATTCCGCCTTTTATTTCATCATGGAGCGTTTCCTTAATTTTTTTCATTTCTCCCTCCATGTCATCTTTGATTTTCTCTATCTTTGTTTCAACAGTTCCCATTCTTTCTTCTAACCGACGCGCCACACCGAAGACTTCTTCTTTCAAGCTTTTCGAATTTTCTAGAAGTTCCTCCCTCAGACCTTTCGAATTTTCCAGAAGCTCTTCTCTCAAGTTCTTCGAGTGTTCTAGAAATTTATCTTCCAAACTATGCGAGTTTTCTAGAAGCTTTACTTCTAGATTTTTCGAATTATCTTCAAGCTTTTCTTCTAGATTTTTCGAATTTTCTCCAAGCTTTTCTTCTAAATTTTTTTAATTTTCGTGAAGTTTTTCTTCCAGGCTCTTCACATTTTCTAGAAGTTCCTCTTTCAGGCTAACAGAATTTTGTTGAAGTTCCTCCTTCAAACTATTCGTGGTTTCCTCGATTTTGTTCATTATAGCACTCAAATCGACTCCAGAAACTTCGAACAAAAATGTTTCGGGGTCTTCTCCTTCTTCAATCAGTCCATCTGAAAGTCTTTTCTGGAGTACGGCCTTCTTTCCAGTTGTTTCTAGCTCACGCTCCTCTAACTCTTGCTTTAATTCACTAACTTTAAGGTCAACTAGGTGAACTCTCCTTGGAAACATTTTGTCTCTTATTGTCCTTAACCGAGATATCAGTCTATTATTTATTTCACACAATAAGATTTCAGTTTATTCCAGCTACGCGCAAAACTGTCCTGCAAACACTTAACTGTTCAACGGGTCACTAGTCTATTGGGCGCGATAAATGTCTATCAGTTTTTCAACGCGACGAACACTTATTTATTTTAAACATCCGACTTCTGACAATAAATGTAGTAAAACTGCACTAACTAATTTTCCTAATTTATTTAAAACACTACTTAAAACAATTATTACACTAAAACATAGACTTCAATAACATTTCAATTTATTTCTACTGTGGCTATCTATCAGCGAACTCTGGAACTGTTACTAACTCTGGATTCTGACTATGACTTATATACTCCCAAGCAGATTCCATCCACGACTCTCGATTATTCGGGATAATAGAACATTTCATCTAGATGGCTCTTCGAACAGTATCGAAGAGATCGATTTTATTCCAGCTTGTTCTCGGCGATTCGTGGGCCAGCAGATATGCTGTCGTAGTTGAACGAGGGTGCATAATTAATTAGATCAGGGCCGGTCTCGAAATCGTTACAATTGCTATTTAATACGATGATGCAATGTAAAGGTCACTTTTTATCTATATTAATTTTCTAGTGTCTTACCTGTTGAACTAGTTAGTATTTTGCAATGATGTTATGACTCTTTTTTTTTCTGATATTCATTATTAAAGAAAACTTATTCAATAATTTGATTGATTGATTGTATTTTTTGTTAGATACCGTGGATGATTCTCTTGACAAATACAACATAATAGAATCTGAGGAGGAGCCAAAAAAGGACTATTTGGATAAAGTCAATATGCTTCGTGAGAAACATAATGAAATTAAAGATGGATTTGATCGTCTACACTTATTATCTGCTAAAGGACCTGCCAGCAAGGAATTTGTAGAGCCCAAGGTACAAGGCTTATGGAAAATAGCCATTGAGAGTAACTTTACTCCCAGCGAATTACACTCTCTGAAAACGGAGTTATTGCATTACGAAAATCGTTTATTAAAATTACGACACTTGCAAGTTGAACATGCTTTACATGAAGAGAAACATAAAGAAAAGGCAAAAATGAATATGGCGGGTGGAAAAACAAGCACAGCTTCCCTTATGGAGGAAAACATAAAAAAACATGCTAGAAAAGTGGATAAAATACATTTAGATATAGAGACGAGAATAATGCAGAAGCACATTGAACTGTGAATTGTGGTTCATACTACATATCAAGAGAGCCCTAATGCCAAATGTCTCAGCTTAAGTTTGTATATTAATGATAATATAATAATATTACATACATGTTTTTCGAAAAATGTTTGTATGTTGATTTTATATATTTTGTATTGCTTTTTTATCAATAGTAAGTCCAAACTCTACTCATTCCCAATGGGATTATTTATCATTGAATGATATATAATGGCAAAATTTAATTCTCAGAAGTGCAGCCTACTTATCTCATAAGTTGGAAGGTTATGATAACAGTTTTCCAATATAATTATTGCATAAATGTGTCCTAGATCTGAAATAAACTTAGTATAAGAAATATAAAAATTTTATTTTTTCTAATTTTTTTATGTAGTGATGTACTTATTCCTCTCATTTCCAACATTTTCCTAATGATTCTGATCAATATTTATGGCACAATATTTCAAAGTTTCTTGCAACATCTTATATTATTAATAATTTCAGAGACAATCCAATCTAATTCAATTATTTATTCTGAAAGAATTGACAAACATATTATGAAGGTTGGTTTGAGACCCAGTACAGAAGACGTTTTTTCCCAGATGTATCGGTATCTATGGATGACCACATGCCTATTCAATAATATTTGCTTATGAATTGGGTAATTGAATTTGTATGAATTTTAAATAATTTTGACCGTTTCATGTATGAGGCGGTTCATAAGCTTCGATCTCATCTCATCATTTTAAATCTCCTACATATCCACTTTGAATTTGTATTGCGATCTGTCCTCTCGCATCAAGTGAGAATTTTCCACCGTTCATATGTGTATTGTATCATAATCTTGTACAGTTCGTCCTTCGTTGACACCTCTAACACCTCGTCCAAGTAATCTTTCCTCACATTGTGCACTTAAAAAAAAGCCGTAGATGGGTGGTATTCATTTGAGCATGTTTCCTGGTAGAGTGCAGCGTTGCAATTGGCGTTGCTTCGACGTTCGCCGTAAATAAAATGCATATTTGAATATTCGAGTCGTGTGCGTACTGTGTTCGAGGAATGTTCTAATGTTTATGATGAGCACAAATCAACGTATAAGTTGCCAAACAAACAAGTTCAACTCAATAGACAGGAAATTGAAAATTAGAGGGCACACCGTAATGACATAAAGACAGACAGATCGCGGGCACAGTGCTTGTACTGTGCGTGGAACAACGATCGGTACAATAATAAATCATAGACATTGAACATCGGGATATCATACACAGGGAGACAAAACGTACGTGTATGATTCAGTAGCACCACTCAGAAAGTTGGCGAACAAAAAATCGTATAAAATAATCACGAATCGCTCTGAAATTTTGTAGGTGTGTTTTCACAAGATATTTCGGGTAGGTGTGAGTCCATTGGACTGAATATTAAATAAAATCGATTCATTTTTTGTTCTAGAATAGTTGAGTTTGTTCAATGCATTATAGGTAAATAAAATACATCTGAGAGATCTAGAGCACAAAATTGTATTCTCTAAACTATGTTGTCATACTCAGAATTAATTCTAAAATCTAAAAAAGTGAAACTACAGGTGAATCCGGAAGAAATGGAGAAGTATGAACAATTGGTAAAATGTTCAAATCTTAAATTTAGTGCCACACCCAAATTTAAATCACATGCCCTTACAACACTTGAAACTATACCTTCTCTAAAGAATACCTTTACACCATGTATACACGCTTGTAGATATCCCAATTTTATTTTGCCTTATCAATTGTTGAACAAAAATTCTATTCTATTTTAGTTACAAAATTTCCATCAAAGCTTTCAACATAGTCGCCCTGAAGTGATATTGACTATCATGCATACTCCAAAAGGGTAAAAAAGAAAGTTGTTGCCAATGCATTATTGTATTGTGTGGAAGTGGAGAAAGCTCATTTCGAACACTGAAATGGTTTGCATTGTCTACTTACTGTATTCAACTCTAATGTAACATGCCATTTTGTGCTAGGTGTATGTCTCGATGTAATATTGTAGGAATCTAATGTACTCAATTAGATCTTCCAAATGAGCTTTCACAATAAAACCATAAGAACAGAATACAGTTTTTGTGTTCGCCAAGTTGTACCCGTTTTACTCTCCCCTATCAATTATGTTTTTCATTCCTTACTGGCTTTCATAACATTGTCATAGCTTTCATTGGACAATTCTTTCATAAATTCAAAAAAATTATGGCTAATCACATTTATACTTGTTCAAAAAATATCTGAACTGAAATTTAAAATTCTGAAAAATAACAATGCGAAAGTTCTCTTTAAATTTCAAAATATGAAATATAATTTTTGAATGCATGGAACTCTTACAGTATTATCTTCTTCATTCTAAACAAACAAAACACAGCTAAGTATATAAAATTATTCATTTTAACCTGGAATTATTGAGTCTTTGGTCTCTACTGATCATTGAGAATATTATTTCTGCCTTCATTGTAAATGGTCTTCAGATCTTCTATTATCCGGAAAGTGGTCCCTTTTAGAATTTTTGCAACTTCGGATTGTACTTCTGAATATGGTATAGAATCTCTTTCATTAAAGCTTCCCAAAACCGACTGGTACATTTCATTCATATGCATCTTTATCATATCATTCAATATGTTAATTTTCTCATTATTACTTTTTTGTCTGTCCTGTTTTTCAGACTCTGTTTTTCTGAAATATGTTTCAAAATCATTAATTTTAAGCTTTAAATTTGCTATCGTACCATTGAGAGTATCGATGGTAAACTGAAGATCTTTATTATTTTTGTTCTGTTCATGAAAATCTTCGTAATCTCTCATTTTCAGTTTCTGTATTTCTATTGTTTTTTCACAAACCTTAACATCAATTTTACTTTGCTGTAGTTCAAGTTTCAAATTTTCGAAATCACCAAGTTGTTCCTCAGCTATTGTTAGGTTCAATTTCAGTTTTGATATTTCACTTTCAAGGCCTTTTATTATGACGTTCATTTCACTTAACTCTTTATGGTCTTTACCAGACAGTTCATTGTATTTCTTCTCCAAGAGATTATATTTATTTCCGTAGTTACTCAAAGCTTCTTGTAAATTTACAGATTTCAATTCTAATGCTTTAATTTTGGACTTGAGTGCAGTGTCATCAGTTTTTTGATTTGAAATACAATTACTCAAAACATTATCCAACTTTAATGATAATTGGGCTACATTCATTTTCAGTTCAGTATTCTGTGATATGATAAAATGATTTAATCCTTCATAGTTCATTGGCTGTGCATAAATCATTGGGCTGACCACATTTTGATACAAATTTGGAGAATAAGTAGTGGAATTAGTTGTACTAGGCACCAAACAAGTATCTAGGTTGTTTGTTGACGATGTACTTTCGCTTCTTGATGAATTTCCAATATGTCGTTTTAGTTTCCTGGGAGAAGATTTTTGATCGACTTTATTTTCCTCAAGTTCAGAGTCGGACATGTCGGAGCTATTATTCATCTGAGATGATTTAGGAAGGATTTGTTGTCCCATTTTAGCCATTCTGCTGAGTATGTCTGCACGTCGTTGAGATCCTGAACTATCTGACTGCATTACTGCATTTTCAGCATCAAATTTGGGCTTTGGATGAAGCTCTGGTTTAGGAGAGGTAACCTCAGTCGATTTTGGGGGCGAGTCAACCTCATTTGCTATTAGTTGTGCCCCAAATTTCTTAATGAGTTCACAAAATTGTTTTTGGTCATCATGCTGGAACTTTATCAACCAATTCTTAGAATCATCGTCATAAAACGAAGAGAAATCATCTTTCTGTTGGTAAAAATGTAAACTATCGTTTAGTTTTGTTCTCAAAATTACATTATTCCTTTCTTTATATGCTATAATTTCAAACAAATTCAAGTCTACCACTCCAATAACAGCCAAACCGTGTTTTCCCAACGCCTTATATTCCTTATTTTCCCTGCAAAAAATAAATAACCAAATGAATATTGATTTTTGTTTCCAATTACCAGGGTTCAGACTTTCTTACAGTTTGTACTTTCTTTCCTACATGAATGTTTTGAACAAGTAAAATTTCTTGTTTGACATTAATTTGTACATTATTTAAAATTAATTATTTTAAAATAATTTTTGAATGACTATTCATGCTAGGAGCGTGCGCGAACGAACCCGAACCGCAAATTCAGTAGGCACCGTTGCCAATTGACTTTGTGATCAAATGACGTCACATGCAGTAAAAATTATTTATTGTATACAATGAAGCATCGCCTGAGGAAAATAATTCAGTGGTGTCATTATTTCAATGTCTTCTTCCAATATTCAATTTCCAAAAAACTTTCATCTATCGTGGCATTCCCCATTGAATTATGCTAATAATACCCGGAAATAACAATGATGTGAGCGTATTTTACTGGATATATAAGGTGGGTAATGTATTCAGTCTCCAGTAAGATGTGAGTTCTGAGCGTTGGTCACAAATTCGGTGAATTAAAAAATAATAGGTCATAAAAAATAACATCGGCTGTAAACGGGCCATGGGCCACTGAAATATAAAGCAGTGTAGTAAAATAGTATATTGTGCAACTAGTGCAAGAGTTGTACACTATACTTTTCCAACGATTCTGATAATATTTTTGAACGACAAACAATACCAGGTTATATTTTATTCACATAATTTTAACGAGTAAATTGAATTTTGCATGACTTTCTTATACCCATCTTCAAATCATTTTTACAGGAAACTCAGTTTTGTCATCTGGCCTGATTCATATTACTTGTCCATAATACCAAATAAATTGACTGAAAAAGCATATACGAAAGATGTAGATGTATAACACAAGGAGAACGAATTTTACTGAATATTTAACAAAACTATTTAGATACAATTTGGTCCGTATTTAGGAAATATGAGAATAATAATTATTGATTGTAATATGTGAACAATTGTTCAGTACTAATGGAATATGATTATTTTTTTCATTAAACTTTGATTTCGATTATCAATTCCTGTCATAATACTATTAGTTTCCAATACTGCAGTAGTGCTTGATGGTCTCGCAGTAGGGACTGATTGTGATTCTGAGCTGGATGCAAATAATCTTGATGGTGATTCCGCTATGAAGGTTGTTGTGCTAGAGACTCGGTAATTTGATTAGATATTTCCATGTCTTCATTGATTTATTCATTAATATAACCCTCTGCAACTGTGCTGCTTTTCCAGCCGCCATGTCTTTTCAGGGTCAGTAAGTCACTACCACTATCCACTAATATTGTGGCTGAAGAACACCTGAATAAATGACCAGTGTAGCTTTCTGAGTTTGGTAATTTCAAAAATGCAGCGATTTCTTTGGCATTGCACCAAACTTATCTATTCCTACAAACTGGAAGGTACATTTACTCTCCCAGCCAACCATCGTGTGACATGAAGGGTTATGTGATGTTACAATGTTGCATTAATGCGATGTTAATTTTTTACCTGTATTCGACGGATATCTGATATTACAGTCACAATAACACATCACAAACAGGACCACACCTATTCGACGTCAACAAAGCTACCAAGTCATGTTATCACATTGAGACATCTATGAAATGAATATTATAGGTTACATTTTCATATCGTATGTACTGTAGATTTTACAAAAATCTATAACAACCTTCAGACTGGTAGGAAAATTGTCAAGAACTACTTCGCATTGGCCTGAGTCTACTCCACTTTCATCTTCTTTATACTTTTTGCTGGTCTGCTGCGGCACGGTACAAGCGGTAACCCTGAAAGATACGATCATCTCAAGACATATTTTTGAGGTGTTTTTCATTCTAAATTTAATGATTTATTACAAATGGCAGTTTCATTATGTGTCAGATCATCTCGATTTTTTAAAGAAACCAAACAACCAGACCTACTTTCGCATCACATACTTTTCAACGGAGGACAAAGGGCCTCGCAAAAATCTGCCGCCCGGAGCCTCGGAATGGGTAAGGCCGCCTCTTTCTTTTGGTGACTTTATATATTATGAAGCGAAGTGGTCGTGGTGTTAGACCGATTAGCTATCATCCAGGCGGCCCGGGTTCGATCCTCCTGCCTGTCACGGAGCAAACAATATTTTGTATTTATGTGACATCGCATTCCATATCCAAAAGACGTCACACAGACAGTGTGTTTCACTTCTCATGGAAACACCCCCGTATCTTCCGTTACTTTCAACGTAGAACCATGAAATTTTCAGGATTGATAGATTCACTATAAATGAACTCGCTACACAGAAGGCGTCATCCTACGTGATATACACTGCACGAAAATAGCGATGGAACCACCCATTTTTCCAGAAACTTTTATTAGGGGTCAAAATTGGAAAAACATTCCTTCGGATTCGTGTTTGTCCTTAAAAATTCAAATTTGTTTCACTTCTCATGGAAACGCCCCCGTATCTTCCGTAATTTATGACGTAAAACCATGAAATTTTCAGGATCGATAGATACTGTAGTAAAACTGCACTAACTAATTTCCCTAATTAATTTGAAACACTATTTACAACAATTATTCACTAAACGTTTACTATTTCAATTTATTTCTACTGTGGCTATCTATCAGCGAACTCTGGAACTGTAACTAACTCTGAATTCTGACCGTCCCGCTTATATACTCCCAAGCAGTTTCCATTCACGGCTCTCGAATATTCAGGAGTATAGAACATTTCATCTAGATGGCTCTTCGAATAGTATCGAACAATCGATTTATTCCAGCTTGTTCTCGGCGATCGGTACGCCAGCAGATATGCAGTTGTAGTTGAACGAGGGTGCATAATTAACTAGATCAGGGCCGGTCTCGAAATCGTTACATTGCCCCCTTCTTAAAGACGTTTCGCCCCGAAGCGTCATTCTTGGAGTGTGAAGATATCTGCAAGATTCTCCATGTCTGCACCTGGACGTTCGATGGAAGTAGCACTCCACAGTCTTCAAGTTGGGTCGAGGAAGATGGTTTCAGCACACCAGGATTTTGATGCCGCTGGATCTGAATATTGTCTCCAACATACTTCTTATAACTCTCCAGTCCAGCCCATCAAGCCCACAGGCCAATTTTGGAATTGCCAGGTCTACAATATTCTGGTCCAGCATCGTGTCTCTCAATCTCGTAAGGCTCTTCCAAACATCTTCATAAGACGGCTTATCTCGAGAACACTTCTTGGTAACCAGATAGTAGATGTTTCTCTGGCCTTTCCTCAGCTGTAACACCCCTCCAACTCCCGGGTTCTGTTCTCTCAGTTCCTGAATTCGACCGAACTTCTTGGAGAAAACTACTGCAATGCCTCTGGACATTTGGAGATCTTCTGCCACACAGTGAGCTAACGCGTAATTGGCAGGCACCTTGAAAAGATCTCGTGACTCCTCTCGGGTTATCCCATATTGAACTTTCTGTCCGTTCGAGTACAGGGACATGAACCTCTGAAACGTCATTTCGTCCTCCGGTGATCTGACTGTGCGGACTTGATCGTGGTTTCCGGCGTAAGGGGACAACCTATTGAAGTGGACTACCCTAGGTTTTCCTCGTGGTGGCTTATATATGCGGTAGACGAGGTCGTTTATCCTTTTCATGATCTTATATGGACCTTCCCACGAGTTCCGAAGTTTCGGTGATAGTCCACGGCGACGTTTAGGGTTGTATAGCCAGACAAGGTCACCTGTCTGATACCCACCAGCATCCGCCTTGATGTCGTAGGTCTCCTTCATTCTGTCGCTGTCACTCTGGATGTTCAAACGGACCCGTTCATGGATGTCGTCCATTCTCTGTCGCAGTTTGCTGACGTAGTCATCTCCCGCAGTGTCTTGTCCTGGTGGCGTCCCAAACTTCAGGTCACATGGAAGTAGCAGCTCTCGGCCCATAATAACACTAGCAGGGATTTGGCCGGTTGACTCATGAACTGCGGAACGATACGCCATCAGTCACAGGGTAATAATTGACATTCATTACCCTTACCGGCACAAATGTATCAACTCGCAATAAGGTCTTCCCTAGTGCGATTCCTCGTCCAATTTTCTCATCATGGAGCTTGGGCTCGAACATCACCACATTTCCACTGCTCGCACCTCCATCCAGGCGAGCCTCCAAAATGGTTTCAGCCCTCTCCGGTACGCTTACGTCTTCAGCCAGCAGAACTCGAACCATTTCTTCATTTCTCCCATGAAGTACCAGCTCTTCTCCGTTCACACGAAGGACGCCGTCTTGAAAATTCAGGTCGAATCCTCTGGAATTCATGATGTCCATTCCGATTATTACCTCGTCCTCGATATCCGCTACAAGAGCCCGATGTTTCACTTTAGTGCTGCCCAAAGTCAGTTCAATTGGAAGTTCACCATACACAGTTGCCGGCTCTCCAGTTGCTGTGCGTAGCTTCCAATTCGACGATTCAATTCTTGCCGGTGTTTTGGCAAATGTAGGTCCAAGGATTGTCCTAGTCGCACCTGTATCAAGCAGCATGGTACGAGGTTCGTTGTTGATGAGACCGTCTACAAAAACACCTTTGTTCTGTCGTTGAAGGACAGCGACATATGCATTGTTATTTGGGGCTTGCTGGATACAGGCCGACGACTGCCCCTCCTCATCGACCTTCTTTAGTTTTCCTGTGACGGTGTCGCTTCTTTAAAAGTTGGGCATTTGCTACGCACATGCCCAATTTTCTCGCAATTCCAGCACCTTATTTGTTTCCTTTCAGGCAGGATTTCCTTCATTAATTTTCTCATGACAGCCTCGATATTGGCGGGCTCCTGTGGCTGTGGGTCTTCCTCGATCATCCGGACTCTACTCTGGCTTTTGCAGGATTGCTTTGCTGCTTCGAATTCCAGAACGCGTGCCAATGCATCCACGAGATGTGCGGGGCGAGCTAGTGTTAGGGCTTGCCGGGTTTCCTGGTCACGAAGTCCATCCAAAAATGCTTGGACCGCTAGTCGCTCCATTACATTTTCCGGTGTAGCTGGGTACGCAAGACGAACCAAGCGTGCAATATCTGCTTCAAATTCTTGCAACGATTCGCTTGATTTCTGGCATCGGTTCTTCAGCTGTGAGTGATATACGTGTTCAAGGTGGGCTTGGCCATAGCGAAGTTCCAAGTGTTTTACCAGCTGTTCATAGTCTTCCTGTTGTTGGGCGGTGAGCGTTTGTAAAATATTTGTTGCTTCGCCACGCAATGCCAGTGTCAATGCTAAAGCTTTTTCCCCAGCATTCCATCCATTTGCTTTGGCAGCAGCTTCGAATTGTCGGTGGTAGTTTGACCATGGAGTATTTCCGTCGAACTGAGGCGGTTTCAATGAGAGCTTTCCTGGTTCCGTACTGACCTTGAAATCTTTAATGTCTTTTTGAACTTCCTCCACGTTAGTACTCAGATCCGGCATTGAATTTCTGTTGAAAATTTCTGGGGTGTGCGCAGAATCCATTCGCTTTTCCAATTCACTGAATTTTTCTTTCAATTTTTCCATTTCTGTCTCGACAGTTCCCATTCTTTCTTCCAACCGATTCGCCACACTGCAAACTTCTTCTTTCAAGCTTCTCGAATTTTCTAGAAGCTCTTCTCTCAAACTCTCCGAGTTTTCTAGAAGCTTCACTTCTAAATTTTTCGAATTTTCTTCAAGCTTTTCTTCTAGATTTTTTGAATTTTCGTGAAGCTTTTCTTCTAGATTTTTCGAATTCTCTTGAAGCTTTTCTTGAAGTTTCACTTCTAGACAATTCGAATTTTCTATAAGTTCCTCTTTCAGGCTGACAGAATTTTCTAGAAGCTTTTCCTCCAGACTCTTTGAATTTTGAAGAAATTTATCTTCCAGACTTACGGAATTTTGTAGAAGTTCCTCCTTCAAACTATTC
Organism: Chrysolina americana; assembly: GCA_958502065.1. Classification (NCBI taxonomy): domain Eukaryota; kingdom Metazoa; phylum Arthropoda; class Insecta; order Coleoptera; family Chrysomelidae; genus Chrysolina; species Chrysolina americana. The sequence continues at coordinate 61,890,224 of OY293414.1, read as the reverse complement.
GTAGTTTCCTCGAGTTTGTTCATTATAGCACTCATATCGATTCCAGAATCTTCGAACAAAAATGTTTCGGGGTCTTCTCCTTCTTCAATCAGTCCATCTGCAAGTCTTTTCTGGAGAGCAGTGTATATCACGTAGGATGACCCCTTTCGTGCAGAGAGTTCATCTCTAGTGTATCTATCGATCCTGAGAATTTCATGATATTTCGTCAAAAATTATAGAAGATTCCATGTGAAGTGAAACACACTGTATATTCTTTGAGGCGGACATTTTCAAATCGCCTCAATGTATTGGATACATGTTTGTGACTTGAAATGAGATGTAGGACGTCACAATGTGAAGTCGCTTATACATGTTTTTCGAATCACATGGTTGGCTGGGCTGATAATTGATGAAAAATCTGTCATTCTTATCCATCAGAAAACTATGAACAAATTACACAATTGGGGATCTACTTAATAAATATCAACACACTGACACTATAATGTCATGAATTTGGTAATCGCACCAATCGCAGAGCGATGAGACTATGGGAAATATTTCATTTCGCACTAGTACGAAATATATATTTTACACTAGTGCGAAACACGAAATTTCTGTTCAAAGTGCAAAATTATACGAATTTGAAGTAGATCGTCGGAAAATGTATATTGTCACACCTGACTAAGTCAGCTTCAACTGCCTGTCAATCGATCAGCCCTCAATGTAATATTTCGAGGAAAGTATTTACGGCGCTGCAGGGCAGGCCTAAGGATTTATCTGGTGGAGAGGACCCAGTTCCCTGCGATGTCGTATTTTTCTAGAGTTACCCTCTCTTTCTGCAATCAAGTGCTGGCATCGCTTCTTCATAAGCTTTTGAATGAGTGAGGGATGAAATATGGTAAAGTCCCAACGGACTCTTTTTGTTGCGATTTTAATAATAATGCGAGAGAAGAGTGTGTTCTAGTAATTATGCCAACCTTTCAATTTCATAGGTTTGTTCATTTGTAAAACTAATATATTCAAAACTTTTGGTTATCATGATTAGCAACCTCGTAGCTGAGATATCTGTATTAGTACTCTATAAGTGTTACGTTGTCACACTCTGTATATGCAGACCGATCATGTCCGTAAGGGGACAACATATTGAAGTGGACTACCCTAGGTTTTCCTCGTGTTCGCTCGTATATTCGATAGACGAGGTCGTTTATCCTTTTCATGATCTTATATGGACCTTCCCACGAGTTCCGAAACTTCGGTGATAGGCCACGACGACGTTTAGGGTTGTACAGCCATACTAGGTCTCCTTCATTCTGTCGCTGGCACTCTGGATGTTCAAAGACTCGTTCATGGATGTCGTGCATTCTCTGTCGTAGTTTGCTGACACAGTCATCTCCCGCAGTGTCTTGTCCTGGTGGCGACCAAAACTTCAGGTCACATGAAAATCGCAGCTCTCGGCCGATAATAAAACTAGCAGGGGTTTGGCCGATTGACTCATGTATTGCGGAACGATACGCCATCAGGAACAAATGGAGATTCTGGTCCAAGAGATGTCAATGGCGATCCTATCAAATGGGCTGCCTACATTGTACTGGCGCATCGGGGCCTTCAGGTCTTGTGCTCCTGGGAACTACTATCTGGCGCCTTTATTTCCCGCCATCCTCAGACTCCAACACAAGGACTCCATTGTTCAGGGTGAGGGAGTTCCATTGAGCCCAGTAAGATTTGACGACTGGAGAACAACTGGATATTTCCTGCCACGACGGTCTTCGATTACTCTTCTTCCAGCCGATGACTAAACCAAGATCTGGATCTTTCTCTTGGTCTTTCTGTCATTTCAGTTATCATCCACTTCCGTAGTTCTACAGAGTGTCAACTCCTCCTCTCGTCGTCAGCAGTGCAAACAGTCATCTAGGCATAGTCCCCGGGGTCTTCTACTTCTTCAATCAGTCCCTCTGAGTACTGGAGTACGGCCTTCTTACCAGTTGTTTTTAACTCACGCTCCTCTAATTCTTGATTTAATTCACTAACTTTTAGGTCGATCAGGTGAACTCTTCTAGGAAACATTTTGTCTTTTATTGTATCAGTCTATTTATTTCACACAAAAAGTTCGTCGTCCAGCGACGCGCAAAACTGTCAACTTTGCAAACACTTAAACACGGATCACTAGTCTAATAAACGCTATGAACGTCTATCAGTTTTTCAACACGGCGAACACTTATCTATTTCAAACATCCAACCAAATTTAGTAAAAATCCACACCAAATTTAGTAAAAGTGCACCCAACTTATTTTGCTAATTTATTTAAAACACTTCTTAAACGATTATTCAACTAAAACAATTACTTCACTATTTATTTCTATAGTCGCTGTCTGTCTGCGGACTATCGAACTATATCTGCGACTCTATGTGACACTATTCCTGCCCTCTCATGTCGAGTATCTTTGATTGCAGAGATTAACGTTGCAGTTATGACAGGAGGAAAATTTTGAGACCAACTTATATAGAATATATTAACAACTGAAGTACACATTCGTAAATATCAACATATACAGAGTATATAATATAAACATAGTTATATCGCATGTTTACAACATTCCCACCTTATGTGGTTTAACTTGCATTTCTTTGGTACACTTTCGTAGTTTCTCGAAGGGTAGAGTTTTTGTCAAAACGTCGGCTATCATTTGTTCTGATGGTACTGACTTTATGACAATCTGTCCTTCCTCTTATTTCTCACGAAAATAGTGATGTTTAATGTCAATGTGTTTGCTTCTGGGGTGGAACATATAGTTTATCGATAAATCCACTGCGCCTTTGTCGTCACAATACATGGTTATCATTTGTATACGTTCAATCCCAATTTCCAATAGTAGGTTTCTTAAATACATTCCTTCTTGAGCAGCCAAACTCAGTGCCATGTATTCGGCTTCGATTGTAGATGAAGTGACTGTGGTTTGTTTCTTTGAAGTTCAGCTAACAGCTCCTCCCGATAAAATAAAAACATAGCCTGCAGTTCATTTTCTGTCATCAATATCACCAGCCCAATCTGAGTCGCAGTAGCCACATAAGTCTTCATCTGATTTTTTGAACACCAGTTTCATAATTGACGTTTTACGTAAATACCTCAGTATACATTTGACTGCTATCCAATGAACTTTCGCTGGGTCGTTGCTGAATCGTGCGAGTTTTCATACTGCAAACCCAATGTCTGGCCTAGTGCACTGGGCGGCATACACCATACTACCAATTGCTTCTTGGTATGGGATTCCTTCGACTTTTGGTTCTATCACTTTGGATAACTTCTGATTAGGATCTAGAGGAGTTTGAATCCCATTACATTCAGCCATATTAAACATAGATAAGACTTCTTCAATGTACTTCTCTTGATCCAATGATATCGTTCCACTTTTTCTATCATTCTGTATACGCATTTCCAAACAATAGTGAGCTTCAGCAAGGTCTTTCATTTTAAATTTTTTCATGAGTTCGTTTTTCAATTTTGTTCTCTCTTCTCCGTCATTCCAGAATATAAGACTATCGTCTACATAAATAGTAAGTATCAATGTACTTCTCTTGGAGATGTTCGCATAAATACATGGATCTAATTTACATTGTTTGAATCCCAAATCTTTGATGGTTGCATCCAATTCTCTGTTCCACATACGACTGGATTGCTACAGACCATAAAGAGTTTTCAATAATCTGCGTGTTCGTCGATCTGGAAGTTCCATGTATATTTCTTCATTCAATTTAGGGTGGAGAAAAGCAGTCACCACATCCATCTGATCTATATTCAGATCATATTTGGCTGCTAAAGCAAGCAACGGTCTGATTGAGCTATACATAACCACAGGCGAGAACGTTTCTTCGTAATCCAGCCAGGTCTTTGAGAATATCCTTTCACAACTAGACGGGCCTTGTATCTCTCTATTTGTCCATCCACAGTTAATTCGGTTTTGAAAGTCAACTTGCTCTTTATAGTTTTCCTGTCTAAAGGTAAGTCACATGTGAGCCAAGTGCCATTTTCTGAATGGGCTGCTAACTCCTCCTCCATTGCTTTCTTCCAATCGACAGAATTACTGTAAGCCATAGCTTCGGAAACTGTTTTGGGATCACTAGTTGAATCACTAGGAATCGCACGTTGAAGGGTAAGACCTCGTTAATCCTCAGCTCGCACAAGTTTCGACTTCTGAGGGCTGCCGTTCGTAGGGGGATGACAGCTCGTTAACGGAAAAAACAATTTTAATCAACAATCATTATTTGATAAACAAACTCCTGGTTGTTGATGAATTTGTTTGGACGATGATTCCGTTGAGGCCTTTGGGCTGTGTGAGGAACGTTTTCAATGTTGCCAGTTTCTTCAGAAATATTATCAGTGGTCAATTTTTCGATTGAGTTCATGTTGTCTTCGCCATTATCAACATCGTGTTCGGAATTTACGAGGCTTTCCACATTTTCTGGAGATACTCGTGGTTGTTTTCCAATTCAACAGTAATAACTGATGAGGATTGCTGTTGATATTCAGATGTATCTTTTTCGAAGATTTTCCGGGAACTGTCAGTGTCAGAATTTTTTTCGATGATTATGACGTCTCGGAAGACAATTAACTTTTTACTTGGTCAATCAAACGGAACATTTCTGAAGAATTGTTTGCGTATCCAACAAAAATGCATTCATGAGCCTTGATATCTAGTTTCTGTCGTTTTTCCTTCGGAATATGGACAAAAGCTTTGCTTCTGAATACACAAATCCGGTTTGTGTCCTGATCAAGCTTCTTCAGGTGTCATGCTGTTCAAAACTTTGGTAGGAGATCGCTTCTGCCCAATAGTTGTTAGTGAGATTTGCTTCTGTGATTATACTTCTTGCTTTCTCAACTAAGGTACGGTTCAGCAATTCTGCGAGACCATTTTCTTGAGGGGTATATGGTACGGTTTTTTGATGTCGTATACCATTTGATCTTAATATCATTCTGAACTCATTGTTAACATACTCATTTCCATTATCCGTTCTCAAACAAAGTCATCAGTGAATGTAAGAAAATATCTAGCACCACTTATTGAACAGGTTTGCATACGCATACGTCGGAATGAACAAGGTCCAGAATATTCTCCGCACGCTTCTCACCACTCTTCTGGAACGGTTCACGATGGATCTTGCTTTTTATGCAAGATATGCATTCTTGTGTTTTACAATCGGAGTATTTCATACCAGTTGATATTTTCTTCAGTTTTTGCATATATTGAGCATTGAGATGACCTAAACGACTGTACCAGAGTTCATATGTGTCATCTTGAATTGCAGAATAGACTTTAGAATTTTCTAACTGATTGAGATAGTACATGCCATGTTTTTCTGAACCGGTGGCTATGATTCTTTCAGAATCCAATGGAATTTTTTGGGCTGTTATTCGGTAACCATAAATTGCGTCAAATATGACGGTGTGTCCATTTTTCACAATATTGCTGACAACAAATTCTTTGTTATATCGGGGGCAAGTACAACATTTCCAACTTCTATTCTGTTCTGGTTATTCAATAGAATCTCCACTTCGCCAGATCCGGTACAAAGAAGATTGGTACCATTTGCAATACTCAAACTTCTGTTGATTGTTTCTCTGAATGATTTCAGCCAGGTTCGTTGAGGAGTAAAATGAGCAGTTGCCCCTGAATCTATCATCCATTACCTCATTAGATTCATCACAGGTGAAAGCAAAAAAACTGCTGTTTTCGGCCCCCGTATTATTCTTCTCTTCTGATTTCCTTGGGTCTGGACAGGCATTGGATTTGTGGTTATATTCATTGCATTTAAAGCACCTCTGACCTTTAGATTTGAAAAGGAAAGGTTTTTTTGGAAATTTTCTGCTGAAAAATGCTGAGTCGGAGGATGATGAATTCGTCATACTTTTAACATTTTCTTGCAGCAGTAGTGAATTCTTCACAAATTCAGTCGACGTGGTCTGTTTGGAACCTTGTATGCCTAATATTAAATGTTTGTACTCATCTGGTAAACCACCTACTACATTGTCTTTGAATGGTTCGCCAATGTTTTCAAGCTGTTCTGTTATTTTCAAGCTGTTCTGTTATTTTCAAAATTCTGTCTACATACTCTTGCATTGAGGAAGATTCTTCAAATTTTGTCCGGAAACGACATGAGTAAAGACAGACCAACGTAACGATGCCAGAATCTTCGTAAGTTTTTCTCAAGTTCGTCCATGCTTCTCTTGCTGAATTCGCCTTTTTAGTTTCGGTAGGGATAGATTGATTTTAGCTAAAGCCCTTTGGTCTAGTTCTGGATCCACTACTTCATCGGGATTTGGTTCAACACATTTCCAGAGACCTGCATCAACCAAGAAGTTCTTCATCCAGAACTTCCATTCGCTGTAGTTAGATCCGTCCAAGTGTTTCGTCTCTGCTAAGCTAAGGAAATGACGGTAGGTTTTGCTGCTCTCCTCATCTCGAGCTCCATCCTAAGCTTGGCAATTTTTGATTTCATTTCTTCCAGTGACATGTTTTCTTTATGAAAACGGCGTTATTGGAATTGACAGTAGTTGTCAGAAAAATTTAAATTTTTCTATTTGAACTTCTGGAATTGTCTCAATTTCACACTCCTTTATATCTCTAATTACTCAATCCTGGGCCCATAACCTGATTGCAGAGATTAACGTTGCAGTTATGAAAGGAGGAAAACTTTGAGACCAACTTTTTTAGAATATATAAACAACTAAAGTACACATTTGTAAATAACAACATATACAGAGTTGTAATATAAATATAGTTATATCACATAACTGTTTAAAAAAATCTTATATACCCACAAGCAGATTCTTTTCACAGTTCTGGAACTATCGATCCATTCAGATGGCTCTCGAAGCGTCGAAGGCATTCGATTTCATTCCTTAGCTAATTCTCGGCGATGATTCATCGTTGTTGATCCGTTAGCCAGCACACGTTGTTTACTTACAAGCCAAGGGTGCATAAATAATTGGGCGATCAGGGCCGGCCTCGAAATCGTTACACTTATATACATATGAGAGATATAGTATAATAATAATAATAATACTCCCTCATAAACACTCGTTGAGTGTACCCAAAGGCATAGCATGTGCGGGTAGAGGACGGCTATTATTATTATTTGCGGTGCGCTCCGGGGCGACTTACTGATGTTTTAGGTGATGTATTCACTTTTCAGCTGCAGGAAAACAACTCACAATACACTTGGTTTTCAACAAGGCATGCGGTCGCCTATCGATCCGATATATATATATAGTATTTGAGAAAAAATCTCTTGTAACTACATCGGGCTCAAACCGACTATCGCTATGCTGGAGTTTCGAACGGCCTATGCATTAGACCGCTAAGCCACCGGCATAATATAAAATAAATATATAAAGTATAATATAAAAAAACAAAAAAAATATATAGTTATATAAAAAAACAAAAAAATATATAGATATATAAAAAAATACGAAGTATCAATCAAAGCTCATAAGTAGTACTTGTTCATAGTACCTACACTAATATGAGGTACATTATAAAAAAAAATCCAAGTTTACAAAATTAAAATACATGATTAATCAGTAAAAGCCCCTTATTCTTTCCTTAATTCAGGCAGATATCTGACAGAAAACAACTACTTCCCTGGCTAATACCACGCCGGACGTTGAATTGAATCTGACAGATATCTGTGCAGCGTTCTCCCTAGAATCCGGGAGACAGCCACAAATGCCTTCTGTATCAAGTAGCAGAATCCTGCCCGACATAATCAAGGACTTGACCACTTACATACTAGTTTCGAGGTGTATTGCCTCTTTTCAGTGCAAGGTAGGTCCGACAACTTTTACAGTCGTCGACGTCCTTGGTCATGCCACGCAATTCACTGATATTGAAATGAATCTCCAAGGTGGATGCGGCATCTCGTAAGAAGACAGTCGCAGCGCCACCTCTAGAAAACCTCAGAAAGCACTCCAAAGCAACTCGGGGTAGAGTATGTTTGAAAATATCAGACAAAGTCTGATGGCTTCAGGAGGGAGACTGAAATTCTGTCAATTTCCTGAAATCATCAGACTTTATTTTTCAAACATGAATAATCAGTTTACAATTTGACTACATATTTATCTATTATTTATATTTAAAAAATTATGAATGAAAAATAATGAGAAATAATAACCATGACAAACAGTTATAATAATAAAAATATTGCACAAAACAAAGAAAAAAACTACTGGTATTTCTTCAATTTGTCTTTGAAATTTATTGAAGAAGTGGATGCTTTAATGGCATCTGATTGGCATAACGACAACTGGTGAGGACACAGGAACCCAAACGATGTCATCAACATTACGTCTAGAAATCCTGCAAATAACCAAATTCATATGTCCCAAAACAACAACGAGAATATGAACAGAACAAAAATCAATATCATCTAAGGCAAGTAGTGAACTAAAGATAATTTGATTAGAGCTTGAACATGAAAAAGCGAAACATTTCATAGAAGATGAAATGATGAAGAAACAACTAAAGATAATGGAGATGCAACATCGTTTGAAAGAAGCTGTTCTATTGGAGAATGCAGACAAGAACGAGAAATAACAGATCGAATCCAACGATATCGAACATAATCATGCAATTAGCCTTCCATCATCTTTGTCCGTGAAGTCAAATGTCCAAAGATGGGTAAACTCCATTGCTAAAAACCATCAAGTACAATAAGATATTCTTATTAAAAGCAATGAAAACCAAATGCTTCAGAAGAAATCGGATATTTCTCAACTTTGCGATACCCTGAATCATGTTTTGAATCGAGTCCAAATCCACGACCTGAAAGGTTTTTAACTCGTAATACTGTAGAAAAGGATTTTCCCTTTTTCGATGGTACACAAGAAGAATTATTTACCAATTTAAAAGGATTTCAAGTCTTTGTGGATATTCGAATGAAGAATCCATGATAAAACTAGATGAGTACCTGAAAGATGAAGCAAGACACTCAGTCGAGAGTATGGTGATGTGCCCAGAGAACTTGAACCAAGTAATCAGGTCTCTGCAAATGTGATTTGGACGCCCAGACCAAATCATAGAATGCCTTTTGGAATATGATATGGAAGGACTGGGACTGATTAATAACTCTAATCACGTAAATGGTATGTCTCTACCATTGAATCATTAATATACAGGGTCCTGCAACAGTACGTCAGGCTTTCATAGCACTCATACTATACAAGTTACCGATTTTGTTCGAGTGTAAACTCAAACTGTTGACAAAGGCACATTATAAGAAAATAATTTCAGATGTACAAAGTGTTTCAAAAGTTTGTTGCAAAGTGAAGTTGAACTTTTTCAAATGGAATACCCTGTATTTTTTCCATATTGAGAATCACCCTTATGGCCTTAACTTATGACCGCAATAGTAGCACCAGTCTTTGGCAGGTTCGAACATAAATTATTATTTTTTTTTCAATGTACTTCACACCTCCCAATTCAAAAATTCATATGTTGTGTGAATTAATCATTTCACTGTAAATAAACTGATGATTCCATTTGGGATGGTTATAGGATTCTACCGTATCATTTTTGAAGGTCGGCATCATACAGGATCTTCAGAATAAATGTTTGAACTTCGAGAATTTAGAATCGAATTTTCTCAGATTTTGCAAATGAAACACACGTATATTTTTCAATGGATCGACGTAGCATCGAAATAATTTTTTTTTTGTATTATGATATATTGCTCATTTCTAGCCGTTTTTAAGATATTTATGAAAACTCGTCGGGAAAGACCCTGTATAGCATAGATAGTATAGAATACAGAAATAATAGCGATAGAACATGGAACAAGAAAATTTATTTGTGTCAATATTCAGGGTAGTCAGTTCTTTTAGCAGTTTTTAAAGGAATAAGCAAGCACAGTTATTTTCCAGAGTTACATATGTGAATCTATTGAGCAGAAAATGGTTGTCATATCCTTGAGGGAGATATACCCCTTCCAGCTTAAATGCCTCATATTTTAAGAAGAACCTTTGGATCGACTCAAATTGATCAATGAGACATTTATACAGAAGGGAATCAAACATCATGTAGATTCCTAATCATATCTCAATATCAGGGCAAACGGTCAAAATATACCTTTACTAATCCTCCGAACCACCCAGTGCCAAAACTCAATTGGTTACAATTATACACTCTGAAATTCAGAAAAGCTGTAAGACCCTTTTATGATCTGAGAGAATTTTTCAAATAAAATTTTGAATGGCTGTGACAGCAGTACAATTGGACTACAAATATTTAGGAATTTATATTGATCAATAATTGAAATTCGGGGCTCATTATGATTTCACAAAAAAATGGTGGGAATTTATATTGGATATAGGATGAAAATATAACTTTTGTCTAATTTCCACTAAGACGTTATTTAATTAATACTGTAACGATTTCGAGACCGGCATCGAGACCGGCATCGAGACCGGCATCGAGACCGGCCCTGATCATCTAATTAACCATGTACCCTCGACTTCTAAATAAACAAGTATGATTCATCGCCGAGAACGAGCTCGAATAAAGTCGATCGCTTCCATCCGCTTCGAGAGAGAGCCATCTGACTGGATCGACGTGAAATCCCGATTGATCGAGAACTGTAAATGCGAGTATATAAGCGCTGGATAGCAGAGGGCAGTAATAGATAGACACAGAGAGTTACAAATACAGTTCGAGAGTTCGCAGATAGATAGCCACAGTAGAAATAAATTGAAATAGTGAAGTCTATGTTTTAGTTGAATAATTGTTAAAGTAGTGTTTCAAATAAATAAGCAAAATTAGTGTAGTGCATTTTTACTAAATTTGGTGTCAAAAGTCGGATATTTGAAATAAATAAGTGTTGAAGTGTTCGCCGCGTTGAAAAATTGATAGACAATTATCGCGCCTAATAGACTAGTGACCCATTGAACATTTGAGTGTGGACTGGCATTGCGTGGCGACGCAACAAATATTTTACAAACTCTCACCGCCCAACAACAGGAGGACTATGAACAGCTGGTAAAACACTTGGAACTTCGCTATGGCCAAGCTCACCCAGAATCCTTACAAGAATTTGAAGCAGAAATTGCACGCTTGGTTCGTCTTGCGTACCCAGTTACACCGGAAAATGTGACCAAGAAAAGAGGCAAGCCTTAACACTAGCCGCCCCGCACATCTCGTAGATGCATTGGCACGCGCTCTGGAATTCGAAGCAGCAAAGCAATCCTGCAAAAGCCAGAGTAGAGTCCGGATGATCGAGGAAAATCCACAGGAGCCCACTAATATCGAGGCTGTCGTAAAAAAAGTAATAAAGGAAGTCCTGCCTAAGAGAAAACAAATAACGTGCTGGAATTGCGGAAAAATTGGGCGTGTGCGTAGCAAATGTCCAACATTCAAGGAAGCAACACCGACACAGGAAAACTAAAGAAGGTCGATGAGAAGGGGCAGCTGTCGGCATGTATCCAGCAAGCCCCAAGTAACAACGCATATGTCCTGTCCTTCAACGACAGAAAAAAGGTGTTTTTGTAAAACGAGCCTCGCACAATGCTGCTAGATATAGGTACGACTAGGACAATCCTTGGGCCTACTTTAGCCAAAATACCGGCAAGAATTGAATCGTCGAATTGGAAGCTACGCACAGCAACAGGAGAGCCCGCAACTGTGTATGGTGAACTCCCCCCAATCGAACTGACTTAAGGCAGCACTGTGAAACACCGGGCTCTTGTGGCGGATATCGAGGACGAGGCAATAATTGGAGTGGACATCATGAACTCCAGAGGTTCGAGTTGAATTTCTGAGACGGCGTCCTACGAGTGAATGGAGAAGAGTTGGTGCTTCACGGGAGAAGTGAAGAAATGATTCGTGTTCTGTTGGCGGAAGATATAAACGTATGGGAGAGGGCTGAAACCATTTTGGAGGCTCGCCTGGATGGAGGTGCGAGCAGCGGATACGTGGTGATGTTCGAGTCCAATCCACATGATGAGAAAATTGGACGAGGTATCGCATTAGGGAAGACCTTGATGCGAGTTGATAAATTTGTGCCGGTAAGGGTGATGAATGTCATTTATTACCCGACCTTAAAGAGAGGAACAATTTTGGGGCACTGTTCGTCAATTTCCTTTGTGATTAGCAGTGTACGTAGCACTGCTAGCCAAGCCGGTATCTTGCCAGCAGAATTGGAGAAGTTGGTTGCCATCTCGTCCAAGGACATGGGACCCGCACAGCGGCCGAAACTGAGAGAGTTAGTCAGACAGTATCAGGACATCTTCGATACCGGAGTAGGCAGAGGCGGTAGAACAAAGGTGGTTCAGCACAAAATTGACACTGGAAATGTCCGACCGATCCGGCAATCAGGCAGAAGACTTCCTATCGCCAAAAAGGAAGTGGCTGACAACATAGTCAGTGATATGGAGAAAGACGGAGTCATCGAGCCATCCGACAGTCCTTGGTCCTCTCCAGTAGTACTGGTAAAGAAGAAAGATGGTTCAACACGTTTTTGCGTTGACTATCGTCAACTTGCACAGATACACTTTCTGAGGGCTTGGTTATGGGGGTTCTGGCCAATTCGGTAGGTAACCAGTAGGACAAAATAAAGCTCGGTAATTCAGTGAATATGCAGAGTTTAATAAGACACTAAGAGCTTGATAGGAAATTATTACTTTGCTGAAAAATGACCAGAATAAGAAATGGTACAAAAGGCGCATAAACTAAATAGCCCTACCTGAAAAATTAACAGGCGACAATCAAGAGAATTTCTCGAATTGAAATAACCCAATGGTTCAAAATTAGCAAGAGAATATTTCTAACGTTGTTCTAGGCTCAAAGTTTTCACGCTAAATATATTATTTTCAGTAACTCGAGACATTCTTTCATTTCTTGCAAAAGAAAAAAAAAACAGTAGTGGAATGCCGCAAAAAGTTTAATAGAGATACCGTAGAAACCGACGGTCCGGAAGCCTGAGGGGTATGCAACCCAACAATGACACGATGGAAAGGCGGGTTGCCAAACCTTGGATCTGGGCCTTTTGGATGAGATTTAAATATATAGGTATAGGTATAGGATATGATATGATAATAATATCTGGCAAAACAGAGTACAGTTCCAATAAAAATAACTGAATATCTCAGTTCAGGGGCTAACAAACGACACAGAGCCTTTGTCGCGCTACAAACTGAACAACGCAACGTGACAAGAAAAAGGACAGCTACCCTCTACCAAGGATAGACGACACCCTAGACACGATAGCCAGATCTACGATTTTCTCGACCCTAGATCTGAAGAGTGGATACTGGCAGGTAGAACTGGCTCAGGAAGATCGAGAAAAGACAGCCTTCACCGTCGGTTCAGGTTTGTGGCAAATCACAGTTATGCCATTCGGGCTCTGCAACGCTCCAGCCACATTTAAAAGATTGATGGAGACGGTTTTGAAGGGACTCTCATGCAAGACGTGTCTGGTGTATCTTGACGACATTATTGTGGTCGGCAGATCGTTCAATGACCATGTAAAAAACTTGGAAGAGGTATTCCAGCGACTGAGAAGCTCCGGACTGAAATTGAGCCCCAAGAAATGTCATCTGTTCCAAAAAGAAGTACGATATCTTGGCCACGTTGTCTCAGGGTAAGGAGTGGCAGTAGATGAGCAGAAAATCAAAGCTGTTAAGGAATGGCCCATTCTGAAAGACATACACCAGCTTCGAAGTTTTCTTGGCCAGTGCACTTACTATCGCCGATATGTGCTGGGGTTCGCCAACAACGCCAAACCGCTGACGAGGCTTACAGAAGAGCAAAGTTCCAGTGGTCTGAAGAATGCCGGACGGGAAATTCATTTTGGACACGGACGCCAGTAACGTGGGACTTGGAGCTGTCCTGTCTCAGATCCAAGGACAGGAAAAGGTCATCGGTTACTTCAGCAACTCCCTCAGTAAACCGAAGCGGAATTACTATGTCGCCAGGCGGGAGCTGTTGACTGTTGTCAAAGGAGTAGAACACTTCTACAAGTACGTACGCTTCTTTATAAAAAAAGAAGAAATAATATTAACAACAATAGAAAGCACTAGAAAGCACTTGACAACATAGCAGTCACCGACTAACTCAATCTGGGTGTCATGGGTTCTACCAAAAATGTATACCGCGCCAGTGATTGGAAAAGCCAGTCCAAGCACAGACTGCTCCAGATCTCTGATGGAGATTTCTAAATGGAATCTAAAATATTGTCAATAAATAGCACTGGTGGGATGTGGTATGATGACCACACTTTGTTTACGTATTCAAGTATTGGGGGTTGGAATTGAAAATGAAATCCAAACGCTTAGTTTACAAACCTCTATTATTCTTCTGCAAGCAAATGTGGTGAACAGCACAATCAATAGGTACCTTATTTTCCAAAGAGTGCGTACCCAGTACAGCGTAGTTCAGTTGCCTTCCGAGCTCCCGTTGTGATCACAAAGGGACTGACAATGAGGAAGTAACAACCTGTAAATTACTAATTAGTTGGGACTAAAAGTCCAGTCGATGGATAAGCAGATATTGAAATAAAGCCAATAAAAATGAGGTATGTAAACTACTAAATTAGTTACAGAAATATTTTCCACCAGATGGTGGGTAGTATCAAGTAAGTTTAGTAAGAATAATAAAATAAATCAAAGTAAGGTAATACCTTCTTGAAGTAAACAATTCAAGGAAGTGGCAAACCTTTCACCAAAATGAATATACACACTGAAGGTGTGTAGCAAATACCGTTAATACCAATAATAATAATAAAAATGTCAGTTGAAAATTTTCCTGAAGTACACTCACAAAAGAATGAAATGTGGTGAATAATAACACCCAAAATGGAATTTAATATTCCAACGGACTTTAGGCCAAGTGAGGTTACGTAATTTTGGAATATTATAAACAAAAATATATAAAAATGTGCCCTCCGTGTGCTTTCCCAATGCTTTCCCCAGTATCCCACCCAATCTGATAAAATTATATGAATAGATAATGTTTTAAAACTGAACTTAGGCCAAGAGAGAGAGTGTGAATTTGGAACAGATGTTATGAAAAGTTGAACCATCAAATAGTTATAGTTACACCAGTCTATGCTGAGTCACTCAGAGTGCCGATGGCCTTGGTACAACTGGAAGACTTTCGTCCCATCCGATGCTATGATGAAGTACTAATGCCTGGGCCTGCTTATCCCTCCAAGAACATCGTCCTGAGGTGAATCGAGACTAGACTGCTGACACTATAGATGCTACAGGATCCAGCAAATAACTTGGTACAACTTGAAGATCCAGCACTGATGTAACTGTCTGTTGTGAATGGAGACTAGACTGCTGACACTACAAGGCCTGGCAAATATCCTGGTACAACTTGAAGATCCAACACTTTTGCCTCAAGTCAGTTCTATTTGATCGTAGAAATAATTATCGGTGAAACGGGATACTACTGGTTATCAGGTGGAAATGGAGACACTTCAAAAGGCACCAACAAAATCAAAGGTGTTCTGGGTTCTGGGATCAGGGCTTCAAAATGGCGGTGGGCGACATCAGCCTAAAATCCCCATTACAGGTACTCTTCGTGATTTATCCAAATACGACTACACGAGTCCACCAATATGACTGTTCAAGTCCACAAAAATCAACGAAGATTATTCAACCATGTAGAATCAATTAAATCCACTAATAAGTGATAATTTATCGAAAATTGATTACATGAGTATCGTCACACACACATG
This sequence comes from Chrysolina americana, assembly GCA_958502065.1. NCBI lineage: Eukaryota > Metazoa > Arthropoda > Insecta > Coleoptera > Chrysomelidae > Chrysolina > Chrysolina americana. The sequence continues at coordinate 61,874,519 of OY293414.1, read as the reverse complement.
AGTATTGCCCTCAAGAACGCCACACACGGAAGAGAGCCTTGAAGACGAACCCGGAAACAACCAAAAAGAGCACAAAAACAAATCACCTTCCTTTCCACTAGAAGTCGTACATTTTCCTTCCACTCAAAGACGATCTGTCAAATGTCAACCAGACAGAATATATTTACGAACGATTTTATTAAAATGGAAGCAATAAACAATGAAGATTAATTATTGTTGGTGAGAATCAGGTCGGTTATAAATCAAATCTATCATATGAACCTCAGAACAAGGACAGAGATCTTCAACATAAGGTGCTTTCAATTGCACGAAAGTGTGACACTTTTAGACAAAGTGCAGATTACACTACACGGCTCTACATACACTTAACCTCGTAGAAAACGAAATGACCTAAATTGAAATTAATTTATTAAACGTCAGATCTCCGGTAACAACCAAATTCTTCACAACAATAACAACAAGGAATAATGAAATGACTGAATCCATTATGAACCAAAATCTAGTTAAGCTAATATTGTAAGGTAAATAGAATGAGAAACGTTCAGAACAAATTCATAAACCAATATACCAATAACGAGAAGCATAATTCAAGGCAATGGTCGATATTTCACACTATACAAGGTAACAGATAGTCACATCTGCACATAGATATTAAAATTTGATTTTGAACCGTAACAGTGTATGGACGAAGATTCCTACTGAGAACTGACCATGTAGCTCTAAAATGGCTCCTACAGTTCAAGAATCCCAAGGGATTGAGAGGCTCCAGGAATTCGACTTTGAGATCGAACATCGAGCGGGGACCAGCAATAATAATGCAGATTTCCTATCACGAAGACCATGCCCAGATGACTGTTCGCCCTGCCGACGAGCAGAGGAGAAGGAGTCGACACTCTGCAGAACTACGGCGGTCGGTGATAACTTGACTGACAACAAGATCCAGAAAGAACAAGAGAAAGATCCAGATCTTGGTTTAGTCATCGGCTGGAAGAAGAGTGATCGAAGACCGTCGTGGCAGGAATTAGCCAGTTGTTCACCAGTTGTTAAATCTCAATTGGCCCAATGGAACTCTCTCACCCTGGACAATGGAGTCTTGAAGCGTGTGTTGGAGTCGGAGGATGACGGGGAAGAAAGACGTCAGGTAGTAGTTCCCAGGAGCAGAAGACAACAAGTGCTCCGAGAAATCCATGATGGACGAAGATCCTCCAGAAAGTGAGGCAACGGTTTTACTGGGCCAATTGTCAAACCGACGTCAGACTGGTGCAGAAAATGTGCCGTATGCGCTACCAGCAATGGGCCTCAAACAAGACCTACGGCTCCGATGCGCTAGTACAATGTAGGTAGCCCATTTGAAAAGATCGTCATTGATATCGCTGGCCCGTTCCCACAATCTGATCACGGGAATAAGTACATCCTTGTGGCGATTGACTGCTTCAGCAAGTGGACCGAAGCCTATGCCCTACCCAACCAAGAAGCCATCACCGTTGCCGACGTCTTGGTAAAGGAGTGGATTTTTCGATTCGGTGTTCCGTTGGAGCTGCATTCAGATCAAGGGAGAAATTTCGAGTCAAACCTGTTCCAGGAGATGTGCCAGATGCTGAACATCCGTAAAACAAGAACCACGGCTCTACATCCACAGTCCGATGGAATGGCGAAACGGATGAATAAGACGATAAACCGCCACCTGTCCAAGGTAGTCTCTGACCACCAGAAAGATTGGGACCAGTACCTTCATCTGTTTTTGATGGCCAAACCCCTGATAGTGTTTTTATGGGCCGAGAGCTGCGACTTCCATGTGACCTGAAGTTTGGGACGCCACCAGGACAAGACACTGCGGGAGATGAATACGTTAGCAAACTACGACAGAGAATGGACGACATCCGCGAACGAGTCCGTTTCAACATCCAGAGTGCCACCGAAGAATGAAGGAGACCAACGATATCAAGACACGATGCTGGACCAGAATCTTGTGGACCTAGCAATCCCAAAATGGGCCGGTAGGATTGATGGGCTGGACTGGAGAGTTATAAGAAGCATGTTGGAGACAATATTCAGATCCAGCGGCATCAAGATTTTGGTGTGCTGCAAACATCTTCCTTGACCCAACTCGAAGACTGTGGAGTGCTACTTCCATCGAACGTCCAGGTCCAGATATGGAGAATTTTGCAGATATCTTCACACTCCAAGAGTGACGTTTTGGGACGAAACGTCTTCAAGAAGGGGGTAATATAACATCTAATTAACCATGTACCCTCGACTTCTAAATAAACAAGTATGATTCATTGCCGAGAACAAGCTCGAATAAACTCGATCGCTTCCATCCGCTTCGAGAGATAGCCATGACTGGATCAACGTGTAATCCTGATTGCGAGTATATAACCGCTGGATAGCAGAGGGCAGGGCAGTCATAGATATACACAGTTCGAGAGTTCGCAGATAGATAGCCACAGTAGAAATAAATTGAAACAGTGAAGTCTATGTTTTAGTTGAATAATTGTTAAAGTAGTGTTTCAAATAAATAAGCAAAATTAGTTTAGTGCATTTTTACTACAATACGATCGCGGTTTCGGCTTTCACACCATACGGTCTTAGTGAAATAAAACACATTGTGATTACTCTATAGATGGAGCGGAGGGCACATCAACTTAAAAATATTGCTTATGATACCTGCTGTTTTTGTAATTATATGAAGATTAAGAAAAAATTATATAACTTGCCCTCCACCATGTTTTTTAAAGAGACAACAATCATTAATAAGAATTAAATAGTTTGGAAGAAAGAAACCTATCTATAATGACTTGAAAGCTTTTGATAAAGTCAATCATGACCTTCTAATTGCAAAACTCTCTGCGTTAGGCATTGACAGTAACTTTCTGAATTGGATCGGATCTTATTTCTATAACAACATCTGGGATTCCCAGATCCCAGATAGGTCCACTACACTTTTAGTATTTTATTAATATGTCAGAAGTAATACAACACCGCTATTTAATGTTCGCAGATGACTTCAAACTCTATAGAATCATTTCATTAACAATATCTCTGATACTGAAACACAGAATAAGTTCTTCAGTATTATTCTGTGACAACTATTGCAAATGGATTAAAGCAATTTGTCCAGTTGGTGTGATATAAATATGCTTAATCTCAATATAAACAAATGTGATCAAATCACATTTTCGGAAATTATGAATCCAATTTAATACTCATACCAAGTGAAAAGTTTAATTGGTCATTGACTGAGAGTGAATGAGATCACGGCATTTCATTTGAATTTTAATCTAAACAAAAATTCAAGACACACATTGATAATATTGTTAACAAATCATTTAAATTATTAGCCTTCATTCAATGGTCATATACATTTTCCGTTAACACTTCCCTCCAGGATCAATATCTTCTATTCATAGTATTTGCCAATAATCTTATATCATTTCTAAATGAACTAATTCAAATAACTGCAACGTGTTATGCAGATGACACAAACATTTTAATAGTGGAAGATGACTTATTGCCACTGAAGTCATTGGCTGAGAATACCTATTCGTGGTCAGATAATAACCATCTGATAATCAATAAGTCTAAGACCAATGATATAGTCTCAACATCCGAATCCATCAAAATGTTAGGAGTAGCCTTTGATTCCAAACTTTCGTGGAATTCGCATATGACATTCTCTGCGGCAAACTCAGAAAAGGATGTCACATAGGGTATTTATATGCAGAAATATGCCATCAGACTAATTTCTAAATTGAGTAGGAGAGATTCGTGCAGAGATATGTTCCAAAAATATTAAATTCTGACTGTTTTAGGCACCTGCTGGTTCGAGGCCGTGGACACCTCCACAGACAAAGACAACATGATAGCCGCACAAGCCTTCGCAGACGACCAGTTTATCATAATAACAGGCAGGACAAAGTCCCAAATAGAAAAAAAGATGGCAAAAAACCTAGACAGGATGCAAGGTTTAGGCGGCTAAAAACAAGTTAACATACAACAAAGACAAAACGGAGACAATCTACATACCAGGGACAACGGACAGAGGACAGAACAACACAAAAAAAATATCAAACTAGACGAACGCGCGACAGCAAACCAACATTCGGTGAAATACCTAGGACTCGGTCATAGATCGCAAGTTACTCTGGGTGGAACACGTCAAATCACTACGCGCAAAAACGCAGGACATATCAAACAGGCTCTTCGTGGTGGCGGGAAGAGAATGGGGAGCGGACAGAGAAATCCTGAAGATCATTTACGAGAGGGCGGTCAAGCCCCTGATACTCTACGCAGCAAAAATATGGGGACAGCGAGCCAAGGACACCCGCATGATAAGACACCTTAGAGCGATGGATCGACCTTTTCTGCTAGCCATCACGAAGGCCTACAGGACAGCACCGACAGACGCGCCGCACGTAATGGCTGGTGTGGTCCACTACAGGTCGAGGCGAAAGTAGAAGCTCAACACAGTAAAACATACAGGGAAGACATACACAAAAACCACACCCATCAACACAGAATACTAGACACACCAAGAGAGTGCAAAACACACGGATGCCACTCAGAACGAACACGAACACAGGTCATTTGGCGTAGCCAAAACCAGATACCATGAAATATGGATACTGCTCCGGGAGCCGCGCGCCAAATGGCAAAGACATCCACGACATAGAAACACTCGCCATACACGAAGCTACTAAAAAACATGAAAATAACAGATAGAAACACCACGCTTCACACAGACTCAAGAAGCGCCATCACACGAATACAAAACAACAGACAACACAATAAACAAAATGCAAAAAATCATACAAACAAAACACGATCAAGGGTTAAAAATACACACAACACACACACACACATACAACGAACACACCAAGGAATCAAAAAAGCGGAAGAAACGGCAAATGCACACATAGAAGAAGAAGAAATACACAATATATACAAAACACGAAAAGAATTTAAAACAATAAAACACACACACAAGAAACAAACATGGCAACAACACTGGGACACATCACAAACAGGCAGAAACATATACAGCTTTTTCCCCACCGTAGACATGGAACGCATAGCACTATCTTGGAAAACAACACAAATAATAACAGGTCACGGTAACATCGGCGCCTACTACAGACACTTCAGCCTGAGGGAAACGGACGGTATCTGTCAGTGCGGGCAGCAAGAAGAAGAAAACACGACACACATAATACACCATTACACAATCATACAAAGACAAAACGCTAGAGAAACTCTCAAAACAATACTACAAAACAAAAACATGGCATACACACCAACATACACAGACAGAAAACTACTCGACAGAACAACACTAGAACACTTAAACACCTGGGGTAAAGAAATCCTAGAAGCCGACTGCGACAAAATGAAGTAGCACGTTCATAGAACAAGCCCCCTCGTTTGACAGAATAAACCTAGCGTCTAGAAAATAAGAAAATGTATAAAAGGAAAATAAAAGAATGTAATTTTAAAATGTATACATAAATGTAAAGGGCAAAACCCTAAAATAGAAAACTTATACCCGCTAATTTTTGGAGAAGTGGATTATGGGATGGGTTCCCCTGGCAGGGGACTCGTTAGATAGACGGTAGACCACAGGCCTTATACCTAACAGTAGGTGGGCCGTCCGCTCGAGTCACCCAGTGGCTCAAGCGGAAAACTCTGAAATCATGTTTTAGGCACCTATATCCTCGAAGCATGTTGTTTCATATTCAAAAACATGGCTACTTATAATATTGTCAGAACACACAATGTGTATGATACCAGGTTAAAAAATCATATTCTACCACATCGACATAGGCTCCGATCAAATAACATAACCTAGATGAGTAACTCGTCGCACACGCATTAAGATTCGTGTGTAAGGGACATCTTCCCCCAACGGCAGTGTCGTGCGTTGTTAACAGAAATATTGAGGTTCAATAAAATAGAAATAATAGAAACCCAATAGAAATGGAAACCTGAAATTATGATTAATCTCCACAGCATTTTGAGAACAGCCGATGCTCTGACATGTTTTTTCTCATTTCATTAATTTTTCTCTTTTCCAATTTGGTTTCCCTTTCTCGATAGTTACGACACTGGTAGCTTCAAATGATTGTTCTGTCGAATATCATATGCAGCGTTGTCGTACTGACAAGACTATATCGACAACGAAGAATCTTCGTTCGGCGATGGAAATACTATCGTTTTTACATGCTCCCACCAAGCTACAATGAATTGTCTTGTTATTGTTATATATTTCATCCAAGACAGTATTTTTGGGATTTCATTGGCATAAATCTACCCAATAGATATCAAAATCTAGCTGACGTGCTTATTGTATCCTAAAAAAATTGCGACATGGCAATAATGTCATGATTTACCTTCAGTTCTATTTGAGAATGCAGCTTCTATAACAATTTAAAAAAATCGGCTGAAAAAACATTTACTTGTCAAAAACAGCTACACCATAGAAGAATTTTTTTATTGGAGAATAATATAATACAAGTATTAATTCAACTTAATTTTTTTTACACTTTTACTCTACTTTTTACTTATACGTTTTTATTTGTATATGTATTTTACCACAATTGTTCAGTTTGTAGTATCCTGTGCTTTGTTATATACCAATCAACCCTTTTAGACATTTTTCACAATTTGTTTGTATTTTTGTACAAATCAATAAGTGAAATAAATATTTTTTTTTTCTATCAGGAATATCTCAGTCAGGCCCTGTCTCCGGAGGTCCGAGGTTGCAAATTTTTACGTCGAGTTGTCGCAGCTCTTCTTGAGTCCATTTCATTACTCCAAAGGAGTAAAGTAGAATCGGAACGGCAAGCATATTAGTTGCAGCAACTTTGTTCTTCCCCGACAGTTCTGATGACCAGATCTGTTGGAGTTTGTGCTGATACTTGCCGCGGAAAGAGTTTTTAACAGTAGCTACCTCTTGGGTGAGGCGTTGTTCCACCCTTAGGTAGGTATACGTCTCTCCGGAATCCAGATGATGTAGGATGCTTCCGTCTACGAGCTGACTGTCCTCTCCGTATTCCTCACATCGTCCTATTTTGAGATGAACCGTGGCACATTTGTTAAGGTAAAGCGAGTCCTCCAGAGCGGCATCAGCAGTTCAAAGCATCTCACTATTTGATCGGGTACCGCAAGGCATCTGATCAAATGCATGATGAGCTCATGCGATATTGTATCAGATGCCTTGCGATAGTCGATTCAGGCCATTGAAAGGTTACGCTTATAGTGCACGGAGTCCTGCGTGATGCATCTGTCGATCAGCAGGTTCTCCTTGCAGCCAGCGACCCCTTTCTTTGACCCTCTTTGCTCGTAGATCCGTTCATACACCGGTTCAACTGCGGAGAGTATTCGCATGTATGAAATGGGTGTAAACATCTTATAATGGGTGTAAACATCTTATAGCATGCGTTCAAGCATGTTATCGGTCTGTAGTTCTTCGGATCAGACAAATCTCCGTTTTTGGGGATTAGCACGGTTCGCCCCTCGACAAACCAATCCGGAATTTGTTGCTCCCCATCTAGCCAAGAGTTGAAAACATGGAAATTTTTTCCACCAATAGTTATTTAGTCCATCAGGACAGCAAAGTTATTCGAGGGCCTGTCGAACTTCTTCCAGGGTTATCGGATTGCGCAGTTCATTGAGCTCAGGCTAACGAAGCCTCCTGCAAAAGGCTTCGAACCGCGCTAGGAGTATCTTCGTTGATTGGTTGCGGAAATTCGTAAATACCCTTCCAGAAGGTTTAAAACCCGATCAGCCGCCGCACAGTGGGGCAGAATTCCCAAAAATTTGGCAAAAAATAAAAAATGTCAAATAGTTTCGTAGTTTTTTTTTGTATTGAACACATAGTAAACAGTCCTACGGATCAGATAATACCCTTATTCTCCTCATCGAGCTTTGTAATAACGTGTCAGTTGATTATGATTGTCACCGTATCAAAATGTTTCGGTCAGCAGTCAACCTTAATTTTTGATTACTCAACTTTTGAATAATTAGTTGGTTATTATGTTGTGAACATTTTATAAAACCAAATATGGAAGCTTCAACTTCAGGTAATTGACGATAATTTTACTATTTGAATGTTACAATATATTTAAAATGAGTTGGTCAATAATGCATTTATACATTAAATGTTGAGTGTTGATATTTTTGAATTTCACGTAAATATCTTGAAACTTTTTTTATTGAGCTCCACCAGATACCGCTTTTATTTTAAACCCAGTAGAAAGCTTGAAGAGTCTTCTTCAAAATATGCTATTCCGTGTTTGCCTTTTCTTGCCTTTTAAGTCAATTAGAAATTAGTTTCGTATGAGTAATTTTGATGATTAATGGAAATACAACGTATCCCGCCCCGAGGTTCATACAACTAGCTTGTTTATATTTCCTTTCGATTCATTCTCATGTTGAGAAAGTTGTAGGGAAAGATGAATAAAGTGTTTGGGAATTATAATAATAATTAGCGGCCCAAAATGTAGCCCGAAAAATATTTTACATTTGAATCTCATGATATAGTGAATCAAAGGAAAAGTCTCGATACCATGATTGAAATAAAATGTTAATTGAAGGAGTTGAGCGAGACAAAAAGTTTGAAAAAATTGTTACTCTGAATATATTTAAGCGACAGAAACATCAGTGGATGTACCTTTAAAGGATTGACTAAACCATACTGTACAAAGATTACTGCAAAGTATCGATAAAGTTGTGGCAACTCGTGTTGCATACTTGGATCAACTTTGTTGCATAACGTAATGAAAGCTGTCGCAAGTAGTATTAAAATTGATTTTGATGGAATTCGATATTATTTTCATGAAATGGCTAGGTACTTTTCCTACCCATGGACCGTGGTGGCGAGCGGGTTAGGCGCTCGCTTCTTAATCCAATCAACTGCAGGAGGTCTACGTCTTCCCTAGCTCGCACAAGTCTCCCATAGACTTCTGAGAGTTGCTCGTAAGGGTGCAGCCGGTTGACAGATATAACAATTTTATCAAATAGTTTCAACAGTTTCTTAGATTCTTTGGTACAGTTTGTCACCGACCATGCATGAATATTCAATACATGAACCTGAGATCATATCCTGAGCACTGATACCTATTGGACAGTGAGTGAGGAAGCCCAGAAAGCAAGGAATAAAGCTTTCAAAAGATACAGAGAACATCATTCTAGGAAGTGTAATAGATCCAAAAGTAATATAGCTATTTTCAACTTATCAGTAGCGATCCAGTCATTACAAGTAAAAGGAAAATCAAAAAGAATGAACCTGAAAAAATGCCAGTAAAAGCTTTGTAATTGATGGAAGGGAAGGAAGAAGAAATTGATGATTATACCGATCCTGTTTTCTAAAGCAAAGTATGTACATAACGTGTATTATTTCCATTGAAGAAACTTATTGATTATCAAAATGTTCAATTCATAGTACCTAACCGCATTTCTCATTACGAGTTTTTTTCATGCATTAGTTTTTCAATTGGCATCATTGTACCTCATAAATGAATGAAAAAATCCTTTGTAAGGTGTTATACCATTTTCTGATTTTTTTCCAACTTTTTGGGTATCTTGCCCCACTGCGCCGGCGGGTTATCCACATCACGTGAAGGCTCTTGGAATAGGCGAGAAGGTTTATCGCGGAACTTCATGTTTTCCGCGATGCTTCTCACCCGCCTCACTAGTGACTTTTTTGCAGCCACCAGCATTCGTATCCTATCAAGACAGTGCTGTTTGATGGTAAACAGCACGCCTTGATTTAGTGTGTGGTGAGCTCGTCTTAAATTTGCGGGCCTATTGGCCGCCACATAGTCCGCCACACACGGAATACGAGACGCGTGTTGTCTCGCCGACTTGATCTTAGCTTCCATCTTGTGTATGCGTCGCTCATGCCTGCCAATCAGAGGGGTGGTCTGCCTCCTCCCCGCTTGGGACAGGCTCTGAGCGGCGTCATACACGGCAGAGTTGATCTGCCAGATATCAGCCTCTTCTTAAAGGACATTGTGAATTTTTGCATCCACCCATGCCAGTTGTTGTGGCTTCAGGGGCTTGGTGTGATGAAGCGCCCTGCGGGTTCTGATGCCTTCCGTAGGAGGTATGATGCGGGCGTCCTCTACAGCCAGATCGACACGTGGCATATCTGCCACTTCGTCAACCGGCTGAGGAGCTCTGACATAGTCTCGTGCTAGATGAGATACATAATCCCTCAGATTTTGGGCGGAAAAAGCGGCATGCTCTGGGTGTACTCACTCATAGAGCATGCATTCTTGCCATGTATCCTCATCCGAAGGGGTCAGTTGTGGCCTCTTCCTCGCACATTTGGAACCAAGTTGTAGGGTATACCGAGGGGTTAGCCTAGTATACCCACAGCCGACATAAGAGGGAATAAGTATTCCTTCCAGGGTTCGCCTTAGCTGCCGGTCCGGTTTGGCACCGGTTGCTCAGGAAAGTGGTGTCGCAACTCACCAAGGCCTTGGATGGTGGTTGGCCCTCCCTGCTTATTATTATTATCATCAAAACAATAAAATGTATGCAAAATGTTTAGTGAATTCATCCATGTCAAGTTGTTTGAACTTGCATATTTGAATAGCCAACTTTTAAGCCATTTAATTTCAACATAAATAGAAAATTATTCACTATTTTTTTCCCAGTAACCAACTTGACATGAATAATATTCACTAACCATTTTGCCTAGATTTATCGGCTATGTGGTCATAAAAGGATGAGTTTTTTCCTAAAAAGAACTGTTTTCAATAAAGAAAATGTGTGAAACAGGTCAATTAGGGTGTTCAAATTCTGCTAGTGATAAGAAGGCAGAATTTTTGAGTGTTTTTATAAATGTTTTTTGCGGTAGAACTGTGTGCTTGAAAATGCCAGTCATCACTCAAAAATAGGCCCATATCTCCGAAATTACTTGAGACCGCCAAAAATTTAATTTAGATTTTTTGTTCAGGCCAACTACGTTAGTTCCAAATTTTTTTTGATAGCTTTTTACTATTAGTTAACAGAATTTTACTTTGTGGCGACCATAAGAAAAACCAAAGTTGGGTGTTGTAACTCTGGCATCAAGAACGTCTTGGAAAATACAATGAAAGATTCAGATTTCTTGTAAAAAGGTGCCTCAAGAATGTCCTAGTTGAAAACATCTAGTTATTCTACTTTTCGCTTGAAAAAATGTAAACAAAAATTACAAATTTCCGTTCTTTTCCGTTTTTCTTTTTAAAAATTCAAAAACTAAAAATGACACATCCAATTTTTTTCAAATAATCATAACACGCAACTTTGTCCTAATTTAACCAACCTCGTATATCTTATAGTAACTGAGATCCCCATGGTGGAGCTCGAAAAACGGGCACCCGGTATATCAGATATATATCCGAAATATACTCATCATGTGATATGATATTTGTGAAAATATATTAATATTTTCAAACCATGAAGGCAGAGTAAAATTTGTCTATTAATTATTCATGTTCTTTGTAAATTGCCATGTCCATAAGTAAATGAATGAAAATAAAAATATACTTGTCCGCAGGTGAAGCCATGTCCAAAACCAAACAAGATTCTGATATTTGACTACAGGAAGCACTTATATATAATAGGGTCCTCCATCGAAGACATATGGTTAAATGATAATTTTCGATATTATCAAAGGTTTTTTTATGAATAGCTTATATTATGTACCTTAACGGAAACTTATTGATACATATCATTTGTCACATGGATTCCTCTTCGACTAATACTCACAATTTCCATAGAGAAACAACTTTTGCAAGGAGCACTGTACTGTGTGATTTGCTTTTAGAAGTAGCAAAATCATCTTCGACACTGACTCTTTGGTTATTTGGCTGTTTTGGAGCGGTATACATTAGATTACTATTTGACTCATCACTTTTTTGTCCACCATTTCCAAATAAAGCAGCTAATTTGGTACTGAAATAAAATAAGTATTTTTTTCTCAACCTAGAATTTGAAATGAATATTACTATTACTAGTTTAAAGCTCACCTGTCTCCAGGTGAAAAGTCGTAGTCATCAGAATTATCAAACATTTCATGGATACTTTCAAATTTTCAATATTTTCATGCTATGAAAAAATGAAAATACTTCTTCTTCAGTTTTTCTTGGCATTGCTTTCTTTCGGCGCATTCAGCCAGCACTCTCGCCACTACCTAGGGATCCGCCCTACCCCAGCCTGGTTATTGGCTTGAGTAGTGGGGACTTCGTCGGGGGGTGGAGGGGGAATCTTGCTCAAGGCAATACCTCCACCCAAAAAAAATTAAACAAAAAACTTTTTTTGATATGATGATGATATGACATGAAAAATGAAAATATAAACAGTAGTTGTAACCAATGACAGCTGACACACTTGACAGTCGTGACTTTTGACACTCGGTGGGATTCCGTGTACCATAAAATTCTATATAACCTCTACTCTTTGATAATGGGAACAGGCATGTATTCCCGTTCCGAAATATTTTTCTCCACGATCATCACAGAATTTTGAAATTTGATTACAGAATGCTGGAATTCTCTCTTTTGAGATTGAAGAAATATTCTGCAACACCTCTGCCCCCATGCAATTCAAATGTATTTATATCCACATTAATTAATATATCTGTTAAGTATTCGATTTTCATCAAATAATGACATTCATTACCATATAGAATTGAATAATAGTGACTGTTCGATGGAATAATATTACTCAATCGTTGTGTCAAATTTGACAAATAGCAAATTTACTTGTCACGATATTTGTAGGTATACTGTCAGTTGGTTTGTGAGTTACCTATTGTGTATTATTCTTATTTATGGTATCATTAGAGAAATGTCTATTAGTGAATCAGATTCACAAGAAGATATCTTGTACACCGCCAGACATTTTAAAATAGCGGCTAGCGCTACAGAAAATATTCTACCTAACAAAAGTCAAAAAGTAAATACGATGCGGTGTACAAAAGTTTTATGGATTGGCAACTGGCACAAAAAACATCGTTTTTCTTTGAAAATGTTATTCTAGTGTATTTTGTTGAAATTGCAAAAAAATACAATTGTAATGTAACTATTAATACTTAATTAATATGTAAGTAAATAAACATAAGTTTATTGTGTATTGATAACGTTACCAATTACCATCAATACAAAATATTGATCGTTTGAAATATATTTTGCATTTTTTTGATAAACTTATGTATATACATATATATATTATATATACCTAGTTGTGGATAAAGTATAGTATTCAACACGTGCATAATGGCTACTTACCCACCCAGATGTTACAACACTCGTCTCCGGCTCGTGTTGCAATTTCATCTTCGTGGGTAATAGCCATCATTATTCGCTTGTTGAATAATATATACTATTATTTGCACATGAACCTTATCGCCCAAGAAGCTAAGTGACATACTCAGAATTTGAAATTTTGTGTTTCCTTTCTTCTATAATTCTTAATTGAAAATTCTCCTTTTTCAACACATTTAAAAACGTACCCCCTATATAGTTACTTCACACGGTTCAAAGTGTTCAAACTTTCACCGTTTGAGAGCTCTTAAAAAGCTGTGTAAAACTGTCAAAATTACTCGTCATCATTCCGCTAACAACCACAAGGAGCGCTAGTGTGTGGGCGACCTCAAGGTCAAATGGTGTTTAAATCGAAGAACAATTTCTTCAAAACTCAAAATTTCGAAAAAAAAAGATTTAATGAAATTTTCATTAAGGTTCCGTCTATTATGCCGTTATTTTTTATGTATATAAGTTAATGTTATTTAAAAACAACTGGAATGGACAATAAAGACTCTATTATGATTATTATTATTATTATTAATATTATTTTTCAATTCTGTTTTGCATCCTGTTTTATTTTCAAAACTGATATTTTAAATCGCAAAACATAAAACTTATTACTTACATACTTCTTCAGTTGTGTCCAAGGACTCTAAGGCTTTAGTGGACCAGTCCAACATCCGACTGATGAACTGACAAACCCCTATCGACGTTACTTTCATTTTCGATAAATTAAACAGATTACATCGGTTACCGCAGTGTAGAACTATTGGCAACGCTGTACAGTGAATATGACAGTGACAATAATTCTGTGCAATACCTTGTAGAGATTACATATAATCCATCAGAAAAGTAAAATCTCAAACTGAAATTGACTATGAATTAAAAGTATCGAACCAATAAAATCCATTAAAGATATTCTAGAGAAGCAAAATGGTTCAGAATTAATTTTAAAGAAATCGAAAATAATCGAACGAGAAATTTGGAAAAACAATATATTGCAGTAACGGATATTCATCAAAATCTAAAAATTCGAGAATCATAAATGATCGTATCGATCTTTCGAAGAACTGAACATTACAAGAATATAATACTGTAATACCGTCAAAGGAGAATGACAGAAAATGGGAACACAGATATTTGACCAAACCAGCAAATCAATATTTTGTAGAAGTGGAAAAATATCGGAACAGAATATTATAAGAATTAAAATCGTCGAATCCATAGAGTACAAGGCCTAAAATTTCCACATTGAAAATAATCAGAAAAATAAATAGTAGAATCGAAAGGGACAAAACCAAAAAATATCAGAATTTGGAGAGGGGATAGCGGATGGCTCTAGTCTCTCAGAGATGGAGCAGCGTGCGGTCAATATTACTACCTAACCTAACCTAAAATTTCCATATTGAAAATAATCAGAAGAATAAATAGTAGAATCGAAAAGGACAGAACCGAAAAATATCAGAATTTGGAGAGGGGATAGCGGATGGCTCTAGTCTCTCAGAGATGGGGCAGAGTGCGGTCAATATTACTAAATTCTAATATCGGAATAAATTCGCTCATACCCTCCACAATTTCTGCTAGATTTCGATTCAGACCGTTTTCAGTCTGACACATTTTGTTTCCAAGGGTTTTATGTTACTACAGATTCATTTTCAGATAATTTGTTGGATTTACGTTTTTAGATACGATTATATGTTGTTTTGATGGAATTACATTTCGATATTTTTTGAGCGTGATCGTTTTATGTTTTGAAGAGCTTAGGTTATTGAGATTTGCAATTACTTTATTTTCTCATTTCGGTCACTTTCCAATCTTGCCGAATTTAGACCTATGAAATCTGGTTCTACTGTTTTCGCGTATGATGCTTTATTGTTTCTTATAAAAACATATTAGATGAATTTCAATTTGGATCATAATTCATTTCTATCCATTCAATTCTGCTGTTTTTAAGACATATAAAATGTTATTCTGAAACATAATTGATTCTCCATTGTGTAGGTTTTACATATTACTGTTTTTTTCATTTATCGATATTACAAAAATAATTCTGCTATTCTATGGCCCACCCTTGTGGACAGTGACAGAACTGTTTTTGTCTTTTCGTTCATGTTCTACAGAGGAATCACTTACTGGAGCGATTTACTGTTTTTTGTCCGAGGTTTTGAAAATTATAATTAAAAATATAAATCGTTTGATTTTATGTCTGAAAAATAGTACGAATAGTTCCTCAATGTTCAGTCTTCTAAATTTCATATAAATATCACTTGCAAAAGCGATTCTTAACTGTCTTTGATTTTATAACAAGATTTTCTGATTTTTTTTTAATTGTGAGGGAACCGTGAATTCAAAAATTCTGAAAAAAATCGTGATTATCTTTTACTTTCACACTGATATGTCATAATATTTGGAATGGAATCTGATGAATGGTTTTTGGGAAAACTTAAAATATCCTCTAAAAATAAGGTTTTTATTTTTTTCTTCGAAAACTGTTCATCAGATTTTCTTCTACATCTCTCTAATCATTCAATTTAAATGCAAACATAACTCGAATTTTTTAATTTGCCGTTTATTTTTTCATGGGTTTACGTGAACCTTAAATTTTATTTTTGAGGCCCAAAATGATACAGAAAAGCCAAAAAATTAAATCATGTGTATTCCCTATTCTTTGGTACACGAAATCCCACCCATCAGTCCATCAGACTAGGACGATTTTAGTCATGGAGTTTTCAGCTCCTGACGAAATGAACATCGTCCAGAAGATGAGAAAAAACGGACTGAATATCGAGACTTACTATTTGAACTTCTGGTTCTGATTATAGGGGTACTTGGTAGAATGATGGACACGCTGTTCTCAAGTCTAAGAATTATACTTCTTGCTTCACTCCAACTACTCAGGACACATGAATCTCGGACCCAATAATCACCACCACGGACGTGGGGAGTGTTTAAAAGCAGTCTGAGATCAGCGGGTAGATCATTATAAACATGGCATGCTGAAAAGGTGGTGGTGTTAAATGTACTTTTGTACTTAATATCATAATTTTCATTATTGCACGATGTTACATAAAATATTACAAGCTAGTCAGATAGAGAATGGTGATTAATATTAATGAAAGTGCAACACTAATTTTAGAACACAAAATGGAGATATTAATGTTGTGAACATCAATTCCTGAATGTCACATTGTTGTGTATAGGTACGGGGGGGGGGGGGGTCCTAAGTATCATTTCATGAAAAAGGCAGGAAGCATAAAGCAATCTTCTTGAAATCATGTTGAGTCATTTAGTTCCTTTAATTTGCGATCAATTGGCTGCTGATGCCTTCTTACGCCATGAATCAATCTCAAACAAGAATTTTGAATAATTTTTTGTATTTTATTTTGATATTGGACGGTTGAAATGGGACCATATATAGGTTAAACTGTCACCGTAATTGAATAATGACAGAATCAATATAACACAGTTCGATTTCAACATTCCATGGTGAGAGATGACGGTTTCCATAGATTTCTTCTAAGATGCCTAAAAACCCTGGTGTGCCGACTCATACCTGTAAAACTGTAGACTAAACGCTGGACATTCGGTTGCTTGATAATGAGAAAACAAATGAAATCGCGGTCTATTTTCCAAAAATCCTGCGATACTTCGTGAACCGCCACCGTCGGTTTTCTTCTTAGGGTGAATTTTCATGAACAGAAGTTTCAAGTATTACGCACGAGCATGAAATGAATAAAACAACATTATCATTCAAATTTACAGAATCACTGTCCGCAAGCAGTTTTATTAGTTAAATTTTCCACTTATTATATAATTTTTAGTTTGCTGATATGCAATTTACTGGAATAAATCTTACTAAAAACCCTGGTGTGTCGACTGATTAGATTTTGTTTAGATTTTTTTGAAGACAAAACAAATGAAATCGTGGTCTATTTCTGTAATCGGATCCAGATCTTGTTGATATTCCAGGGACATAGTGATTGTGATTGTTGATTGAATTTGACGGAATAATGTCAATAAACTTTTTAAATATCATTCTAAAGCAATATAGTTTCCATACTCGAAGTGGAAGACCAAATTTATTTGAAAAATAACACCACACAAAATGTGATATTTTTCAAAAATAATGTAAATACCGTTTGAAAGTCAAAATAGTGGTGGCAGATCCAAAAATTTCGTAGTGCAATATTATTGACTATTAGTGATGTTCGTTTCTTTATTTTTCTTTATTTTATATTATTTTCCTAAATAAATTGATCATAATCCGTTTTTGTGTGGACAAAATGCAGAGAGATGAACACAATAATTAATTTATGTCTAGTACCTACTACTTAAAATCTGTAAAATATACTTTGGAACCAATTTGGAACTTACTTTTTATTTCTTAACTCGCCATGCTCTAATAAACATGGCAAACATTTTTTCAAATCGATTCAATCAACTGGGTGCGTGTTGTTATACCCTACTGTTTCTTTAAATACTTCATAAGTTCAGGTTGCGAAAGTTCGTGATAAAGTAAAAAAAATCACCACTTCTACTGAAATCTACCAATTTTGCATATATCATTAAGATTGTTTAGGTTTTCTTATTTTACCCTTCGTTTTCGTAAAATCTTTTCAGTGTGGTTAAATCATCCAAAAATTTTCTGTCGAGAAAGAATTGCACAAAAAAATAAACATCTTCACTATTACATGACATACAGGTTTAAAAATAGCGAAAGACCATTGTAACACACAACGCATCACACATATCACTTCTGAAAAGCAATTAAACTCAAAATTTGCTACAAAATTATTACTTTAGGTTTGTTTTGGTTCTGAAAATTATCAGTCCTGGGACGTCAGGACCATGCGCAGTTGACGAGAACTGTGCTCTTTTGGTTCATATTCGCTCACTTTTTCTCAACTGCGCATAATCCTGACGTCCCAGGACTAATAGTTTTCAGAACCAGAACAAAGCTTAGATATATACTTTATTATAGAGAGCTTTAAAAGGAAAACTCGGATACAATGGCGCAGATACTTGCGCATGCGCATGTTGGGCAGATGTCAGATAGGCACAAGCACAAGATTGACAGGTTCTAATGGTGAATTTCCATGCAGCTGAATTTCAATACTTTTATGTGAAATGTGTGATTATTATTTATTCCAGTAAATTGCACATCAGCAAAATAAAAATTATATAAGTCGAAAATTTAACTAATAAAGCTGCTTGCGGACAGTAATTCGATAAATTTGATTGATAATGATGTTTTATTAATTTCATGCTGGTGCGTAATACTTGAAACTTTTGTTCATGATAATTTTTTAGAATAGTACATAATACATAATGAGGGGATATTTTTTGGTAAAGAAATTGTTGGTGGAGGAAGATGAGGAGCGCTCTTAATTTATATAAAATCTTTAATAACACCTTTAATATTCAATACATAGCATACATATTTATATTCACTGAGAATAACCAAACCAAAAATGCACTCAATGATTATTTCTTGTCTGTGAAACAATAGCCCATCTTCAGTACTGCCCTTGCACAAAAATCAAAATATTTAGTACAGATTAATTCGAGACTTTTGACTTGTTATATTTTCTTCTGAGTAATTACTTCGAAAGTTACACCATTTTCGTTGAGTAGATTGATGAGGGAGGTATTAGCAAATGCTGCTCCAGGAGGAAACACTCCGCCCCTGTAACAATATAAAATGTTGATTAATAATTACTTACTAATAAGCAATCATTAAAGTGAATTATAAATGAGAAAGAGATAATATTTCCGAAGTTTTAAATCATGCAAAAAAATTCATATCAGACCTTGAAATGCAAAAATACGCCCTTTTCACGTGAATAACAATTTTTAGTAATATGCAGTTACTGAGTCATGTTTATTGGAGGTTGAACACATTACAGACCAAAATCACATCTACTGAATAATTTAAAGAGTGCGCAAAAAAGTGGGCTCAGAAAGTCGATGAGAAACCTTGAAAATCTTAATTTTTTTCAAACGGAAAACCCCATTTTTTATTCTCGTGATTTGATTCTATTATAAATGAACACTAGTTGTAACCCACTTTTCTATACCCAAAACCCATAAATTCGAAGATATGACTCAATAATAATAATAATCGATCGATCGGATGCCCAGTTTTCGAGCTACACAATATCAAAAATTTAGATTCATTGATTTGATTTTTGCGCTCTAATTCGAGATTCATCGTGTTTAGAAATTAACTCATCTCATGAATCCCTTCATTCGAATAAAAATGTCTCATAATGGTGTTGCATTACAGTGTAGCAAGACAATGTATAGGATAAATATGAGTAACATGATTTTCACTGAATCAGTTAAAACTGAAAAACAAACAGCTAGGCTAACAACAGCTGTAACGAAGCTCTTCTAAAGCAATTTTTATAATCTTATTCGGTATCACATGGATGCTTCGTACGCCTTTTTCATCCCACTTTTCAAATTCTTTTGTAAACAAAACGCAATTTTTCCAAGTCAGAAAATAATAAATATTTCCTAATTTTTTATGCCGACCACTTTTTGCCCCTGCTCATTTCTTGTGCCTAAAATATTTACTTAGAGATAGAGTTCTGGTCTCAGGCGAGTTTTTATGATTAAGATTAGTTTTTGCTGGAAAATAGTAGTTCTGC
Source organism: Chrysolina americana (assembly GCA_958502065.1). Lineage (NCBI taxonomy): Eukaryota > Metazoa > Arthropoda > Insecta > Coleoptera > Chrysomelidae > Chrysolina > Chrysolina americana. The sequence continues at coordinate 61,854,574 of OY293414.1, read as the reverse complement.
TACGACAGCCATCGTTTTTATGTGTTCTGCTATCTTTTGTGCCCGATATTTACAAGTAAATATTTACAACAGGAAACAGTTTGTTCAGAAACTGAAATTTATATTCCGACATAAGTCAATTGCATTTCCCAAACTGTGTTTATTATATTCAATTACTAAAAGACCGAAATTCGACTACCGTCTCCGCAAATATCAGAGTACCGCATTGATCGTTCCAAAGGTTAAGCCTTCACAACTGGCAGAACAATCAGGCTTGAAGACTTCGTACAACCACCGGGTGACTTAAATTACCAGTGCCCGAGGGTTCGGACTTCACAACCCTCTGTAACTAGTTTGCATAATAGAGACCGCCAATGTATCTAGGTGAAAAATTGAAATTCGAGTCCGGTCAGCCACTTAACCTGCTATTATTATAGTGACATGCACGTTGAATAACTCCCATCGTTGTTATCACTTAGCAGCGTCTACAGCTTCCACGAACGTGCAGTCACAGGAGTGGAATCTGTGTTGCTTTAACAAAGGCCAAAGAAATCCATTGTTGACGTTCCTACGTTCCAAAAAGTAGGGCTTTCACCACTGGCCGCAACTAGCTGAGCTCAAGGAAACTAGTGGTCGAGGGAGTTTTCTTTTTTTGTGCAATCATTGTCCTTCAAACAGCCGGGAACGCGTACCAACACTCCGGTACTACCACCAGAACCGTAAATCTTGAATCTGTAATCTTGAACGTACGGACTTTACTACTGAAGAGTGAGATTTCGCTTAAAACTAGTACGGAAATGGCGAACTGTAAAGTACTCATTTCAAAGGGAACGCCTTCACTTCTCTTTGAAATCAGTTTGTTATTCCATTTCAAACCGTAATAGTTGGTGACAATCAGGAGTTGGTAAAACCCATATCAGTACTAGTACCCTGAAAGATGTGGTGAACAGTGAGTGATTCGGGACTAGCCGTTATAATTTGATAGACGTCGTATACAATTAAACTACGAACGTGTGCGGTAATCTGGGAAATCAGCTCACCACTATTCTCCACTAGCAGAGTAGATCAAAGTATATAGCTATACTTGATATCCTGTCAAATTTTCTGGTCCTGACGTTGAGATTGCTTTCGGGTTGAGAATCTGATGACCGTGTTGGTAATAAACTGGTTCATATGCACAAAGTTCAACTTGATAAATAGGGGAAAGCGGGGTATCCCTTCAGAACCGCTCCGTCAAAGGTAAAATTAGAGCATAGCTGGTATTCTAAAAGCGATAAGGGCAATTGAAGCCTGCCATTTATTGTCAGATCACCCTTGGTTATTACTACAACCGACTCCTGGACCCTCTCCAACTAATATCATCTGGGAGAAAGTGGGGCATACCACTATAGTCGAATATTGGGCGTCGAAAACGAGGTGTACCGTTGACCGAGACACGCAATACCCGTTGCGCCATTGTAACGTCCATAACGAGGAGGAAAGTATGTAGAATTGTGAAATCGTTTTCGATAAATAGTTATGTTACGTTATTTAAAAGAAGAAAAAGATGTCTGACTTCAAGATAATCAATAAAAAAGCTTCTATTCTACTTTATAAGACTCGCTTTCGACATTATAGAATTAGGAAGGAAATAATTTGACTTACTTCTCTGGCATCTTGTTGCTCTCTGTGAGTACCACAATGGCGGCACAAACTAAACAGATACAAGTAGACCCATAACCAGGATTTCTTCCCTTGACTCTAGTTAAAATACTTTTATTGCATGGTACAGTGTAGTTATCGAGCGGATCTTCTAAACGTTCACTCCATCCTTCTCCGTACAACGTGATTTGAAACCACGACTTTTCTATTTTTTCTTCGGATGGAGTTTTTTTGCTGAACAAACCACCACTGAATATTGCAGGATACTGAAACAAATATCTAATAAAATAGTCATTCCACTTTTGAAAAAAAAAATTATAAACAGGTCTGCTGAATTAATTTGCTTCTCAACCAAATAAACCTCAGGGGCGTGACATCACATGTTAATAGGCAAGGGCTAAAAGTCTTTCCTAGCTCGTACTCTTATGCTCGTAAGGGTGCAGCCGGTTGATGAAATATTAACAGTAATTTAGGAATATCCAATTACATATTTCCAGAAACCTTGGTAAACCACTTGAAACGTTTTTCTGCAACAGAAAGATAAGTACAGAGAGAAATTGGACGTTGCCATTCATATTTCTTTAGAAGGCTTGGATATGAGTAACTATACAACAGAAAATACACCCACTTGTCGCTAAACCTGCATGCTTTGTCCAATTACAGTGGGACTACATGTCGTTCGTCTTTTGTGATTGTTCCACCAAAGTGCATGCTGTCCAGGTGAAACAACGAGTTGACATGTTATTTTGCAAAATATGCTTGGGAATCTTCAAAAAAACTCTTACTGCTAAAGGAAATGTCATCATTAGAAAATTATATAATTGACTTAAAAAAAGAAGTTGAAGTGTTAAAGGAAGAAATATCCAGAAATCATGAAAACTTTCCTCAAGAAGTTGAGAGTCTTGAATCCAAATTGGAGAATATAAAAACAAATGTTAACTCAAATGGATCACCACCAAATAATGAAGTTATCAGTGAAATCTAGGAGCGCCAGCGTAAGGCAAATAATTTTAATGATCTTCAACCTACCTGAGAGCGGAGTCAATCCTACGCTAGCTGATCTATCGAAAGTCAGAGAAATCTTAAGTGAGGTTACCAACAAAAAAAAAAACTTTTCGCATTAACAAAACTAATGAAAACGACGCTAAAGCGTTGAAAGTTAGTTTGGAAAGCTCGCTAGATATCTCATATCTAGTAAGAAACAGAAATAAAGTGAGGAAAGACAGGAACATTTTTGTTAACAGCGATTGAACACAAATGTCACAGTTCAAATCATTACAACTTTAACTGTAATGCCACATTCAGCAGGGAGAAAATGAATTGAAATCAAAGAAGTAGAAACATTTCCACCACCTGAACACCAAACTCAGCTTTCTCCAATGCAATGGGCTGCAGTGGTCATGATGGTAAAGGGACGTGGGTTCGATTCCCAGCATGGTCACTGGTCTCGTGCTATGAATCGCACGTTAAAAGGTAAGACCTCGTTTATCCTTAGCTTGCACAAGTTTCGACTTCTGAGGGCTATCGTTCGTAGGGGGATGACAACTGGTTAACGGAAAAAACAATTTTAAACAACAAATTAGGTCATTTCATCCTTCAATGTCCTCCCGACTCTAACCATATTAAGTAAAAATATATTTGTAGATCTAGATCTCTACAACTGTATTGAAGATTTTTTTGATCAGTTTGGAAATATTATTGTTGCATATGACTTCATTTTATTACACGTTATAATTGTTTTTTAAAAATAATTGTACCATTTTTAAAATAAACATTATTATTATTTACTTGCATTGCACTGTTTGGAACCTTTGGCGTAGTAATGAATTTATTGAGGTTTTATTCCGACACCAAACAGCAATTTTTTCACCTCGACATGTGTGTCAGTTACCAAAAGTGACCATCACCCGAGGGAAATTTTTCATACGCATTAGTTACCTTCTAAGGGTACCTGGGTCTTAATTATCATCTTTCTTAAATTGATATTCCAATGTTATCATATTTATTACCAGATGATTTGAATTGACTAGATATACTAATTATATAATGTGTTATCATATAATAGGTTCATTATTTTGACAAACTTTAAAGTAATCTGAAATGAATACGGAGTACCCTTCTATCTTAGCGTTTCCACCAAGTGGAAAAATAAAGGCAAACATCTGTCAGACAACAACTACTTCCCTGGCTAATACCACGACGGACATTGAACTACATATGACAGATATTTGTGCAACGTTCTTCCAAGAAGACCGAAGTTAAACAGAATATTATCCTTCAATTGGCTGGGAATGACCACCTGCAGACATGCATGTTTCGAAGTTTATTGCTTCTCATCAGTGACAGGGTAGGTCGGACAACATTATAATTGTCCTGTCCCTGCCAAATGAATAATAATCAACCGTTCAACTAATATTTCCCCAAGGATGATACTACGACCCACAACTAAGTTGATCGCAGCGCCATCCGCACGGGAAATCAAGAACAAACAATCAATCCTGAGCAGCACAGGTATGAAGTTGGTACTAAAAAGTGAGACACTATAGAGTCTTTCTGGCAACTCCAAAAAACCAATAGAATTCACTCGACTGCCTTAGTGATTTTCTTGCGCCGCTATTTTGATTTTTTTTTGCTTTATAGAATACAAATTGAAAAGATTATTAGCAATTTCTGGTTGACCTAAAGCTCTTTTGAGGAGAACAATATTGTGTGCCTTTGGGTACGCTCTATCAGTGTTTATTATTATCTTAAAAAACAATGACAAATATGTACAAATCATATGAAACTTTAGAGAAAAATAATTACCTACCTGGCTAATGCGCAACCGACTTCAAATAATATGTGAGAGATAGTAATGCACTCCTTGAACTGAGCCGGAACTCTCCCGGGGAGGTGGTAGAACTAATAACAGGACACTGCCACCTGTGAAAACATTTGCATATGTTGTGGATACACCAAGACTCCCAACTATGCAGGTTCTGTGATGAGGACGAAACAGCCTCACACATATTGTTTGAATGCGAAGCTCTGGCTCGCATAAAGATGGATATCTTCGGACACTATAGTGCAGAAGATATTATCCCACAGGAAAACCGCGTGATAAATCTCCAGGAGTTCATCAGAAGATCCGGAGTACTAACGAGATAGACCTGACAGCGGGGAGCAGAAAGATTCTACGCAGAACTACATGCATTTCGGCCGATGAACGGCCCCGCCGCATAATAGTAAAGTAACAATGCACTGTGTCTCAAGGAGGACACTTTACAAGTACTTTACGTAATTGAAGAGCAGAATTTTGTTTGTTTCGAATTAGGTAACCACATGAAAGGTTTATGAATTCTTCCTCTTTGTCAGTGCAAGAGTAGGGCATAACAGACAACATCTATGTTGTCTGTTCCGAATCCACGAAAGCTAAGGATATTCTAAATATTTGTCTTGAGCTACCGAAGCGAAAATTGAATATTCGCCGCTAAATCTGTCCTTACTGAACTTTTCTATTTGGGGTCACATATTTTTGTTATGAGGTTTATGAGAATATTCAACATACCAAAAAAGCTATTTGTTAAAATTGATATATCCGTCAATCGGCTGCATCCTTATGAGCAACCCTCAGAAGTCTTCGAGGTACTTGTACGAGATAGGAAAGACGTAGCCCTTACTTTTTTAAACGTGTGATGCCATGTATGACCGTGCTGAGGTTCGAACCCACGCACTTACGGATGATTGGATTAAGATGCGAGCGCTTAACTCGCACGCCACCAAATATATCACCGTGAATTATAAGAAGCCTGAGGAGCAGATTCGTATAGGTAGTAATAACATATTGAAAACAATTTTTGAGAAAATAATGTGCAATAGAATCGAATAAAAAACGACTTAATCCACATGAAGTAACTTACATCCAGTAACAATTTTCTACCAAACTCAAATTTGGTAAAAATTTTGAAGATTGCACCACCAATAGCCAATATGATTACTTGAAGTATTGACTGTACAACAAAATAAGTGTTCACTTGTACCGGTCTTCTAGATTCCTTCTCATAAAAGTGTCTCTGTGTCCTAGTCATAACGGAACGATCTGATCCAGGAAATGGTAATATCCAACCATCTACTAGGTTAGATTTGTGAGGAAATACTCTGAAAAATGAAAGATAAAACATTTTGATCTTGATGGGTTTTTATTCGTAACAGAAACCCTATAACTTTTCGTTTTTAAGTCAGATTTCTAACGTCAACATTTTTTTTTTCATGTTGGGATTTGGCAAGTGCTTTTAGTTATTCTAAGACATGAAAATTGGAGTCCTTCTGGGGCTCTATAGTTCAAAATTGATAATAACGATTCTATTGTTCTGCTCGAAAGTATCTGAATATGCCATTTTCATGCAAATAGTTGCATTCTTAGTCCTAATCAGTTTGGATTCAAGAAAGAAAATCAAATTCGGATACAATGCACTCTCACAAAAGCGACACTACAATTTGCCAAACAATGTGTGGACTGGCTAAATGAGGTCATTTAATGAACGTTCCTTAATGGTTGGGGCAGGAATTCACTATAGATCTGGAACAATTCTACATATATTTAAATTGTCAGGTTGGTAATGAATTTTGGTTTTTAATATTTGAAACACTGTATTTTGATACACTGACATCTGTCAGATTCAAGAGATTGGCTGGGGAATGGTTATGATAATTTGACATTTGTCATTGCTGACACATGGCACATGTCAGTGTATCAAAATACAGTGAATCAAATATTAAAATCCAAAATTCATTACCAACCTGACAGCAAAAAACCGAACACCAATTAATAGCCTGTGGAATATTGTCAATTTAAGAGTTTGCGAACAACAGTTAACATAAAGGGCTTGGACAAGTTACAATGAATCCCTGACAGATCACTTTAGGAGCTATTTGGAGTTATTCGTTGCTACTCCCCGTTGACAATTCCAAAGTAGCTTATGAATATCTTGTAGTCAAAACCAAGATTATGAAGCGATGTAAGATAGTATTTGCTGTATTCTGACCAGTATATTTTCTACTATTTACTTTCACATATACAATGACCGTCAGAAAGTATGCTCCATATGGGAAATAACTTTATCGATTGGGCATGTCTGCCAATCTGGAAAACAAGTTTTCCATGTCACATGATCATACTAGTATGCTAAATACTTAAAACTGTCAAATGGATGTCCATTATTTGTTCATCACAAAAGTTTCATATGAAAAGAGATGAAACGTCGAAAGGTAAATCTGAAAATACCGGCGTATAGCGGGGACAAAATGGCAATGTAAATGTGCTGTTTATTTTGATATTCATCAACTAACGTCAAAAAAAATTAAAATGGTTTCTTAAAATTTCGGTTTTTTCCGGATATACTTGGAATTTTGAAACTTTCTTAACAGCATATTGTTCGTCAAAATTTAACTATCTTTGTATCTCTCATAGTTTCCGAAATCCCAATCGTGGCCCTCGGAATTGAATTACCCGGTAAATATAGGTGAAACGAATAATTCCAAAGATGTTTTGAGTGAAAAGTTGATTTCAAGATTTCAATTCTGGCTTTACGTTTTAGATGGCGGTTTCATACTCATAAGCTTATAACCAAACTGAGAAGATATAAATCTTTCGATCACAGTCATTAAAATGTCTAACAAACATATATTGGCATATTAAAAACTTCCCTTTAATGACAACCATTTTTCTTGAAACACAATAATTCGTTGATTCCCTTAAATCACCAAAAACATTGCCAGTATTCTTGAATAATAATTACAATTATTTATACAGATGGCAGTAAAAATCTGAAGGCAGTGCTGTCTATATTACAGATAAAAAATAAAGCCGTGAATATCAAATTCCGAAACTGTGCAGCATGTTGTTATATTTTTTATATGAGCAAAAGGAAATTTTCGGAAATGAAATAGTCGATGTTGCAGCCAAGCTTGCTCGAATCTACCCTAATTCACTGAACATCCCCTGTTTCCAGGGTTTGTTCGGTATATTTAAGTTGAATAATATTGGACAGCTGGAAATCAGTGAATTTTCAAATAGTTTCTATCACACCATTCATAAAGAATTGCTATGTTGAGATTGTGCATTTAAATTATATATTCTTCGGTTGTCGAAACTTTCTGAGAGCAAACTTCTTGAATGAACTGATCAAGGCAAACATTCAGTTACCAACAAATATTCAGACCCTACTTGGGTGTGATAGCAGGGGGATAAACGATATTTTGTTTGGTAAAATTCGTTAACACAAACAATATCAATATATACCGGGTGGCTACGGAAGTATTGCCTACGGAATATCTCAGTTATTGTATGAAGTAGGTTTGTGAAATTTGGAGCGTCGATATAATGACATAAGAGCTAGAATTTGAGCAAATTGACATGTCGAAGTTAACTTCCGGTCTGACCGGAAGTAACATCAACTTTCTTATTTTAAATGGAAACCCTATTTTTTTTTCTTTTCGCTTTATTCATCATTCAATTCCCTTTCTAATGACATATCACAAGTACAAGTTGGTATCTAACCAGAAACTAGATTAGAAAAAAACTATTATTGAAATTCACCGAGTAGGCCGTGGAAGCAAAATGAAAGCCAAAAATTGAAAAGTTGGCTATGGAAACCATACGTCATTTGATAACAGTTGCTCTTGCTCTATTATCGCCATACGCAAAAATAACATTAAAAATAATGTGGAATGATAAATTATATCCTGTAGGTTCTAGGTTAAATAGGAACATAAACGTACTTGGTCTGTGCCATCGTCCATAGATATTCTAATATCTACCTATGGACGATGTTTGTGCTATTCAGAATAATCATTCCATTGCAATAATCATTCGAACCAAAATATTAACAAGTAGGCTGATTAAGATGTATTTTGGAATGAAACAAAAAAGAAACGAGAGCTCTCACGAACGCTGCTATCCATATTATTTTGACGTTCGAAGTAGTGTTTTTGATTCTGCCATTTTAAAAGGGTTTGGAAATCGAAATCAGTTAGTGGAATATTCAAAAAATGCCCCGTTATTCACGAACCGAACAAATTGACATGCTTCTCATTTATGGTGAATGTTTAAAAAATTCTTATGCCGCTGAACGATTGTATTTAGAGCGATATCCAGGGAGGCAGCAACCGTCAAGAAGGTATTTCCAGTGGCTTGAAGAAAAATTAAGAACTGAGCCTGATGTTCACGAAGACCAAAAAGCATTTGTTATTAATGAGGAAACTGAAATTAACGTATTAGCTTTAGTACAATATGATAGCACAATTTCCTCAAGGCAGATTGGCGCCGAATTAGCTATAAGTAAGGACTCTGCTAGGAAAATTTTGAAAAAACATCGATTTAAATTCTTCAAGTATCAGTTGCATCAACATTTGTATGAAAATGACGGTGAAAGGCGCCTGGAATATTGTAATTGGTTTCTTCGACAAAATGCTGAGAATCACCTATTTAACTATTATATCTTGTTTACGGACGAGTCAAGATTTACCAACAATGGATTATTTAACAGAAATAATACAAGGTAGGTACTTTATTTGGAATATTGTCGATAGTCGAAGTGTAAAGTGCTAAAAGTGTGAACGGTCTTTTGTTTCAGGTACTGGGCGATAGAAAACGAGCACCGGTTTCGACAAGGTGGCTTCCAGGAGAGATTTGGTGTGAATGTTTGGGCAGGAATAGTTGGAACTCATATTGTTGGCCCCATTCTTTTTCAAGGCCAACTAACCGGAGAGAGATACTTTAATTTTTTAACGAATGAAATTTCGGAATTCATTAACAACCTACCAGCGGAAATAACTGAGAGAATGTACTTCCAGCAAGATGGCGCCCCTCTGCATAATTCAAGAATAGCGAGAAATTATCTTCAAAATCGCTTTCAGGAGAGACTTATAACAACCCATGGTCCAGTCAGGTGGCCACCAAGGTCACCTGATCTTACTCCGTGCGACTTTTACTTAAAAATAGGGTGTATTCCACACAGCCTACAACTCTACATGAGCTAGAAGTAAAAATTCGTAGAGCTTTCCAAGATATCACGCCCCAAATGTTGAGAAACGTTTTACATGAAAATATCACCAGAGTCAATAAATGTATTGACGCTGAGGGAATGCATTTCGAACATTTGTTTTGAATTTATTTTATCTTTAATCCTATCAATTTGATTTTTTTTTTCGATAAATCTGTTTTTTTGTTATTTGAATAATAATAATTGGATTTTTTGGTATTTCATTTCAAAAAATTACTTTCTATTATATCATTAGAAAGGAATGGTTATGCTGAATAGTATAGGCAAGAAAAAGTTGTATGTTCCTATTTAAGTTAGGGACCTACAGAGTATTGTTTTTTTCCCAATTTTTCCAATATTTTTTTTGGCGGCTTTTTATAACGCCGACGAATGAAAATAAAATATCACAGTAGTAGCAACTGTTATCAAGTGACGTATGATTTCCATAGCCAACTTTTCAATTTTTGGCTTTCATTTTGCTTCCACGGCCTACTCGGTGAATTTCAATAATAATTTTTTTCTGATCTAGTTTCTGGTTAGATACCAACTTGTGATATGTCATTAGAAAGGGAATTGAATGCTGAATAAAGCGAAAAGAAAAAAAAATAGGGTTTCCATTTAAAATAAGAAAGTTGATGTTACTTACGGTCAGACCGGAAGTTAACTTCGACATGTCAATATGCTCAAATTCTAGCTCTTATGTCATTATATCGACGCTCCAAATTTCACAAACCTACTTCATACAATAACTGAGATATTCCGTAGGCAATACTTCCGTAGCCACACGATATATAGAGGACATAAATGAAAAGTATATAACTTCTGTGTGACCTAAAGACTAATTTAATGAAAAAAAAATTGGATACTGGTAGGATATTCTACCAGAGATCGCTAAAGGGTTAAGAAACGCCGGAAGTAAAATAATTAGTGGTATATGTTTCTAATGCTCTTGGTATCGAATGAAAACCTATGAACAAAACTTTTCTTTTACAGTTGTTACATTTATGAATGTCTATAAAGGCTATTGAATAACGTAGTTGAACTTTATTATATTTAATGACAAGACTTCATACCGGACATGTCTACTCGATCCACAACTCTTCAATTGTATACAGAATGCTATATAAACTAAACAAAAATAATACAACTTCAGTCAAGCACTTGCAGAATGGACATTCTAGAGTATAAAATAGAGTTTTTTAATGTCTGTGAATTAATATAAAGGAATAAATTATAATGAAGAAATTAGGTGAATGGCCATCTCTTTATTTTAGGGTATGTGTATTACATTTCAATAATTATGAGATAATTTTGTGGAAAACTCTTATAGATGCTTTGAAGAACAAATACTTTATTATCAAGTGTAATATTTCTGAAATCGCACATCAAAAGGTAATACTTTTTATTTTGCTTACAAATCTCTCAATGACTTCTGATACTTGTAAGAATGAAGCCATTTGGCGTAAAACATTATTTTGAAGAAATCAATTGTGGTATAAATCACAACATAAAAAAACTTACTTTTTTTCTAGTGGTGGACTGAAAGTTGGCAATCTTTGGGGAAACAGTTTTTTACGCAAGCCTCTGAGCTCATCCCACCGCGCCAAACTATGGACTGCAGAATTCCAGGTACCGATGTTTATAGCCGGTCCAGCATTGCTTTCTTCCTCCCATGTTTCCAAATATGTTTGTACAGAATTCAAAACGCCATCAAAATTATTTTGGGTGAAAATAAGTCCTAAATCACTTGGTATGCTGTCTAACCCACAGGCACTCACTACATAAACTCCTAAATGAAAAAAAAAAAAATAGTTTCAAATATCCAATTGTACAGATGCAATACCTTTTTCTTTTGCATTCTGGTTCTGCTCTAGTTGCATCTTCTCCATGTACTGTGGTTCACCACTTACATCAATATGATGTGTTCCAGCAGCGATACATGCCTTAACCACTGGTTCTCCCAAAAATATGTATGGACCACAGCAATTTATCAAGACCTTAGCTTTTTTAGCCATTCCCAGTAGAGAGTCATAACTGTTTATATCAGTTATAACAATGGGTATTTTGGATAAATCAGCACCTACAAAAATACGTGATAATAAATGAGATATTGAACTGGATAGTTTTTTCATTCTATAAAATTTTGGTTTTTACGATATACCAATACCCGAGATCGGATCGGAAGAGTTTGTTCCCCATATTTGCCAATAGAAAAATGCATCTAAAAAAATTTAAAGAGCCCGGTTCCGATCCCAAAAATGATAGCAGTAAAAAGTAGTATTTCAGTAAAATATTACTTTTCAGTGTGTGGTTGACTCGAAATTTCAATTGCGTATTTTACTTTAGCTCAAAATAAAAAATGGTAGCACTGAAACAAAATTTCAAATTGACAAATCTAAATATTTATTGTCTGCGGACCTATCCAATCGATATACAATACATAGGAATAGTCAGAACAAGTATATACAGGGCTACGACTCTATGCATTGGGATCTCGGTAACGAAAAAGATAGAGGTATGGTTAAAACGGGCCGAAGTATTTCAGAGATCAATTATGTGAATCAAAAAAATCTGATCTAGCTTCTGCAGATCTGTATAGGGTTTATACAGGAAAAATAAATTTTCGAAATTCTTTATTTGTCTAGGTATATCTTTTTATTTAGGTAAGATTTTTTCAAACTTATAGCACTTTTCCATAGCAACTCATTGACATTGTATACTATCCAAATATGTGAATAAAAATTATATACAAAGTATTGTACAAATTGAGCCATCCTCAACTTTTTATTATCAAATGTGGACCTGTATGTTTTATTGCATTTTTTCTTTCAAAGAATAAAGCATTTTCTATCGTCTACTGCAGTTTTCTCCCGGGAGACTTCTGTAAATTGCAAACGTAGTGTTTTGATCGACAAAACTAAAGTCCATGCTTAAGTCAGCCAAAATCAAGAAAATATATCTTCAATTACCATTCTTGAACTATGTACTATACGGTGACTCGGTCAGATGGCTCCTGTACGTTCTCGATGGGGATTGAGCGATGAGTCATAGGTGTCCGAGCAGAGATGACATCACCCAAGCAGGCTAAGCGCTGAGCGGGAATATTGCAGTCACGTCCGTCCGTCCTTCGCAAAAGTACATGGCAATGTGATTTGTCGAAAGTTCACCATGCCATTTATCTCACGTGTTTTAAAAATGGGAATAACTTAATTTTTTTCCCAAACGTGTGAAAAGGTGTTTGTTTTTAGTGCAGTATTGAAGATTATTTGAAGCTTGTACTTTTATCATAGCCACTGGTAAATTATTCCTTCGACTTTTTAAACGCCATTATAACTTCGTTTTCATTCATACTAATCACAGGTCTGTTGGAAACTACTATTTTATTCATATCAAAGTGTGTATCAGAGGCCGTGTATACGCTGCTAAAATATATTTCAAAGCCATTGACAATATTACTAGCATGAACTTTATAGCGCTATATCCAATGACGGTGCGATGTATCAAGTCCACGTGGACTGTGGGATTTATAATTTAGTTTTTAATAGCAAAATAAAGAGTTTGCCGAGCGACTCTTAAGTTTTCACTTAAGCTTTACTTAATCGAAAGGTGTAACGAGAAGGAACTGACAGTGAATCCTCATGAAACCAAAATAGTTGAATTCACACGAAAGAAAGTACGGGGAGGTTACCAGCAGGTACTGAACAGGATGGAAATTCTTTTACCTGAAGAAGTTTCTTTGGCCATGAGCTAACATGGAATCATCACCTACATTTAATTGAAAAATTCACAGAAGCATTAATCTGTACAGGAGAATGTGCGGAGAAACTGGGAGCTACGTCCAAACATGACAACATGGCTTCATGCTAGAGCCATCAGACACATGACAGCATATGAGTCAGTAGTAAGGTGGTCAAGGACTCCACGGCAGGCTGAAGTAGAAGAGCTCGGTGTCATGAATTTGCGGTCAACGGTTTGCCCGAGTGCCACCGGAGACATGAGAATCACTCCAACAGCCGCTCTAGAAGTTTTGATCAACAAGTCAGTGGATAATAATACTCCCTCATAAACACTCGTTGAGTGTACTCCAAGGCATAGAGGACAGCTGTTATTATTTGGTGTGGCGCACTGGAGCGACTTGCTGCTTTTTGGTGATGTATTCAATTTTCAGCTGTAGGAAACCACGGAAAACCTACAGGGTGGACTAGGGTGGACGCCTAACAAAGCCGATGCGCAATGTGGTCACGCACCTAGGTCCGATGCGAACAGTACTTACAACGGTCGGAGACCTAAACTACCGACCTCTCTCACTACTATAACACGCCATATAAAGGGAAGACCCTGTCATAAGAATTTCATCAGATGGCATACTTCGATATAGCTTCGATAAAACTAGACAAGTACTTATAACAAACAAGAATGGCTCGGAAAACTGAAGCTTCTCTAAGACAAGAATTCCACTGAGCTTAGGCAAATATGCGACCGTATTTTAATCGTTTCTATGAACATCATTGCGCGGAGTTAGGCCAGAGTTAGGAGAAAAAACCCGTGTCATTACTCCGACAGCCAGGCGCTAATAAAAGCAGTCAGCTCATTGAAGTTAATGCAGGCACGTACAGTTTATAAGGGCAGCAAAGAGGCTAAGAGAAGGAGCAAGTAAGTTACCTGGACCAGAACCGTTTAGCGTTATAGTATTGAAAATAAATATTAGAGCATGGATTCAAGAGCTACTTCAAGAATGATGGAACAAGTCAGGATCATTACTTCTTCTCATGGAAGAAGTAAGAAATAACAGGATGGTGAATGACTGATACTGTATCACTCTATGTATCAGGATGACAAATATTACCGTAAAAAATTTCTTAGCTTTATCAAACAAAAATATAAATTCTTTCCAAACTCAATAAGAAGGCAGTTTCCATCAAATTTTTATAAAGAAGATATTTAAGAATTCTAAATAAGTTTCGTGCCTTTTTTTTCTACATGAAGAATTTCAAAATGTTCATTGAAGTTATGATTCATATTGTTGACCCAAGCTCAATGCCACAGTGTCAAAGTGAGCTTTATCAGCAACTTTTGCGAGCTCAATCTCTAGTATTTGGAAGAATGCTTTTAAAATGCACCCACCACACTAAACCCTCTGGAATGTGGTTGGATTGAGCAAGACAATTCACTGGTCTTCAAATGGTTCTAAGGAGATCAACTTCCGTGCTTGGTTAGCGACTTAAATCAACAACAACCCTCGTAAGTGGTTAATTATAAATTCTGTATTGAATATGTTTCAATAAATTTACAAATTGAAATCTGTTGAGCAGTGTTCTTGAGAGAAGGCAAGTTCGTTATTGTGGCAAAAATTTAATAGAAATAATCATACCAATACAACTTATACAGCAATACGAATAAGGAGCGATATTGACTGACTGACTATCATGACAGCATTATTTATAAACAAAATACTCGTATAAGGTGATTTTGCAGTTATACCTACAGGGAACATAAATGTACAAAATTATTTGCTTTTAACGTGCTAGGAAACGCACGTTAAAAGGTAAGAACTCGTTAATCCTTAGCTCGCACAAGTTTCGACTTCTGAGGGCTGTCGTTCGTAGGGGGATGACAGCTGATTAACGGAAAAAACAATTTTAAAACAATTTTTTTTTTAACACACCCTCCTAATTTTGTAACACCAAATAGAAAACACTAAACACACCATTTCTTTTGCAAATTTCTGGAACTTGAATGTGGAAAGTGGTTTGGTCAAAATATCAGCAATTTGATCTGAAGTGGAGCAATATTTTATGGTGATTAACTTTTCTTCAATTTTTTCTTTGATGAAATGGAATCGTACATCAATATGCTTGCTTCGGCGATTCAATACACCATTATTGACCAAGTGATAGCAGTCTGGTTATCAATATTCAATACTGCAGGTACATCTTTGTTAGGGCGACCGCATATTTCCTACTTTCAGATCCGATTATCAGGGCATCTGAAGCTCAAATACCTATAAGTTTATGCGATCATATCGCACACCTACGATCAGATATCCGATCGGACTTCCGACTCGGATGCAAGAACAGAGCGTCCTACCAATCGAACCTATTAAAAATCTGATCCGACTACCGGGAGGCAAGCCGTGCATTGTTTCTGCATAGTATACCGCAAATAATGATTATATTTGTAGGTTTCATTCTTAGTTTTATCAGTTTTGACTAATGAGTAAAGAGAAAAGACTTAAGATGCAATGTGTGAAACTGACTTTGTTGAATTCTTTTTGTATTCAACGGATGTATCCAAGGCATCGCTTTATTTATTCGTTGTGAGAGTTGAAAAAAATTGTCAAAAACTCATGGTTCATTTTCTGTGCGGTGTTTGAGAACATAACTACTGTATTGTAATTGTAGTAGTCCGATTTGAAATCGTTTCAGACAATCATCGGGTCCGACTGTAGTAAATGTGCGGCCGGCCTTAGTGAGCTCGGAGACGAAACTCTTCAAGTAGGTCAAAACTTTAGCAGCTTCTATCGCAGCAATATACTCTGCTTCTGTTGACGAAGTAGCCACAATCACAGATTATAGAAACTTACAGATGAGACGGCAGACAAGGAACATTATTTGAGGAGAGAGAAAGAAAAGCGCAAAATTTAAAGGGCCACACTGACATCTGACATTCAAAGACCTCTTCTACTTCAATCTTTGACAGATGTCAGATGATACAATAACAACAAGTGTTCTCAATCTCAGTATAAACCGTTGATAAAATCCGTTGATCATTGATTTTCGTTATTAGGAAAGATATACCATTTACATTTATCCTTGAAGTATAACGACTAGTGATGAACAGAATAAAGCACCTCACAGGGGAGACGGAAGACATTATTGTAATACAGAAACTGCAGAAATAGTAACAGCAAATCGGACAACATCAAATTACATAGTTTTCCATATGGAGAAATTAAGTAGGTACTTTTTTGTTTATTTAATGACATAAAATACTCGTTTTCTACCCAGGAACAATCATTAGAAAAAGCAAAGGGTTGGATTCTTAAATGAATTAAATTATTACGATTAATGATAGTGATTTAACAGATTGATGTGTATGTGTTTTCTTGAGATATTTCTAGTAACTTCTAGTGAACTGTTTTAGTCATAAGAAAGAATGTTCGACAATGATTGGTTGTACCATTATTTCCAACCAATCATATTTTCTTATGACTTCAAAAGCCATATTAATGTGAATAATTTGTCTGAAATTGTATGGCCACTGTTGAGGTCATATCGACACTCCCAACGAACAAAGACGTAACTCATTTTTCAACATATTTCAGGAGAGCCAAAATACTGAAATTTTGTTTCAATATTTAAATCGAAATACAAATTTTTTCAAGAAGATTTCTTGGTAACTAGTTGGTCTAGAGATACGGCTTTTTTATCACCAGCATCAGTTTTTTAAGCTGAATACGCCTACACCTATAAATGAAAATATCTGTAACTTTAGTTACGGCTTTGTTCGTTGGGGGTATCGATATCAAAGTTCAATAAACTATTTGATCTTTTCAATTCTTCTACGCTATTATACATGCACTGCATTCAAAGCATTCAAAGGGGAAAAGTTTGAGTTATATTTTTAACAGGAGAATGCTTTCTCAATGAATTGAAAGTATTCAAGGGGCCAAAGAAAATTTACGTTAAATTCATTGATTGTTGGGGGCTTCATATTTTTGTTTGCCAGAAAACTGAACCAAGACCCATTAGAAGATTTCTTTAGTTGTATCAGACAGCAGAATGGTTATGCTGAGAACCCTACTTCAATTCAGTTCACTAGGGCATTCAGAAAATTGTTCATTTTGAAAATAATTTAATTAAAAGTATATGAACTGTGCTCCAAATCAGAATTTCAGACTTCAAAATACCTGTAACTCGAATTGATGTATTTTCAGTGAAATACTAGGAAGCAGATTGTACATAATTTTGTAATAGTCCATTGTGACTATCAAGAATGTTATTATCTGGAACAAAATGCATTCAAATAAGTATGTGACTATATGATTGATAAATAGTACTTGAACATTAATTCATGTGAAACAGGTGGAACATTTTCAATGGGAAAATAATGAAGAATATGTGAAAATATTACTGTATTAATTTGTCACAATATTTCGAAAAAGTAATACCCAAATATGTATTTGGATTCTCATCAATTTTGATTTCAAACTCCCCCTGTAGTGTTGAAATAATGTATCAAAAAATATTCCAAAATAATACTCGCTGCTCCATCTAACAGTATTTCCTACAACCCTAATGAATTATGTCTGTCTCTTTCTAATATAATAAAGTCAGTTACCGAGTTTCACAGGAGAGCTATCGTTGTCTTTTATTCAGTCCATTTGTTCGCCTTTTTATCAGTTGTATCACCCGGTATGTTCGGAACTCGATGTGTATTCATTTAGACAAAAAAAGTACTCTCGCGCTCCCCCAATGGCATATCTTGGTACTACCGACAAGAAGACAAGAAGAGTCGATTTTGAATAACTGTGCGTACCGCTGCCCTTTTTATTACAATTTTTTCCCGTTTTGGATCGGTATCTCGACGTTACGAGTGCTACCTTTTTTTTTGAACAATTCATGTGTGTTTTGAAGACAGATGGACATAGGAGGAAATTCTGTGCGCAGAAGTGAAGATCCCGAAGTTACAAGAGGTTGGTCGATATTTGCATTTAAGGTTTGCTATTGATCGATATTGAAAAATTTTACATTTGAACTCAGCAATTACAGTCCGCTATTCCTTTTTTTTACGCCCACCATTCCTATTCAAAATCTTAACAGGTTATGGGCCCAGGACCATTATAGACGAAAATAAATTGTTCACGCGTATAGTTCCGTTGATACAGTAGAAATAGACTCGTCAATACTCCGTAAAAATTGTAAGTTTTTTTTGTGATTGGCGTCGTGTCGTGTAGGCAGAACCAAGATGGCGTTTATCAACTATCTTGCCAGTGTTCCAAAGTTGCAAGGCCGCGATAATTACGAGGAATGGTCGTTTACCATGGAAAATTTCCTCGTACTGGAAGGCTTAGATGGAACGGAAACCGATGCTGGACAAATTGAAAAAGCAAAGGCTAAGGTTGTGTTGTCTCTCCAGCCCTCATTGTATGTACACGTGAAGGAGGCAAAAACGGCTAAGGAAGTTTGGGACACACTCAAGAAGCTGTACGAAAACAAGAGATTGGCAAGGAAAATTTCTCTTCTCCGATACTTAATCTCATTGAGGTTAGAAAATTGTTCATCAATTGTCGAATATGTCAATCAAGTTATCGAGACATCCCAGAAGTTTGGTCGGACAGGACTCGAAACTTGATACGTTGTTGGTAGGAAGTTAACTTTTGGCGGGATTGCCGGATCGATTTTCGCTATTACCACCGAATCTATGAAATCGAAGTTACTGGATATGCAACTAAATGGCAGCACAATTCGACAGGTGGCGCGTTCGCTGGTAAATTTGGCTTTGGCAATCGGATTCACAAAGGTAAAAGTCAAAACAAATATGACAGCCGAAACAAAAACAAAGCTGAAATAATTTGTTTCAAATGTCGCAAGCTAGGACATTTTATGTCCAAATGTCCCCAATCCAATCAAAACAAAGGTATGGAAAAGCAAATAAAGAGTGCTTTAAATGTTCTTTCAATTTCAAATTTCAATAACGATTGGTATTTTGGACTCAGGAGCGAGTATTCACTTAAGTTGCAGACAGGATTGGCTATTAATTAAACCAAAGAAATTATGGTTGCAGATATTAGCAAAATCGCTGTGCAATTGAGTGGCGAGGTTGATATTTTCAATAAAGTTGGGGAAGAAAACTTTGAAGTAGAAGTCAAAAATGCTCAGTATGTTCCTGAATTGGCTACCAACTTATTGTCAGTAAGTGAGCTTTTAAAAAATGGTAATTCTGTTGAGTTTGACCATGAAAGTTGTAAGATCTTCAATACCAACAAAGTTCTAGTAGCCAAAGCTTTTTTGAGTGATGGTGTGTATAAGCTAGACACTTCCAATAGATGTTTTCTTGATGGGGCAAGTTTCAACTACTGGCGAAACATGGCACAGAAGGCTAGGTCATATAAACTCCAGCTATCTAAATAAAATGAGGGATGGTCTAGTAGTATGGCCAATTGATGATCAAACTTCAAAATTGTGAAGTTTGTTGTGAATGAAAGCAAGCTCGACAACCTTTCACACATTCCAGGTCTAGGGCAACTGGACTACTTGATGTAGTGCACACGGATCTAGCAGGACCAATGGAAATAACTTCCATCGGAGGTTCGAAGTATCTTGTGCAATTTCAAGATGATTTCAGTCGGTTTTCATTTGTATACTTTGTCAAAACAAAAGCTGAAACTTTTGAAAGATTCAAAGACTTTCAAAGTTTAGTAGAGAAGTAAGTTGGCAGAAAAAACAATGACTCATTTACCAAAGGAAAAACGAAGACAATGGGACAAGAAATCTGAAAAGTTAATTCTAGATGGATTTTCAGAAACCACAAAGGGCTATTGTTGTTAAAATTGTTATTTCCTTCAACCAGCTGCACACTCTTGAGAGTACAACTCTCAAAAGTCTTCGAAAGACTTGTCCGAGCTAGGGAAGACGCAGCCCTTACCTTGTGATGCACGTGCACGAGACCGATGACCATGCTGGGAATCGAACCCATGACCCTTAGGCTAAAAGACAAGCGCTCTACCATCATCACCATCACGGCCCATTCTATCGACTTTACAATAAAAAAACAGGCCAAATATCTACAAGTAGAGATGTACATATCATTGAAAAGAAAAGAAGCAGTGACACTGTGCATTTCTATTTAGAAGAAAATACAAATGAAAATGATCCAAACAAAAATCAGGAATTTCATTCAGTACAGAAGATGATTCAGAATATACAGAGCAAAGTTCAAATGAGGTAGTATTTTATGAAGAGGAAGTCAGTGATGAAACCCATGTCCCTGAAGATAATGAAAATGTCGCTCTTCCTAAAAACATTAGAAGATCTCAAAGAGAGAGAAAACCCAAATCTTTTGAAGACTATGTGACCTATTTTACTTCAGAAGAGCAAACAAACTCTGAAGAAAATCCAGTTTCAGTAGGAGATCCAAATTCAGTGGCAGATGCTCTTGCAGGACCAAATCGAAGCAGATGGATAAGTGCCATGACCGACGAAATGAAAAATTTTAGTGAAAATTGTGCACGGGACCTAGTGGACCTTCCGGTCTTTCAAAGAAAAAAATAGATAGTGATGATTGCATAACTTATAGGGCTAGCTTAGTTGCTAAGGGTTTTGGCCAGAGGCCAAGTATAGATTTCGATTAAACGTTTTCCCCAGTCGTAAAGCATTGTCTGTCAAACTTAAATTAGATGTTTACCATCTGGATGTTGTAACATCTTTTTTAAATGGAAAACTGGAGGAAACCGTGTTCATGGAAATACCAGAAGGTTTTGACACTGAAACCAAGACAAAGTCTTGAAATTGAATAGAGCTATCTACGGTTTAAAACAGTCTTCTCGTGTCTGGTATAAAGAAGTTGAAAATGTGTTAGTAAGTTTGAAATATAAAAGGAATGATCATAGGCCTTGTGTTTTTATTAAACGTGAAGACAGTTTTGTAACCATAATTGCCTTGTATGTAGACGATTTTTTTATTTTTTCTAACTCAGTGCAAGAATCAGATTTTTTGAAAGTTTAAAACAAAAGACTTGGGTAAACTTAACCAATGTTTGGGCATGAGAGTTAGGATAGACGAAGGCAATATTAGGTTAGATCAAGAACAGGATATAAATAATATATTAAAAAGATTTAACATGAGTGAGTGTAAGCCTGTAGGTACCCCCTCATGGATAAAAATTCAAGTTTTGATGAAACAGAAACCAATGTTTGTAAAAGATTTGCCTAATCACTTATCAACAGTTGTAAGGTTGTTTAATGTATTTATCTGTATTGACACGACCAGATATTACTTTTGCTGTGAATTTTCTTAGCCAGTTTAATAATTGTTATACAGAATCACATTGGAAAAGTGCTAAGAGAATTCTGAGGTATTTAAATGTTACAAAATAATTTTTTCTGAAATCGTTCAAGAATGCCCACTTTCTCGGAGCAACTTCAGGCCTCAAAATACGCTAATCTAGTATTTTAGTCCGTTGCTAAGCAACGAACTTTCCCGGACCGTTTTCAGCACTAAACTGTACGGGAATAGTTATTATCCTAACAAGTACGGAAACAGTACCATTCCCGCATGAGACTGCCGTTACCCAAACGACGCAATGCGGAGTTCGGGTAAGCAGTCGAGTGCGGGATAGTACCTCGTAGTAAAAGAACATTCCCAGACTTCAATGCTTGTTGGCCTCGGCTTATCGCCTCGGCCAACAATTTACATTGTCGTCCGGGAATGTATTGCTTTTACTACTAGATACACAATATACTATTGTTTACAATATGATGATAATTCATTTTGATTCATGTTGATTCGGATTTTGCAAGCAATACTTATGACAGGAAGTCATACACTGGCTTCGTTTTTAAACTAGCAGGTGGAGCTGTTTCATGCAAGTGCAAAAAACAAACCACTATAGCTTTAAGCAGTACTGAAGCTGAGTACATGGCTATCACTGAGGCTTCAAAAGAAGCCATTTACTTCAGAAATCTATTGTCAGATTTGTTAGGTATTTCTAAATGTATTACTATTCACAATGATTATCAAAGCGCTCAAAAGTTGGCTATGAACCCTGTATTTCATAAAAGGTCCAAGCACATAGATGTTCGCTACCATTTTATTCGAGAAGCTATTTCAAATAAATTGGTTAACCTCAAATATTTGCCCAGAGAATTGGCACAGATGAAATGCTAGCGCATGTGTTGACCAAAGCACTTTGTTTCCCGAAACATTCCAAGTTTAGTTGTGAATTAGGTTCAGGAAAGAATGTGGTGAAATAATGTATCCAAAAATATTCCAAAATAATACTCGCTACTCTATCTAACAGTATTTCCTACAACCATAATGAATTATGTCTGTCTCTTTCTAATATAATAAAGTCAGTCAGTTAACGATTTTCACAGGAGAGCTATCGCTGTCTTTTATTCAGTCCATTCATATTCAAAATCTTAACATGTAGATGATCGAAGAACTTTTGCATTTTTTTATCGTCAGAACCCTTAAGCAAACCGTAATCTATATGTATTGCAAGAACCATTGATCTATCTTCATTTACAAATACACATTGTTCGGTTTTGAGCTGAATCAGACCATGCTTTTGTGGGATATTCGTAAGTTTTTGGTTCCATAGTGCTGGTGCCAGTTTCAAGCCGTACAATGATTTTTGTAGCTTGCAAACCTTATTTTATTCTCCATATCCTTCAGGTAGGCTCAAGTATACAGGGTGTCCCAAACTCGATGGCCTATTAGAAGTTTCTGGAAAAGGGGACGTAGGATTATTTTGAAAATTAGATTCTTGGATAATCAGTTCTGCTCTATCGATCTAAAATATTTTCAACGCTGCGGCGTTGCCGCTTCTATCGAAAAGTAGCAAAAACTTTGATATTTTAAATGGAATACCCTGTATATTATTGCATTTTTCGCATTGCTATTGCTTTTCGATTATTTTCATATGATATTTCCCTATACCTATCTCCATTGGCTTTCGAGAAATTCATTAATTACTTTATTTTTTGTACGAAACATAGCTTCAATTAAATGTTTATTACTGCATTATTTGACTACGTAGAAAGCTGATATTCTGAATGTAGTTTGACAATGTCTTGTCTTTTAGTTATAACCAAGGGAATTCGGTCTTCATTATACAGGGTCGTTGAAAATTTGTGATTTTACCGATACATACAAAAATGGTGAAAAGTGCATTTTTTCAAATGGAACACCCTGTATACTATCAAATATCCTGAAACAATTGAATTCTCTTTCAAATGATGTATCATGTTCCTATACCAAGATAGTCAGGTTTCCGAAATAAAAGCAAAAAATATAAATTGGATTACTTTGCCGTATTTCGTATTGGATAAGTATGAAATGTCATGGAACATGTCATTACGATAATTCGAAAATTAGTACATTAATAATAAAACGTTTGCGCGTTCACTAACGTAAATTTCATTCACGGAACACTACTATCATTTCCATTTTCCAGTATATCGATTCGAAATAAGTGATATTTCCCATTTGAAATAATCTGTAGTGTGCCGTGACCAGAAAAGAGCAAAACAATCTGTTGGTTTGATAAACAGTGAATTTAATTGTGTTTCTGTCAGAAAGAAGTATAAAAAATGGATTATAATGCATATTCAAATGCAGATATTTTAAAGATATTTTATGTTCATGGTGAGTGCCAAAGAAATGTTTCCAGAACGTGCCAGAAGTTCAATGACCTCCATCCAAATTTACCACAAATGAATAGAAAAAAAAATCCGAAGATTCGAACGGATCTATGCAGTTTACGGAATGTTGAAGCGCCAAGAAATCAAATCAAGCCGATAACTGGAGATGAAGTGAATCAAATTAATGTCTTGGGGTATTTCCATGCTCATCCTCATGTATCATTAAGAAGAGCTACTTTGGATTTAGGTATGACTCGCACTTCGATATGGAGAATTTTAAAGAAACATAAAATGCATGATTATAAATTCATAAAAGCTCATGCTCAAGTGATAAACGTGTTGATTTCTGTGAATGGATTTTAACATGGACTTATGAAGACCCAACTGTCATTCAGTAAATTATATGGTTAGATGAATCTAAATTATCAAGAAAGGGAATATTTAATCGCAAAAACAATAATTTTTGGACTACAGAAAATCCTCATTTTATAAAAGAAAAGGGGAATTCAAGAAAATTTTTGTTTAAATGTATTTTGTTTGCTAGTGAACAATAAATTATCGTATAGTATTTATGAAGAAAACTTGAATTCAAGAAAATATTTGAATATATTGAGAACAATAGTTAGTGACAATTTGCCGTTTCATGAATATCGAAGTTGTTGGTATCAGTTGGACGGTGCCCCCCTCACTGTACACAAGAAGTGAGCAGAGAACTGACTACAACTTTTGAAGATCGTTGGATAAGACGCTTGGGTCCACAGCCTTGGCCACCGCGATTCCCGGATCTAACTCCTCTAGATTTTTACTTCTGGGAAAGAATCAAACAGATGGTTTATGAAACACTAGTGAATTCGAGAGGCGAATTGAAACAGAGAATAATTCGTGCTCTCGAGGAAATTCGACTAGAAGAGGTTTAAAGAGCAACCATCAACCATGTAATGACTTAGATTCACGAATGTTTGCGTGTAAATGGTCAGCACTTCAAACACATGGATTAGCGGTAAATTTTTCCTTCATTTGTTTATTGATTGGAATAAAAATTGAGTTCTACTTGAGGTGAATTATGATTTCTCAACGCAGACACAGGTTTTTCAGATACTCTGAATGCAACTCCCTGATTTTTTCGGTTTATGCAATATTAGTTTTTGCCAAGTTTTGGTTTTGGCAAAGACTCTATAGAAAAAAATTAAAAGTATCAATATCCAATGAACAGTTAAAAATATGGGACAAATTCCACAAAAATGAATCAGATTTTCATTTGAATAGTTATTATCTTCCACTTTGATTCTTTTCTCATAAAATTCACGTTACCGAATGCGCAAACGTTTTATTATTAATGTACTAATTTTCGAATGATCGTAATGACATGTTCCATGACATTTCATATTTATCCAATAAGAAATATGGAAAAATAATCCAATTTTTATAGAAAACTTGCTTTTAGTTAGGAAACCTGACTCTCTAGGTATAGGAACATGATACATCATTTGAAAGCAAATGCAATTATCTTTCAGAATATTTAATAATATACAGGGTATACCATTTGAAAAAATGCACTTTTCACCATTTTAGTATGTATCGGTAAAATCACAAATTTTCAACGACCCTGTATAATGGAGACCGAATTCCCTTGATTATAACTAAAAGACAGGACATTGTTAAACTACATTCAAAATCTCAGCTTTCTACGTAGTCAAATAATGCAGTAATAAACATTTAATTGAAGCTATGTTTCCTACAAAAAATAAAGTAATTAATGAATTTCTCGAAAACCACTGGAGATAGGTATAGGGAAAAATTATATGAAAATAATCGAAAAGCAATAGCAAAGCGAAAAATTCAATAATATTCAGGGTATTCCATTTAAAATATCAAAGTTGTTGCTACTTTTCGATAGAAGCGGCAACGCCGCAGCGTTGAACTATTTCAGATCGATAAAGCAGATCTGATTATCCAAGAAAACAAATTTTCAGAATAATCCTACGTCCCTTTTTCCAGAAACGTCTAATAGGCCATCGGGTTTGGGACACCCTATATATAATCATTGAGTTCTGCGAATAGGAACGCAGTTTTCACGTCAAATTTCGTAGTTCTTCATAGAGGCAAATTAGCCTTCTCAGGTTATCAGTTCTAACAACAGAACTGAAGATTTTATTGTAATCAATGCCCCCACGTTGCTGGCATCCTCGAACAACAAGGCGAGCACGATACCGACCATCATCTTTTATCTTGAATATCCATCTGCTATTGATTATTTTCTTGTCCTTTACTTCACTTCTGTCGACTAATTTCCATGTGGAATTTTTCACATGTGCTATTTTTTCTTCTATTGCCTCCTTCCATTTACTTTTATCTGAAGTAATTTCTGTAAGGAGCGGCTGTGAAGATTCCTCATTTATCTCGAAATTACTATTTTCAGAATAGCTACTCTCTGTATTATCACACTATTTTCTTCACGGTCAATGAAGTATTCAGTTTGTCTGTCTTCATCTGAAGTACTTTTTTCGTCCTCATCTTTTGATATTTATCCCTCTTTCGAAAGACAAATTGTGTGAGCTCCTATCATTTTGATGCATTTCATCAGAAAATACTACATCTCTTGATATTATCACTTTGCATTTAGATTCATCCCATAGTCCATAACCGTTGGGCGCATAGCCCAAGAAATTTGAGAGCGTTTTTCCAATTTCTTGATACCTACTAAATAGAAGCCCAACTAAGTGTGGATTCATGCAGCACCAATTAACAATTATCAAGTAGCAATTATCTATTAACAATTACCAAGTACAAGTTGAACTCCTTGTATTACAATGAATGCATTCATGCAGACAATTAACAATTATCAATTATCAAGTAACAAGTAGAAGTTGGCCAACTTTTATCTTTCTACTCCAATTGAACGAGATTTTCTTCTAGTGCGCAACTAGTACGCAGATGATCGTGGATTGGTCAGTATAATGATGGAAAGCATCGAAAATCAACAAAAAAAATGCTTGAGTAGCTTCCATTTCAATGATAATCGTGAATGCACAAAATTGATTATAAACATTTGGAAAACGAATAGAATCTGAATGTTTAAACAGTTTCCACGACAAAGTGAGGTTAACTGAAATGGCACGGATCTGCTTTGTGCGCATGCTCACTTGTTCTTTGGTAATTGTTAATTTGGGTGCATGAATGCAGCATTTTCAATACTTGCTAATTGATAATTGTTAATTGATAATTGCTACTTGATCGTTAATTGGTGCTGCATGAATCCACACTTAGTCTTTAAAACGCACACCAGCAGAAAAATGGTTCAATAAAATACCAGATCTTTCAAATTTGAAACTATTTATTTACGCTAAAATGCCTGTACAGTACAAAGCTTCTCCCCAAAATGTCTATTTTAGTCCGGAATCGAATAGTAGAGCTCTTGTTTTTTCCATTAGCGATCTGTTAAGGCGTTCAGCAGAGCCATTCAACATAGGAGTATGAGGAATGGTATAATCTAGTACTATTTCTTTTTCAAAACACCAATTTTTTAAAGAGTTACTAGTGAACTCTCCGCCATTGTCACATCGTAGCTTATGTAGTTTCATATTCCATTTGCTCTCTACTTCTGCAGCAAAATCTTTGAAATTTGGCAGCTTCACTTTTGTGTTCCAACAAATATACTTGGGTATAATGAGTGAAATTATCCAAAAAAGTGATAAAATATTTATTGGTATTTCTACTTCACAAGATCCGTATGAACTAATTTCAAAGGTCTGGTAGCTCGTGTACGCTCATTTTTGAAAGGTTTACGACCTTGTTTGGAATCCTGACAAACTTTGCAAACTCCAATGTTAGATTTATGGAGTTCAACTCCTCTAGCTATTTTTTCCAGCTTTTTCATATTGTCGTAGCTCAGATGACCTAGTTTTCTGTGAATGTTAATTTTTGTTTACGTTACTATCAACTAGGTACAAGCCAGATTTGTCAAGTTTTCCAGTTAATACTAGCTCTCCATCTTTTTTCACAGTGACTTTATCATCAGTAAATTCTATATCCACCTTTTTGGGCGATGGCACTGACACTCAGAAGGTTTCTCTCTAGATACGGTAAGTACAGAATATTATTCAAGTCGCACTGAACAGCTTCTACTTGTCCTACTGCTTCTGCTTCTATGAATTCTCCCTTTTTGGAAGAACCAACTATTTTCTTAGTTTTTGACTTCTCAAAAAGAATATCTCGATGGTATGTCATATGGGACGAACTTCCATTGTCTAGAACCCATTTGCTCTTTTCTGAATATTTTTCACATTCGAATGTGTTAAGAAACTCACATGTACTCTGCTCATATTAGACTTGTTTCTTCTGCCACTTCCTTGAGAGACATCATTTCTTAGAAATTCGTCTGTCTTTTTATACCGAGAGTCCCTTCAGTGTGATTTCATCGTCCACAAAATGCACATGAAGGAAACTTCTTGAATGATTTCTTTGGCTGATCTTTTTATTTGGAAGGGCAGTACTTAGCTAAGTGAGGTCCATTACAAGTATAACAGCGGATTTGTTTAGCTTGGAAAGCAACGGGCACTAGATTATTTTGTGAACCAGACAAATTCCTGTTTTTTTCTCGATTCAACCTAGTCTGAAGATTGGTAATGGTATTCTGGTTATCCGGGTTTGAATCCCAGGTTGTATTGAAATGAGGTTGAAAATGATTGGGTAGAATTGACATGATCCGTGCGATATGCATACTTTTATCAATGTTATTATTTACTGTTCGTGAATTTACCGAGACAACAATATTTTCAAGTTTACTCAAGTTCGTCTGTACTTGAATCGTACTTAAATGTGGAAAATTGCTCGAATGAACTGCACTTAACGCGAGCATCAAGATCGGACAGTTTTTGTAGTTTTTGGAACATCTCTGCAGCATTATCACAGTTCATCACACGTATTTTGTTCCACTTTTCAACAGTGAAAACAATCATTTTCTGAGCCTTTGCTTCTTTTTGCATCCATAGACTTTCAGCCTCTTCATTATCAGTGTCTCTCATGACTTCGGTTCCAAGAACTACTCTGTCAAGTTCTGCATCTTGGAGTAAAATGAACAGATCAAATTTCCAAAGCAGACAATTGCTACCATCAACAAGGGTTTCAAAATGGACAAGATGGGTGTCTTTGTTATTCATTTTCCTTTCTTCTGATTCCACACTTTTTTAAGCAGTACCTAACTGAGTAGTACAGTACAAAACCAACGCTCGTGCCAGACAATTCCAATGACTTTTTCGAATGAAAATCAATGTCCAGTTGATGACAATTCTTGATTTTTATCTCCTTATCACAATCACAGTTTTGAACTTACTGGGCCCATTACCTGTTGAGCAGGGTTCTTGAGAGAAAGCAAGTTCGTTGTTGTGGCAATGATTTAATAGTAATAATCATACCCATACAACATATACAGCAATACGAATAAGGAGCGACATTCAGCCCTATGCTGTATCACTTCTGTTAAAAATAACGTCACCGTTATTCGCCATTTCCGTTACTTTGCTATTGCTTGGGAATAGGCGAACGGAAATGGCGAATAACGGTGACGTTATTTTTGACGGAAGTGATACAGCATAGGGCTGATTGACTGACTGACTATCATGACAGCATTATTTATAATCAAAATACTCGTATAGGGTGATCTTGCAGTTATACCTACAGGGAACATAATGTACAAAACTATTTGTTCCAGCAAAAACTTCAGTTTTATTGAAACCTACTAGTGGAAGAAGAACAACCATACAAGGTGATCAAAGAGGCTTGAAATAGATGACTGTACATATAGGTATATTGTTTATATTAACATAAATAATTTTTTATATCCACTTGACCTTTTCAAACTTTGCCTAGATTAAATTAAAAAAATAATTAACTTATAATTTATAATAAACCCTAATAATTATTATTTCTTCATCATTAATATATCTTCTGTATCATCCATTTTACAGGTTTACATATGTTAATAAAAATAAAAATATCGATTTATAATAATATATGTACATAAATTTATATAAATATTTTATTACACACCGAACAATTCAATTACAAGTGGATTAAATAAACGTAAGAAATAATGTTCAGCGTACATACGTCTGCTTGGGTAATACTTAAGATTTTGTCGTTTGTTAAAGGGTTTTCGCAATATACACATCTGCCGTGAAAAATAAAACTTTCTAAGACTGCAATGATCAAAATATATTAAAGGCAAACCTGGACAAGAACTCTCAAAATTTTATACTTTTTGGCACTTTAAAAATTGTCTGCCGCAGCGCTACGCACGCGATAATGGTCAGCCATAGCGGCAAGCTGATCATGGCGCAGAGTTTTCGGTAAGACATGGGGTCTGGAAGCAAAAATGATTTATTGGTCATACCAAACGACTAAAAAACCTATGGTCACCTACGCCTTACTGGTATGGTAAACAAAAATTCAACAAATTTCAGCACAAATTGAGCTGAAGAAAGTGCATCGGCTAGCTTGCCTGGGAACCACAGGAGCAATATTCATCTGCCCTACTACAGCTCTAGAGGCAATGCTAAACCTTCCACCCTTGCACCTATGTGTAATGAAAGAAGCAGCAAATGCGGCTGCTCCGTTCCAAAACACAGTATCCAACATTTTTTCAGAAAATGAAGTTTAAATATTTTTGGATATACTGTGTTTAGGCGCATCTTTCAACCCGACCTGTTTGTTGATAGCTGTACTAATTTCAGAGATATGATATACTCCTAACTTAGTATGTGCAACCCCTTCAACGCCAAACAAAAACACTAAAACTTGTATTTCTCCCAATTTTGTTTTTTTCACATAATGGGTTTTGGAATGGAGCAGCCGAATGGTGCCTTCAGGCTGTAACAGACACCAGATTTACACATAAACGGCCCTCAAATGCCAACGGATGCCTCAGTGTGGTATACAGATGAATACAAGATGGACCAAGGGGTTGGAGTGGGCGTTACAGGGCCAAATTTCAGGCTCTCAAAACACCTTGGCAAGACCCCAACCATCTTCCAAGCAGATGTTCATGCTATAGAGATCTGTGTCCAGGAATGTCTTGAGAGGGGCATCCGAAGGGCAAAAATCAATATACCATCAGATATCCAAGCAAGATGACTTGGGACTGGAAACAAACCCTGGGACAATTGGCAACAAACAATCAGGTAACCCTAATGTGAGTGCCAAGTCACAGGAACATCAAAGGCAATGAGGAAGCAGACTGCCTTGCCAAAGAAGGAGCAAACACGCCACTTCCCGGCCCAGAACCCTTCTGTGGACTCTCCAAAGTCCACTTAAAAGAATAGTTTCGACGCTGGGAATTCGATGAAATGAAATCTCACTGGAATGAAGTGCCAGGACAAAGACAAGCGAAAAGGCTAGTGAGTCTGTCATGTATTCTAATAACTAATGAATCTTAGTATAATTCTGCCTCCGATTGTACATGCACAAAAACGATTTATTATAAAAACCACGACCAGTGTAACCTGCCAATACGAACATGATAGATAATAAAGCATAGTTGACTGAGATAAGTTATTTCATTTGCTTCATAACGAGGAAAGCTAAACAGCTTCTCGAGTTGGACAAAAAAGACTTGAAATTGGCAGTGCCATCTGGGATTTCACCTCAAAAAGATGGGCAGGTCAGAGAAAGATAGTTGCCGCTACTGCGAGAACTTCGCGGAAACTGCAGAACATCTGTTCTGCGAATGCCTAGCGCTCTTCTACAAGAGGCTCAAATTCCTGCAAGGACATCAGGGGGAACTTAACTCCCAAGAAACTGATAAACTTCGCACGAAATCTCAGAATCCCGGGTCTTGAATAGATATAGGATCGAGGTGCTTGTGAGGCTGCACAGCCCACACGACCACCCTACTATCTACAATGGTCTGCCATTGCTATTTTTGAATAATATTAATAATGTATTATAACATATTCAAACGGCAGACATCGTCAAATACATTTGGAATTGGCCAAATTTTCATACCTGTCTCATCTGCGCACTAATCACGATTGCCGCGCTGGGCTTGGTGAGTCCCCACCTCATATATGGTAGATATAAAGGACTCACTGTACATAAATCCAGGTCTGTCAAATACATACAGGATACAGGTAGACTATTAGTTTTTGCGAGTAATACTGTTCAATGTTCATTCAGTGCCGGTTCAACCACTGGAAATACAAAATTGTGAAGTATTTTGCGAAAATAATCCTCATTTTTCACCTGCCACTCATGTTCTTTGATATCTAAAAAACGGCGCGGCACCTGGTGTTGGGGTGACTCCGTACCAAATTATCTGATCTTGCATTAAGAGTCTTTAGCCTTCGAAATAGGAAACGTATATCGCCAGATGGCAGTGCGAGTTCGCACGATAAAATGAATCCAAACTCCGCCCTATTTATAACAAGACGATTGCAGTGCGGTACAGTACCGGCCGTATTTAATGATTCCGTGCTCGTTCTTCAAAATTTCAAACAGAGGTTCAAACTTGTTCATTTTCTATTTTCGTGGTAATCTGAAAGTTTGCACGTACATTTCAGATCATTATTATATACTGGATTCCAGTTATAGAATGTATCGAGGATTGAAAAAATATTCCAGAAAAATGCAAAATCTGAGAATGTCTAGAAAGATGAACCGTTCAAAATAATATATCTAGTTTGAAGAGAAACTATTTCGGATTTGAGAGATAAACATTGTTTAGGAAAATAAATTGCGGAAGAGATGAGTGGTTATGGTCCGATTCGATTCAAAATTGGTATGTGGGGCTTTTCCGGGTCTGAGGTTATGAATCTTTTGACAAAATTGATGAATTCAAGGTGGTGGAAAAGTTTTGCGATTATGTCCGATTCGATTCAAATTTCAGTTTTGAGAGTTTTTGGTGGACGAGTTCAAAATCACTGATTAGCAGTTTTTGGAGAAGATAATGATTTTTCTTTAAAAATTTGGGAATTCAAGATGACGGGCGTGCTTTATAGAAGATTGGTATTTTGGGGTTGTAGACAACGAATTTTCATCAATTCAAAATGGCAGCCCCAATATAACTAAAGGTTTTGTGATCTAAGGTCGTAACCTATTCAAAATTGTCACATAGGTGTTTAATTTAAATTGTTTCAAAAACATGGTCAGAAAATGAGATGTGTTATTCAGAATAATAAAAAATTGAGATGTCAAGTATCTGAATTGAAACGCATCTTTCAGATGTTTTCTTTCAAGTCCTTTCACGATATAATTTTTCTGCATCAATTCAGAAGGAAGGAAAGCATTTGTGATTTATAGTGTAATTCTAAAAAGGATATACCTTATCTAGAACTTTTCGGGGTAAATTAGATTTCTTCTCAAATTTAATACTCTAATCGTGAAAAATGGTGGATTACGTAATCCGAAATTTCCTCAAAAAATTCTATACAATAGGTATGTTCGTCGGCAAGTATTTAACAGAAAACAACTACTGCCCCCTACGACCGTTGAGTTAGATCTGTTTAATACTTGGCAAAGTTTCCTACAACAACTACTTTACAATGCATTTTAAATATTAAAGCTCAAATCATTTTTCGATTTAATTGGGGGAACACCTCCGTACCGGTTTCATGGTCCTTGCCAATCATCAACAACGAAGGCTAGTTCGACCCAATTGATTCGAAAAATGCTTTTAGCCTAATTGGAAATACCTGAGACAAATACTAAGGATGAATTCAGCGCCATCTCTGGGTTCCAGTTTTCTAAATTTTGGTATGCCAACTTGGCCCTGCTAAATGAGATAAGGCAGCCCCGTGAGCTCTGGTATAAAACGAAACATGTTTTGTATAGTTGATCCTCTTACCCCCAGAGAATTTGGCTACCAATCACTTTTTATCAGAACAAATTAAACAAAACTAAACACTATTGAACACAGAAATAGTAACTATTGATTCTTGATGATAAAAACAGACCGACTAGGAAACCTGAACAATGAAAGCCGTAACAATCCTCTGGTATTCGGTTTCCATTGCAAAAGTCAATGTTTCGTTTGTCTACCTTGCCGCAGTGCCCCATCGAAACATTCATGAAAAATCCAGTGCCGCTTTTCCACTTCAACGGAACATCAAAGACGCCGCCCAAAAACATTTTATTAGAAAGCAATGAAGAGCAGGGTATATAATTAATTTTTGGTAAAAATTTGCCACATATGCGAGATTCTCCCTAAATAGCCCTCACGAAGTGGATACTATATTTGCTGATAAATGTAAGTAAATATAATCCAAGATTTTCCCTTTTAATTATTTTACATCATTCTCACACACTAAAAACCCCTAAACTTGTCCGGTGCCATTTCAAATTATCAATTTCTGACAAAATATCATGATCTCCGACTACAAAATTCCGTATACCTTTACCAATTTAGAATCAAATCAAGCCATAATTCAGAAATTTCATCTGCTATTTTGATGCACCTTAAATTTTGAAATGTTGGCAACAAAATCATGATTTTTTCCTAACCCAAACGCTCTTCACAATCAGCAATCACAAAACTCGTCCAACATTCTGTTTTTTTCCTAATACAAGAATGTTATGATACATATGACTGGATGTGTAAAACAGACTTGCAAGATTTGACATAGTGTACACCTGCACACAAAAACACATATACAAACAGATGACGTTGGATAAAAACTGGTAATGGTAAAAAAAAGTATTCCAAAGTTCCATTCGACCAATAAGTTTTACCTTTTCCCGATCCGACCCTGTGCCTAAATTCACACTGACTTCATAATACTCTCTCTTTTCCTCAGCGACCATGTGGGAGGAGCAACCTGAGGGACGTGTCATTTGAAAGAAATTCATTTCCAATTCAGAATCCAGGTTTGTGAAATATAATTGATTTTCATCAATTGACTGCTAAAACGAACCTTTATTAGTTATCGTGGGCAAAATTAGAAAATTTCCCCATTTCGCGAAAACAACACATTCTTGTAAAATTATATCCAAATAAATTGAAGCCTCAAAAAAAAAGGGAAATGACTTGTAACAAAAAAGGGTTATACTTCAATACTGTAATAAAACCATATAAAAATATTCATTCGTATTGATGGTGGCGATGAACAAAAATGCTCAAAATTTAAGGGAAATATACTGTTTATTCATTTAATACTTGAAGAATATTTTTTTAAGAATTTTTATCTTTATATACTTACACATCCCTTCATCCATCAGAGAAAAAAAATCGTTTCTGATTCCCTTTTTTCCAGGGATGAAGACCCTCAAGTGTTTCTACATCATAATTCTCACTGAAACAGGGCTAACTGCAGATTTTGATCACTGCGAATTGGGCTTGGTTAATTACAACATTTATAGAATAGATTGCACCCTTGATTCTAGCAGAACATCCAATAGAGTCCACACAGTCAGGTACAACTGGACACGAAAGGACATGGCACACAGTTAATAGAAGAAAGCATCATCAGAGAAGACAAGTGATTACAGGGAAGAACATGACATACACTGCAGTAAAGGGCGTCCCCAAATTCACCACTTTACAGTACCGGATTGATAAGGATACAACAGCCGAGTCACTGAAGAAGCTGCTGATAGGTGATTTTCCAGAAGTAGTCCGTGAACCCCTAAATTCCAAATACCCCGAACTGTACTCCTCCTTCAAGGTGAAAACAATGGAAACAAACTTTCAAAAAGCAATGAATCCAGATGTCTGGCCATTTGGAGCTTGCATAAGCCGTTTTTTAGAGATGAGGAAACCGCGAGAAACTCCATCTCCACATTGAATTTTGACCCCGACTTATTCCTTCTGAATTCAGAGTATGAACGAAAACAAACTGAATAATCTGTGTATAGATCTATCCCATTTCAATATTAACATTATCTGTTCAACAGAAACGTGGTGCAGATCAGAAAATATTAATTCTCATAATATAAGTGATTTCGCTTTGAGCAGCAGTTATTGCAGCACTGGAATGAAAAGAGGAGGTGTTGCTATTTTCATCAATGAAAAATTACAGGCTTCCCAACTTGATCTCGGTGAGTACATTCAAGACACATATTGAAATATGTGCTTCGTACTGTAAAAGAGGCAGAACAAAGTTTCTCATCCTCTGCTGTTACAGATCCCAATTTTCTTTGATACACTTTATGACATACTTGATGAAATCTTTGAAGCTAATTTGAATATCCTACTATGTGGTGACTTTAATATTGACTCACTGTCAAAGTCCAATGACTTCAAAAAACTCTGTTCTATGCAAAGTTCAAAACCTGTGACAAGATATCTACAAATGATCATATATTTAGTAATTTCTCCAATGACAGAACAGACACCAATTTATCGAACCGGCATGTCAAAAATCATTATTACAGGGTTCCCACACTGGAAGCGAGAAAATTTTTCCTGACTTTTTCAGGTTTTCCCTAACCATGCACAAACTTGTTTCAGGACCAGAAGTCATCTTTCATAGAGTGATTAATACAAATAAGTAAATGAAAAACTCGTGTTCATCAAAATTCAATTCATAATATATAAAGAATTAAAAACCATCGAACAGGTATTTCAATGCTGCAACAACTACCAATATTCCATTCAGTGAAAAATTCGAAATTATCGATTCACGAAAAAAATTAAGTGAACATTACCACACTCTGACGTTACTATTTCCTCGAACCTCGAATCATACATAAAAAAGGGAGCATATTTTGCTTTCCGACAAGCAAGAATTCCTTTCCACAACACTTCCCAATAGGCAATTCGCATGGACCATTCAAACTATTTTAGTTGCGCCTGCGTGGTGTGCAATGTAATTTTAGGTTAAGTTGAGAAATGAACAATTGCTACATTTTCCAAAATAATGTCCGATATTTCATCTTATATACAATTGACTGCATATTTGCACTTACAAATGAAAACAAAAGACTTGGGACTACTATTCATGCGTTGTGAAAATATATCGGCGATTTGAATTTACCGCCTTAGTATCGATTCAAATATACCGCCTTGGCCAGGATAGTTCTGATTGGTTCATGCGGATTGCCTATTGGGAAGTGTCGTGGAAAGGAATTTTTGCTTCTGACAAAGGGAAACCGAAAACTCACGAGGTAGAAGTAAACATCGTAGGCTTATTCAAATTTCTGCCAATCATGTGCGAGTAAAGAGCAGTGGTCGACGAAAGACCGCGAAATTTAAAATTCATGTAGACAACAGGGACAGCTTAATTAATTTTTTTTATCTGAAATCAACTGATACGGAATTATGTATATCGATTTGGTTTTCCATATACATTCGTTGATTTCCCTGAGTTCTGCTCAAAACTCTAAAACTCCCTGACTTTTCCCTGATTTTTTCAACACTTTTTGATTTCCCTGACTTTTCCCTGTTTTCCAGGTCTGTGGGAACCCTGTATTACACAGCCATGCAATGAACTGAAAAGATCATTCAAAAATCACGCTGTTCTAGCATTTTACCAAGAATTACATAACGAGGAATGGGAAGAGGTACTCTGGTTAGAGGATTCTAACACGGCCTATGAGCGCTTTGTTGAAGTGTTTTTGCATTATTTTAACAAACACTTCCCCAAACGCAAACAATATTCAAATAAAAACAAATCAAATAATAAATTGGTTAATAATGAAGTGAGATCGTCTAGCGCAGATTTCCGAGATTTGTATATCTCGAAACTGGCATACCCTTACTTAAAGAAGTATACAAGGCCCGCAAATTGATACATGACAATTTAGTCTCTAACACTAAAAAGAAATACTTTTTTTTTTTCAATTAAACCAATTTAATATACATAATAATAAATAAATCTAGCATTTTGTTCCTAATCAGCCACATGCTTGTGATGGAACATTATAAGTGAAATATAATTTAATAACAATTTCTGTATTCACTATCATTAATATAATTTATACACAAACAACAATTTCAATCTTAAATATATCACAGTACAGTAGTTTGTTGATTTATGTGCTGTATCAAGTTAATTTTAAAAGAAGAATAGCTATCTATATTTTTTACAGGATTTGGCAATGAGTTGAAAGTTTCAAGACATTTGTATATAGGATTATTGAGTGCCAAGTTTGTTCTTACATTTGATAGGTAAAAGACATTTTGATTTCTAGTCTCATATGTGTGAGTTTCGCTAACTAAGTTGAATTTTGTGTTACATTTTTGTTGATTTTTTTGTAATTTGGTAAGTATATTTGCATTGTTCTATTTGTAATATTTGTTCCAGGGGCATTATTCCTGTTTCTTTATATATTTTCTCTGTATGTGTTCTGTAGTTATATCCAAATAAAGATTTCACTACCTTATTTTGAAGAGTCTGTATTTTTTTAAATTGTGTTGGTCGACATATACCCCAGGTTGTTATCAGATAGCGAAAAACTGACAGAAAGTATGCATTGTAAATCATAAGCCTATTTTGAGCATTCAGATAGCTACTACATCTATACAAGGCACCAATCATAGGGACTACCTTTTTTGAAATATGATTTGAGTGTTCCTGCCAATTCAGCTTATTATCTATAACCAGCCCTAGATATTTGGTGTATTCAACTATATTTATTTCTTGGGAACCAATTTTTATGGACAAAACACGGGTTTCCATATTTTTGTTTTTAAACAACATAAAAATTGTTTTATTAATATTTATTTTAAGTTTATTACTTAGGAGCCACTCGGCATACAGTTTTAAATCATTATTCACCAACTGTTCCAATTCAGTAAACATAGCCAAGAACAGTGTCGTCTGCAAATATATAGTAGCGAGCTTTCAAATTGGCATTTTTAAGGTCTAGTGTATGTAGAGAATACAACATAGGCCCCAAGACTGACCCTTGTGGGACTCCACAGGTAACAATTTTTAGTGTACTGTTGACATTGTCTAGTGACACATACTGTTTTCGGTCTCGTAAATATGTTTCTAGAAGATCTGCGCATTTACCTCTTATTCCCAGTAAGTTGAGCTTATTTATTAACATTTCGTGGTCGACTACATCAAATGCCTTTTGTAGGTCGACAAATATCGTTATGACATATTTTTTGTTATCTAGATTAGTTATAACGTGGTTCAAAAAGTCCATTGTGTCGCTCTGTGTGTTTGATTGCTTTTGGAAGCCTATTGGAATCTATCTAGCTCAACATATTTAATATGAAAACAATTGACCCTTTTTTTAAGAGTTTCGACAATGCACATAATACAGTTATGGGACGATAGTTTTCTACTTTATTTTTTGATCCTGCCTTGAAAATAGGAGTGATTTTACCATTTTTCAAAACATTAGGGAAGATTCCAGTTGCGAACATTTTGTTGACGAGTTTGACTAAGATTGGTATAATAAGTTCTTGAACTAAAAGCAGGTTTTTACAGTTATATTATCTTGACCAGGGGCAGCATTTATATTTAATTCATTTAGAGCTTCATTTATTTCATTATGGTTTGCTTCATGTAGATATATTGAATATGTAATAGTAATTTCTTCAAAGATATGTGCAGGTGGTGTATTTGCTTGATGGACGTTAATGCTGTCAACTATTGATTGACCTACGTTTGAAAAATGTGAATTGAAAGCACTTCCAAAATAAATTGAATAACTCGGATAATCCGTCAAGGGCTGCTTGGCAAATAACAAACGAATTGACCAATAAAACAAAAAAAAAAGACAACAAATAAATTTATCTCATGATCAGCTTGTAGAAAACCAGGACGAAATTGTCAATATTTTCAGTGAACTGTTTTATAATGCAGCTATAGATACAATAAATAAAATAAAGAAAATAACCATCAAAGACTTTTCACGTAACATAGATCAGTTGAAAGATTCAATCTTCCTGACACCCTATACTGAAAAAGCAATGGTAGACCTGCTGAAATCCAAACTTAAAAGTAAATATTCCTCGGGTTATGATGAAATCCCATAATTTTTTCTCAGAAAAGTAGTAGATGTAATTATAAAACCAGTTACCTATTTAATGAACCTATCATTCATGACATGGCTATTTCCCGAATATCTGAAAACTGGAAAAATTATTCCCATTTATAAGAAAGGTGACCAACACCTAACAGAAAATTACAGACCCGTTGTAGTTACATCAAGTATCTCAAAACTATACGAATATGCCTTCCTCCACAGACTACTCAGCTTTATGAAAAAGATAAAATCATTTCCGAAAAGCAGCATAGAGTTTTTACAGAGCACAAATCAACCAATACTGCGATTCAATCATATTATTCTTCTATTGCAAATTATGTTGACAGAGGTGAATGCCCTGTAGGAATTTTCGTTGATCTCAGCAGGGCCTTCGACTGCGTCAACTATAAACTATTAACCAAGAAACTGTATAGATACAGTATAAGAGGTAATGCACTTGGATTGGATAACCAGTTTTATATCGAATAGGAAACAATCTGTGTCTCCGAACCATACTCATTCGCAGTTACAAGAGGTAAACCTGGGAGTTCCACAAAGATCCATTCTGGCTCCAATTATCTTTAATCTCTTTACCAATGATATAAACAAAGTAAATATTCCAGCCTCTATTACCAGCTATGCTGATGACACATCCATATTAATTTCATATGTAGCCGATGTAAATATTACAAATAGAATAGACATTACATTATCTTCTCTAAAAGAATGGTTTGCTGATAATGACATATTTCTTAACAACAGCAAGGTTAGTGCTATCAGATTTCATACACGACAAAGAGAATGCAAACCTCTTGATTTTTATCTAGATGACCTACCCTCAAGTACAAACCAGAAAATGGTGAAATTTCTAGGTGTCTATCTTGATGAATCTCTTACTTGGAAAAATCACTGTGAATTTTTGGTGGATAAAATTAATACAATATGTTACCAACTCAGAACTCTGAAAAATACTGTAGTAAAACTGCACTAAAATAATTTTTCTAATTTATTTAATTAGATGATCAGGGCCGGTCTCGGAATCGTTACAATACTCTAGAACTAGAACATTTGCATCGCCTGTATTTTGCCCAAGTAGACTCGCGTATCAGATATAGTATCTGTTTTTGGGGAGCATCTGTATCAGCAGCGGACTACTCATTTTTGAGCTATGTGTGTATGTCTTTATAAATAAGTCTTCCTTCTTATGTTATAATGATAAATGATCTTTATATACCATATAGTAATACAAGAATACACAATAACACACCAAATGTATTAGGTCCAAGATTATATAATTTACTACCCAATAATTTAAAATCTGCGAAAAATTTAATGATTTTCAAAAAACACCTGGAACACTTCCTCAATGAACATTGTTATTATTCGCTTAACGAATACTTCACATCACAAATAAACGGAGGGGCACCAAATTTTATAAACGTATTGTAAAAAATTATATTAATAATCCCATTTTGTCATATTTTTATACTTATATTATAAAAAAAAAATACAATTTATATATCTGGTCATAATTATACTTATATTTTACATACTCATGGACACCATTCTGTGGTGAACGATTGTTTTGACTTATTCCTATACTTCTGTAGTCTACAGGAAAATAAAACTATTTTGATTTTGATATTTAGTACAGGAGGTGGTGTACTTATTGGCGTTAAAAAGAAGTTTTCAACTAACCTCATTCCCAGGAACCCTTCAGTTGACCAATCATTCGTAAATTTATGTGATAAATAATAAGTGAATATTGGGAATTTGGGATTTCCATCAACTTATCCTTAGCGAGAAATATCCTGAAGACAAGTTTTAACTCTTTGGAGACTACAACTTTCCTAATACAGTCCGGAAAACCGAAGACTTCTGCTCTACTGCGTCTCCTCAATCACTATTTTTACCAACCCTGAGAGAAGCTATTGAAGTTGTTTCGATCATATGTGCCTTCCACAATCTCTTTCAGTCTAACAAAGTCATGAACAGTGGGGAAGCCATTATTTCATTTGGGGCAGTTATTGAATTATTTTCTAGAAACTACCTGTTATTTTTTGACATCAAAAACGCCCTTTACATTCTATGTTGGTATTACTGTTTTATGCTCTGTCCTCTGTATTATGTTAATAAAAAGTTAGTCGTGTTGTTGTTCGTGAAACGTGTGCTTGTTTTATTTCCTGGCTTCTTATAACAGGTTATGGGCCCAGTACACGGTATCCATTGACGCCTAGTAAGTGGAAATAAAACTGAAAGTGTAAAATGGCTGTAAATTATGTAGCAAATCTTCCGAAGCTCAAAGGTCGTGAAAATTATGCTGACTGGTCATTTGCTATTGAATTTCCTCGTGTTGGAAGTGCTGTCGAAATGTACCTCTGAAGTTGTAGCAGAAAGTGACGCCAAAGCGAAAGCGAAGATAATTCTAACAATTGATCCAACCCTGTATGTCCATATTAAGGAAGCGATTACAACTGTGGATCTATGGAAAAAGCTGAAAAGTCTATTCGACGATTCTGGGCAGACTCGTAAAATTAGTCTGCCACGTAACTTAATTTCAACGAGACTTGAAGAATGTGAATCCATGATAAGTTATGTCAATCATATAGTGGAAACCAGCCAAAAGTTAAATGGAATCAGTTTCAAAATTAGTGACGAATGGGTAGGATCATTATTATTGGCGGGACTTCCCGATCATTTTTCTCCGATGATAATGGCAATCGAACACTCAGCATCGCCATTTCTGCAAACGTCATCAAAACGAATCTTCTAGACATGGACGTTAGTGTCACTACCAACAATAAAAATGCTCTAGTTACAAAAGGGTGGCAGCACCGAAACTCTGATAGAAATGACACTGGCGGAGAACGTAAACAAATATCATGTTGGAGATGTAAACAAAAGGGACATTTGCGATCAGCTTGTAGAGATCCCAGATCTTTTGAAGTAACAGCTGTGGATGAAGAGCCATGTACCAGTGAAAATGCTTTTCCTGTATTGTTTTGGAGTGGAATTTTAATTCAGAGGATTGGTATATCGACTCTGGAGCAAGTTGCCATTTCACATCCAATGAAAACTGGGTTCAGAATAAAGTTTATGATAAAAAATTACCCGAAATAATGATAGCAAATAAAGAAAAACTGCCAGCAAAGTGCATAGGTGAAGCTTTAATAAAGACAGTTGTTGAAAACAAAACTTATGAGATCCATGTACGAAATATTATCTGTGTACCAGGACTATCGACAAATTTATTATCTGTAAGTCAATTAATACAAAATGGAAACTCAGTTCAATTTGATACAGATTGTTGCAGTATTTTTAATCGCAAAAATGAGTTAGTAGCAACAGCAAAGTTACATGATGGCGTTTATAAATTAAATGTGGCAAAACATGATGTTTTACCTGCAATGCTTGCTACAAGTTATACCTGGCATCGACGTTTAGGTCAAATTAACTCAACAGACCCAAACAAAATGCGAAATGGAGCTGTTGAAGGCCTGGATTGTGAAGATACTGTCAATTTTAAAAAGGAAAACTGTACCAATCTCGTTTATTCTTCAATAAATCAGGTACAAGAGCATCATCAATCTTAGAAATAATCCACGCAGATGTATGTGGCCCCATGGAAGAATTTTCTATTGGCGGTTCTAGATATTTCGTGACCTTTGAATATGATTTCGGCAGAATGGGATTTATTTACTTCCTGAAAAGGAAGGATGAAGTTTTTGATTGTTTTAGGAATTTCAAAACAATGGTAGAAAAACAGAAACAATGCCCAATAAAAACCTTTAGATCTGATAATGGAGGCGAATTTTGTTCAAATATGTTTAACAATTATTTAAAACAGAATGGTATAATTCACCAGACAACAAATAGCTATACCCCTGAGCAAAACGGCATGTCTGAAAGGCTTAACCGTACGCTAATTGAGAAAGCGAGATGTATGTTATTTGATTCTGGTCTAACAAAAAAATTTTGGGCTGAGGCATCATACACAGCTATGTATCTACGAAATAGATCAATAGCATCAGGCCTACATGGCAAAACGCCATTTAAAATTTGGAACAATAGAAAACCCGACTTGAAGAATATTAGAATTTTTGGAAGCAAAGTAATAATTCATACAGCTAAACAAGAAAGAAGAAAATGGGATGAAAATGGAAAAGAAATGATTTTAGTTGGTTATAGTGAGAGTACTAAAGCATATAGGGTATACAACCCTGAAACAGACGAAATAAAGGTCAGCAGAGATGTTATAATTATGGAAGAATGTAAGGATGACACTGTTAAAATTTCTATTGAAGAAAATCCAGATTCAGTGGGGGATAACCTGGAACAAACTGTAGACGAAGTAAACAATTCTACAAATGAAAGTGAAGAAGAATATAACCTTAATAAACCAGTAGATGCTGAATACATTCCTAATATATCTGTTGAACTTCCTGACACTGTAAGAAGATCTGGGATAGACAGGAAAGAAAAGCAATTCCAGGACTATGTGACCTATATGTGTTCCGGAAGCGTACTGAGCGTTAGTGATGATCCGCTTAGTGTTACTGAAACAATCTCTGGTCCAGACAAGGAAAAATGGAGGCATGCAATGATGGAAGAATATAATTCATTCATGTAGAATGATGCCTGGGAGATTATTGAGAAACCTGAAGGTAAAAATGTGGTAAAGTACAAGTGGGTTTTCAAAAAGAAGAGAAATAGTGATGGAAGTGCGCGTTACCGAGCTAGGCTCGCTGCAAAGGGTTTTACTTAAAAACCCGGTGTTGATTATGACGAAACCTTCTCACCTGTGATGAGGCATTCCACACTAAGGTTACTTATTGCATTATCTGTTCAGCTAGATTTAAGTATAACACATCTCGATGTTATGACTGCTTTTTTAAATGGCAATTTAACTGAATTACTGTTTCTGGAACAACCTGAAGGTTTTAAGATATCCAATAGTGAAAATAAAGTTTGTAAATTAAAAAGAGCCATCTACGGTTTGAAACAATCT
Organism: Chrysolina americana; assembly: GCA_958502065.1. Taxonomy (NCBI): domain Eukaryota; kingdom Metazoa; phylum Arthropoda; class Insecta; order Coleoptera; family Chrysomelidae; genus Chrysolina; species Chrysolina americana. The sequence goes on along the minus strand of OY293414.1, from coordinate 61,809,648 downwards.
GCCCGAGTCTGGTATGAGAATGTAGATCAAGTAATTTCTAAACTAGGTTATAAAAAGTCAGATTTTGAGCATTGTGTATTCATAAAAAATAAAGGTGAACTGCTGACAATAGTTGCTCTATACGTAGATGACTTATTTGTTTTTTCTAATGACTCTACTGAAGTAGAATCTTTGAAGTTAGATCTCAATAAAAAATTAAAACTAAAAGATTTGGGTGAATTGCAACAATGTTTGGGGATGACAATTACTAGAGATATGAAACAAGGAATAATTATTCTAGATCAAAAAGATTATATAAATCAAATTCTAAAGAGGTTTGACATGTCTAATTGTAAACCTTCGCCTACACCTCTTGAAACTAACTTGAATTTTGATGTTAATTTTGATGCTCACGAAGAAACTTATATCAATTTACCTTATCAACAACTCATAGGGTGCTTAATGTATTTATCAGTATTAACAAGACCTGATATTTCACATTCAGTAAGTTTTCTAAGCCAGTTCAATAATAACTTTAATGTGGATCATTGGAAACATGCAAAACGTATACTAAAATATTTGCAGGGTTCTAAAGATTTTGCTTTATTGTATAAAAAATCAAATTTTGAAATATTAGGTTATGTGGATGCTGATTAGGGGGGTAATAAGATAGATAGGAGATCTTATACATATCATGGGAAATTAAATTAGTTTATATGCCTACTGAGGATATGATTGCTGACATACTGACAAAAAGTCTGACTGTACATATGGGCTGGGCCTTGATAAACTTTTGTAAATTTTGATGTAGTGGGGGTGTTATTTTTTGACATCAAAAACGCCCTTTACATTCGATGTTGGTATTACTGTTTTATGCTCTGTCTTATGTTAATAAAAAGTTAGTCGTGTTGTTGTTCGTGAAACGTGTGCTTGTTTTATTTCCCGGCTTCTTATAACAACCTCCTCCACTACCCTTCTGAGGCCTTACAAACTATATGGGGTATGTCATTTGATTTGTTTTTCCTTCATGAAACACATTCTGAAAGCACAATGCGGTACTTTTTCAGTTAGGAAAGTTATTGAATTATTATCTCGAAACAACCTCATCTACCACCCTCTGACAATTGGTAAGAGAGTTGTAATGAAGTGAGAGAAAATATTATAATGATAGAAAGGCTTGATGAGTATATTTTTATCGCTTTATCACTTTCAGAAAAATTTTAAATTATTTTCCTTGGAGTATATCTGTGGATCTGGCTACCTTCACACTGATTCTTACGAACAATTCAGTCAATTGAGATCAAAATGTAAACTTCTGTCAAGACAGTGTTACCTTGATTATATTCACTCTGTTGAAAGTTCTGTTGAGATTAACATAAAGACTTTCTAGTTATTTGTTAGTAGTAAAAGAGAAAATAATGCTATGCCAAATATGATGCCCCTGAATAACTCTACAGTTTCTTGTGGTAATGATACTGCAAATCTGTTTGCCACCCAGTTCTATTTGATTATAATATCAATAGCCAATCGTTGAACTCTGTTACTCATTGACTCTCATCTCAGCTTCAATCCCTATATCACAAACGTAGTGTGTCAAGCTATGAAAATGCTAGGTTTCACTGGAATAAAAGTCCCATACTTTTCCTTAGATATCACTTGATTATTGTTCGACAGTCTGGTCTCCATACTATTCAACTCATACAAGGAAAATTGATAGGATTCAGAATACCTGCTCCTTATACTAGACAAGCTCAATCATTCCACATACCTTTCCACAGGTTCTATTATGGCTTCCATAATTATATTTCGCAGACTCTCAACAAAGCCCCTTGAAGAACTCATGTTAATTGGTGTATCATTAAGCAGTTTCAAGATTCATCCCCATCAAATTAACTTATAGATGTTTGTTGTGACATGAAATGATGCCTCTCATTGTACTACTGTGATTTATATTTTATTTGCTTATATGTTGTAATTCTTACAAGGGCTTGCCCATAAATAAATAAAATACCAAAAATTACCACTTTTTTTCTAACAAATACAGATCAAGGGGACCCATAAATCTATGACCAGGACCCGAACACAAAGATATTAATGTATGGGAGAAAAAAATATAGCTACAAGGCAAAATCGAAAAAAATAAAACAATTTATTGTTATTACAATATTTTTTATTACTTACCAATTTTCTTTCCCATGTTCTCTAAAGCTTCTTTCAATTTTTCTTTGGATCGTCCTGCTACACCCCAAGTGAGACTTCGTCCATCAACGTTGGAAAGCTTATGAACGTAAGGAATACAGTGCATTCCAGTGAAACCAGAAGCACCAAGTATCAATATATCCAAACGCTCTTCTGCCATCTTTTACCTGAAATATAATAATGGTATATATGAAGTTTATCAACAGTGGAAACATTTTACATGATAAGCAATAATTAATCCACAAGCAAGGTTGTTTAAATTTCTGCTATTTTTCAGTATTGTCACAAACGTCTGTTCTGAGGACTAAATAGTAATATGGAAGAGTTTTGTGGCCTTACCATTACCATTTTTCAGCATAAATCAATGAGTTCCTGGTGATAATCTATAATCCATTATACTATGATACACTGAATGTTTAAATTAATTTTGACTTGCCATGATCAAATTAAACACATTCTGGGACATAAATGTAGTATCAATGTTGGTTAAACTAGGGAGAAGTGGTCCAATTTAATTAAGTTTTACATGGGACTTTGCAATTGAGGAAGTCACTACCCATAGGGCAATTGTATATTTATTCTTGGACCAGTTTACTCCAGAGTTTACCGAATGCATAAAACTAAATCAAAAGTTACCAATAATGATAGACTATGTACTACTACCTGTCAATATCAGTCTCTTATTATTCGAGAGTAGAAATATTTATAAACACTGACCTAGTATCTACAAGAGACTCAACTTTGGCTTGAGGCAGAATTTCTCATTGTTGATTTTAGTAAGTACCTATATCAAATTCATTGAAAGTCAATGAGAGTGCTTGCTAGGGAAAGCCTGGTTGCTGGGTGTGGTGCAAAAGATTTTTCCTGACTTGTTTATATCTGAATAAGCAAATACACCATTGAAAAGTGGTAAAAGTTGCTTCAGAGCACAATTAATAGCAAATAATGATAATAGCCATCCTATACCCACAGTTTATTCATGCCTTTGGGTACACTCATATATGGTTGTTTATGAGGCAGAATACAACTACTTTATTATTATAAAATATAATATGTTAATCTAAATATACTGTAGTGTTTTAGTATTATGAAATGAATGATTACTTACAGAAATAAGAACATTTTTATGAAGAAAACTCGTGCAATGTGTTGAAATGAAACACCTTTGTATGAAACAATATGAAAACCTTGATCTATTTTTATCCTTAATAGAAGCAATTATCGACAAGTTATCTGCACTTTGAGCAGGACAATTATTTCAGAAACTACCTATTTGTAATGAGAACACATGATATGTTTTCCCTGTAACATACATCACTAAATAAGCATTTTGATAATTAACTTTTTCATATTCATACACAGGCCATTATACCAGAACAATATTGGCACCAAACATAATATCATGAATACATGAATACTGTTGACTGTTCACTACTTGTCCTAGTAGAAAAAAATATTTAATGGGCCTTTATTGACAAAATATCTGGTGCAACTACTTGCAATTCTTGAAGCATGAAACTATTCAATAATGCAATACAATTTTCAAATATTTATCTGATGTAAAAATGGAGGAAGTTATTCTTTGGGTGTTTTTTAGATACTAGCTAGTCTGCTAGTCATCAATTTGTGTATATAAAGGTGTAGTTTTCATTATTCCATTTGAAAATATTACTACTATTAATCGATAAAAATGTATTAGGCTGGATTCATGCTGAAGTTTTGTCGCAAGTCGTAAGAATATTCGTCAATGATTGGTTGAACAGTTCATTCTAACCAATCATTGACAAATATTCTTACGACTTCCGACTTAAAACTTCAGCATAAATCCAGCATTACTGCTCCAAGTTGAATTTGTCATTTATTTCAACATGATCATTATAATTTTTCAAATCTCCATTGAAAATGAATGCAAGAAAATAACAATAAACGATTCTAACCTGCTGATGAAAATTTCTGAGGGATTGTACAATACTGCAAGTACTTTAACTTTTTAACTGCCTTATAAAAATAACCTCAAACTTTCAAATTTCTGTATTTTCAAATATCTACGCATAAAATATACAATACCAACAACACGTCTGTTATTATACAAATAAATGCACCACTGACACGACACACGACACGATCCGACTAGATCACGATCACAGACAACTAATCCTAAGTTGTCTGTGGACGTGGACTGTGGATCCGGTGGAGCGACCGGACCGGACCGGAGCAAAATTAATTCTGACCGGAGTGTTGGTGGACTGGTTGTGCGTGGTTGTGGTTACCTTCGTCGCAAATATAAAATATAATGCCAGCAGCAGCGTCTACCTAGAAAGTATCACTAGTGCGTGCTAATGCCCTGAAATATTGCCATGCGCTCGCAATCTTCAGCTGATGATAATCCCGCATTTTTATCGATCTGATGGTAGAACTGTGATGTTAATAACTGTTCATGGACGTGTGAAAATAGGAATGAAGTATTCTCTCTACGTAGGTTAGTCAGAGCTATTTTTTGGCGTTGAACCGCATTCAATAATGTTTTAGAAACTTATTCAATTTACGTCATAGATTTGACTGTGTCAGAATATTGCATTAGGTTTAGAAACATTCCGTCTATGACGTCAATGTTTCAACGCTAAAACGCAAAGTTTCCAAAACAGACCAAATAATTTAAAAAAAGTAGTACGCCAAAAAACAGCTCAGGTTAGATTAGCTAATAATTAACGCATATGCAAATAACAATTATTGTAACTTTTCTACGAAGGTGTCTATTGACAAATTTCCGAGGTGAATTTGCCTTTCTTTTGTCTATTTACACCATTAATTTCCAATAGTAAAGCCCGTGTCATAGTCTTAAATACAAATACATTCATTTTGAAATTTTAAATTAAATAAAAATTCGAGATTACCGTCAGTTGTTGCGCGTGCGGTAATGGTGATAAAGCTGTATTCTTTCGACACATATTTTATGAACAAAACGCGCTAGGTATTATGATCATGATCGCGATGTCTTTGTTCTTTCGAAATATGTTTCATCCCCACGCACGACGATTATTTTTTGAACTTTATCTGTATTTCCCATGCCCTTAAGGAACATATTGTGACGATTTCTCCTCAAGCCGGTCCTGAAGGAGCTCGTAAACAGCACAGAAAACAGCGCTATTTATAGCCGATGGTGTCACCATTAACTTCGCCGCTGGCGATTGACACAAAAGATCATTCGAGAAGCGACATCTAGACGACAGTAGAAATTCGAGAAAGAACTGGAGTCCTTTCACCACGCTATATAAAAGGAATCTCCACGGCTAGAGGGGAGTTTTTGGAATCAGCCGGAGTACGATATTTGAATAATAGAGAGTATCAGTAAAGATAAATTAAAATAGTGACTTGTGATATAAATTATTGATCAAGACGTGTGTAAATAAATTATAAAAATTAGTTGAGTGCAGTTTTACTACAATTGGTGTACAGAAGTGGATGTGAAGATAAAATAAGTGCTTTGCAGAGGACAATTGAACTTCTTTCGCGCGAAACAGACCTGTGATCGGGACGAAAGTGATTTGTTGCGCGGTGAACTTTAGATTGGTGGACAATCTCTGTGTCGCGAAGTGAGACGTTTTGAGCGCGAAATAAACTGGTGGCCCGTATAAGTGTGCAAAGTGGACAGTTTTGCGTACCACGGGGGAATAAACAGATAAACTGTCTGTGTGAAATAATAATAATAATAATACTCCCTCATAAACACTCGTTGAGTGTACCCAAAGGCATAGCCTGTGAGGGTAGAGGACGGCTATTATTATTATTTGCCGTGGTGCTTCGGGGCGACTTACTGATGTTTTCGGTGGTGTATTCACTTTTCAGCTGTAGGAAAACCCGGAAAACCTACAGCACCACCCCGGTTGGTCGGTGCGCACTTCAAGCTAGCACCAGACGTCGGGATTGGCATCTAGGCAACTCACATCACACTTGATTCACAACAAGGCATGTGGCCACCTAAAGAGACCCGTGTACTTGAGAAAAAAAATTCCGTACCGGAGCCTCGAACGTCTGTCTGTCTGATGCGAGATAGAAGTTCCACTGCTAGAGACCTTAGCTACTGAGCCACCGACCGACCAAATAGACTAATATACCGTTCAAAGGCATTGAAATACAAAATGTTTTCAAGGAAGTTCTTTTAGATGATTTAAAGGTGTCGGAGTTGAAAGAACAGCTGGAAGAAAGAGAGTTGGATACAACAGGCAGGAAGGCAATGCTTCAAAAAAGACTTGCAGAAGGACTGATTGAAGAAGGTGAAGACCCCGAAACATTTTTGTTCGAAGTTTCTGGACTAGATTTGAGCTCTATAATGAACAAACTCGACGAATACATGAAATCATTGGAGCAGAGACTTCAACAGAATTCGTTGAGTCTGGAAGATAAGCTCCAACAAAATTCAGTGAGTCTGGAGGATAAATTTCTTCAAAATTCAAAAAGCCTGGAAGAGAAGCTTCTAGAAAACTCGGTCAGCTTGAAAAATAATCACACAGCTTGAAAAATATGGAAGATACATTTCTGGAAAATTCAAATAACCTAAAAGAAGAACTTCTCGAAAATACAAATAGTCTGAAAGAGGAACTCCAAGAGAAACTTCTAGAAAATTCGAAAAATCAGGAAGAAAAGCTGCTAGAAAACTCGAATAGCCTAAAAGAAGAACTTTCTGGAGTGGCAAATCGTTTAGAAAAAAGAATGGGGACCGTTGAAACAGAGATAGAGGAATATCAAAGATGAAATCGAAGAGGAAATGGAAAAATTGAAAAGCGGAGTAGAGGCAGAAATCAACAAAATGAGAGAGAAAATCAGTAAGTTGGAAAATCAAATGGAAACCGTCCACACCACGGAAACTGTGAACAAAAATTCGTTGCTGAACATAACCTCAAATCTGGATTGAAACCCAAGAAAACATGAAATACTTCAAGATCAGCCCTGAAGCAGGAAAACTTTGCATGAAGCCACCACAGTTCGACGGAAAAACTCCATGGACAAATTACCGCCGACAATTCGAAGCTGCGGGCCAAGGCGAACGGATGGAATGCAGGTGAGAAAGCTGTAGCACTAACACTGGCGTTGCGAGGAGAAGCAACGAATATTTTACAAACCCTAACTTTCCAAGAACAGGAGGACTATGAACAGCTGATCAAACATCTGGAATTACGATATGGCCAAGCCCACTTAGAACACGTATACCATTCACAGCTGAAAAATCGTTGTCAGAAATCAAGCGAATCCCTGCAAGAATTCGAAGCTGATATTGCACGCCTGGTTCGTCTTGCTTATCCAGCTATACTGAAAAATGTTATGGACTTCGTGACCAAGAAACCCGGCAAGCACTGACATTAGCTCGACCAAACCACCTCGTAGATGCACTGGCACGCGCCCTGGAGTTCGAGGATGCGAAGCAATACTGCAAAAGCCAGAAAAACATCCGAATGGCTGGGGAAGATCCACAGTAGCTCGCTAATGTCGAGGCTGTCGTGAGAAAAGTGCTGAAGGAAGTTGTGTCTGAGAGAAGACTGATACGATGCCGAAATTGCAGAGAACTTGGGCACGTGCGTAGCAAATGTCCAACATTGAAAAAATCGACATCAACGATGAAGGTCAAGAAGGAGCAATCGTCGGCCTGTATCCAGCAAGCCCCGATTAATAACGCATATGTCGCTGTTCTTCAACGACAAAACAAAGGTGTATTCGTGGACGGTCTCATTAAAAACGAGCCTCGCACCATGCTGCTAGATACAGGTGCGACAAGAACAATTCTCGGACCTACTTTTGCCAAAACACCGGCAAGAATTGAATCGTCGAATTGGAAGCTACGCACAGCAACAGGAGAGCCGGCAACTGTGTATGGTGAGCTTCCAATTGAACTGACTTTAGGCAGCACGAAACTAAGACACCGAGCACTGGTCGTGGATATCGAGGACGATGCAATCATTGGAATGGATATAATGAATTCCAGAGGGTTCGAGCTGAACTTCAAAGACGGCGTCCTACGTGTCAACGGAGAAGAGCTGGTGCTTCACGGGAGAAGCGAAGACATGAGCATTCCCGAGAGAGCTGAAACCATTCTGGAGGCTCGTATGGATGGCGGAGTGAGCAACGGGAGCGTGGTGATGTTCGAGCCCAAGCTCCATGATGAGAAAATCGGACGAGGAATTGCCCTTGGGAAGACCTTACTGTGTGCCGATAAATTTATACCAGTAAGGGTCATGAATGTTAATTACCATCCAGTGACGTTGAAGAAAGGAACAACTTTGGGCCACTCCTCGCCAATTTCCTCTGTGGTCAGGAATGTACCCGGTACCAATAGCCAAGCCAACAATCTACCCGCAGAATTAGAAAAGCTAGTTGCCATATCATCCAGAGGCATAAAACCGGCACAGCAGCCCAGATTAAAAGATTTAGTGAGGAGATACCAAGACGTCTTTGATACCGGACAAGGAAAAGGGGGTATAACAAAGGTGGTCCAGCACAGAATCGATACTAGAGATGCCCGACCAATCCGTCAATCAGCCAGAAGACTCCATCTTGTCAAGAAGGAAGAGGCAGACAAAATATTCAGGGACATGGGGAAAGAAGGAGTGATTGAACCATCCGATAGCCCCTGGTCATCTCCAGTTGTACTGGTAAAGAAGAAAGACGGATCAACACGATTCTGCGTAGATTACCGACAACTGAACAACGTGACAAAGAAAGACAGCTACCCACTACCTACAATAGATGACACCTTGGACACGCTCGCCGGCTCTACAATCTTCTCGACCTTAGACCTGAAGAGCGGATATTGGCAGGTAGAACTGGCTCCAGAAGATCGAGAGAAGACAGCTTTCACCATCGGTTCAGGGCTGTGGCAATTTACCGTTATGCCATTCAGACTTTGTAACGCTCCAGCCACTTTTGAGAGATTATTGGAGACGTTGTTGAAGGGACCCTCCTGGAAGACTTGCTTGGTATACCTCGATGACATCATCGTAGTCGGCAGATCATTCGAAGACCACGTGAAAAATCTGGAGGAGGTATTTCTGCGTATGAGGAACTCCGGATTGAAACTGAGCCCTAAAAAATGTCACCTATTTCAGAAAGAAGTCCACTATCTTGGCCACATTGTCTCTGGGGAAGGAGTAGCAGTAGATGACCAGAAAATTAAAGCTGTTAGAGACTGGCCCATTCCCAAAGATATCCATCAGCTTCGGAGTTTTCTTGGCCTATGTACCTACTACCGTCGATACGTGCTAGGGTTTGCTAACATCGCCAAACCATTGACCAGGCTCACGGAAGGACAGACAAAGTTCGAGTGGTCCAAAGAATGCCAAGATTCGTTCAGGAAGCTGAAGAGGGCATTAATCAACGCACCAATACTTAGTTATCCTCTTCCGAACGGAAAATTCATTCTGGACACGGACGCCAGCAACGTGGGACTTGGAGCTATCCTGTCTCAGATCCAGGGTGGACAGGAAAAAGTCATCGGGTACTTCAGCAAGACCCTCAGCAAACCGGAGCGAAATTACTGTGTCACCCGACGGGAGCTGCTGGCTGTGGTCAAAGGAGTAGAGCACTTTTACAAGTATGTGTATGGCAGGAGATTACTGCTGAGAATTGACCACGCCGCCCTCAAGTTGCTTCTACAGTTCAAAAATCCTGAGGGTCAGGTGGCACGTTGGATTGAGAGACTCCAAGAATTCGACTTCGACATTGAACATCGAGCAGGGACCAGCCATAGGAATGCAGATGCCTTATCGCGAAGGCCATGTCCAGATGACTTCTCACATTGTCGACGAGCAGAGGAGAAAGAGGCGACAGTTTGTAGAACAACGGCAGTAGATGATAACTGGAATGACAGCAAGCTCCAGAAAGACCAAGAGAAAGATCCAGATCTTGGCTTAGTTATCGGCTAGAAGAGGAGTAACCGAAGACCGACATGGCAGGAAGTAGCAGGATACTCGCCAGCCATCAAGTCCTACTGGGCTCAATGGAACTCCCTTACTCTGGACAACGGAGTTCTGGAGCGTGTGTTGGAGTCCGAGGATGATGAAGAAGAAAGACGTCAGACAGTTGTACCCAGAAGCAGAAGACCGGAAGTGCTTCGAGAAATTCATGATGGGGTCACCGGAGGACATCTGGGAGTGACGAAGACTCTCTAGAAAGTGAGGCAACGGTTTTACTGGGCCAATTTTCAGGCAAACGTTCAAGACTGGTGCTGTAACAAAGTACAGAACTATATTTTTTTTGTATGAAATAACTTTTGAAAAATCTGTATCGTTGGAAAAGGGAACCTCAATCGGTTTCAGTATCGGTTTTAGGGTCAAATAGGGCAGACCACATAAAGCAGAAAAAAAAACTCATTAAAATAACGACTTGATACTTTGAAACCAGACTAAACAAAAACCCAACTTTACTATTTAAGCAGGTCAAAAGAACACGAACGCCATTAAACTATTCAGATAAGTTTCAAAAAAAACGCAATAAAGATCCCAACTTTATTATGTGAGAGGTCGAAGGGCTGTAGACAAATAAAACATCATTAAATTTTAAGTACCTTCCAGGGCTCTCGACTTCGCATAACAAAGAAACTAAAACATATGATAAGGGCTAGCCGGGAAACAAATCTTCGGAATAATTGAAAAATATAGCATAGTCGCGACATCTAGGGTTGAGGGATAGATATAGTCAGCCAACTTCGGCCGACGTTCGGTGTGAGTAGCAGAACTCTATCGATAATTTTTGCATACTTACCCTTCGAGCTGAGGGAGGGCATTAGCAGTACCACAGTTTGAGAAATTCGAGAGAATTTGATTGGCTGAGCAGATTCTCGGGAGTGAATTTTGAAACTCACAACCTGTGGAATGATTTTAGAAAAATTCGGGGAGTCGCGTACGAAACGGGATTTAAGACGGTTTAGGGGATTCTGGAGTGGACTGAAATACGAGGTATTTCAAGTCACTGTTTCGCGAAGAGGCTCTTGTGTTGAGTCAGAAATTTGTGGCGGTTTTTGTTAATTTTTTTAAGTCGTATGGACAATTTGAGTTCCCTAATTTCCGGATTTCGAAAGGCTTGTGACCGACTAAAATACAGTGGCTTCTTTAATTGGAATACAGGAAGAGTTCGAGCGTCGATTAGTGGTGAGCGTATTTGTACCTTTCTTGCATTGACATATACCTATAAACTACATTATTTTGGATCATCGAACCGAATAACAACGAACGGGGTTCCCTTTCTCCAAATTAGGTTATAGTTAGCAATATATATAATATACAGGGAGGAGTGTTTAAGCGGGCCTTCTTAAAAATTCCTCGCGCAGATAGTTTTGTTAAGGGTTATAACAGAGAATTCGATGAGGTAGTCTATTATATCTCAGGTAGGGCATATTACTTAAACAATAGGGCTAAGTACTCGAATTAGAGAGAAGTAGTCTCATAATTTTTCTTTTATTTTTGCTTGTGCAATATTGATTTTTTCGCCTGTTATATTTTAAAATAACATAGAACTTTAGTATATACTACATCAGTAATAGAACAAATAAATATATACATACTATCAGTATAAATACATATCTAGATTCAGTTATAGGTATTTTGAGAGCAATAATCCTGGAAGGTTTTTTTTATTGTTTTTTCTCTCAGAAGGATAGTATCTCGATATTGCTACCATTTATAGTCGGACAAAAATCCTTCTTTAATTTAGTTCTTTGATATTGATGTCTCAAATTTCCGCCTCGTTAGTAATTAATAAATTGGTTTGTTAAAACCTTGCTGGTATTATTTAATCCCTTCAAACCTTCCAAGGTCCACGCATTTAAGCCGTGGCCGAGTCTACCCTCCAAGGACTTAATTGGTGACTTAACCCAGCCGACCGCTAGGAACCACGAAACCACTAAATTTAAAATCTGCATGATCTGAGCGGATGTAAAACTTCTTTCGGATCTGGTGGCAGCGATCATCGCGTTACCAGCTATTACTAAAAATAATCCTTCGGCTGGACGATCACCTTTGTAGGAGCGGCATTTGTTCTAGCGGAGATATAGATTATTGTTATTATTATATCTCGAGGGTTTAAAGGGATCGCCCCTAGCTTGGAGGTTATTACAGTGCAGAAAGTGCGCTGTATGCGCCGCAAGTAATGGACCTCGAACGCGACCCAAGGCTCCAATGCGTCAGTACAACGTTGGTAGCCCATTTGAAAGAATCGCTATCGATATTGCCGGACCGTTTCCAGAATCTGACCATGGGAACAAATACATCCTCGTGGCAATGGACTACTTCAGCAAGTGGGCTGAAGCCTATGCCCTGCCCAACCAGGAAGCCATAACCGTCGCCGACGTCCTGGTGAAGGAGTGGATATGTCGATTTGGTGTCCCACTGGAACTGCATTCAGAGCAAGGCAGAAATTTCGAGTCCAACTTGTTCCAGGAATTGTGTCGAATGCTGAATAACCGAAATACGCGAACTACGGCTTTACATCCGCAGTCTGATGGAATGGTGGAGCGGATGAACAGGACGATGAACCGCCACTTATCCAAGGTAGTCTCTGACCACCAAAGTGACTGGGACCAGTATCTCCATTTGTTCCTGATGGCATATCGTTCTGCAGTACACGAGTCGACCGGCCAAACCCCTGCTAGTATTATTATGGGCCGAGAGCTGCGACTATCATGTGACCTGAAGTTTGGGAATCCACCAGGACAAGACACTGCGGGAGAGGACTATGTCAGCAAACTTCGGCAGAGTATGGAAGACATCCACGAAAGAGTCCGTTTGAACATCCAGAGTGCCAGCGACTGAATGAAAGAGACCTATATGACATCAAGGCCGATGCCGGAGGATTTAAGGTTGGTGACCTGGTTTGGCTGTACAACCCCAAGCGTCCCAAGAGGATAAATAACGTGGTCTACCGAATTAAAAAACCACCTGGAGGAAAACCCAGAGTCGTCCATTTCAATAGGTTGGCTCCTTATGCTGGAAACCACGACGAAATTCATGTCCTTGTTGAAAGTTCAACATGGGGACTCGAGAGACCTTTTTAAGGTGCCTGCCGATTACGCGCTAGCCCACTGTGTAGCAGAAGATCTTCAAATGTCCAGAGGCATCCCTGTGGTGTTTTCCAAGAAGTACGGTTGTCTCCATGAACTACGGCAACAAAACCCGGAGGGGTTCTACAGTTGCGGAAAGGCCAGAGAAGCATCTTCTATCTAGAGAAGCAGTCTCGAGACAAACCGTCCTATGAACAGCCTTGCGAAATTAAGGGACATGATGGTGGAGCAGAATCTCGTGGACCTGGTGATCCCAAAATTGTCCTGCGGGCTCGACGAACTGGACTGGAGAGTTATAAGGAGCATGTTGGAGACGATATTCCAATCCATCGGAGTCAGGATTTTGGTATGCTGTAATCATCGTCCACAACCAAACTTGAAGACGGTAGAGTGCTACTTCCATCACACAGCAAGGTGCAGATATGGAGAATCATGCAAATATCGGCACACCCCAAGGATGACATTTCGGGACGAAATATCTCTAAGAAGGGGGCAATGTGACGATTTCTCCTCAAGCCGGTCCTGAAGGAGCTCGTAAACAGCACAGAAAACAGCGCTATTTATAGCCGATGATGTCACCATTAACTTCGCCGCTGGCGATTGACACAAGATCATTCGAGAAGCGACATCTAGACGACGGTAGAAATTCGAGAAAGAACTGGAGTCCTTTCACCACGCTATATAAAAGGAATCTCCACGGCGAGAGGGGAGTTTTTGGAATCAGCCGGAGTACGATATTTGAATAATAGAGAGTGTCAGTAAAGATAAATTAAAATAGTGACATGATATAAATTATTGATTAAAAGACGTGTGTAAATAAATTATAAAAATTAGTTGAGTGCAGTTTTATTACAATATACCGGAATTTGTGATCGGAATGATTCGAACATATTGGTATTTTGGCATATTCCTTCGTTTGTAGTTTGTTCTTTAGAAGAATGACATTTGTGATCTAGATCAGTAATTTTCATGAACTTGATTCCATAATCATGTTCCCAATTTTCCCAATGTTTCCGAAAAGCTATACGCTAAGTATACTTTCTAGGTAGACGCTAGTTTCGTCGCAGGTGTACTAAAAACAACTTGGTTTGATACTAAATTTCTTCTACACCATAAAAAGGCGGGTAATTCGAATTATAACTAGTTTTTTTTCTAAAATTCCACTAGATTTGTATAATATCTACAGACCGACACACTACAGGTTTTACAATGAATTAATGAATATATTGATATTTTACACAAAATTTGAAACAAACCACTATAAATTACTTTAATTCAACAAGGTTGTTTTATGTTTGTTCAAACTATCTGATAGAGAGGCGTTACTCACATTAAAAAGTAAAACAATATTATTTGATTTATGCTTATCGGCATATTCGAATGGAATCGAAAAATACTAAATCTAGTAGAATTGGACTAAAAATTCCAACTGTCAAGTCACTTGATACGACCATAGTAGATGAGATAATCTGATTTCACTCCAAGATGGCTGACATATCGGCAGGAAATTTGAATTGAACTCGAGCGTTGGTCATGGGCAACGAATATACACTACAAAGGAAGTCCCAATTTAGTGATTTTATCTGCCTTTCCCCCCGCTTGCCACCAGCGATGAGTGAGGTCACTGATGGGCCTCCACTAATGTTGGTTTGCCGTAAGAGCCCATGCATTTTTCTCGAATTTTGAAATCTTTCATCCCAGTATTTCTGGTAGCTGTGTTAATTTTCTTTTGCCTCATTTTTCTTTTAGAACTCTTGATCTCCTAGTTTTTTGTAAATTGTACTGATACTGAATGCGTTTTGAACATTTCGTGATGAGTGAAAAATGGTTGCAGAAGATGGATTCATTTAAATAAATCTGCATATCGGAAGCACCCTGTCCTGAGTCCATATCAGGTAATTTATACGTTACATATTTAGTTTTACTCACAGTTTCACGATTTAAATATTCAGAGGTAAGTATAAATAACTATGTAGAAATAAAAGAAATAGAGACAAACGTGAAAATATTCTCAATTCCTTTTTTAAGGGCACATTTGTAACTATTATCATTATTGATATTTGGTTCTTCTAGGAAAAAAACAAAATGGACTTAGGACAGTGTGCTTCCCATATACAGAAATAGGAATTAATGAGTTTTTCCGTCGACCGTTTATTTACGATGTTTTTTAACGCACTCAAAATCGTTGATTAAGGACCCCTAGCTGTTGATGAATGATTTTCTATTAATCAACGATTTACTTATATGCAACCCAACGTACATTGCTCCAATACATATTATACTTATATAGTGACCTGTGGCGTATGCAACCAAACATATTTATACTTACCCGCTAAAACATTTATTTTGAAATCAAGTAGCTGTGTGCTGTGTGAGTACTATTTGTCATTATTTATTTCATTGTTGCAAGTTCTTAAAATTCTACGTATATTTTGAAATCAAAAGATGGATAGTGACAAAGTTCTGTAAAATAAAAATTCAGAAAACATCAAATATATCAGTAAAGTTGTCAGTAGCATCAATAGCTAGATAGTCACGCAGCCGGCTGGTAAAATGCTGGTAAGGTCGAGGGTTCAATCTTCAATTTTTTTTTTGAAAATTACGGTCAACGGAAAAGTTTTGTAACGAACTCGTGAATTAAAATAGCGATTAACAATCTCGAACATTAACGCGCTCGCTCCTCTCACGCGATAAAATATCTCAATTGTTAATCGCCTTTATTAATACACTTGTTCGTTAAATAACCATTATTGACATATTCATGAGATATAAATTGGGGTGACATTCAACAATATATACCTTTCATGAGAAAGTGATTTCAAAAGAAAAGTAGGTATATAGGTATTAAATAATTGTTGGTATGGATTTACTTGAAAGTGGAATATTTCGAATTTAATTACAACAACTCGGAGAGTTGTATGATAAAATAAATTTTGAAAATTTAGTTGAGTAGGTACCTACCTACAGGTGAAATTAATATGAATGACATAAAAGTAAAAAAGTATTGTAGTGAATAGAACAAACTTGTGTTTGGTTATTTTAATTTTTTATCAACCAAGTCTAGTTGTTTTATTGTTCATAGCTGTATATGCAGACAATGTTTCAGAATGATTTGAAGTTGGGACCGGTATCGTGTATCTTTGCATGTTGCATATTCGATATTTACTTGTTCAATTTCAAAATCAGTGGGATGCATTCTAGGAAATTATTTATATAATCCACTGACATGCTGAAATTTTTAATTCGTCAATAAGATTGATCCACTATAAATTTTCCTCCTTTGATATAATTTTGAATTCTGAGACCCACCATGCATCGCGGAGATTTACGTGTTTTCTCTATGAAAATATGTTGGTGATTAAAAATATATGAAGCTGCTGCTAGCTTTTGATGTCAAAGGTCGGATTTCGGATTCAAAACTGATGTGAAAACCGCGGCGTTGTGTAACTTTGTTGGTTAAGTTACGTAATGATTGACGTCCAAAAATAATAAAAATTCTTCAGGAACGAACCGTGTCATCTTGCAAGGAGTCGAACATGTTCGGTGTTAGGTTACGGGGCATTTTGGTTCATATAGATATGGATACGCGCCTTAAAATTCGTGTCATTACCAGGTCGGTGAATGAAGAGGCATTTGAACTTTGAAGAGATGTGAGATTTAATTCAATATTCGTAAAGGGGAAGTAGTTTGTGTCTGAAAGATATTCGCCTCGATTGTTGTTGTGATTTATTCTAATTGATCCAGGTAACGCTAGATATATCAGAATCACGTCGAAAATACTGAATCATTAGAGGGGAATTATAAATATTTTTCAAGTAGTTTTTTCGACAATACTCAACATTTTCAAATGGTCTCATATTGGTGATTGGTACTAGGGTACTGATACAATTAATACGGATTTTTTTTCCTTTACCTATACCCACCTTAAATCTGTAATAAAAACTAATATCAAAAAAATTTATTTTCTTTTAACTAAATATTGAAAAGGTAATATACCGGGTGTAACAGGATCAGGTTTTAAAAGTAATTGATTGAAATTTGGGATATCTCATAAATAAACATAATAAGCTACACTTTTTGACCTACTAATTATTTTTGGTCACTTCCGGTTTTGCCGGAAGTGATACCAACTTTCGATTTTTAAATGGAACATTACATTTCTGAAATTTTCTGAATCCTATGATTTTTTTTTGGAATGTGGAGGAAATCTTTAAGGAGAAATATTGAGTCTCCTGACTCAATAAATACTGTGAGACTCTCCTTAGTAGGCATACTCACTAAAACCTCCACCTCTGTGTAGGTCCGGTCGGCTATTGCCTCCGGTGACACTTAGACTTATTAGCCCATTGTATCGTACCTATTATCGATGCCGTAATTCGCAAACTCGCCAGCTCCACGTTTTAACAATGGAGCCAGCAGGTCCGCGAAGCAAGGCTGCGCTATGTTTCAATGTCACAGTACCCAATCCAATATTTTTGTGCCTTGTACGAGTTTGTACAAGTTCCGTATTGGGTGGGAACTGTATAGTTCTGGGTCGCCAGATGGCTGCCCGAAAATTGCCTGTCTTTTGCGGTCTAGATCGAGCTGAGCAATAGCACACAGTATGTGTTTCACGGTTTCTGGATCCTTACCGCATAGTCTGCAGGTCCAGGTCTCCATCGTATTACCCCATTTTTTTGAGGTGCTCCTTAACTGGTGCATGTCCAGTCAGGACTCCCGTAACGGTTCTGCCGTTCTTTTGTTACACGGTCCTTTGATATATTCTTTCCCGTGTTTGTTTCGTGGGATATTGTCCCAGTAGTTTTTGTGCTTGTCCCTAATAATCCAGTCATTTACAGACGCTCTTATTGTACACTTCGGTACCCCTAGCATCTGCCCTTGGTTCGGGAGCATTTCCGATCCTCTTCGTGCGAGTTCGTCTGCTTTCTCATTGCCTGCGATTCCCCGATGACCTGGGACCCATATCAGTTTGACTTGATTCCGGTCTGACAGAGTTTTCAGTTTTTCTTTGCAGTCCCATACAAGTTTGGACGTTACTTCCTTGCTAGACAAGGCCTCCAGGGCCGCTTGACTGTCTGATAGGATGTTGCTATGCGCGTTTTCAACGTTTCTCCTATTATTTTCCTTCGCGCGTTGAAGGATGGCGTACACTTCTGCTTGAAAGACAGAGGTATGGGTGCCCAGTGAGTAGCTGATGCCAATACTCGGATTCCTGGAGAACAGTCCTGAGCCCGCTCCATTCTCAGTCTTGGATCCATCTGTGTTCCAGACTTTCCCTGTAGAATGTCCTTGAGCTGTGAGCCGTTCCATTCAGTTCTGTTTAGCAGCAGCACTCTTAACTGGTTGTTGAAGGAGTATCGTTTCGGAATGTGATCCGTTCTCGTTCCCAGCGCGTCCCCGATCACAATTCTAACGATTCTCATGTATCCCGTTCCAACGTTCAGGTTGGGTACGATCTGCAGTCTGGAGGCACCAAGCCTTGCCTCGCCCTGAACCACAAAGTGGAGAGGTGGCAGTCTCAGGAGTGTCTCCATCGCTGCAGTTGGTATTGATTTGATGGCCCCTGTGATCCCAAGACAAGCAAGTCTTTGCACCTTGCTTAGTCTCGTTGCGGCTCCTTTTTGTTGTGTCTTGGGCCACCACACCAAAGAAGCATATGTAATGGAGGGCATGACCACCGTGCTATACAACCAGTGCAGCATATGTGGTTTGAGTCCCCATTTTTTCCAAAAGCGCGTCTGGCTATCACTAGTGAAATTGACCTGCCTATAATGCTAGAAAAATCGAAATCTCGTCAAAAATACTAAATTGCATTTTTTAGGAGCAAATAAAGTTCATTGTAATCGATTTTGTGTTAAAACTCAATTTTTTCAAATGGAACCATATTGGTACTGTGGTACCATTTACTAGTACTATTAATAAGGAATTTATTCATACCTGGTAATCAAATGTGCGATAAATACAATCAAAATTACAGGTAAAAGAAAATAAGAAAATACAATAATTTTGTTCTAATTTAATACTAAGAAGTTACTATACGTGGCTTTGAAATGCAAAAAGTGAACACAAAACATTACAACAATTGTTCAAAATGCTATCCGTTAACGTCAATGCACTTCTGAACTCGCATATTAGCTGTTTCTTGAAGAACGTTCGTTAATTGCTAATTAATTGCGCGTCTTATTCGCAACTCCAGGTCTTCGCGGGTTGTAACAGCGGTTGCATAGACAATGTTTTTTAAATGGTCCCAAACAAAGAAATCAGCAGGTGTCAAATCAGGTAACCTTGGATGCCATCGCACAGGACCATTCGTCAAAATTACGTTTTCTTCGAATTCCTGTTGAAGGTAATTAATTACTATTCTCGATTCATGGGGAGGAGCTCCATCTTGTTGGAAATACATTCGCTGTCGTAAATGGACAGGTAATTCAGTTTACCTGTCCTCAACTTCATTTTGCCTAAGAGGCTTATTCAGTAAATTGTCGTTAGAATACGATATCGTTGCGCTAACGACATTTTCGCCAACGACATTCCTAATGATAAATTCTTAAATTACATTCAATATCGATGTCGTTAGAGCAAAATCTGGTAACACAGTATACATGGATTTGGTAAATGTTGGTACTTGAAGTTTAATGTTTTGTGACCAAAAACGTTTGTCGATACTTGTGCGCGCGTTTGAACGAAGTTGGCTGCTGTCAGAATGAAATTTGGTTAGAGTTTGAATAAAATATACGTACATAATAATAAACAATTCAATATAATCTGTAATAAATAATGATTGTTTTCATCCAGACTTGACTATGACTACAGCCAAATCGATAACAAAGAAGCAGCGGGGTATGAATAAAAGACGACTTTAAGAGCCAATTTGAGGAATTTCTCAACGAAATGAGAACTAATGATTCTGAAAACTAGTTGGAATAATTTTTATATGGGTGCAATCTATACATCCTCTGATTCCTGGTATCTCATGTTTCATAAAGAATCTGTAAATTCATCAATTATATTTGATATTATTAAAAATTTGCTACATACTCATGTTTTGTGTGAAATATTATTTCATCTCTCTCTTCACATAATTCCACAAAGTGGACATTAAAGCAAATATCTGACAGAAAACAACTATATCCTCCTACGGATATTGAATTATATCTGTCTTCTATTTGTGCAACGTTCCTCACGGACACATAATCGCAAGTGTTACTTGTTATAAAGCCATATCAACAACCTCATGAATAGATCTGCTGACATATTCGGTTGAGATGGACTATTGTGTCCGTCTGATCTTACAGGCTTCTGGTAGCTGCCATGCGCCAGAAATAATAATGTGCTAAAAAAACTGTGAACATACAAATGACACACTCGAAATATGCATGGCATCTATTTTCATCTCACCCTGATAACAGGAGCTGTTCCTGTGTTTCTTTGTACTGGTAACATGAACATCACAACTTCTTCGAATAATTATTGTGCTGCCTCTTTATTCGATCTGTACATTTGCCGAAATAGAATATCTAGTAACTCAAACGGGTTGCTTGTGTCCCTCAGTATTCTGAGTCGCTGATGTTGTCTCAAATAGTTTCATAGATCATTTTTGAACGTTCATATAAGTTCTGAGAATATCGTAGTATTCATGTATTCCACCTGCGCAATATACCGGGTGGCTACGGAAGTATTGCCTACGGAATATCTCAGTTATTGTATGAAGTGGCTTTGTGAAATTTGGAGCGTCGATATAATGACATAAGAGCTAGAATTTGAGCATATTGACGTGTCGAAGTTAACTTCCGGTCTGACCGGAAGTAACATCAACTTTCTTATTTTAAATAGAAACCCTATTTTTTTTTCTTTTCGCTTTATTCAGCATTCAATTCCCTTTCTAATGACATATCACAAGTTGGTATCTAACCAGAAACTAGATCAGAAAAAAATTATTAGAAATTCCTTCATGTAAAACGTTTCTCAACATTTGGGGCGTGATATCTTGGAAAGCTCTACGAATTTAATTCTAGCTCATGTAGAGTTGTTGGCTGTGTGGAATACACCCTATTTTTAAGATGCCCCCATAGAAAAAAGTCGCACGGAGTAAGATCAGGTGACCTTGGTGGCCACCTGACTGGACCATGGGTTGTTATAAGTCTCTCTTGAAAGCGATTTTGAAGATAATTTCTCGCTATTCTTGAATTATGCGGAGGGGCGCCATCTTGCTGGAAGTACATTCTCTCAGTTATTTCCGCTGGTAGGTTGTTAATGAATTCCGAAATTTCATTCGTTAAAAAATTAAAGTATCTCTCTACGGTTAGTTGGCCTTGAAAAAGAATGGGGCCAACAATATGAGTTCCAACTATTCCTGCCCAAACATTCACACCAAATCTCTCCTGGAAGCCACCTTGTCGAAACCGGTGCTCGTTTTCTATCGCCCAATACCTGAAACAAAAGACCGTTCACACTTTTAGCACTTTACACTTCGACTATCGACAATAATCCAGATAAAGTACAGTACCTACCTTGTATTATTCCTGTTAAATAATCCATTGTTGGTAAATCTTGACTCGTCCGTAAACAAGATATAATAGTTAAATAGGTGATTCTCAGCATTTTGTCGAAGAAAACAATTACAATATTCCAGGCGCCTTTCACCGTCATTTTCATACAAATGTTGATGCAACTGATACTTGAAGGATTTAAATCGATGTTTTTTCAAAATTTTCCTAGCAGAGTCCTTACTTATAGCTAATTCGGCGCCAATCTGCCTTGAGGAAATTGTGTTATCATATTGTACTAAAGCTAATACATTAATTTCAGTTTCCTCATTAATAACAAATGCTTCTTGGTCTTCGTGAACATCAGACTCAGTTCTTAATTTTTCTTCAAGCCACTGGAAATACCTTCTTGACGGTTGCTGCCTCCCTGGATATCGCTCTAAATACAATCGTTCATCGGCATAAGAATTTTTTAAACATTCACCATAAATGAGAAGCATGTCAATTTGTTCGGTTCGTGAATAACGGGGCATTTTTTGAATATTCCACTAACTGATTTCGATTTCCAAACCCTTTTGAAATGGCAGAATGAAAAACACTACTTCGAACGTCAAAATAATATGGATAGCAGCGTTCGTGAGAGCTCTCGTTTCTTTTTTGTTTCATTCCAAAATACATCTTAATCAGCCTACTTGTTAATATTTTGGTTCGAATGATTATTGCAATGGAATGATTATTCTGAATAGCACAAACATCGTCCATAGGTAGATATTAGAATATCTATGGACGATGGCACAGACCAAGTACGTTTATGTTCCTATTTAACCTAGAACCTACAGGATATAATTTATCATTCCACATTATTTTTAATGGTATTTTTGCGTATGGCGATAATCTGTTTTGATATTTGAAGAATAATAATTGGATTTTTTGGTATTTCATTTCAAAAAATTACTTTCTATTATATCATTAGAAAGGAATGGTTATGCCGAATAGTACAGGCAAGAAAAAGTTGTATGTTCCTATTTAAGTTATGGACCTACAGAGTATTGTTTTTTTCCAAATTTTTCCAATATTTTTTTTGGCGGCTTTTTATAACGCCGACGAATGAAAATAAAATATCACAGTAGTAGCAACTGTTATCAAGTGACGTATGGTTTCCATAGCCAACTTTTCAATTTTTGGCTTTCATTTTGCTTCCACGGCCTATTCGGTGAATTTCAATAATAATTTTTTTCTGATCTAGTTTCTGGTTAGATACCAACTTGTGATATGTCATTAGAAAGGGAATTGAATGCTGAATAAAGCGAAAAGAAAAAAAAATTGGGTTTCCATTTAAAATAAGAAAGTTGATGTTACTTCCGGTCAGACCGGATAAATTTTATCGTAGAATAACGATAAAACGATAACGCTATATACAGAATCGCAAATATCGTTAATTACCGATTATCGTTCACTAACGACATCGTTATGCGTTACAGAATAGGCCTCTAAGAGGCTTATTCAGTAAATTGTCGTTAGAATACGATATCGTTGCGATAACGACAATTTCGCTAACGACATTACTGATAAATTCTTAAAATACATTCAGTATCGATGTCGTTAGAACAAAATCTGGTAACATAGTATTAAATGGATTTGGTAAATGTTGGTACTTTAAGTTTAATGTTTTGTGAACAAAAACGTTTGTCGATACTTGGGCGCGCGTTTGAAAGAAGTTGGCTGCTGTCAGAATACAATTTGGTTACAGTTTGAATAAAATATATACGTACATAATAATAAACAATTTAATATAATCTTTAATAAATAATGATTGTTTTAATCCAGACTTGACTATGACTACAGCCAAACCGATAACAAAGAAGCAGCGGGGTATGAATAAAAGACGACTATGAGAGCCAAATCGAGGCATTTCTCAACGAAATGAGAACTAATGATTCTGAAAACTAGGTGGAACAATTTTTATATGGGTGCAATCTATGCATCCTATGATTCCTGGTATCTCATGTTTCATTAAAAATCTGTAAATTCATCAATTATTTGTTATTATTAAACATCTGCTACATACTCATGTTTTGCATGGAATATTTCAACTCTCCACATAATTCCACACAGTGGAAATTAAAGCAAATATCTGACATAAAACAACTACTTTCCCCTACGGATATTGAATTATATCTGTCTTCTATTTGTGCAACGTTCCTCACGGACACATAATTGCAAGTGTTACTTGTTATAAAGCCATATCAACAACCTCGTGATCATATCTGCTGACATTCGGTTGAGATGAACTGTTGTGTCTGTCTGATCTTACAGGCTTTCTGGTAGCTGCCATGCGCCAGAAATAATGTGCTAAATAACTGTGAACATACAAATGACACACTCGAAATATGGCATCTCCTATTTTCATCTCACCCTGATAACAGGAGCTGTTCCTGTGTTTCGTTGTGCTGGCAACATGAACATCACAATCTTCTTCGAATAATTATTGTGCTGCCTCTTTATTCGATCTGTATACATTTGCCGAAAAAGAATATATGGTAAAACTCAAACGGGTTGCTTGTGTCCCTCAGTATTCTGTTGTCTCGAATAGCTGTTTTATAGATCATTCTTGAATGTTCATATATGCTGAGAATTATCATCGTAGTATTCATGTATTCCACCTGCGCAATATATCTTAATAATAATAATAATAATTGATTTTATTGGTAGTAAAACATACATACAATCATACATAACATGAACATGAAAGTCTCAATATGGCTTGTATGAATACTATCAAAAGGCAGGATTCAGTTTCTCACCTAGTCATAGACTAAGGTTCGAACTTGCTCTTCCATCCAACCAAAGAAAACAAACAAAAATGATAATAAGAATTGAAAACAGAAAAACGAAAAACAAGTACAAAAAAGCAATGAAAACCATAATATTGAGTTGACATAGTAACACTAATGAAGATTGGGCAATTTGTTTTCCAGCAGAAGGTATTTAAGTTTAGTTTTGAATGCGTTGATGGAAAGTAATTTGAGGGAAGTCGGTATCCTATTGTATAGCCAGGCAATATAATATGTGTAAGAGCCACGAAAAAGGGATGTCCTGTGGATGGGGGGCGTGAGCAGGTGTTTAAATCTCAGTTAAGTTATGGACATCAGTTCTGTAACTGATTTTATCGTGAAGATAACTGGGTTTCGTAGTCGTAACTATTTTATGAAATAGAGTACTGGCGTGAAAAATTCGTCGTGTTTTCATATCCATCCACCCAAGCGTTTTTAAATGGTGTGATATATGTTGGCGTCTACTCGCTCCGGTAATGAATCGAATGCATGAATTTTGTAAAACCTGTAATCTGTGTTTATCGGTTTGCAATAAATTGGGTCCATACACCACATCTGCGAAGTTAGCGTGCGATAAGACTAGAGCATCGCATAACATTTTTTTTGATTTTTTATTCAACACTTCTCTGTTGAAGTGAATCAATTTCAGATTACAATACCCACGTTTGAGAATGTGTGAAGTGTGTAGAAATATATTTATGTTATCAACGTGTCGTGTTCTCATGGCTGCTTTGCCGAAAAGCATTACAAAGGACTTTGAAGGGTTGACTGTGAGACAAAATTTCTATTAGAGCTTTCAGATCTTCATTGATTTGTTGACAGGCTGGAATGATCGATGTTTCGTCGAAGTGTTTATAAATTTGTGTGTCATCCGCGTAGCTATGAATATGTGTGTGTTGTAAGCATTCTGGAAACTGAGAGTATATATCCCGAATAGGAGAGGGCCAAGGATGGAGCCTTGTGGAACACCGTTTCTTATGGTTAGGAAGTTTGATTTATGGTTATTCAGAATAACACATTGGGACCTATCAGAGAGATAATTGTTCAGCAGTTTTTCAACATCTTCAGAAAATTTGAAATATGATAGTAGAAAAAAAATAAAGGAGTGGTGAATTCTGTCGAAGGCCTTTGAATAGTCTATCAAAACCAATATAGTGAGTTGATTGGCATCTACTGCAGCATGTATATCGTCTATTACTTTTAACATTGCTGTTGTGCAGCTGTAATCTGCACGGAAGCCTGATTGAGAGGAAGGTAGAATATGGTATGAATCAAGATAATTCCTTATCTGAAGATTGACGATTTTCTCAAACATTTTAGAGAGAGAGTACATAAGATACTTATTGGACGAAGATCATTGAGGTTTTGTGGATTAGTTTTTTTGGCCAAGGGTATTATGTGAGCTCTCTTCCAAATAGCGGGATAAACATACTTCCGGTTACAGAGGTGTGTGTTGAACACATGAGTTATGATAGGCAGAAGGAGTGGGCAAATATACAATAACATATTGACACTTATTTTATCAGGCCCAACTGCGATAGATTTCACAGAGAGCCAATGTTTAAAGACTTCTTGTTTATTCGTCTACTGAAGATGTAAATTTTGGTCAATTTTTTATTTTTGGAGAAGTGATCAATTAAGTCTCTGTCAGGCAACGAATCAACATTTAAGATGTCACTGAAAAATTGATTGATGTCAAATGTTCAGGGATAGAGTCTTTTAGCTTTCTATAGTGAATGTCCATATCCGCAAGTTCCTTCCATACGTTTCCATGATTTCGTAATTTGAATTCAAGATAAGCTTTCTTTTCTAATTTGATGGTTCGATTAGTAAGGTTTCTCAATAGCTTGTAGTATTCCCAGGTATGAGTGGATCTGTATTTTTTATGTCTGAGAGCTCTATCTCTAATGCGCATAAGGAGTTTTAGGTTATCAGTTAACCATGGTGCACGCTTTTTCGTGATTCGAATAGTCCTTATGGGTGCATGCCTGTTAAATGTGTTGATAATTATTTCATTGAGTTCGTCAACCTTGTCATTGATGTTTACGAAATTGTGAATTGATTTTAGGTTGGCGCCTGAGAGATCGTGAGTGAATAATTCGTTATTAAAATTCATGAAATCTCTATATGTGTGTCGAAAATCGATACGATCTGAGGTTGTACAGTCTAATGTACAAGATACTAGGCAGTGGTCAGAAAAACTGCTGCAATCAACGATAGTACAGGTGCTTATAGGTATAGTTTCGGTGCAGAAAATCAAATCTAATAGTTTACAAGTAGTGGCACTGAAACGGGTGGGTTCTTTAATGATTTGTTTCAACCCGAAGGATTCAGTAATATATTGTTGAGCTGGACACACAACAGATTAGTGGATTCAAGCAAATCTATATTCAAATCTCCTGCAAATATAACATGATCAAATCTTGGACATATAAATGACAAGCAGTTTTCTAATTCAGTAAAAGACTCTGGTGGGGATGAACTATATAGGAGCTCTGTACATTGTGCCAATAGCGAATTTATGTTTACCTGCCGAAACCGATATCCAAAGCTGTTCGGTGCGTACAATATCAACATTAATAATTGAATTGATACGTAAAGTGTTCTTAGTATAAATAGCTACGCCCCCACCACGTCCATCTCAATCGCGCCGCAATAGTATATATCCTGGTAGATGAATAGATTCATCTGTAATAAAATTCGTCAACCAGGTCTCTGAGACTGTGATAATATCGTACACGTTAAATACCTTCTGCTTGAATTCCATAAAACCATTAGTAATAGATCTTGTATTTACATGACAGAACGTTATATTTGGCATGATTATTACATCAAAATGACAGTGAATACAAGTAAAGAGAAATATATATATATATATATTTTTTATAATCGGTAAATTAAAAAAAAATGCAAAAGCATTATAATTGTTAAGCGGCTCTGGATAGGTTTTCTCTCGTAGGCTTCTTCCCACACAGCACACGACATCCAATGGATGTCCGTTTTACGTCCAGCTCTAGTACAAACGTCCATGGATGTTTAATGGACATCCATTGTACGTAGGTACAGGAAACGGACGTACAGTGGATATTCGTACATATGATGTACAAAAAAAAAATAATTTTTGATACATATCCTGTTTGTGCTATTTTGTCTTCATCCCTAATGGAAATGTAATACTTAGATAAAACGCACTTTGTCAGACAATATCTGGACATTAAGTGAACATTACTTGAAAGTCCAGTCGTAAACATCCATTGGACGTCCAATCGTAAACATCAATTGGACGTTCAATTCATGCAAATGCATTAAATAGTTATGGATTTTGAATATTGGTAATTCTAGATATTCTTTGGTGTAATAAAATAATGATCGATGACACAGAACCAAAATACCGATTGGTGACGATAAAAGAATAATCAGCTGAAGCAGAAGAAGAATATGTGAGGTTAGATATGACTGCAGTGTTGTGTTTTGTGTTTCAGTTCAGTTCAGGCTAATATACAATGGTAATGGTATGGGTAAAAATTGACACCAAGTGCTTCTTCCCTTTCAATTATTGTTTCACCGTATTTTAGTGATAACTCCAGTAAGAAGATTTTGTAATTATTTATTCAATGACAAATAATGTTCATATGGGAAATTATATAATTTTTACTTTTATAATATCTACCTAAGTACTGCCAATTATTTGCAGAACACCTTGTATAATCGATAATTTCTGGATTAATTTTGGATATTGAATGGAGGTAGGTACACTGGATATCCAAAAAATATCCACAGTGGTTGTTATTTGGATATCCGTACATCCATTTCACCAAATATGGACATACAATGGACGCCCAAAATACGTACAATGTACATCCATTGTACTGCCTAAGTACTGCCAATTATTTGCAGAACACCTTGTATAATCGATAATTTCTGGATTAATTTTGGATATTGAATGGAGGTACACTGGATATCCAAAAAATATCTACAGTGGTTGTTATTTGGATATATTCCGTACATCCATTTCACCAAATATGGACATAAAATGGACGCCCAAAATACGTACAATGTACATCCATTGGACGTTTTATGGACTTTAATTGTACGTCCATAGTGGTGTCCTGGACGTCCATTGAACGTTCATTGGATGTCCATTGTACTAATTCTGGACATCCACTGGATGTCTTGACCTTCCATATTGAACGTCCATTGTTCATCCATTGTACGTACATGTGCTGTGTGGGTTGGAGGAAGATAATTCCGGTAATATCAGTTCTTCTGTTTTGAAGCTTTCGGTAACGGGGATATGGCGTTTCAAAATATTTGGATTGGCAGAGAGTTCTTCAATTGTATACGTAGAATCGCCTATAGCAAGATGATTTTGTCTGATGGTAGCCTTCATTCCGCTTCTCTTGGCAATATTTAGGTGGCCACGTAAGGCTTTGTGGATCACCAGGTCTTCTTGACTCAAATCATTAGTAACAGAAATATTTTTTCCATTGAATTTGTGAGAATTTTGCAATATTTCGAGTTTTTTAAAATATGATACAAGCTCTATTTTCCATATATTTTGGTTGCTTTTATCCTTGAAGGAAAACATATAATTCAGGTAACACACATCCAAACCGATATTCAGATTATCCCTTAAAAAATCGAGGGTATTAGTTTTGTTTTCTGTTTGAAGACCAAAAATAACCAGGTTATTTCTGAGGTGCTTATACTCCAGAAGCTTCACTTCCTTTTTCAGTTTGGTGTTATCCGATTCAAGTTCAGATACTTTATTCTTCACCACTGAAAGTTCGTTTTTAATTTCAGATATGGTTTCCTGAGTACGGTCCGACTTCCTGTCTAGACTTTTTAGAAGCGAGTACAAATCTGTTAAAGTTATGTCAGGTGTAGCAGGCATAGCTGGGAACAAGACTGATAATTCGTTAGTTCAGCGCCCGTACTATTTATGTAGATATTGGACCGCTTAATCTATGGCTTTTTTCCTGCTTAATATTTTTTACTCAACCTGATTGGAACTGGTATCGATGTGAAATGCAATAGGAGATGTGTGTTTGTATTGAGTTACGTGACAAAACTGAATTCTCACCTCACTTTATACTATTGTGGAATTCACTAGCTAACTTTCAGCAAAAGTATGAAAATTTTACATCTGGTATTAACTTATAAAACACTGTATTACTGGGAACGAACAAACGTACAACACTCGAGCTGAGTTATACTTTAACTAGCTGTACTAGTTGTCTCCGGTTATTCATTTTTTATTGAACAATCGCACCACTTTGAAATTTCCCAAAATTCCAAATATTTAGATTCTAATTCAAATTGCAAATAATCACCTATACTAATACCTATGTTCTGTGAATTAAATCATGTTTCATGTTTGATATCCACCAACGACAATATAAAGACACCTCCATCGACGTCGTATACAAACGATAAATTTTATCATAGAATAACGATAAAACGATATCGATATATTTTGCTACAGAATCGCAAATATCGTTAATTACCGATTATCGTTCACTAACGACATCGTTATGCGTTACAGAATAGGCCTCTTAGTATCTATATAGCTCCAGTCATAGCCGGGTCCTTCAAATATAATTGGACCAATGATTCTACGACCGAGTATTCCAAGCCAAACATTGAAACCGAACCGCACTTGAAACTTACCCTCCCGCAATACATTTTGATTTTCTTGTGATAAATACCTTGTATTTTGTCGGTTGAATAATCACATAAACCTAGACTCGTCCGAAAATAAAATCCTTCCCAAAAAAGCATCGTTTGGCTGCACATTATTCTGCAAGATCCAATAGCAATATTCCATCCAACGTTCATAATCATTTTCGTACATGCAGGCCTGTGCTGGTGCAATTCATATTTGATAGAGTAATAAAAATGCACTAAACTAATTTTGCTAATTTATTTCAAACACTAGGTACTTAAACAATTATTCAACTAAAACATTGACTTCACTATTTTTGCGAACTCTTGAACTGTATTTGTAACTCTCTGCGTGACTATCTATGACTACTACTGCCATCTCCCATCGAGCGCCTTATATACCCGCAAGCAGATTCTATCTACAGTTCTCGATCAATCGTGACTACACGTCGACTTCTTAGATGTCTCTCAAACTTCGATTGCGTTCCTCAGCAAGTTCGCGTTTCTTCTAGGCGTGATTCATGTGTTTGTGGGCGGAGGTCGCGGAGGAAAGTTTACTTGGGGTGCATGCTTAATGAAGTGATCAGGGCCACTCTCGAGACCGGTCTTGAAATCGTTACATTGCCCCCTTCTTAGAGACCTCTCGTCCCGAAATGTCATTCTTGGAGTGCGGAGATATTTGCAAGATTCTCCATATCTGCACCTGGACATTCGATGGAAGTAACACTCCACAGTCTTCGAGTTGGGTCGAGGAAGATGGTTGCAGCACATCAAAATCTTGACTCCGCTGGATCTGAATATTGTTTCCAACATGCTCCTTGCTCGAGTCCAGCCCATCAATCCCACAGGCCAATTTTGGGATTGCCAGGTCCACAAGATTCTGGTCCAACATCATGTCTCTTAATCTGGTGAGGCTCTTCCAGACATCTTCATAAGACGGTTTATCTCGGGAATGCTTCTTGGTAACCAGATAGTAGATGTTTCTCTGGCCCTTCTTTAATTGTAACACCCCTCCAACTTCTGGGTTCTGTTCTTGTAGTTCCGGAGTTGACCGAACTTCTTGGAGAATACCACGGCGATTCCTATGGACATTTTATGTTCCTTGCCTTCCTTTGAAGATAACAAGCACCTTAAAGCTGTCGTCAGGTGTGAAGCTGAGGGAATTAGACTCAAGCTTGGGCGATTGAAAACGGCTTTCATGACAGTTTTCTGGAGCTTTACATTGATCAGCCAACAAGAAACTGCATATATGCATTATTCATTGACTATCCTTCTTACAAATATTCGCGAAGACTTCAACTGTTTCGAGGAAAGGGCATTGAGCTTGTCTGTGCTTCACGTGTATGAGAAGGATATGAAACGACAGAACAAAAAGGAAGATACTATCCGATTAATCTGCCATCTGATGATTACTTATGAACTTCTCAGTGAGTTTGAATAGCGACGCATTGCTGATCAGAAATTTCACGATAAATTCTCCTTCCTGACCAATTCGTCTGTCATAAACTGCAGACTGCTTTTGCTCTAGTTTCTGCTGGGCTTAAGACAGACGAATTGGTCAGGAAGGAGAATTTATCGTGAAATTTCTGATCAGCAATGCGTCGCTATTCAAACTCACTGAGAAGTTCATAAGTAATCATCAGATGGCAGATTAATCGGATAGTATCTTCCTTTTTGTTCTGTCGTTTCATATCCTTCTCATACACGTGAAGCACAGACAAGCTCAATGCCCTTTCCTCGAAACAGTTGAAGTCTTCGCGAATATTTGTAAGAAGGATAGTCAATGAATAATGCATATATGCAGTTTCTTGTTCGCTGATCAATGTAAAGCTCCAGAAAACTGTCATGAAAGCCGTTTTCAATCGCCCAAGCTTGAGTCTAATTCCCTCAGCTTCACACCTGACGACAGCTTTAAGGTGCTTGTTATCTTCAAAGGAAGGCAAGGAACATAAAATGTCCATAGGAATCGCCGTGGTATTCTCCAAGAAGTTCGGTCAACTCCGGAACTACAAGAACAGAACCCAGAAGTTGGAGGGGTGTTACAATTAAAGAAGGGCCAGAGAAACATCTACTATCTGGTTACCAAGAAGCATTCCCGAGATAAACCGTCTTATGAAGATGTCTGGAAGAGCCTCACCAGATTAAGAGACATGATGTTGGACCAGAATCTTGTGGACCTGGCAATCCCAAAATTGGCCTGTGGGATTGATGGGCTGGACTCGAGCAAGGAGCATGTTGGAAACAATATTCAGATCCAGCGGAGTCAAGATTTTGATGTGCTGCAACCATCTTCCTCGACCCAACTCGAAGACTGTGGAGTGTTACTTCCATCGAATGTCCAGGTGCAGATATGGAGAATCTTGCAAATATCTCCGCACTCCAAGAATGACATTTCGGGACGAGAGGTCTCTAAGAAGGGGGCAATGTAACGATTTCAAGACCGGTCTCGAGAGTGGCCCTGATCACTTCATTAAGCATGCACCCCAAGTAAACTTTCCTCCGCGACCTCCGCCCACAAACACATGAATCACGCCTAGAAGAAACGCGAACTTGCTGAGGAACGCAATCGAAGTTTGAGAGACATCTAAGAAGTCGACGTGTAGTCACGATTGATCGAGAACTGTAGATAGAATCTGCTTGCGGGTATATAAGGCGCTCGATGGGAGATGGCAGTAGTAGTCATAGATAGTCACGCAGAGAGTTACAAATACAGTTCAAGAGTTCGCAAAAATAGTGAAGTCAATGTTTTAGTTGAATAATTGTTTAAGTACCTAGTGTTTGAAATAAATTAGCAAAATTAGTTTAGTGCATTTTTATTACTCTATCAAATATGAATTGCACCAGCACAGGCCTGCATGTACGAAAATGATTATGAACGTTGGATGGAATATTGCTATTGGATCTTGCAGAATAATGTGCAGCCAAACGATGCTTTTTTGGGAAGGATTTTATTTTCGGACGAGTCTAGGTTTATGTGATTATTCAACCGACAAAATACAAGGTATTTATCACAAGAAAATCAAAATGTATTGCGGGAGGGTAAGTTTCAAGTGCGGTTCGGTTTCAATGTTTGGCTTGGAATACTCGGTCGTAGAATCATTGGTCCAATTATATTTGAAGGACCCGGCTATGACTGGAGCTATATAGATACTAAGAGGCCTATTCTGTAACGCATAACGATGTCGTTAGTGAACGATAATCGGTAATTAACGATATTTGCGATTCTGTAGCAAAATATATCGATATCGTTTTATCGTTATTCTATGATAAAATTTATCGTTTGTATACGACGTCGATGGAGGTGTCTTTATATTGTCGTTGGTGGATATCAAACATGAAACATGATTTAATTCACAGAACATAGGTATTAGTATAGGTGATTATTTGCAATTTGAATTAGAATCTAAATATTTGGAATTTTGGGAAATTTCAAAGTGGTGCGATTGTTCAATAAAAAATGAATAACCGGAGACAACTAGTACAGCTAGTTAAAGTATAACTCAGCTCGAGTGTTGTACGTTTGTTCGTTCCCAGTAATACAGTGTTTTATAAGTTAATACCAGATGTAAAATTTTCATACTTTTGCTGAAAGTTAGCTAGTGAATTCCACAATAGTATAAAGTGAGGTGAGAATTCAGTTTTGTCACGTAACTCAATACAAACACACATCTCCTATTGCATTTCACATCGATACCAGTTCCAATCAGGTTGAGTAAAAAATATTAAGCAGGAAAAAAGCCATAGATTAAGCGGTCCAATATCTACATAAATAGTACGGGCGCTGAACTAACGAATTATCAGTCTTGTTCCCAGCTATGCCTGCTACACCTGACATAACTTTAACAGATTTGTACTCGCTTCTAAAAAGTCTAGACAGGAAGTCGGACCGTACTCAGGAAACCATATCTGAAATTAAAAACGAACTTTCAGTGGTGAAGAATAAAGTATCTGAACTTGAATCGGATAACACCAAACTGAAAAAGGAAGTGAAGCTTCTGGAGTATAAGCACCTCAGAAATAACCTGGTTATTTTTGGTCTTCAAACAGAAAACAAAACTAATACCCTCGATTTTTTAAGGGATAATCTGAATATCGGTTTGGATGTGTGTTACCTGAATTATATGTTTTCCTTCAAGGATAAAAGCAACCAAAATATATGGAAAATAGAGCTTGTATCATATTTTAAAAAACTCGAAATATTGCAAAATTCTCACAAATTCAATGGAAAAAATATTTCTGTTACTAATGATTTGAGTCAAGAAGACCTGGTGATCCACAAAGCCTTACGTGGCCACCTAAATATTGCCAAGAGAAGCGGAATGAAGGCTACCATCAGACAAAATCATCTTGCTATAGGCGATTCTACGTATACAATTGAAGAACTCTCTGCCAATCCAAATATTTTGAAACGCCATATCCCCGTTACCGAAAGCTTCAAAACAGAAGAACTGATATTACCGGAATTATCTTCCTCCAACCCACACAGCACATGTACGTACAATGGATGAACAATGGACGTTCAATATGGAAGTTCAAGACATCCAGTGGATGTCCAGAATTAGTACAATGGACATCCAATGAACGTTCAATGGACGTCCAGGACACCACTATGGACGTACAATTAAAGTCCATAAAACGTCCAATGGATGTACATTGTACGTATTTTGGGCGTCCATTTTATGTCCATATTTGGTGAAATGGATGTACGGAATATATCCAAATAACAACCACTGTAGATATTTTTTGGATATCCAGTGTACCTCCATTCAATATCCAAAATTAATCCAGAAATTATCGATTATACAAGGTGTTCTGCAAATAATTGGCAGTACTTAGGCAGTACAATGGATGTACATTGTACGTATTTTGGGCGTCCATTGTATGTCCATATTTGGTGAAATGGATGTACGGATATCCAAATAACAACCACTGTGGATATTTTTTGGATATCCAGTGTACCTACCTCCATTCAATATCCAAAATTAATCCAGAAATTATCGATTATACAAGGTGTTCTGCAAATAATTGGCAGTACTTAGGTAGATATTATAAAAGTAAAAATTATATAATTTCCCATATGAACATTATTTGTCATTGAATAAATAATTACAAAATCTTCTTACTGGAGTTATCACTAAAATACGGTGAAACAATAATTGAAAGGGAAGAAGCACTTGGTGTCAATTTTTACCCATACCATTACCATCGTATATTAGCCTGAACTGAACTGAAACACAAAACACAACACTGCAGTCATATCTAACCTCACATATTCTTCTTCTGCTTCAGCTGATTATTCTTTTATCGTCACCAATCGGTATTTTGGTTCTGTGTCATCGATCATTATTTTATTACACCAAAGAATATCTAGAATTACCAATATTCAAAATCCATAACTATTTAATGCATTTGCATGAATTGAACGTCCAATTGATGTTTACGATTGGACGTCCAATGGATGTTTACGACTGGACTTTCAAGTAATGTTCACTTAATGTCCAGATATTGTCTGACAAAGTGCGTTTTATCTAAGTATTACATTTCCATTAGGGATGAAGACAAAATAGCACAAACAGGATATGTATCAAAAATTATTATTTTTTTGTACATCATATGTACGAATATCCACTGTACGTCCGTTTCCTGTACCTACGTACAATGGATGTCCATTAAACATCCATGGACGTTTGGACTAGAGCTGGACGTAAAACGGACATCCATTGGATGTCGTGTGCTGTGTGGGAAGAAGCCTACGAGAGAAAACCTATCCAGAGCCGCTAAACAATTATAATGCTTTTGCATTTTTTTTTAATTTACCGATTATAAAAAAAATATATATATATATATATTTCTCTTTACTTGTATTCACTGTCATTTTGATGTAATAATCATGCCAAATATAACGTTCTGTCATGTAAACACAAGATCTATTACTAATGGTTCTATGGAATTCAAGCAGAAGGTATTTAACGTGTACGATATTATCACAGTCTCAGAGACCTGGTTGACGAATTTTATTACAGATGAATCTATTCATCTACCAGGATATATACTATTGCGGCGCGATTGAGATGGACGTGGTGGGGGCGTAGCTATTTATACTAAGAACACTTTACGTATCAATTCAATTATTAATGTTGATATTGTACGCACCGAACAGTTTTGGATATCGGTTTCGGCAGGTAAACATAAATTCGCTATTGGCACAATGTACAGAGCTCCTATATAGTTCATCCCCACCAGAGTCTTTTACTGAATTAGAAAACTGCTTGTCATTTATATGTCCAAGATTTGATCATGTTATATTTGCAGGAGATTTGAATATAGATTTGCTTGAATCCACTAATCTGTTGTGTGTCCAGCTCAACAATATATTACTGAATCCTTCGGGTTGAAACAAATCATCAAAGAACCCACCCGTTTCAGTGCCACTACTTGTAAACTATTAGATTTGATTTTCTGCACCGAAACTATACCTATAAGCACCTGTACTATCGTTGATTGCAGCAGTTTTTCTGACCACTGCCTAGTATCTTGTACATTAGACTGTACAACCTCAGATCGTATCGATTTTCAACACACATATAGAGATTTCATGAATTTTAATAACGAATTATTCACTCACGATCTCTCAGGCGCCAACCTAAAATCAATTCACAATTTCGTAAACATCAATGACAAGGTTGACGAACTCAATGAAATAATTATCAACACATTTAACAGGCATGCACCCATAAGGACTATTCGAATCACGAAAAAGCGTGCACCATGGTTAACTAATAACCTAAAACTCCTTATGCGCATTAGAGATAGAGCTCTCAGACAAAAAATACAGATCCACTCATACCTGGGAATACTACAAGCTATTGAGAAACCTTACTAATCGAACCATCAAATTAGAAAAGAAAGCTTATCTTGAATTCAAATTACGAAATCGCCGTACTCAGTATAGAGTCACAGTTGTCAAACTCACTAGATTACAAAGGCGTGATAAATAAATTTGCTACAAAATAATGGAGACGTGCAATTTCATAATTGTTTATTGGCTGTGGAAATTAATAAAGCCAAGCGTACCTAAAAATTATAAATGTACATTATTGAAACCCTCGATACCCCTAAATCCGCCTGTTTATAACCATTTGGTTCTTATACCACTAATATATTCTTTTCCAAGACTTATCTTGAAATTTTGTTTCTCCTACTTTCTCATGAATAAAAACCATGCATTGATCCGAAAACGTGTAAATGCTTTACCAGTGGCTTTCTTTTATGCCACAATTCATAAGGTGTTTTATTTTGCTTCATGGCCCTAGTTGGTGAACCATTTATTAGGTAGATAGCAGACTTCCCCCCAAAAAGGTTTGTCTGTGTACCATTTACCTTGTACAAGCTTGTTCAGTTAATCTGTGGTTATAGTACTCACCATACGCTCTGGCACGCCATTTAACTGTAGGGTAAGTGTAAAATTATGCCCTTTTCCATTGACTTGGTTGAATCTGGTAAGTCTTTGGGATAAATAATGTAATTTCTCATCAGAGAAGGAGGCGGGATTTCTAATTGAATATTCCTAATTGATAAAGCCGGTACTTTCGAGTACTACAGAATTCAACATTTGTGCGAATTTTGTAACTTCAAATGCCCATCGTTGATGGTTATCATAACAATAAGTACGAAAAAGGCGAGAAAGATTGCGCATACTTTTCTCTATAGGATTACTTTGTGGGTGTCGAACAGAACTAAAAATAGTTTTAACACCCAGCATGTTCAGCGATCTGATCCAGGATTTCGATGTAAATTGACTGCCATGATCAGAGAGAATGCTTTTTGCGACTCCATATTTAGGAAAATAGTCTAAAATGAGTCGATTCAGTATTGTACGACAGGTTGCTTTTTTTAAAACGTAAAGAGTTATGAATTTCGAAAATATATCCACGATGACACAAAGAAAGGTCATGCCTCCCCGTGATCTGGGTAGAGGTCTATACTAGTCAATTGAAATAATTTCATTTACTTTTTCAGGTAAAACAGAAAGCAATGTCGGTTTAGGGGCTACCGTATGTTTCGCCAACTGACATATTTCGCAATGTTTGATAACATATTTCACTCGTTTGAATATTCCTTTCCAAAAAAGCCAAAAGCCAAAAAGTATATCAATATTAAATAGCAATAAAAAAGAACACTCAATATAACATTTAAATAGATAAAACCACTTTAAAAACAATCACATAGTCGCAGTGGGTTAGGGATGTTAAGTGATTTTGGGTTTTTTAACCGTGCCAGCGAGGTCTTCACTGGCAGGTAAAACCTCTTATCGCCTGCCGGAGCAAGCCCTACGGTGTTGTGTAGGCCGTCAAATGCTGCGAGTGTGTGTCTACCATTGTTTGTTCCCTGTCTCCTAGTAACTCATACAGGGCATTTTTAAACGTGGGGTGAGGCATCGGGCTATCGGGACCATGTACTGTCGAGCTTTCCTTACGATTTCCGGAAAAACAACGAAAAAACCGGGTTCGGACTACATGGTGAGCTACGGCTCACTCGTCTTCTGGAATTTCATAAAAAATATTCAGTGCCTAGTAAATGGGCCCGTGTTTCAACCTTAGGTTGTCGCGGGCAAGGATAAAGTGTCTAAAGAATTTATCAGACTGATGTTTGATAAATTCTTCGATTTTTGGAATATCGGCTAGCTCTCTCAATGTGTCAAGCCGAATGTACCGGTCACTGTTCTTGACGATACGGAGTATCTTGTTCTGCATTGTTTCCAGGCGCAACATTGTTGACTTGGGAACGCTGCAGAACACTGGACTTGCATATGTCATAGTTGGTCTTATAACCTGCTTGTAGACTAACACTTTAGTTTCCAGTCTGGAATCTCTCGCTATGGAGAATGTTTTTCCAGTGGCATGGAGTAGAGCCATTGTAAAAGTACTTCAAAAAAAAAGAATCCTTTGGAATTCAAAGATTTACGCGCCATCAGTATATTGCCGACATTTTCCAAAATATTAGAACGAGCAATGGAATTTCAATTGAAAAATCAATTGTATAAATTCTCATTGTTACCATCGACTCAGTCGGGGTTTAGGAAAGGTTACAGCTGTACACTGCTCTCCCCCATATTATGGATGACATAATGAGATCTACATATCAAGAAAAATGTACTGTTCTAGTTTTATTAGACTTTAGTCGCGCATTCGGTACCATCAATTACGACTTATTATTAGCAATTGCACATTATATGGGACTTTCTGAAACGTCTATCTTACTGCTGGATAAATACATAAAGAATAGACAACAAAAAGTTATCTTGGATAAACTTGAGTCTCGGTATCTTTCACTAAATTCTGGGGTACCGCAAGGTTCAATTTTGGGACCTTTGTTATTCTGCATGAACTCTTCAAATATACTGAGAAGCATTGACCAATGTAGTGTTCATCTTTATGCCGACGACACTCAAATCTACTACAGTTTCCCACCTCAAGCAACTGATTTTGCTTGCATACAGATAAATGAAGATCTCTAATCATTTGTCATCAATGCCAGTAAATCTAATATGTTATTCGGATCTAAAAATAATCGTGATAAGTTATATATGTAACTCAATTTGATATTCGCATAATGCCAGAAGTTTCGGTGTATTATTGGATGACAACCTACGATTCGAAAAACATATCAATAGATCAATTCAACGTGCATATTCAACATTAAAAATCATATATGGCAATAGGCATTTTCTCTCTAACAAATTGAAATCTATTCTTTGTGACGCATTGGTCCTATCACTTTTTAATTATGCAGATTCCGTATATGGTCCATGTTTAACTAGTCAATATGTGAAACAGATACAGAAGATTCAAAATTCATGCATGCGACTTATATATGGAACCTGTAAACTTGAAAGAATCTCACATAAAATAAGTGAAATTGGCTGAGTAAACATGAAGAATAGAAGGATCCATCATGCTGCTAATCTTTTCCATAAAATATTATCAACTAAAACACCACTCTACCTACACCGGAAAATTACGCACCGCAGAGTGATGTCCACACCTTGAATATAAGGTTCAAAGGTACACTTACGCCACCTAAATTCAGAACGGAACAATTCAAGAGATCATTCAGCTACCAGATTTGCGAAATCCATAATTCAGCTCCCACTAATATCAGAAATGAAACTTTTCTAAACTTCAAGAAAAAATATAGATGTTTTTTGTTTGACAGTCAGCAGTGAGGGAGTCATACGATCTCCCATGCAATAATTATCTTATCCAATTCAATCGTACATTCATAACACAGATAACACTTTTTTTAATTATTTTTTTTATCTTCACCATGTTGCACTCTAGAGGTATGTTTGAGGTTAAGTGGAAGAACAATTTGATGACGTACGCGGAAACCAAATTGAACTTCGCCATTTGTTTTCTTGCAAATAAATTCAGTAGCGAATATTATTTATACCTGTAAAAAATTGAGGAACCAATAAAGTCGTTTATTATTATTTTTATTATTATTATGAGGCGGTAGTTCCTCTTTACCGCCGCGGCGGCTCGCTTAATGCCAGACTGACATGTTTTATAAAGGTTAGTCCACGGTCCAGGTACCGTGCGATGACGGATTCGCCAATCTCGGTCCCCAGAGCTCTGATTCCCCCTTGAATTTCCATGTTCGCACGTTTCACCTTCTTGGTGAAATTCATGAGCTCTATCTTGGCCGAGTTTACCACTAACTTGTTTCTTTCCATATACGGCACGGCTTCCGTCTCCAAGTGATTTTTTACGCGCAGGGCCGCCTCGTTGGAGGTGTTTTCCTGCGCGTAAATGGCGGTGTCGTCGGCTTAAATTGCCGTCCGGGTGTGATGATTTTTCGAGAAGTCGTGTGTATATAGAGAGTACAAGAGTGGTGACAGGCTCGACCCCTGCGGCACTCCTGCCCCGGCTTTCCTCATCGAAGAACTGGCTTTGTTCACTCTAAACCTGAAGGCCCTGTTGACCAGGTATGAGTCCAGCAACCTTACCATATGGCCAGGCATATCTGACCTTAGCATTTTCATGACCAGGCCCTCGATCCAGACTGTGTCAAAAGCCTTTTGAATATCCAACAGGACCATAACCGTGTTGCGGTCCCGATTGAAACCTTCTTCACCTCGTGGGCAATTCGGGCCACCTGGGAGGAGTGACCTCTTCGGAAGCCGAACTGTTCCTCCGAGATGAGTTCCAGTTCTTCCTCGAGACCGCTGAATCTCTTTAACAGGATTCTGTCCACCACCTTGCCTACCGCACTAATCAGTGAGATGTCTATCCTGTCTATCCTCGTATCCTGTTTCCCTGGATGGGGATGATCTCCGCTTGCTTTAGGCACTCTGGGTAGTACTGTCATTTGATGATCGTGTTGATTATGTGAATAAGCTGTACAAGGGATTTCCTTGGGAGATTCCGCAGCAGAGTTGCGTCGATCTTGTCTATCCCGGGAGCCTTTTTATAGTATCTCGAACCTTCTCGTAGTTGGTAATCAGCTTCGAGAAGGCTCTGTCATTTATGGGTTGCTTCATTGTGGCCCTGAAGTCCCTGACTCCACTAGTAATTTCGGCATGCTCCCGGGTGACGTCCTGTCCCGCCTGGAATGCACCCCGGAAGTATTCCCCGAACATTTCTGCCTTCCCTGAATCGGTCATCGCTTGCCTATGGTCGTTCTCTACGGTGGGGATGACATTATACTTCCTGCGAAGCATCTTTGTCGCCCGCCACAGAGAACTGTGTTCGGCGTGGAGGGCCTCAAGTTTCCTCTTCCAGGTTTCATCCCGGTGCTTATGGATTAGTTGGCTTACGTCCCGCCCCAGGCTCATCATGTTCTCTCGATGAACCGGGTTGCGGGTGGTTTGCCACTTCTTCCGATCTTTATTATTGAGTTTTATAAGCTCCCGGATGAAATCCGGGAGGGGATCCCTGTCCTCCCGTACGACCCTCTTCCTGGTGGTCATCTCATTTGCTTTCTGGACTGTTTCGATCCACCTCCGAGTTTCTCGGTCTATCTCCCCCTCTGCTATCTGAGGGGTGATGACCGTTCTCTCATTGATTATTTTCCTGAATTCCTTTCAATCAGTAGTGGAGTAATCGTACAAGGTTTTCTTCCCTCTCGGGTTTTGTCCACCCTTGATTGAAGAGAATACCGGCTCATGATCAGAGATAAATTCGGAGGCGGTTCTCAGTTGTGAGATATCTGTCACGTTTTTGTTTACCACCAGGTCGAGTATCGACGGGCCGCGACCGTTCCAGGGGTAGTGGGTGGGGGTATCAGGGTGGTCTACTACCACGTTATTATTCATAGTATACTTCCAGAGCACATTTCCGTTTGGGTTGGCGTCTGACTGATCGGCTAAACTCCACGTCGGATGTCTCGCATTGAAGTCCCCTGCTAGCAGCACTTTGTGCCCGCTGCTGCAGAGAACATCCGAAACCAACTCGGTGAGTTTATTCCTAGGGGCGTTGTATACCGAATACAGCCTTACCCCAGATCCGAGCTGTATTCCTACATGCTCTGATGAGCTTGCTCTCTGTGGTAAGTGTGTATGCGGTACACAGGACTTTACTAGGATAGCAACTCTCCCCTCACACTCCGTGCGATCATGCCTGATGGTGGAGAATCCTCTGAAACTAAGTTTATGTTCCTGTTGGATGTCCTTCTTGGACAAGAGCAACAGGTCAATCTTATGCTTGCGAATGAGCTCAGAAACTAGATGGTATTTGTTTCTGATCCCATTCACGTTGAGCATGCATACCTGGAGTGGCATCTATAAGCCGTAGCTTTGGATATTATCCATGACCCTCCAGAAGGCCAGGAATTTTTCGCCGTTTGTCCGGGCCTCCGTAAGGCCCTCGACAATATCGTCCATGGCCCGCAATAGGCCTTGTGTATTGACGATTTCCTGGATATCCCGATGTCTCTCCACGAACCCACTCACAGCATCTGACGGCCCCGGCTGGATAGTCCGGCTGGCCGTGATTTGGGATGGGGTGGGGATACTGTGGCTTACCCCTTCTTCCGTTCTCTCTTCTCTAGCAGCCCGTCGCTCTTCCCAGACGTTCCTCTGGACCGGTGGGGCTGGCTTAAATTTTCTTTTTGTCGT
Organism: Chrysolina americana; assembly: GCA_958502065.1. Classification (NCBI taxonomy): domain Eukaryota; kingdom Metazoa; phylum Arthropoda; class Insecta; order Coleoptera; family Chrysomelidae; genus Chrysolina; species Chrysolina americana. The sequence goes on along the minus strand of OY293414.1, from coordinate 61,766,325 downwards.
TCCTGTTTCCTTTCTTCCTGGGCAGCAACATGTTTCTCGTAGGCATTCGACGCTGCAGGCCGTGTTGTCCCCTCCACAATTGCAGCAGTGGGCTGGGGTTGTCCTGGGCTTGAAGCATGCTCTGGACCATTGCGCTCCCGCGCACTTCATACACTTTGTGGGTCTGTTACAGTTCGACTGAGCATGTCCCCAAGCTTGGCAACGGTAGCACTGGATAGCATCCCTGTTGTTGATTTTTACTTCCCAGTGCACTATTACCCCAGTGACCGCACGGATAGTCTTATTCAGGAAGCTCTCCGTGACGCTCTTGTCAGTATTTACGATATAGAGCTTTCTGTCTGTGTAGGTTATCCCGACTATTCCGTACGTCCTCAGCCCATGCTTCTCAAAGTACTGGACGATGTCTTCTGTTCTGTTCTGTGGTCCAGTTCCTTGAGAAGGAACGCATGTCTCCTCTCCCCCGGCATTGTATATGTGTGGAATTCTACCTCCGACGCTTTGAGGGTACTCTTTAGCGTGGCATGATCTTCCGCCGTGTTTGCGTATATCAGGGAAGATTTGTTTGTAAATTTATACAACTTCCCTTAATATTTCAGTGAAGAGTAGCTTTATTCTCCTCGTTCAGCTTGATCATTTCCTCGATTATAATCGGAGGGCATCTTCTTTCCTTACTCGCTGCCGGGGGCGGCGCTTTGCTCTTACCCTTACCGCTGGTGGTGGGAGCGGTATGGGGTGGGGAGGAGGTTCCTCCCGGCTGCCTTACTTGTGCTCGGCTTAGGGTCGATCTCCCTTGTTGTCATTTTTTCTGCTGGATCGTCCTCTTCCTCATCTTCGTCTCCCGACAACGCCTGGAATGCGTTGTTGAGCTTTAGAGGGGGCTCCTGGAGATTCAGAGGGACCCACTTAACCTTTTTGGCATTTTTGGGTTTCTGGAATCCCTCTTCATCTTTTTCTGGCTGTTTGCTTGGAGTAGTTTCAGAGTCCCCTCTAGTCTCTCCCTGGCTCTATAGTGGGCCGCAACCTCGCTGAGTTCCCGCTCCCTGATTCTGAGCCAGGTGAACTCTTTCAGCTCCTCCGGGACATGCATGCTTTTACAGAACAGGGCGACTTTCTGGCTCACCCTATCCCTCACGTTTTCTTCCAGGGATTTCAATTGGTTCTGTATCTGAGTTAACCGCTGACTGTCATTCCTGTCCTGTACTCCGGCGCTGGTACTTGGTTGCGGGGACAGGCTTCTCTGTGGACTAGGCGTTGTCGGGGGGGTGAGTGATTTCCTCTCCTCCAACAGTCTGGTTTTCGTCCAGGCTTTTTCGTCCCGTTCTCGCTGCCTCTGAGCTCTGGCTTCACCATCCTGGAGCTGTTGAGCCCGGATGACTACGCAGACTTTTTCTAATCCTGTGGGACTCTCCTTTGTGTCACTGAAGTCATCAGACTCGCTAACTTCATTTTCGCCCTGCCTTCCGAGAGTTTTTTTGCTCTGGGATGGGAATCTTCCCGCCTTTGAGCTGGGCTTCTATGTCCCAGTCTCTTAAAGTTCTTTTCTCCTCTTTGTCGAACTCGACGGCAAAGATTTTGGTTTTAATCCTTTTTAAGGAGGTTTTGAGCTCTGGCCTGTGTTCTATCCCGGAAGGCTTCCCGATGATTTTCCGGAAGAAATTCCTCTTCTCCTGCGAGTTTATCTCCTTAGGTTTTGCGTGTTTCATGGCATTTGCCCCTTCCTGGGCGTAGGCACTTGTAAAGCTCGCGTTTGAAGAGGGTTTTCCTTCCTTCGGGCGCTTTTTCTACTTCTCCTCGACGCGTCCGCTCAGACAGGATTTTTCTTTTTGGGAGTGGATGTTTTGGGTATCTTTGTTGGGGCTGTTCCCCCTTTTATCTGTTCCCCGGGGTGGAAGGTCCTAGGGGGTGAGTGGTTTCTCACCCTCCGGAGTGTCTAACATTGCTGGGCTATACGCTCAGCCAGTGGCCAATCGTTTCAACAAGGATTCAAAATTTCAATTGGTCTGGAAAGATAATGTTCGGGTTCCATGCGGCTGTTAAGAAACCTCGCGTCAAAACAAACTCGTAACTTGTCATTTTTTCAACTCTCGTCACCAGAGGGTTTATATATGAAGTGGCAGCTCTTTCGATAACACCCCATGACTCCATTTCTTCAATTTCTTTAAAATTACTATCACGATATGCTACTGGAATGGGATATGGATTAACATGAAAAGGCTGGGTATTAGTTAGTTTTATTTTATGTTCGTATATACTTGTACGTCCGGGAATATCTGAAAAAATGTTTCGATACTTCTCTAAAACATTTTTAATTGAAATTTTTTGGTCATTTGTTAAATGTGAGAGTTCCGTGATGAAATCGGTTTGAAACCCACCGTTTTCAGAGGAATCTCTTGAGCCAATAAGCAAATTGTTTTGTGTAACAGCCACAGTCCGCAATTTTAGCTCATCTTAAATCTATTTTGCTCATCATTCATCGATCAGCAAAATTATTATTCACCCTTCTATTATAATTGTTGTAATAATCAGCTTGTTGTAATCGGGAAAAAGCATCCTCGTAATACTCGACCCCCACCAACACCGCTGATATATTCGGTGGAAAATGTCTTGAAATTAACCCCACAAGCATTTTTTCGTTTAAAGGAGGTAGCAGATGTCTTGCCATAGCCACATAGTACATGAAATGTTCTAAAAATAACCCACTTTCGTAACGTCCAGCTTCGAATTTCAATTTAATATGAAGCTGTCTAGTATCGTCCAAGAAATATATCAAAAAATCTCTGAAAATGCTGAAAAGTTTCGAAAGTGGATAAAAAAGCTTCTCAAATTTTAGCTTTTCCTACAAATTTTCTCAACAATCAATATCAAACGAATATCATAAAAGTTTAAATTGTTATTCTCCAAGATAGTGATCAGTTGTGTAACAAAATCGAGAGGGTGTACACTTCCCTCAGCATCAAATGGTTCTAGGTCGATCTCTAATTATATCCATAATACACAAACCATTTTGTACCTTTCCACTGATGTTAACCTCATTATTTCCAGAAACACTATTATTCCTGGTGTTATGTCGATTTACACTCAAATCTGGTTGAGACTGCGGCAATCGTGCTGTCCGAATTGCTTCTGATACTGTTCGTCTAACCGCCTTCTCAATGAATTCTTGCAATTCATGACTCTGAGAATGTTGAGTTTGAAAATATGTGGGAGGTGGCAACGACATTGACGGTGAACCCTCGGGGTATGTTTGTTGACTTTCATAAAAAATTGGAATGTTCCTACCTCGTAAAAAAGAAGATCCTTGGGTACATGCTGGAGAAGAGTAGGTCGGCATTCCACGAAAAGCCTCTAGTCTCTCCCTGGCTCTATAGTGGGCCGCAACCTCGCTGAGTTCCCGCTTCCTGATTCTGAGCCAGGTGAACTCTTTCAGCTCCTCCGGGACATGCATGCTTTTACAGAACAGGGCGACTTTCTGGCTCACCCTATCCCTCACGTTTTCTTCCAGGGATTTCAATTGGTTCTGTATCTGGGTTAACCGCTGACTGTCATTCCTGTCCTGTACTCCGGCGCTGGTACTTGGTTGCGGGGACAGGCTTCTCTGTGGACTAGGCGTTGTCGGGGGGGTAAGTGATTTCCTCTCCTCCAACAGTCTGGTTTTCGTCCAGGCTTTTTCGTCCTGTTCTCGCTGCCTCTGAGCTCTGGCTTCACAATCCTGGAGCTGTTGAGCCCGGATGACTACGCAGACTTTTTCTAATCCTGTGGGACTCTCCTTTGTGTCACTGAAGTCATCAGACTCGCTAACTTCATTTTCGCCCTGCCTTCCGAGAGTTTTTTTGCTCTGGGATGGGAATCTTCCCGCCTTTGAGCTGGGCTTCTATGTCCCAGTCTCTTAAAGTTCTTTTCTCCTCTTTGTCGAACTCGACGGCAAAGATTTTGGTTTTAATCCTTTTTAAGGAGGTTTTGAGCTCTGGCCTGTGTTCTATCCCGGAAGGCTTCCCGATGATTTTCCGGAAGAAATTCCTCTTCTCCTGCGAGCTTATCTCCTTAGGTTTTGCGTGTTTCATGGCATTTGCCCCTTCCTGGGCGTAGGCACTTGTAAAGCTCGCGTTTGAAGAGGGTTTTCCTTCCTTCGGGCGCTTTTTCGACTTCTCCTCGACGCGTCCGCTCAGACAGGATTTTTCTTTTTGGGAGTGGATGTTTTGGGTATCTTTGTTGGGGCTGTTCCCCCTCTTATCTGTTCCCCGGGGTGGAAGGTCCTAGGGGGTGAGTGGTTTCTCACCCTCCGGAGTGTCTAACATTGCTGGGCTATACGCTCAGCCAGTGGCCAATCGTTTCAACAAGGATTCAAAATTTCAATTGGTCAGGAAAGATAATGTTCGGGTTCCATGCGGCTGTTAAGAAACCTCGCCTCAAAACAAACTCGTAACTTGTCATTTTTTCAACTCTCGTCACCAGAGGGTTTATATATGAAGTGGCAGCTCTTTCGATAACACCCCATGACTCCATTTCTTCAATTTCTTTAAAATTACTATCACGATATGCTACTGGAATGGGATATGGATTAACATGAAAAGGCTGGGTATTAGTTAGTTTTATTTTATGTTCGTATATACTTGTACGTCCGGGAATATCTGAAAAAATGTTTCGATACTTCTCTAAAACATTTTTAATTGAAATTTTTTGGTCATTTGTTAAATGTGAGAGTTCCGTGATGAAATCGGTTTGAAAACCACCGTTTTCAGAGGAATCTCTTGAGCCAATAAACAAATTGTTTTGTGTAACAGCCACAGTCCGCAATTTTAGCTTATCTTAAATCTATTTTGCTCATCATTCATCGATCAGCAAAATTATTATTCACCCTTCTATTATAATTGTTGTAATAATCAGCTTGTTGTAATCGGGAAAAAGCATCCTCGTAATACTCGACCACCACCAACACCGCTGATATATTCGGTGGAAAATGTCTTGAAATTAACCCCACAAGCATTTTTTCGTTTAAAGGAGGTAGCAGATGTCTTGCCATAGCCACATAGTACATGAAATGTTCTAAAAATGACCCACTTTCGTAACGTCCAGCTTCGATTTTCAATTTAATATGAAGCTGTCTAGTATCGTCCAAGAAATATATCAAAAAATCTCTGAAAATGCTGAAAAGTTTCGAAAGTGGATAAAAAAGCTTCTCAAATTTTAGCTTTTCCTACAAATTTTCTCAACAATCAATATCAAACGAATATCATAAAAGTTTAAATTGTTATTCTCCAAGATAGTGATCAGTTGTGTAACAAAATCGAGAGGGTGTACACTTCCCTCAGCATCAAATGGTTCTAGGTCGATCTCTAATTATATCCATAATACACAAACCATTTTGTACCTTTCCACTGATGTTAACCTCATTATTTCCAGAAACACTATTATTCCTGGTGTTATGTCGATTTACACTCAAATCTGGTTGAGACTGCGGCAATCGTGCTGTCCGAATTGCTTCTGATACTGTTCGTCTAACCGCCTTCTCAATGAATTCTTGCAATTCATGACTCTGAGAATGTTGAGTTTGAAAATATGTGGGAGGTGGCAACGACATTGACGGTGAACCCTCGGGGTATGTTTGTTGACTTTCATAAAAAATTGGAATGTTCCTACCTCGTAAAAAAGAAGATCCTTGGGTACATGCTGGAGAAGAGTAGGTCGGCATTCCACGAAAAGCCTCTGTGACTTTTGTTCTTGCAATAAAAGTTTTTGGAATTGCACCCGTGTTCTCAACTATGGTTTTTCTGTAATATGCCTTGGTGACAATTCTTCGACAGTAGCAGCCGATGCCAGTTTGCTGATGTTTTCAATCACTGCTTCCCTATTTCCTCTATTTCTTCTGTTCCGAAGTCTATTATTGACTGGTGTTCTTTCCATCCCTATTCCTGATGTCGATTCTCTGAAACACGCCCCTTTTGCTGGGTAGCCAAGATGTAACAAAATGGTTGTTTGATGCGCAAATATCTCAGGGAAGACGTAGGTTGTGCCAGAGAATGAATAATCAAAGTCGAAATGACGAATTTATTCGACAGTTATGGACAATTCTCAATCTACAAAGAATAAATATAACTCAGAATGCTAAAATTTGAGGAAAACGTTGTGAACGAGATTATGCTAATATATTTCAAATGCTAACTCACCTACAAAGCAGGTAAATGCCTTTAAAATATCGGAATACAACAAATTAAATGCACTGCACCACAGGCTATGTATTTGACTCAAAACCTGACAGTAACTATGATTAAAAATGCAAATGAAAATATGGCCAGGTCGTTATGATGAAACCAATTCTTCAACACATATGAAAAGACATCTGGGGGTAGCAAACGCGCATTTTACTGAAGCTTGTAAAACTTTGTTACAATATTTTATAGATTGTTTTTATGGAACTAAAAGCATGTGAAAGATTAGGAAAAGTAAAATCTACACACATCCAACAGTTCAAAGACTTACCCTGCACGAGCATGTTACAGTCCCTTCCGTATTCAAACACCTCTTTTGATAAAGATAATTGCATTTTTGCCACTAATAGCAAATTGTAGGAGACATCTTCCAAAATTTTTCGAATTCCCACGTTGCCCCAAACTTCCAGTGAACCCTTCTATGTTGCAGTTACATACTGCTCATTTGTCGCGACAATTGTTTTAATGGGTTTTGATGGGGGTGAGAAATGAGCAATTATATTAGATCGATTGAGTATGCGATCGGAGGCACCAGAATCCAAAACCTTGATATGTGTTTGGTTTTGGCTTTGTGACTTTTTATATTCTAGTACTTTTTTGTGAAATAGACTGTTTGGCCAGTTTAGTCGATATATTAATTTTTAAATTTTCTATTTCTAATTTATTCTACAAATACGTGTATGGTTTGTTATTCAATATCCTTAGCAAAAAACAAATGGGATGGATATTTTTTTTTGAGTATTTCATTTTTGATATTTTCAACAAATTGAAGTAAAAGTATCAATAATATTGTGAAAATGTCGGTAGTTATTTCGGGATTATTTTCATTACACTCTCCCAAGTTTTTTCTTTAACTTTTTTCATTACTTTATCTGTATCGACTTTAGTTATCGTTTTGAAGGCACTGTCAGAAGGTGTAGGTTTTTTACTTAGTTTTGAAATATTTATCATGATAGGGTCGTGATCAGTCATAACATAAATATTGATTACAAATGTTACAAATAGTCTCCAGCTACTGAAATGAGTATACATTTTTCATACTCTGTGCGAAAATATTTTGTCACTTTCAGAAATTTCTAATGACGTAGACAATTCAATGTAGAAAGTTAAAGCGTTATAGGTCAGGAAATATTCTAGACCGTTTATATAATACGATAAAAAAAAAGATTAAAATAGGACTAAAATATTTATTTGTTAAATAAAAGACATCATTCTTATATCCAAAATTTCGAACAACTACAGATGATATGAAAATACAAATATTATCAATAATATCACTTAGCGACATCTGCACTTCACTTCTTACTCTGAAAAAGTATCAGAATTCAGCTTTAAACAAAAAAAACATTTCTAAAAATCTACAATCTACTCAAGACAGTCTTCTGAAATAATATCAACTCAAAAAAAATATTCGCCAATCACTACTAGTTTTTCTTCTTTTTCATCTGGAAATGAATATAAAACAAAGAAATTAAAAACATGCTTAAAATGTGAACGATGAATATACCCAAACTTACTACAGGCCAATCCCCAAACAAACCACATGTGGTTTTGATGCTGATATATGAAAAGATTGTATTTTTTCGATAACTGTGGTGCACTGTGCACTCAGTAGTTTTTACAGAGGGGATTTATATAGTTGAATATAATTATTAGGTTGGCTGGTCTAGGTGTCTAATGCTAGCTTGAAATGAAATAGGTGCTATAGATTTTCTGGGGTTTCCTACAGCTGAAAAGTTGATAGGCAATCAATAATCAGTAAGCCGCCCCAAAGAGCTAGTCCAAAGAATAATACTGGCTACCCTATGCCCGCACAGGCTGTGTCTTGGAGAACACATTTGAGCGTATTCCTGAGAGAGTATTATTATATTTCAATGCTTGCTTGGAACGCGCACTGAGTGATACTGTAGATTTTCCAAAGATTCTCTACGACTGATAAGTGCATGTGCCACTCTGCATAAGCTGTCTCTGAGGACACTTGTATGAGTGAGTCATTATTATTATTATCACCAATGAACAATAACATAACACCTAAAGATTTAAAGACAAGACAGAAAACAAGGAATAGATCCCAGTTTCTTTCAGGGGACAATATATTTTGAAGATCAGGTCATGAAAAACTCTTAGTAGAATTCATCTATAGTATAACAGGCTTTGACAACTAATAGAATTCAATTCTTTTCTGAATTACATGCAACTATGAATATCTTTTTTCTACATTCATACAAAAAGCAAAACTTTATTGAACTATATTCAGTGGAAAAAGAAGCTCTTTATTGCACTAGTGCAATGAAGTTTTTATTGCACTCATCTGTCATTCTACTTCAACGTGCTGTCATCATGATAAACATAAACGTTCAAACCCACTACATATTTAGCAGATATTCTGTGAAATTGGCCATACGTTTTAAACAGCTACATATTTTATATTTTTTTTTGTATTAATGTTACCAGTCAGAGTTGAACAAACAATGCCTTTCCGAAAATAACTCTATAATCAAAACCGATCCGCTATGTTCTAAACCGTCTACCTGTATAGAGCAAACTGCCTGTACTATGACCACACCTCATGATAACATACGCGCTCATGGCTACTATGATTTTGATTTTTATAATGCAACTGTGGTTATATAAACGTCAGTCAAAATTTAATTCTGACAATTACAGAACTGAAAGTTTTAAAATGAGTAATATTAATGGAAAACTAGATGATGGTGATGAAATCGATAGTAATAATTATTTATTTAAATTGCGTATTTCATTTTCCTTCACCTAGTGCCGCACCTAAATAATAGTTATTTGTTTTACTAGGCAAAAAAGCACAAGATTTAATGCCGCGGCTGGTGTTTCATAGCCGAGCGTAGCGAGGCTATGAAACCATCCAAGGCATTAAATCTGCTTTTCTGCCGTGTGAAACATATAATTTTTTCTTCAAATTTGTTCCAATTCCACGCAAAATCGACTTTTTCATATTTAAATTGCGTTTCATTATCAATATCCAAATAACTAAATTATTTCATCAAAGGTAACTGGGCCCTGCGTTACTATGTTTACCGCTTATGACGTTTGTTGAATTTGATTGTTTACTGTATACTTTATCATTGTCAATTTTAATAACCAGTTTGATTTAAATTATTACTTGGAAGGTTGCCTAGCAACGAACTTTTTCTGCCTAGGCAGTAAAAGTGGACTTTTTCTGCCTAGGCATTAAAAGTACAACTTCTAAGCCTGCCAAGTGTCATTAAAAGGCCGCTTTTAATGTCATTTGGAGAAAAATAATTTTTTGCTTTTTGCATGAAGTAGAAAAAATATTGTATGCAACCCGTGCAAAAAATGTTTATTGCACTCGACAATTTCACGTCGAGTGCAATAAACACTTACTTTTTGCACTTGTTGCATAAATCACTATCATGGTGATAGATAGATTTTATATTTTTATGCATTTGATACACTCAACGAGTTTTTATGAGAGATTATTATAATTTTATTTTTTTATCTTTTAGGATATTTCCATCGTACCATGTCTCCGAAGCTCCGAAACATCCGGAAGGCGCGTTGGTGTCTTTTACCCAAATAACCACTCTCCGCGTCCGTGAAAAAAGTGACTATTGGGTCCGTGATTCATGTGCCCTGAGAAGACGAAGTGTTCCAAGGATGACGGTCTTCTGCATTCATCTGGTTAAGATTTTCGCCGAATTAAGGCAAGCTGGTATAACTTTCATATTCGAGAGCAGTGTGTCCATCATTCCACCAAAGATCTCTATAATCAGAACCAACATTTGAACAGAATGTTTTTGGTAAAGACTGCGGAGTTCAAAGAGTAAGTCTCCATATTGAGTCCGTTTTTTCTCCTCTTTTCAGAAGATGACCAACCATGTTTGATTAAATAATCAACTGTATCTTCTCCATTTTTTCCAGTTATCTAAAACAACCCTATCACAAATCAAAACTTTGTCAGATAATCACAAAAAATGTACAAGATTTCATTTGAAAAAAAATTGCTGTAACATTTGGTCAAACCGGAAGTGCTGAATTCTCAATTCTCAAAGTTCAAGTACTAAAGCGACATATCAAATTTGTAAACAGTATCTTCAATACTATAGACGAATAACACTTAAAAGTTTTGAACAGTTAGAAACCAAGAAAGTTCCTTCCATTTCTGGCAGTGTACTTTCCAAAATGCAATAATCTGCAAAAATTCCCACTGTCTGGGAGGCGGTACCTCTACAGAAATTTCGAGTTTTATAAAAAAACAGAATAGGCAATTTTAAAGAAAAGCGAAAATACAGTAACACAGTCTCTATGATTTCAGCTCGAAGTAGAAAACAAACGACGAATGTGTTTACCCGACCATAGACAATACCGTTTTTTGAGGATTTTTTTGTACTACTTTGATATGGACTCTCCGAAGGTGAAGCAACGAATATCAATTTGAAATATCAGCAGTGAATTTCCGTCAAAATACTTTTTTGTCAAGAATAAAATGAGAATTCATGTGGACAAAGTACAAAGTTAAATTAATCAAATACTAAAAGCTGCAACTAGTCAACTAACAAATACGGGACAAATAAAAGATGAAATGAAGCGATTCTTCTTATTGAAGTATACGAGAAAAAAAATCCTAAGCAGTAAATTAAATTAACCATTCCAATCTTTGTGCAGATACTATTGAACGCTATAAAACATAGTCTCATTAAGAAAGAAAGCTTTTCACAGATCTCCTAAAATGCGATGGCAAAACAATGTGTGAAGGTGGGAGAGAGATGGATATAGTTTACTCGCATTATAGAGTTCTTCGTTAGATTTGAAGACAGAATAGAAAGTTTCAAATTGTTTATTTGGAGTGTGATACCGTCTCTCACATCATATGACGTTTTTTTATGTACTAGTACTAGGCAGTGTTTCGACAATAAATAACGATGGGACAAGATATTTTTAATTGACCAAAAAGCAGTTTACGGGATACTCTGGATCCAAGGTGGCAGAGGAAGTGAACTGCATTCTTTTGAACTTTTGAAGAAAAAATATACTATTGTAGAAATTATTATTGCAGACACCGCAAAACGGTTAGTCATATCTGATATTTGATTCAATCAGAGCTAGTACTACTTTTGTAGTGGCTGCATCTAGTTCTCTTGATATCAACCGAAAGGTGCAGCACCCAGATGCTAGTTTGCCACACAAGATGGATTCCAAAGAATTTGATCTTGTGCTCCTGCTCATTATCCCCTTCAGTACTAAGAGTAATACCTGTTAGATCAAATATGAACTGTAACAGTTTGGTTAAACTCTCTACTACAGTCAGTTAAGTGATTGAATAAGCTTAACCAGAATCAGTCCTATTAAACCTCTCAGTATATTTCTGAGAAGCGAGACAAGAACGGGATTATACAGGATAGTAATTTCTGCTGACTTGACAGGACAGTATTTCAGATCAGATCACATATAGAACATTTGACGCCTGTGGTGTGACTCAATCAGAATAAAAAATAGTTTCCCCCTTCACCACACAAGTAATTTCATCCAAGTAGGATTACTAAACAGTTTAGTAATCCTACTGGTTAACGAAATGCGCATCTAGGAATGAAATTAATAATGTGGTGAATGGGAAAACTATTTTTTGTTCTCAGCTCATATATGAACATCAAAAGAATTTCAAGAGGCCCAACTTAAAAAAAAGCTATACTACATGACACGGGGCATTATCGCGAATTGTGGAAAATATTAAGATGGAAGAGACTAACCTGGTTCACAAACATGTTGAGGACACAAAATGGAACGAGACCTTGAAAGTGTGCATGAAAATTTCAGAGGAAGCCTAAGCAACTCTCTCGGACTTCGATCTTGCAGGGCGCTTTTTGGAGAACAGAATACTTACATTAATTTCGATATTTATTCTGGACACTGTTTGTGTGCCTGATCATAAATATAAAGACAAATTTATAAAACACTTCTCAATACATCCAACTTATCAGTTCAATGAACTTGGATTGCACATCCCCACTTCCATACTTGTCAAAGACTCTTTATGCAATGGACGCAAAATATACAATCACTTACCTAGTCATGTTAAAATATTAAGTAAATATCCAAATTTTAGAAAAATACTGCAAGACTTTCTATTCTATTATAAGATGGCCGCCGAATGATACAGGTACGTTGTTACGCTCCGTATAAAATTCGTTTAAAACATTGAAAGTGAAGTGTGAATAATCACTAGTTAATGTGTACCAGCCCAGTTTTGTTAGCGTTAAGTAAGTAGTAAGTGTTAATTTTACCAATTGTACTGAAACTTGCATAGTGCAAGCAGCCAGAAAAAAGGTAAACAAATCAAACTATAGCCGGCATTATGGTTCTGTCCAGAAAGGATTTGGAAGAAATTGCCGAAATTATGGAAAATAAAATCAAAAGCACTATTAATGAAGAATATTTACGAGATATTGCAGATAAAATTATCAAGAATATTACCAAGAAATACGACCTTATAGTTAGTAAATTAGAAAAAGAAATTCTTCATTTATAAAATGACAATAAAAACTGTGTATGGCTAACGATAACATTGAGCAATATACAAGATCCAGAAATGTTCGGATTTTCGGTCTACATGAAAACGAATCCGATGACCTTAAAGCTGTCATAACAGGTCTTCCACGTGATAAATTGAATTTGAATGCCTTCAGTGACAAAAGTATACAAAAATGCAACAGAATACCGTACAAAAATGAGGATGCGAACAATCCAGTGGAAAAGCCTCCTCCAGTCATGGTTCGTTTCAGCGACCTTGATCAGCGCGCAGCTGTTTTGAAGAATCGTAAGTTCCTAAAATCCACGGGCATATCTATCCAAGAAGACCTTAGTTCAGTTCAGGCTAGCTCTGTTGAAGAGCGCTGTTGTCAAATTTCCGAAGAAAGAGGTGTGGACTAGAAATGGAGTTATCTGCGTTAAAAGCAACAATGAAGTGCATCGTATCTAAGATGTAGGCGACATCGACCGCTTTATTTGAAAAAGGCCAGTGGGCAAGTTCGCGCTAAAAAGAGAAGAAGAAGACTGAATTTGGTTATTGATTTATTATTATTGTTTTGAATACTGTCTCTTGAGAGATAGAAATTATTCAAGCTTTATTAAAATTTTAAAATGGCAGCTTCTGATTGCGAGAATGGCATTAAGTTAAGTAATTCCTTTTTTTTCTATGGTGAAATCAATACTTCATTATTGAAACCATACTATGTAATCTTGTTACAAAATGTATTTTTAAGTACCTACCCAAAAGTGGCTTCTTTAACTAATTTCATTTTGGTTTTTTTGAGTACCTCATGAGGTTGCGTTCATCAATTTTATTTAGAAAATTAGGTATCTCTTTTTTTTGCCAATAATTTGGGTTGTACTTCACACGAACATTATACGAGGAGATGATGACAGGTGTATTCCTTTCTCGTATTTTTAAGCCAAGTTCTTGTTTTCTGTTTCATTAACTTATTTCTATACTCTCTTTTCAATTCTCTTTATTCTTCGATCTCTTTCTTTTTAACTGTTTTTTTTTATATTTCTAGCAAACTGGAGCAGGTAATGATGCAAATTCTAATAGTGGCAAACACTAATGTTAGATGATTGACTTCTAACATGAGTGAATTTAAGAAATGGGTTTGTGATAATGATTGGGATATAGTAGGAGCTACAGAAACATGGCTATATACTGCCCTGGAAACAGAATATGTACATATTGATGGTTATAACTTTGCTCGCATGGACAGGTCCACGAGAGGAGGGGGAGTTGGAGTATATATAACAAATAATGTAACGATTTAGAGACCGGCCCTGATCATCCAATTAATAATGCACACTCGAAATGTAAACAAGTTCTCCGCTGACAAACACATCAGTCCCGCGTAGAAGAAGCGCGAACGTTCCAAGAAAACGAACTTTCGAGAGAGAGCCATCTAGATGAATCGTTCTATTGTTTTGATCAGTCGAGAACTGTAAATACGAGTATGTAAGCCACTGGGTATTAGATGGCGGGATAGTCATAGATAGACACAGAGAGTTATAAATTCAGTTCGAGAGTTCGCAGATAGATAGCCACAGTAGAAATAAATTTGAAGTCAATGTTTTAGCGAATAATTGTTTAAATAAATTAGAAAAAATTAGTTTAGTGCAGTTTTATTACAATAAATTTAGGTACAAAATAATCTGTCAAGATAGTACGGAAATTTTCTAATATATATGGGTAACAGTTCATATAAAAAGGTATGTCATAGTTTTAGGAACAATTTACAGGCACCCTGAGTCTGACCAAAACTTGTTTCTTGATCAGGTAGAAGATCTGTTTTTTAATATTTTCTCCGATTATAACAATAATGTGTGCGTCGGTGACTTCAACATTGATCTGCTCAATTTTAATTCAAATGTTACATCTTCTTTTAACTTAATCATTGAGTCATTCAATTTCAACCAATTATTGGATCAACCAACACGATTATCTGGTATTTCAAAAACATTGCTTGATTTGATTATTACAAATATAAAAAAAAGAACATTGTGAAGCAACAGTGGAAAACTTACAAATTTCTGAGCACTTTGCAATCAACTGCAAATTCAAAATAAACTGTGACATTGCTGGCACAAAGAAGAAAGTAACTTATAGACCAATTAATGATATAAATATTGAACATTTCAATAGAGACCTCGAACAGATGCGATCGAACATATATGAAACTGAGGATGTACAACTTGTTAGATATTCATGCACCTAAGAGATCTTTGTACCCAAAAAAGAAACATGGCTATTCACCTTAGATAACTGATAATGTTGAATATATGCAAAATCTACGAGATAGAGTTTTACAGAAGTTTAAAACTACACGTCTTCAGAAACACCACTGCAATAAAAGCTGAAAAAAGGCTTACTCAAATTACAAATTACAATATAACATGAGAGAAAAATGGTCTAAACTCAAAAAAATTCAAGTTACCAAATATAAAAACCAATTCTATTCCAGAACATCTACGCAAGGCAAGTGATTTCAATGACTTTCTAGTTAATTCATTACTCAACAACTCTCCTCCTAATCAAGAATTGATAAACTTCTATTCCAACAATGTCACCGAAGTGTTTTACCCACGTTATCAAAAATATTAGAAAAAATTATGGAATCCCAAATCAGGGTTTTTTTTTGGAAAAAATAAGATATTACCATTCAAACAATCAGAGTTCAGAAGTGGCTACAGTTGTGCAACAGCACTTTCTGATATTGTTGACGACATCCTGAAAGCTCAGGATAGCAGTAAAATATGTATTTTAGTGCTACTAGATTACTCTAAAGCATTTGATATGATCAACCATGAAATTTTAATCTCCATGTTCCACTATTATGGATTCAATGAGTCCGCCTGCAATATGTTATTTTCATACCTCAGCGATCGATTTCAAAGCGTTCAAATAGATGATCAAATATCCCCCCTAACAAAAGTCCTGGCCGATGTTCCACAGGGTAGTATACTAGGCCCGCTCCTATACACCCTGTACACATCAAATTTCGCTCACGTATTGCAACATAATGGTAATCACTTTATGCTGATGACACACAAGTTTATTTCGCCTTCGAACATTCAAATATTGCAATGGCAAATTATTTCATAAACTCTGACCTAGACGCACTATTTACAATTTCAACCAAACATTTACTTAAAGTTAACCCCAATAAATCTAGTGCATTGCTTTTTTGTCCAGACAATGTTAGAACTTATATTCAATCCATTTTAGACTTAAAAATTGGCAACTCTACAATTCCTTTTAGACCTTACTGCAAGAACTTGGGTTTGATTATTGACACAAAGTTACATTTTACTGGAAATATCACGCAAAAGCTCCGGAACGCATATGGTTCGCTAAAACTGATATACTCGCAGAGATTCTACTTGAATAGTGATACAAAAAAAAATGCTTTGTGATGCATTAGTATTGTCACATTTTAAACACTGTGACGTAGTTTATGGTCCATGTCTGAGTTGAACGATTCCACCAGAATACAGAAAGTACAGAATTCTTGTATTAGATTGATTTGTGGCATAAAAAAGGAAAAATATCTCATTGAAATTCAAAGAACTGGGTTGGATAAACATGCAAAATAGACGACATCTACACATGGCATGTCCATTTTACAAAGTCTTAAAATTTTAAATTCCTCCGTACCTTCATTGCAAACTTTCTTATAGAACTGACATTCATAACTTAAATATTCGTTGTCTTTCAATAATCACAGTTCCTAAGCATAAAAAGGAAATATATAAACGATCTATCAGCTATAACGCGGCTACCATCATCAACAATTTGCATAGTCTAGATTGTTCTCTTTTGATTTTATCCATGAATCAAATTACAAAAAAATCTCATTGAACAGTCAACCAAGTTAGCTCATTCCCTCGTTTCATTGACCCCAAACATAAACAATGTGTATGCTGATACATGAATAAACCAAGTATATCCTAAAATTCTAGAATACAAAAACAACAAAATTATCTGCTCCAATCCATACCACTACTAACTCTATCTGTCTCTCTCTCTCTTTCTCATCCTTTCGTAGTTTCTCTATTATTTTTCTCTTGATTTCTTTTATTTTATTAGTTTTTAGGCGCTGGTGGAAGAAAAGAAGTGAAAGGCTTTTTACGTTCTGAACCAGAATTGCCATTTGTTTATCACAATAAAAATAAAAAATTGTTATTATTTATATGTAATACTGCTGGTAACCAATAAAAGTATTATTATTATTATTATTGATAAATCCTGTAATATATTGGAAGGATTTTATGATAACAATTTTCAATATTTAAAAGGCATTATTAAATGTTGATGTTATTTTATTGTCATGTATTTTATGATGATTTATTCTATTTTTTGTTTTTATTGATTGCGAGTTACTTTGAGATTGACATAATTTATTGGGCGTGTATGTATATATTTCTGTATTCTTGTGAAGATATGTGTATTTTTATTATAAACCAAGTTTTGTCAGAAAGGTATTCTTTCAGACAAATGTATTTATATTCTCTCTCTTGTATAAGAATAATATTCTCGCACTGATAAGCAGTAATAACATTAGCCTTGACGCAGTTGATTGTCACCGTAGTGGCAAATTTCAGTATTGTCAAAATTATTGCTGTCACGTTTTCATTCGAAAATATAAAAAGTACCATGAATTTATCCAGTGATTCAGAATCAGAGTGTGAAAATACACCACCTGAAATTACAAAGAGTACAAATAATATACTCGAAAGTTTACTACTAAAACACCCGTATAATAAATTAAGACTCGTAGTTTTCGTTAAGAGAATGCCGTGAATATATTTATCAAACTCATTTTAATGAGAGGCAGGATGGCTCAGATGGTATAGCATTGGCAAAGTAGACGAGAAGTTGTGGGTCCAAGCCACAGACAAAGAATTTTTTTTTAATTTAATAGTTTATTATTAATGCATCTTTGCGACAAAATGTCGAGTAGTTCTGGTTAGTACAGGATTAGTCCTTTCTGATAAACAGTGTTTTTAAATAATAGTTATTATTTCGTGTGGAAATTATCTTTCGTTCGTTTCCATTTAGAAATATTTAAAAATTTTTGATCGTGGAGAAAGTATAGTCATCTACTCGGTTATAATGAAAATTCGTGATGCTCGTGGTTCCTCACGCTCGCCTTCGGCTCGCGCTCGGAACTTTCCACTCGCATCGAATTTTCATTCTAACCTTGTTACAGAATATACTATTCGGAAATACACATTACACTTTCTGAATTACAACTGAAAAAAGTGTAGTGAAATAAGCCATATCTTTGAATTTTTGTCGATCCCTCAAGGTTTGTTATAGGCGTACATTACTGTAGGATGAAAATGTCTTCAGATTCGTAATACGAACAAACATTTCACTACTAATTCATTTTGTTCCTGAACAAAATTAAGTTTTGTCTCACTTTTTCCGTAGCTTCCGTAATTTTCAGGGTAGAATTGTCTAATTTGCAAAATCGATAGATTTACGGAAAATGTTCTATTCTACGTCAAAAATTACGTAAGTATGGGGTTTCCATAAGAAATGAAACAAATTTGGACTAGAACAAATACTCTTTTTTTTTGGAAACAGGAGTAAAATGGTTGTTTTGATTACGAATCCGAAATTTTTGATCTCCCTGCTTCAATTTTTCGAAAAAGTAGGTTATTCCATCGCGGCTGCTGGCGTGCAGTGATGTCACTAGAAATGCCTTTTATGTAATTTTCTTAAATTTTGAAGTATCTTTCCATGAGGAAAGTTAGCACATATAACTTCCTGCATTCCGACCGATGGCCAGACCGCCGAGTAATAATATTAATAATAATAAAATCGAAGGAGACTCTGGAAACTCTTGCAGAGCATAGCAGAGATGTGCCAGGACATAACGAAATTCTGGTAAATGAAAAAGCAGACAAACTCACCAAGCAGAGATTCCAATTCATTATTGGGCCCTGAACCAGTACTCACCAAACTAAAATTTACAGCGAGGAGTTTATTAAACAAACGTGCCCAGAAAAAGCAACAGAAATTCTGAGGAAGAGAATTCAGGACAGATGCATGAAAAACCATTCATTGATGAAATTTGCGGAAACCAACTAACAGTTCATTGCTCTGAATAGGAACCAGTTGAGGATCATTACAGGGCTCTCACTGGGCATGCTTCTCTGAAAGTAGATAATAATAATTTACAAAAATATTCCAGACGAAATACGTATGATATCCAACCTGAGCTTATTAAAAAAAATAAAAATATGGCTTCTCCAAATATCCGTTACAAAAATCATCCAAATTTTTCAAGTCTAATAAAATAAAAAGTGGAAAAATAAATTGGTATCTGATTAACCCCACGAAAACGTATCAAAAATTTTTGAAAAAAATTACCAAGTATAGTCCATTTTCGTATTGTATTAGGTTTCTACTTTTACTTTTAATTCTACTTTTATTTTTACTACTAGATTATTCCATTATACAATTATAATTAATAAGGTCATTTTACCATGTACGTACCTATATATATATTAGGCTTAATACTGAATTTAAAAAAATTCCTCTCCCTATACCAACACATGTAAGGATGCGAGACACTGGCTCGTAGGTGACATTACATCGGATCCAAAGTTATACAAATCAGACCGCCAATTTTGAACTTTACCAACTAGTACGGGATACATGAGTACTGATTTTCTGGTGAGGGCATCACGGGAGACAGAGGAGAGTAGGCAGGTGGGAGTACAGATAGTAAGCCCCCATGATCGCAGTCGCAATGATAAGCAGACCCTGTTATTAAGAAGACAAGATCTAAAATTTCCAATTTTGTGCCATTGCAGTTAACCATCACTTTTCATAGAAGTGCAGTTTCAGCTCTACTATGGTAGAGGCTTACTTGCAGCACTTTCATCACAAGATATTTGGATCTTATGCATTCAATCTGACGGCAGCCCAGAGGACTTCCAAATATATGATATAATAATGAAACGATTTCGAGACCAGCCTCGAGACCGGCCCTGATCATCTCATTACGCATTCACCTCATTAAGTATGCACCCCACGAAAACATTCCTAAGCTCACAAACACATGAATCACGTGGAAGAAGCGCGAACGTTCTAAGAAATCGAAGTTTCGAGAGTGAGCCATCTAGATGAATCGTTCTGTGGACTCGATTTATCGAGAACTGTAAATGCGACTATATAAGCCGCTGTATAGCAGATAGCAGAGTAGTCATTAACAGTCATAGAGAGTTACAAATACAGTTTGAGAGTTCGCAGAGAGATAGCCACAGTAGAAACAAATTGAAATAGTGAAGTCTATGTTTTATATAAATTATTGTTTAAGACGTGTGTAAATAAATTAACAAACTTAGTTTAGTGCAGTTTTACCACAATATAAACCAAGGAGATCACCAAGTTAACTACTATGCTTGTATAGGCCGCCCCACAGAAGAGATGGATGGGTAAAATTATCCCTTTCTATAATAATAATATAATTATGTAATGAAATGGAAAATGGGATTCACAGTGTAAAAGAGGGTACCAAGCTGAAAAACTGTATTTATTTACTTCTATATATCGTCGTTGATACTGCAATACGAGCTATGTCACAAAACATAGAATGTATTGTACGAAACAAATTAGCACGAGTTAACATAGATCCTATTGCCAGATAGTATAATCTATATTTTCGGTATTGAGTACTGACATAAAACATATTGCTATGGAGCGCAGTTGGTTGCATACTTACATACAATAAAGTAAATTGCTGAATATTGTGACATAGCACGTCTTGCAGTATCAACGACGATATGGATCTACAATCAAGTTTCACTACTGGAGAAATATCTATAGTTATCATAAAATAATTTTACTTGGCTGAGAGCTGAACTACTATGATATAAAATGTGAGTTGTTTGGATATATTCATTGTTCACTTTTCACAAAAGCACCCATACAACAATGTAAACACTGAAAAGGCCCGTTTTAGAAAGAAATAGTAAATAGTTCATAATTAACAATAATCAAATATGCTAATGAGTTTGTTTAGTAGTATGAAAGCTTCAAGCATTGACCTGAATATAGCTCGTATGTAATACCTCTGCAGTACTGCTTGCACAAGCACTTTCAAAATAATTTTTGAGAAAATTGAACATGCAAAATACTAATATTTATATATTTTGTACCTTTTGTTTTGTGTTATGAGATTCAGGAATCGAGTATGTAGTAGCTTTGGTGGAAGATCTTTCTTGTTCTAATAGTTTATGCAGTCTAGCAACTTCTTCCGTCAACTCCTCCTTAACAGTGGTTAGCTTTTCCAGTTCTAGTAGCACAGCAGCTTTATCTTTCACTGTAAATATTTTTTATAGGAGAAATCTTTAGGAAACATTCAAAGTGAAAATTTGTATGCTCTACACAACAAGCACTAGCTTTTCAAGCCCTGGTTATTCTGCCCTACTAACATAAAAGGTCCTATCTGCAACTTTTTTGGTTACATGTATACAAAGTCACAGCATACCATCTACGTGTGAATTGACTGCATTTCATGTGTAAAACATTTGTCCCATGTGCATAAAGCATTAAAATGCCGATTATCACAATCAAATTGTAGATAAGACCTTTCATGTTCGTAGGGCAGTATTGGTGCAATGGTGAAGGGTCCGAATTTAAACAACCACCAATCCACCAAATGGTAATCGAAAACAGGTGACTGTCTGCATACTAGTTTCACGGTTACAGGAAGTATTGCACAGTATGTTCTTGTGAAAAACTGCCAGGCGTTGGGCAGAAGTGATTTGTTAGTCGTATGGGCCGTCGAGTTATTTTCTGTTCGACGTTTGCCGACATTCCTTTAGTATACGAAAATGGGCGAAAGTCTGGATTATTTATAATCAATTTCAATTTCAGGAATTCATTGCTTTTTGTCAAGTACACCCGGTTCCACGTGAAAAAATTTGAAATATTTTTCATGATGAAATAAGCTTATTTGTCTTCAAATGAATTATGTACCAGTCGGAGTGTTTCCCGTGGTTCCTATAGATGGCTCTGTTGCTCACTTTCTTGATGTGCTGGAGTTACTGAAGGGCCAGTTGAGAAAACCAATTAGAAATCGATAGCATGTTGATGAAGCGAGCATTAGCTCTCCGCTCTGACCGGGTCTACACTAATAATCGGGTGAAACGGGAAACCAGTATGCAGATCACCATTTGAGGTTGTTCCAGGATGTACTGCAGAGTATGTTCTTGTAGAAAGACTTTGCCAGGCCTTGGGTAGAGGTGATCTGGCAGTCATATGGGGCTATTGAATAATTTCATTTTGATTTAAACAATACTGTTTGGTACTTATCTACATAACTTTTATTTATACCATGCATGGCATGACACGGTTAAAAATAAGCGCTTCTTCGATAGTTCGCCCAAGTCTCTTGAAGACTTGGGAGGGTTGTTCGTAAGGGTGCAGCTGGTTGATGGAAATAACATTTTTATCTCAATAACTATACCATTATTAATTTTTTATGTTTTGAAAATGATTTGTTTATGAGATCTCTACGTTTGACAATAAAGTGTATTTGATTTGATATATTTATATTAACTTAGACTCACGTTACTACATTTTTCAACTTACTTTCTCCTTGACTCAACATATTGCATAATGTTTTATTCCTCTTTTTAACCATTGCTATTTCTTTTCTAGATTCTTCCAATTCTTTCTTCAATTCATAAACGAGCTCTATTTCCTTCTGCAGTTTTTCCTTGAAAAGAAAAAGATGATGTGGACAGGCTATTGAAATAATTCATATATACTATATACAGTGCACTCATTGTAAAATAATACTTGCAATATTGAAATGAAGATTGACAAGATGTTTGATAACTTATTGACATCTATTATAGCATATCATACAAGGTAACTTCAACATTTATGTTTCACTCATAAAGTATAGAATACATTTATTATTTCTCAGGGATCAGATATATGACATCAAGGATATTTAGTAGGTATTTTATGAATGTATTTCATAACAGAACTGAAAATTAGTTGAAAAATATCCGGGTAAGATATTATTTTTATGTTTGTGTGAAATTATTAACTGACATACTTTTAATATTTTTATATCTGCTATCTGCTGAGTATAATAACTTCTATAAGGTCTATAGTGCCCAAAATAAAAAAGAAAATATTTCATGAAAACGTCCTCTACTGGTATTGAAACAAAGTCTATTGTGCCATCTGTAAGGCGAAAGATAACGCAGAAATCTCGCCTTGGCACTTAATATACTTTTAATGTAAAAATCATAACATTGCAGAAAGTAGCACTTGGACCTTATATTTATTTATTTAACAAGAACCTCATATTTTGCATATAGTTTATGTGTATCTGAATCATTATACATAAAGAATACAGAAAAACAATAATAATTAACATAGCCATTCTGCGAAAATATATTCGGACAATTAAGTTTCGACAATCTCATAACAACTATTTGCTACCAAAATCACCACATTACACTTGGAAACGATGAAAAAAATTTTAATACTTTTTCCATCGATCTCGTAATAACATGTTTGTTCATCGTTCTTCAATGCTAAGGAAATAGACCATTAATCCCTATTAATGGCTGATTTGTCATTAATGCGTGATTTCTCGAAATCGACCATTAATGATTATACAGACAGACTTTTTCTGCACCTTCTTTCAGTTTCTCTGATTCTACCATTACAAATGTTAATATAAATGTATTCAAATAATCAATTATTGTTCATTTTGTTGATTACATATCTTCTTATCAAGAATTTCGTTGTTTCAACAAGTGTGTGATCGACGAAAAAATATTGTAATCAAGTCGTATATTACAATGCGATTAATAATCTCGAATATTAACGAGCTCGCTCTGCTCACGCGTTAAAATATCTCTATCATTAGTCGCCTTCATTAATACACTAGTTGAATAAATAACTATTAATGGATTCTATAGCTTACTGAAGACTCTGTTGGCAACGTTCTTTTTTTGATTTTCTGAATTCAAAAGAGATATCTCTTGAACTCAACAAAACCTGGTATCCAGCGTTGAAGTCGACAAAATTCCAAGACTTATTTTAAAACCCCAGTTACGTACCGGTCACCGTCCGCTCCGTACATTCACCCATCCAGGAAGCGCTGACTCAGCAGAATCATATATCTTACAATTCCAGAATTGCTAATTTTATATTTTTACATTCAAAATGCGAAATGGAATTTTATTCAGTCTTGATGTAATCTTTGAAGTACAAACTTGTCTAAATAAATAATTTTCGTGTTTTTAAAAACGTTATTCGTTATTTGAAATACGTATTTGGCGCAGTCGTTGTAGGATCTCGAAGGCATCTACCGCTTAGATATCCTTGAGTCTCAACTCTTCATCGAGAAGAACCGGCAGAAAAAGTTCGGGAACGAGAAAAACAAAGTTAAAACTGTGAAAGTACCATTATTGGATTAGCCGCAGTTCGAGGGCAGGTTGCAGAACTTCAGCTCCGGAGACACCACCACCAGAGGATGAAAAAGGCTATTTTGTGAGTTACTCATTGATTCCTTTTTCGTTTCATATGTCAGACTCCTCAACTTTTCCAAATTCCTTGAGTGATATTGGCGCAAAAGTTGAGATAGATTTAGTTGAATCATTAGAAGCTCTCAGCTTAAATAGTAATAAAAAAAAAGAATTAGAAAAAATAGTTGAATCAATAATAATGGCAACACCAGTATTTGATATAAAACTTTTGCAAATCGTACATCTACCGATCTATTGAATACATATTGGGACGCTACCCCGGCAAACGTAAATTGTGCTCAGAATAAATTGTTACTGAATGGAATATTTTCCAAGCTAACTGGACCAGCTGAAGAAGTATTTTCGCTTAGTGGTAGCAATGATTTCAATACCATTAAAAATTTATTAATTAATCATTTTGGTGATCAAAGAAATGAAAGCAGTTTATTATCAGATCTAGGTTCATTGAGACAAAGTCCCAGTGAAAATTCATTGAATTTTTTTTCAAGGGTAGTGTCTACACTCAACTTACTCCATAATTTTGTCAATTTACATGAAATTAATGATCAAATTAAAGTGAGCAAAAAATTACTCTATGATTCACACGCACTACACACATTATTTGTTGGTTTAAGAGAACCTCAAAGTTCTATGGTAAGGTCAATGAAACCAAATAATTTGGCTGAAGCCCAAAAATATATAATTGAAGACAACAAAATTAGATACCTTCAAAAATCTCAAGTAAATAATTTTCATAAATTTCCAACTACTATCAGACCACAGATTGAAAATTTTGGACAACGATACACCCAAAACTACCACTCTGATAGACCCCAATTGCAACAAAATATTCCCCGACAATTTCAAAATCACCAAAACATCTCAAGTCAGCCTCAATTCCCTAGGGGACCAATTCAGATACAACCACGCCAAAGTGGTACACCCCAAAGATATTTCAGTAACAAGGAAGTATTCGGTGCACCCCGAAACGTGTGGAAACCCCATAATGGACCATCCACTTCCAAACCTACCCCTATGAGTATTGTAACTAGAACACAAAATCTTCAAAACAATTCCAACAGACCCCCCTATCAACAACAATCTCGAAACTATTTCCAATCAAACCCACATCAGAGACGTAACTTCGTTTCTGAAGAACTCCATAATTTTGAATATGACCAAAATTACGAAACACCCGACGAATTCCACCCACAAGAGTATTACCCGAACGAACCTTACGTAGAAGAGACAGAACAATTCGATTACTATGACGAAACACAACAAAATTTTCACGAGATGAGGTCCAACAAGGACGAAACATAATTGAACTGAATACTATATACGACAAAACAGAACTCCCTTACATACAAATCAAAAACCCATCTATTAAACTTTTAATAGATACAGGAGCAACTAAATCATTCATGAACCCCGATATTGCAAACAAATTTTACCCTGAAAATATTTTTAAAGAGCCATTTACAGTCACATCAGTTTTTCAACAATCAAAACGTGATCACTGTGCAAGCATCCCTTCCTTCGATGAATTTAACCATCAACAAATGCTGAAATTTCATTTATTCAAATTTCACCAATACTTTGATGGACTGATAGGACTTGATATACTTAAGCAACTCAACGCTCAAATTGATTTTTCAAACTCAATATTGTATACTCCATCTTCGCAAAATTACATTCAGTACTATGAAACAAAGAAAAGGTTATTATTTTTTGTCGAAATAGAACCCAATACGGGAACCAAAATTAAAGTGCCTGTAAGTCAATCCACGGGCGATATCTTCGTCCCTCCAACAAAAATAAACGAATGTTTGATAAGAGAAACACTAACTACAGCTAATAACGGATACGCATGGGTCGAGTTAGAAAATGGAAATGACTATAATTGCGAAATTCAACTATTTGAGCCACTCAGTACTCATCCATTTTCACCTCAAAACTTTGAACTTTATCATGCGGACATAAACACCTTTCACACAGACGAAAACGACATTCGTAACCTCATTCGTACAGAACATATGAATCAAGAAGAACAGACACACATAGAAAACTCGGATATTTTTCATTATGAAGGGGAAAAACTGACATTTACTAATCAGGTTAAACATAGAATCAAGACAAAAGACGAAATTCCCGTTTATTCCAAGTCGTATAGGTATCCCTTCATTCACAAAGCGGAAGTAGCCAAACAAATAAATTCCATGCTCGAACAAAATATCATCCGCCCCAGTAACTCGCCCTGGTCATCACCTATATGGGTGGTACCAAAAAAAGCAGACGCTAGTGGGAAGAAAAAGTGGAGAATCGTGGTCGATTACCGTAAGGTAAATGAAAAGACCATCGACGATCGCTACCCCCTGCCAAACATCAGTGACATCCTAGATAAGCTAGGAAGGTGCCAATATTTCTCCACCCTAGATTTGGCGAGCGGATTTCATCAAATAGAGATGGCTCCGGAAGACGTTCAAAAGACCGCATTCAATGTCGAGAACGGTCACTACGAGTACCTGAGGGTTCCCTTTGGCTTGAAGAATGCCCCAGCTACTCTGAGTAGGGTGATGGATGACGTCTTGAAAGGGCTGCAAAACGAAATATGCCTGGTATACATGGATGACATTATTGTATACTCAACATCTTTGCAGGAACACATGATTAATTTAAAAAGAGTGTTTCAAAGGCTACGAGATACTAACTTGAAAATTCAGATTGATAAATCAGAATTTCTCAAGAAGGAAGTTGCTTTTCTCGGACACATTGTAACACCACAGGGCGTAAAACCAAACCCAGATAAAATTAGAGCAATAATGCACTATCCTATTCCAAAAACTACAAGACAGATAAAGGGATTTTTGGGACTTTTAGGGTATTACCGTAAATTTATCAAGGACTTTGCAAAAATCACAAGACCATTCACAAACTGTCTGAAAAAAGGCGCTGAAATAAAACACGACGCCACCTTCCTTAAAGCTTTTGACCATTGCAAAACCTTACTGACAAATGACCCCATACTACAATACCCAGACTTCGACAAACCCTTCAACCTAACCACAGACGCTTCAAATTCGGCCATTGGATCTATTTTATCACAAGGTCCTGTTGGGTCTGACCGCCCTGTTGCCTACGCATCAAGGACGCTTAACGATGCTGAACAAAACTATAGCACCATTGAAAAGGAACTCTTAGCGATTGTATGGGCAACAAAATATTTTCGACCGTATCTTTTCGGTAGAAAATTCGTTATTTTAACAGACCACAAACCACTACAATGGCTGATGTCGCTGAAGGAGCCAAACTCGAGACTAATCCGATGGAAACTGAAGTTAGAAGAATTCGACTACGAGATTCGATATAAAAAAGGAAAAAAAAACACCAATGCAGATGCCCTATCGAGAATTGAAATCCATGCCAACGAAGTAGAACCACAACCAAACACTTCGAAGACCAGAACGGAAGACATAGATGAAACATCTCCATTCCTCCAATATATGAAAAAGTTCAACGTAGAGCAAACTCGTACACGGGACCCGGACACCTCATCCCTAGTCAATAACCTCGACGAAACCCCAGACGAAAACGAAATCGAAGTGGAAACTGAAACTTCAAGCGAGGAAGAACCAGTCCAAGAAATCACCCCAACCCCAAACGAAGAAAATAATGAAACAGTCCAGACGAATGCCGAGGACCCTGTACAAGAAATAAATGCAAGTGAATCACCGATTAACGTATTTCAAAATCAAATCCATATTTCTAAATCGGTATTGCCCAGAAGGACTACTAAAAAATGTTTATGGGAACCAAACAAGAAGAATTTATGGAACATTTATATAGTGGACAATGACCTTTCCCCAATTATCACATTTTTCAAAGACTTTGGACAGCCTAAAAAGACGTACGCTTTTTATTTCAATGACGATGATTCGAACAAACTGTACGAAAGTCTCAGTAACCTTATGACGCAAACTTTCAAAAATTCGACATTCAATTTGATAAAATGCAACACTAAACTTGAAAACATCACAGAACTATACAGACAAAAAGAACTTTTAGTATACAATCATGAGACTAAAACAAATCACCGTGGTATTCAAGAAACCTTACAACAAATAAAAAGAAAATACTATTGGCCAAAATGTGCTAACGATGTTAGAAACTATATAAATAAATGTGATATCTGCCAAAGAACAAAATATGACAGAAGCCCACCGAAAATCAATTTTCAAATTACACCAACACCTAGGAAACCCTTTGAAGTAGTACATATTGATGTTTTCCAGGCCAATAGCCAAAAGTTTTTAACTATCATAGACACCTTTTCAAAATACGCTCAAGCTCTTCCTCTAACAGCGGCAAATGCAGTCTCCATCGTGGAGAATCTTATCATATTCATGTCATTTCATGGATTACCCCTAAAAATTGTAGCCGACAGCGGAACAGAATTCAAAAATTCGACGCTAACGGACTTCACAAAACTTCACAAAATTGACCTTCACCTTGTAACCCCAAAAAATTCCACTACCAATGCCCCCGTAGAACGGCTTCATTCAACTTTACTCGAGCATTTGAGGGTTTTAAAACTTGAAAACCCCCGTGCAGAAGTAACGAGTCTAATGCCCTATGCTATTTTTGGGTACAACCACTCCATACACTCTGTCACCAAACAAAAGCCAATCGATATTGTGGGAGGACACCTCGACACAAAAGACCCCTTCGACTTAGAAATTTTAAACAATTATATACAAGAACATAAACAAAAAACACTTCAGATTTTCGACCACATACACGACATTTCTCAAAAACAGAAAGAAAAAAATATTGAAAAACAAAATCTAACTCGGGAAGAACCAGCAAATTACACTAAAAATGACGAAGTTTATCGACACGATGTCAAAACACGTGGAAAAAAATTAAACCCCCCATTTATTAAAGAAACTGTCATAACTGATCAAGGACTGAAACTGAAAACCAATCGTAATACCTATCACAAAAACATTTTCAAGAAACCTCGAGCCTCAGTAACAAAACCAAATTTGTTACAGGACCCTCCTACTCCTGACGATAGTTCATCTGACGATCCCCAAGAAAGTACAAATAACTAATTTGAAGAACAACCCAGGAATCTTGCCCTTTCGGATGGGGACAGCAAAAATCAAAGTAGCCACCCATACGTTTTTACACTACATCGATTTCAAACCAATATCAGATGAAATCGAAATATTAGCTCAAAATTATAATGTACTAAAATCATCTCTTGCGAACTATAACCTCAATTCTAAATATTTAACATCTCTACACGAATATACTGAACAACACATTGATTATCAGATGAAATCGGTAAAGGAAAAATTTCGATCAGTCTATCCTTTAACGAACAGACAAAAAAGAGGACTAATCAATGGTTTAGGGAATATCATTAAATCTATTTCTGGCAACTTAGATCAAGAAGATGCCGAACGCTATGATGCCGCAATCGAAAAATTGCAAAACAATCAAGAACAAATTGTCAACTCTCTAAATCAGCAAATATCGTTGACCCACAAAATTTTAAAGAATAATAATGAAACATTTTCATTAATGGTTCATAACCAAAATGTAATCAGGGAAAGTATAGAACAACTGAATAACAACAGCACATATTTCCTGTCACTTGTAGACACATACACCCAAATAAAATTCAATTTGGATACACTGCTTTCAATTCTCACAAGTATTGAAAATGCTATATCATTTGCTAAGCTTGGTACTTTACATCATAGCATAATATCTATCGATGACATGAAATCAATATTGAATTCTCTTCTCGAACATCATTCCAGAGATCAGTTAGTTTACTCAGATACTAAAGACACGTATAAACAATTTGATATAACCCCAGTTGATGCATATTTTTCAAATACCAAACTAGTTTTTGCGCTGCATATCCCCTTAGCCCACCCTGATGTCTTCACCCATTACCACCTCTTCTCAATACCCACACAGAATTCCACAACAATTATTCCCAAAAATACCTTTTTCACAATGAGTAACGAACTATTTCAATATGACGCCAGGCCATGTTTTTACCTGAATCCAAACTACCTATGTCACAATAACTACCTGATTGATGGTACCCAAGAAAGCGATTGCATTTTCTCAATTCTTCAAGTAAAATACAACAAAGCCGAATGCAAAATGGCTAATATAGTTGTAAATAAGCCCCTAATTGAGGAAGTTAGTGAATCCAGTTATATCGCAATTTTCCCTCACGAAGAGAAAGTCCAAACCCGATGTGACGAAACTGACTTTGTGATGCTCATCGAAATCCCATACCAGTGCAGCATCCTAACCTCTGGACAGGGATACACCAACGAAAAAGGCGATGCCAAAGGGAAGCCACTGTTCCTCCCCGAAGTCAAAATACTCAAGCGGATCATGGAAAAAAGCCAACTTCAACTAGATGATATTTCACTAGACCAACTACACGATTTGCAAGTACAAGGGAACCGACTTCAACCATTGCAGATTGAATCCCCGAGGTATTCCAGCCATCATCCTTGGACGATTCCTTTATACATAATCATCATCCTAGGAGTCGTAATATTCAGCCTGAATAAGTTCAGGAAATCCAAGGGAAGGACCAAAGAAGCCACACAACCCTTGCCGTCTTCAGAAGTTTTGTTTGTCTCAACCAAAACTTCATCTTAGGAGGGAGGAGTTACGTACCGGTCACCGTCCGCTCCGTACATTCACCCATCCAGGAAGCGCTGACTCAGCAGAATCATATATCTTACAATTCCAGAATTGCTAATTTTATATTTTTACATTCAAAATGCGAAATGGAATTTTATTCAGTCTTGATGTAATCTTTGAAGTACAAACTTGTCTAAATAAATAATTTTCGTGTTTTTAAAAACGTTATTCGTTATTTGAAATACGTATTTCCCCATTGCAAAAAGTGCATGTACCATCCCGAGTTACAGTGTCATTTTATTTAGCAACGTTGCCATATTATTGAAATCGCAGGCGGCGCCTCCATAAGCGAGAAACCTGCAACAACTAACAATAAGTGTCACCGACTAGACTTCACATTCCATTTTCATTCTTGTTTATATAGTTTCATGTATCTTCATTTCCAGTTGTTTTTTATATGCGTACTTTTAGTTTCCGCTCTCCTAATAGCAGGGGAGCCCAAGCGGGGATTTTGGGATTTACTGAAGCGCGGCAGATTAATATATAGGGGGATACCTTGTACCCGGTTAAGTAACTCCACCAAATATGAACCTCATAAATGAGTCCGCGCGTCCAGGATAAAGGATCAGATTTGTAAAACAAAATTGATCATCAGAAATTCTCGAGCGCGTCAGATTAAGGTAGGGTGAGTTAATTACATACTAAAAAGTGCATATTCTACTAATCTGACAATTTGAGAGTGACGTAAAGATAGGGGAAGGCTACAAAGTTGTAATAAAAAACGTCATCTCGACATTCTCGAGCGTGGGTGAACTTTTTTTTATTTTGAAGGAAATAATTCAAGCATATTGAAAAATATATAATCTGACGATTTCCACAAGCCGACATAACAAATATTCGTCAATAAAGTCTAATGCGTGCAGCTGCGTAATGCCGATATTTCCCTCTCCGCGTTACTATTTCTCTCTCACTCTTTCTCTATCTATTTGGCTTGGCCAAACTTAGATTTTGAATATAATTTGAACCGTAGATTTTGAGAAATCTCAATAAAACTACGATTTTTTTTTGTAATGTGTTTTTTTTGGAATAACTTTTAACTCTTTCAGATGCGGTGGATCACAGATTGAACCACATTTTTTTAGCACTTCAGAGGTACGGTGGTGTAAAATATAAACCGCCAAAATAGAAATATTTTTCATACAGACACACCGGTTCAAAGAGCATACCGTCTTTGCTGGTGCGTGATTGGAGCATGAAGAGTCTGCTGACATGATTTGTTTCGATATTTATGGTCGCGGTCTGGACTGAACACCATTTATCTGTCTCCTGTCGCAGTGTGGGCCTTGAATAAAAGTGATAATTGAAGGTAGGAGAGCACAATTTTCTTATCTACATATAGATCACATATCAATTTTGTGTGTTTATTTCCAGTGTTCATGAATTGTATCACCGTACCATTGATACAATAAGTTGCCGACGACTGGTGCAGTTCAACTTAGTTGGAATGACAAATGATGAATTGTATGATGAAATAGACAGAATAGAAATAGATTTTGCTTCAATTCCCTCTGAATGTGGTTCCAACAATGACAGTGATATTGAAGAAGATAATGACAATTCACTGCAAGATATACATACAGATCTGGAAGAAAATCATAGTGATTTTGAAATCGTGTTATCCAATAGTGATGGTGAATCATCTGACGTATGGGATGCAGACGATACGGTACCTTTAGCGATTTTGGCACGTAAATATAAGAATCAAAATACCATAGCGTGGGATAATTTTGTAACCAATATCAAATGCCCAGAGCAGTTTGTCAGTGATGTTGGTTTACCCCCTACATTAGAGATCGTGATAATCTAAGTCACTACGAAGCATTCAATTTAGTTTTCACTGAAGAAATTCTGAATCACATTGAGTTTCATACGAATCTATATGCAGAGCAGCAATTTCAAGTTACAGGAAAACCATACATCAAGACGAATAGTACAGAAATCAAAACTTTCCTAGGTATCAATCTACTTACGGGTATAAAAAAATACCCAAGTTACAGAGACCATTGGAGTAGTTCTCCAGATCTTCACGATCTGTATATAAGCAAATTAATGACTCTACATAGGTTTGGCTGGCTTCTTATGCATATCCACCTGAATGATAACAGCATAATGCCAGAACGTGGCAGTGAGAATTATGACAAGTTGTATAAAGTTCGACCATTTCTTGTATTTTTGAAAAATAATTTTCAATCCTGTCTACAGCCCCATGAGAACGTTGCTGTAGACGAATCTATGATTAAATTCAAAGGGCGCTCTTCCCTAAAGCAGTCTTTACCCAAAAAGCCAATCAAAAGGGGATAAAAGGTACTCTCTGATGAAACAGGCTACTGTTGGAATTTTGAAATTTATACAGGAAAGGTTGGAAATGAGACAGAAAAATATTTAGGAGCCAGGGTTGTCAACTTTAGCTGCCCCACACATAAATAAAAATCATAAAATATACTTCGATAATTTTTTCGTTTCTGTGAAGCTCATGCAAGATCTTCTTCAGCTGAAGTTATTTGAAGAATACGAGTGGCACACGAGTAATATTGGAGTTACTGCAGTGAAATGGCGCGATAAGAGATCCGT
The DNA here is from genome assembly GCA_958502065.1 of Chrysolina americana. Taxonomy (NCBI): domain Eukaryota; kingdom Metazoa; phylum Arthropoda; class Insecta; order Coleoptera; family Chrysomelidae; genus Chrysolina; species Chrysolina americana. The sequence continues at coordinate 61,732,759 of OY293414.1, read as the reverse complement.
CCATCTTTTATAAAATTATCATGATCCTACAATTTTGACAGAAGTAAAACGGAAAGAAAAAGATGGGTCCATTGTCCAAATACCATGTCCCGTATTACTCACCGACTATAATAAAAACATAAACTTCGTCGATAAATTTGACCAAAGGCGAGCATATTATGGGGTTGATCGAAAGAGCCATAAATGGTGGCACAGAATTTTCGTCTTTTTTAGATACATCATTGGTAAATGCATTTGTTATATAAAAATTGCATAATGAATCATCCAAACTTAGTCTAAAAGATTTCCGACGACAAGTATCTGAAGGTCTAGTTGCTAGAACTCTTGTAAACAAAATATCCCTTTCCATGGAACTATCCAAAACACTCAAAAAAAATAAGCCTTCGGTATCAGAGACAGTGAGATTGACAGAAAGTACATATCAGCTCATAAGGACCAGCCGAAGAAAATGTGCCTATTGTAGCACGAAGAGAAGACATATCCGCACTAATTGGCAATGTAGTGTGTGTCAAGTACCTCTCTGTTTAGGAATAACAAAAGTCTGTTTTCAGTCTTTCCACAGGAAGTAAATCTGCGACCGTTCTATTGCAATTTTTGACTACGGTATTTGTTAATTTATATTTGACGTTTGTGTATGGTAGTGCAATAAAACCGAAAAAAGTGTTTTTTCGGAATCACTCTGAAATTTTTAGTTCGATCTATTCCAACTTATAGATTCTTCATGGAGCTTGAAAAACTGCGCCGAACGTCGCGTGAAAATCGGTTCATTTATTCAATATTGCAGTTTGAAAATTCAAAAAATTGTATAAACTTCTATCAGACTTTTGAGCTCATAATGACACAAAAACCATATTTTTGAGCTCAGAGAGCTCAAAAACAAAATGAGTGAAATGTTGAGCGCTTAGGTATGGAGTTAGCGGGAAGTTGCAGGGATGGCCTTTAGGGTCAACCAATTTCCTAATTTTTTTTTTGTCAGATTAAGCGAATCCCTCTAGATAATCGTCAGCTTAGGAGACAGCACATCTAGGACATAAAGATGAACCATATATATCTTAATCTGACGCGCTTGAGTATTTCAAAATGGAAATTTTTTTTGTCATATTATAATAATGGCCGCGAGTTTGCGTCACATCGACATCGTCAGATTATTGCATGGGAGCTTTTTTTTAGGTTCACTCAACATCCCCTAAGAAAATCTGACGCGCTCGATTGATTTTTTTTTTCATTCTCAACCCTTACCTACGACCACCCCCATCGTGTAAACGATCAGATTAACATACGTAAATTATTAAAAATACGTAGGACATTGATGCTATCTCAATATCTGACACGCTCGAGTATGTCCATGCAACAGTTTTTTTTACAAATTTGAAAATTTATAGCCGCTTCCCCCACCGATGAATAGATATACATTACATAACATTTTTTTCTTCTAATCATCTAAGCTTTGCAACCCAATAGGACTCTATGACGCTCGAGTAAATCCACATTTAGCATCGTGAGATCCCCTACTATAAGTTTAATATAAGTTTTGTATCTCATTCGAATACTGGGTAGAATGTTTCTGTTAGTGATTCTAAATAATTATGGATTAAAGTTTTATTTTTCATTTTATTAGGTGATTGAATAGGGTTCTATATGTTTCTGTGTTATTGAGTATTAATAAACAATTAAAATTGATAGGGAACTTTAAAGTGGAATTCATTAATAGTCTGAGAATAGAGTGGGCATTCCAACACTATATGATTCAAGTCTCCGTATTCTCCACAAGTACGATATAGGCTTTGATATGTATCGATGTAACTTGTAGTTTTATAATTTTTAATAATCGGTTCAATACTTGATTGACAAAAAATGTTTTATATCCCCCTAGAAACACTCTTATTTATGATAAATTACAAACTTATATAGTATGAAACATACTTATTTATAATCAGAGAAAATCTCTTGATATTTATCTTTCAAGAATTGTAAGTAGTCTGGCATATCTACGTTATTTGAATTAAAAATACTTGAAACAAATAAAGAAATATCTTCCTAACAACGGGGACCACCATTTTCAATTATATTAATATACAATTCCTTTGTCATATTTTTGTAACCTACATTGCACTTAAACATCCCAGTGTTGAAATTGTATCCCCATTATATAAAGTAAATATTTTACTAGATTTGAAAATCTCCATATTGGAAAAATTTTCTTCCCAAAATTTTTTCGAAATCACACTGTAACTAGCCTGTGTCCAAACCGAAAATAAACAGTCTCCTGACAATGATGAAATCTTTCAAAACTGGATCTGTTTTGACATCTAAAGTAAATAAAGAATCTTCATCAACCGCTAGAAAATTGTTACTGTTACTTTTATTACTTTTGACTTGGCAGACATGGCAATAGCATTCTCGAAAAGATCATTTGTCTACCTTATGATTTCTTCGTCCACAACAAATATACTTGATATTGGGGTATCATTGTCGATTTTGCAAGCTTCGAAAAATTCTTCTCTATAAGCCCAAACTGATATAGCTGATTTGAAATGGTCATCTAATAACGTAACGATTTCTGAATACTTTTTCTCTTCTGGTTCCAAAAGCAAACACATATTGAATAATAATGTTCAAGTATCCTCAGTCAATAAACTAGCAAAATAGTTTTTTTTAGGATCATTTATATAATTGGCAGTGAAATAATTTTGGAGTCTACGTTTATAAATATGCCAATCTGAGGAATCAGGAACGAATTTTCGGATATGGCCAGTATATTGAAGTACTTTCTCCGCTGTTTCACGTAGGTACAACAGCCTCGTCGCCAACTGTAATGTATCGAATAACTATTCAAAAACTTGTAGTTTGATAATTTTTGATAATCAGTTCAATACTTGTTTGATAAAGCAAACATGTTATTCATCCCCTAGAAAACCCACATTCTTATGATAAATTACACAATTATACAGTATAAAACATACTTATAATCAGAATACAATACTTCACAGGCTTTCAGATAGACCAATTTCAAATTTGTATACTGGGCAAGGAGCATGGTTTGACCGTACTCTGTTCAAAATAGTGTGAAATGCTAATTGTTGCTTTGTTCAAACCATATTGTTTGAGTTATCTTCGGAAATAGACGTTTGTAATTTTGCCTGTTCCACGAGTTGAAAAATTGGTTTTGTCATATTTTGTCTAATTCACTTGTACATGCTCAGTTCAAGTCTGAGTAAGGTATGGTATGTTTAGATGTTCATGCCCTGTCAAAGATGCTTGCTTTGCCAATTGGTCGACCATCTCATTCCCTTTTATACCGAAGTGTAGCAATCTCGATTTCCAGTATGGAGAACTTTATGTGGTTTTGGAGGTTAAACATATTATATACCTCTTGCTGTCTGTGAAAACAATGGATTGGTAGTTATCTTGTAGGAGGATGTACCGCAGTCCATTAGTATGGCTGCCATTTCCGCTGTGTGAATTGTTGCTTCATTCGATGTGTGGAAGTCCTGTTGGAGTGGTAGAATGCGAAACCTATAATGTCCTATGTTTTTGATACGTCTGTGTACATGAAATCTGCCTCTATACATTGTCGTTCAAAGTCGGAATTACATCACCAAAACTGTGAATATGAGATAATAGCTTCGAAATTTTTCGATTTCCAGAAAGAAATTTAAATAGCTGTAACTGAAATTTTATCAATAGAATATTTTCTGTGTACATTGTACATGTATGTATGCTTTATGTAGGTATTTCAGAGCATATTTGGAGCAATTTTTTTATTATTGAATAAACATTTTTCTTATTCAGTTTTGGTGAATAGTAGATACATTCATATTGATTTATTTGTAGCAGTAGAAAGGGGGTAGAGATAATTCATTCAAAACACCCATTCATTCATCAAAAATCATAAACTTACCAACGTTGGAATACAGTTCTAGAAACCTATACAAAAGTAAAATCATTTGACAAACAATTACTCACCTCAACAATCTACTGCAAAATAGTATTTACCTGATAGTGTGCCAGTGAAATAATTTCGTCTATGTTATTATCCCTTTCTCTTCTTTTTTCTTCGACTTTTTCTCGTCTGATTTCTTCTTTTGTTGAATTTACTACTTTGTCAAAGAAATTTGTTTCATCTTTATCACTTTCACCTTCTTTTTCTGAAGAAAAAAATTAAGTTGAATTTCAAAGGGTGGTCCTGGGCAATGTAGAAAAAAATTTAAATAAACTATTCTGAATAACCTTTTCTTTTCAACCACCAAATGCAGGTAATTTTGTATTGATAATTATATTAACTATAATTATTCAAGGTGTTGAATATTATTTTGGAATCGATGACATACATTTTACACCATTTTTACTCCGATCTTGCACCGTACAGGTTCAAGATTAGGGTTGCATTCGGGGTTTCTAATCCTTATAACAAGCGAATTTGTACGGCGTTGCTGAATAATGACTTTACGTAAGCATCGAAATTGAACTATACAAACGCAGTAGGCACAGTATTAAATAAACTATATTTCGGGGAAAATGTTCTAAATTGTTATTTTTAAATAATTATAATAATTTTTATTTCTTCAATTCAAAAGTACATATACCGGGTGAGTGAAATTCGAGTAGATGCACGGGGATCTCGGAAACGGTATGAGCTACGATGTTGAAAAATCAGAGGTATACAGGAAAATACGAAAAACTTGATTTTTATTTTTCACTTATATCTGCTTTAATACAATAGATTTCCAGAAACCGTTTCGTCAACAATGACAATTGGATGTTTTGAGAATTGAGATGTGTTTCGGGTTATCTCTTGTTGAAATAATATTGTATTCAGTATGAATAAGACGTCTCCGTTATTATCTGTTACATGGCCAGGTTAATATTGATTCATTATCAACTTTGTTATGCAATGCTGAAGTGCTATTTGCATGATATTTAATGGATTACTGTATCAATAATACACAAAAAACAATACGTTAAGAAAACATTTAATCAACAAGAAAAATTATTATCACAAACCACATACATTCATTTTTCCATTTATAAAAGATGTTCAAACTGGCGGCCCTCTTGTTCGATACATAAACGAATTCTTCTTTTAATATTATTGATGGAGCGTGTTACTTCCCTGGTAGTTATTCTGGAAAATTCGTAAATCACAGAATTTCTCAAATTGTCGATGTCGTGATAATCATTTTGATAAACACGATCTTTAAGAGTACCCCAGAGAAATAAGTCAAGTGGAGTAAGATCCGGCGACCTTGCAGGCCATTGAACCACTCCTTAATTTCCTATCTATTTGTTAGGAAAATGTGTATTCAGAAAATCACATATGATTGCTTTGTTATGAGGTAACGTTCGCCATTCAAATTATAATTATAGATAAAAGGGCCTAATAAATGATTGCGATACATGCCTGCCCAAACATTGAAACCGAATGAAGTTTCTGGGCATAATGTATCAAAAAACACTTCAATTTATCACCTTTGAATACGCTCATTACTGCAGACCGAGGAATTTCTAGTTCTAAAGCGATTTGCCGCGTTGATTTGGAAGGATAATCTCTGATCTGAAAAAGTATTCAATAGTTTTCTCATAACAATGAAAACAAAAATTGTATAATACCTGTCCCAGAACATTTTATTTCATTTGATTGGAAATTCTATTCTCGTTTTTCTTCTGGGTTTCTCAAAACTGCCAAACTCACATAGATTTTTATCTTATTTTCTGAACATATTTTTGCACGGCTGCTCTCTTTCCGGATATAATTCAAAGTACATCATTTTTGCTAAATCACAATTTCTATTTGATTTGTAATAAACCATAATCATATCACATTTCTCAAAACTTGTGAAAGGCATTTTCATTCGGAAACAGAAACGATAGTTGATGAATTTATAACAGTTGTCAAATACACAATCGTTATGGCTTACTGGAAGAAATCCTCAGGTCGGTGCAAGTAATCGAAGTATCGATATAGATTTCGAAAACAACCAAGAATGTATCTTTCAATTTTATCTCAAACTAATGAGCGTTAGGTTTTGATCAACTGGAAGCATCATAGCAAGATAAAAAAGAGATTTGTACATTTTTACAATTCTCTATGATAAAACGAAAATGTTGAACATAGAATGATACACATATTCAGATGTAAATATTCCAAACACTTGAGAGTAATTTTTTATTTGAAAAAATAATGCACTCAATACAATACGTCGATATCATTTGAATAAGTGATGTCTCGAAACAAATGAATTTTCAAATCATCCAATTTTCACTGATGATGACCAGATACCACCGAAGCCTAAAAAAAGTGATAAAAAATCCAGGTCCGCATTTAAAACTTCATAGTTAGGGGTGGCCCAAGAAAACACCCTGTAGAAGACTTTCGTTTACATATTTTTACAGCCCATTGAAAGTTGCAATGACAAAGTGCAAACGGTTTCTGGAAATATATTGTATTAAAGCAGATATAAGTGAGAAACAAAAATCAAATTTTTCGTATTTTCCTGTATACCTCTGAAAGTGAGAGGGCTAGCTCAGATTTTTCAACATCGTAGCAATGAACTCCAAATTACGTAACTTTGCCTCCATTCAACCCTCTCTGTAGCTCTTACCGTTTCCGAGATTCCCATGCATCTACTCGAATTTCACTCACCCGGTATAATACTGAACAGTACACATAGCACAATAATAAAAGAAAACGTCGAAGCCAAATGTGTAAAATTACATAAAATTTTCTTCGTTAAAATAAAAATATTTGGGGATGTTTGTATGTCTTCAGCCAGTGAGTTGAAGACTTTACATATATCGTAGATTTCTTTGATAAAATAAAGACCTGTGTACATATAGTACCAATAAATGCTTGCAGTTTCATACTCATGAGTGTTTTGATTGGAAACAAATAATGATCTATGTTTGTACACATATTGACATATTTCATATATATTGTTAAAATATTATGTTTGATTGTGAATTGTAAATTTGAATAAAAAGATAGATGAAATGTTTGTAAATTTTGTTTTATATATGACAGTTGTTATAATAGTTGTTTGCCCAGAATGATACTTACTCTTTACTTCAATGATTTTACCTTTATTCTCTCCTAACAGTATCTCTTAGTCAGTCGGCGCTCACGAACATGTAGTCCTCTCTCCTCAGGGTAGAATTCAAAGGAAAAAGGCTTTCCAATGTGGCAATATTGTAATATTTGTGAAAAGTGATGTACCAAAAGAAATAAACAGTAAAATTTTCAACTAAGACTACTTTCTTTATTACAAATGATCAGGATATGAAATAATATCCAGTTATTGTTTGTTATTCTTACCTTTCTAAGCCTTTCCTGCCGATATCTTTTTATATATAATGAAATTCTTGATATTTCGTGAAATTTACAATTGAGTTAGAACCCACAAAACTTTGTAGAGCACAGAGTGTTTGTAGTACAAGAAGTTGCAACGGTTCTATTGAATTTTATTCAAAATAAGGCTCTTTCACAAAGTTTATGTAGGGAACTTAACCTAACTTTTTGTGGTTATATTGAAATGTTTATAACTAGAAAATATATGCTAAATTGTTCATAAGAATACATGAAATGTTATTATTCAAGTGTCTCAGGGTTTTTAGAAGAGTCACTGATAGTTTTTAGTGCGAAAATAGTTTTTGTGCGGAAAATATTTTCAAGTTATCGGAAATACTGGACTAGCTGGATGTTACAACGAAGAATAATGTCGTTGGAACTTATTGAAATTGTTGATTTTGTCTAATTTGGATAAATACCTTTGGATTACTTATGCAGGATGCCGGTTGATTATGTCAAATGGATTTTTCTTGTAGGATTTGTATGTTGCAGGTGAGTTTTTTCGTTCGGTCTGTAGAATGAGTCGCCTTCAGTTTTTAATGGTTTTCAGTCAATTTTCTGCAGTTTTCCTGGTTTTTGATTTAATTTCAAATTGCTGGTCTAAAATTTTTTTCTTTCTGTTTTTTTTGGCGTCTCCAACTCTCTTTTTAAACAAGTCCCCTGTTCCATGGCAACTCTCTCCAGTTCTTTCTTGATTTTTTTGTGCACTCGCGGAATACGCACTATTTAGTCACAACACTGTCACTCTGGTTTTTATCACTTTGTTTTAAAATTCTTATGACTATTTATACAACTTACAACTATTTAATAACTACTATGTACAAAGTCTTTTTCCATTTAACTATATATTATTATTTCCTGGAAATTTTGTCTGTCAATTTCAAATGCTCTGTTCACTCTCTCAGTACTTGCCTTTCTTACCTTGGATTGCCATGTCAATTCTGCTAATTCTACAGTATGTTACTTTTTAATAGAATTTTATTCAAATGTATTATCATTTTGATAATGTTTTTGTTGCATTTAGGATCACTGTTTTTTCCCGACCATTCAGCAATATGGTGATAGAGTTTACACATATTAGCCCTAGCTTGTTCTAAAGTTGTGTTGGCAACAAGAATATGTGTATCATCCGCATAGCACACTATTTGGGAATTTGGAGATATTTTAATCAGATGAGTTATCAAATCATTTGAATAGATTATGAAGAGATATGAACCCAAGACTGAACCTTGAGGAACAACCCTATTCATAAATTTTTCCGTACTCAACAAATTTCTTATTTTTACTACTTGAGATCTACTTTTTAGGTATGATTTAAACAAACCTATACAAGAAGTGTCCCATATCGAGACAATTTGTAAATTAACAGTTCATAATCTACGCAATCAAAGGCACTTGAGAAATCAACAAACAGTCCCATTACATGTGGTATTTGATCTAGAGCTGATACAACTTTTCTGTGAAGTTCATAAATTGCAGTTTCTGTGCTGGAGTTACAAGTAAAACCTTGCTGTGAAGGTGATAATAAAGAATGACTTGAAAAATTGAACTAATTGTTGTTCCATCTTTAGTTCATAGATTGTTGAAATACTCGACAAAACACTGAAAGCTCGGTAATTGCCATATACATTGCGATCTCCTTTTTTAAATATGGGAGTTATTGAATGCCTTCATTTTTCCACTTGGTGGAAACGCTTGGAGAGAAGGCTACTCCGTATTCATTTCACTTTGTTGATACCTCTCCGACACAAATACATTTCGAATTTGTTCGAAATATTACATGGGAGTTAAAGCTAACTTAAATTTTTTTGTAAATATACTTCTTTCCAGTGATGCAATACATACATACAATAAAGGTTACATAACTCATATAGGCATTCTTTCATGAGATTGTTGGAAATAAGATCGTGACCTGTAGAGTTTAATTATTGTACTTGTAGATGACCTTGAATTCTACGAAATTTTTATCTAAATCACTATAAAGTGCAACCAGATGTCTGAACCCAGTAAGTTACGGTGAATCAACTCTATTGTTATTATTATGAAAATAAGAATTACATTTTTTAATGGGAAAAGATATATCATAATAATATAGGAATATTCGAGAAAAGCAATCAAAAACCTTATTAGGGATGATTATTCTATACAGTGCGGCTTTTAATAGTCCCCCCCAGGTTAACTTATGAACGGTTTGACGTGCAATACAAACATAAAAAAACCGTTCGGAGAGTTTCACCAATACTACTGTTTTGAATAAAACACATTGTGATTGCTCGATAGATGGTGCAGGGGGCACATCAACTAAACAATGTTTTGCACTTCCGGGACTAAAGTGCCAACTTTAGTCCCGTGTAACAGGGACTAAAATGTATCTTTCAGTCCTTAGGGAGATAAAGTTGCATTTCAAATCGCTAGGGACATAAAGTAAAAATCAAACTTTACCGCAGCTACACTATTAATAACTAGGACAGAAATTATCATGTCAGTTGCCATATCATCAAAATTTATAGATTCATTCATGTCTTGTTCTGTTAGTTAAATTACGATTCGTTTAAATATCAACATTAATTGAAATGTCACTGAATTGAATAATTTTGTCAACACTGTTGCTATAACGTTACCTACTGAGTAATCCAAGTACCGAATTTATATAACTCATAAAAATTATTAATTGTATCAATGTTGAAAGTTATAATACTGGAAAGTGCAAAAAATAGCATATATGCCTCAGGACTGAAGAGATATTTTATCCCTTACATGCTATAAACATCACGTGCGGGATTAAAACATTCACTTTAGTCCCTTTGTTATATAATGTACTATTAAATGGCATGGGGGGTCATAGGTCACATCATTGAAAAGATAATTCAATTATCTGTTCAACCATAATAATAAGGGCGGATCTGAATCCCTTTTGTTACCTGACCACGATAACTTTTGAATGGTTTGATGTGAAATAACGGGACAGAAAATGTTTTGAACGGAACGAAATTCTAAATATTTTTAGATGGTGGAAAAGAGAATCGAATTATCTTTTCAACGATGTGACACATGACCCCCATGCCATTTGAAAATTTTTAGTTGATGTGCCCCCCCTCGTCATATATCGAGCCATCACAATGTGTTTCATTTCAAAAAGTAGTATCGGTGAAACCCTCCAAACGGTTTTTGTTTATGTTTGTACGTCAAACCGTTCAAATGTTAACAGGGGGGACTATTAAAAGGCGCACTGTATATATCATCCCAGGTTTCCTGGCTCAAGAAAGTTTTGAAAGTTGCTACATTACCAGCACTAGGAAACCTTCTATAAACAGTATTATTGTTTGGCTTATTTGACGAAATTACATTAACCCTTTCCGTACGGCTGACGCAGCGTATACGACACCGCGGAAATGTGCCACACAGACGGCTGTCGCATATGGTCGACGGCATGTATTATGTCTCCTGGACGACTGTCGGTTGGGATGCGACGCATTCAATTTATGGATTTGGCATACAGACTGCTGTCACAACATTTGCGTTCACCGCATGCTAAACGCTCAGGCGGCTGCCACATATAGTCGACACCGTCGATCATATGCGACTTCCGGTAACTTTGCAATTCCAGGGCTAGGTGAGTGCAGTGTTTGTATTTTCGCGTCAGTATGGCTCAAGATGTCGTCAGAGAATGCAGCTAGTCCATAAAAAACATGTTCCGATAGTCATTAATGCTTCCAAAATTCAACTACTCTGAAACGCAATTTGTCGCACAATGTCGACATCCGTCCGTGCGACACGGTCAAAAACTCCGTCTGTGGAGCACAAATTTTCGGAAAAGCTGCCGTACGGAAAGGGTTAATTTTTATGTAGATTGCATAATGATCGGATAAGCAGTAATCTCTTGCTTCAGAACCACCAACCTAATGTGAGGAATGCCGTATCAGAATATTTTTTCGGAAAAGCGTAGATGAAAAATTAAATTTATTTGTGTAGTCACCTGTACCGCTCAAAATTGATAGCGTAATGCCTCAAGTTATTGGTTTATGTAGCATCATTGTTAAATAACTCTTTCAAAATCAGGTGAACTATTGATTCATCTATTATATCTATTACATGCGCCTAACATCTTACAATCACTTTCATAGCTAAAAAAATCCAATCACACATTTTCAGAACAATCCGTTAGGGGTTAGGAATCTGTATGGGGGAAGGAGAAATTATTTTGTTCTTTTTAGTCCGTTTTATAAACATAGTATATTAAAACAAATTTATTTATATAATTATTTTAGTCTTGAGTTTAGTTAGGTTGGTACCTAATTTGTATCAGGCCATAACCTACTCTAAATACTACTGTTCTTCAGATCTTTCATATCTGTAATTCCCGAATCACAAACAAAATGGGAGATCTTACCATTAATGATTGAAACTTTTGGTATCGGCAATATCTACTGTTAAACCTGAATGGGCCAATTCAAAGATTTTGCTGAGAACTGCTTTTTCTAGGAATCAAATTACAGATTTTGACTACGTCACCACTAACACAAATTAACAATGTGTAAAACGTTTCAAGTAACTTGAAAAATAACTAATTGTCAAAAATGGTGTATTACGAAAAATAACTAATTGTCAAAAATGGTGGATTAAGTAATCCAAATCTTCCACAAGAACCTATACAATAGGTACTGCGTCGGCAAGTATCCAACAGAAAATAACTACTGTCATCTACGACGAATTATATTTGTTTGATATTTGGCAGTAGAACTACTACTACAAAGCTGAAATTATTTCTCGATTTAATCGGGGGAACACCTTCGTACCGGTTTCATGGTCCTTGCCAATCATCAGTGAAGGTTAGTTCGACCATATTGAATCAACATTTCTCTCAGCTTAATTGGGAATCACTAAGACAAATACTGAAGTGTATCCAGCGCCATCTTTGGGAACCAGAAAAAAAATCCGACTACGTGTAGACTTCAATATAAAGATTATGAAGCCAAGAACATCATGAAGAGGGGCGACACTACTTGAAATATTTTTTGTGTGAAATATATTCAAATACATTTCAACATTAGTTAATCGAATAAAGGTCCACAAAACGTGCATATTTACTATCGTGGACTTTCTCGTACAATTTTGGGTAGTATAATGTATGATACCTTCACTATTCATTTGTTGATTGTATGCCAAATATGCCATTCCTAGGTTTTCGTCTGCATCAGTTGAAAATATCCCCTATTTTGTAGAGACCCCATATTTCAAAGAATAAATATTTCTCCATCTGAATTGAATTAGTTCCCAAACAATGAAGATGGTTATTGATTCTGATACATTTCAATTTTCTCCAAGTTTCTTTGGAAACAGGGCTTTCAATTGAAAGAATGTTTATTCATTTTTGGAATAGGTACCGCACTAATCTACTCCGAATATTTTTTAAGAAGAATTCTTCGGAAATAGCCCATTTTGGTCTCCTATGAGAAAAGTATATAGCTGACAAACGAGAACAAAAACCTTGCTATGAGAATTTAACCAAAAGCCATTTTCCATAAGGATGGAATGAATTATGGTGTGGGATCATTTGTGTTTTGTAATATACTTTATATTGGATAACAGCCAATATTACTTTATTATTTCTTTGATTTCTCTCCCTCTGCATTATTGAAAAAAACAAGGCTCATATTTGTTTCATCCAAATCATTTACTGGTTATCTGAATAAATACAGGCATTTCTAATATTTTTATTATCAAGCGGCAAATGAATTCAAGAAACTGTCACAATTTGCATGCATATTTCAATTTTTCTGAATTTTAAGTGACTACATCTAACTGTGTATTCTATCAATATGTTTTGATAGGGAAACATTTCACAAAGCTATACCCAGGATTTTATTTTGGGAGGAGAGTGTGGATACAAGTTTTCTCACAGAACAGGCCATGGAAGAAGAAGCAAACTATTTTGTAATTGATACTTGGCAGTATTTTTTTGTTTTGAGGGGGTTGTTAACCCCCTTGGGTATGACCGTGTTTATGTATTATATATATGCTTACATTCCATATTGACGTTAGGCCATTTTTATTGATATTTATTTATAATAGAGTTTAATTTTATTTTATCTAAACAATCATTTTATTTTATGTATAATTAAATAAGGCTTTTACATTTTGTATATTAGGATATTTCTATTTAATAAAGCTACTTACTCACTTTCTTGTTTAAATAAAAAATTCGAAAAGTATTTGGCAGTATCTTACAGCAAAAAGACTTTCAATACTATTCCTAATGAACAAAATTCACGTTGATGATTTGAAGTCCGATGATAAAAAAAGATTGCAGAATATTCTGAATATGTTCCAGGACCAAATTATACAATTCCGGATTATTCTCCTAATTTGATATTAGTTTGATATTAATACTCCAGAAATTAATATTAGTGTGCTATACGACAAAATCTTAATAGGTCCAGATGGCATTCCGAATATTTTTCTGAAAAATTGTGTTTCTACACTATTCACTGCTTTTGTTATTTAATATCTCATCAAAATCTACATTATTTCCTGATAAGTGGAAAGTAATCTTTTACTCCAATCCACAAATCACCACAAGACATACTGACAGTTGTTTCTGTTCTGTAACATAACCTTTTGAGTACTTATTTGTAGTACAGTGCCAGAAACCCATTTTCTGATGTTTGCAGATAATTTATTTTATAATACCCTTCCAATTGCTTGACTCCTAATTAAACAGCATATTATCCTTTACTTTGGCTAGGAAAGACCACCTACAGATATGCATGTTTCAAGATTTTTCCTCTCATCAGTGCCAGGGTAGGTCGGACATTATGATTGTCCTGTCCCTGCCAAATGAATGTTTGCCTCATTTTCCTACTTGGTGTGGAGAGAAAGGTTTCCCAACTTGGTAAAATTCCGTTAACTAATAGCCACAAGGTGCAAGCTATCAACAAAGTGTGGAACATTGTTTGGCCTCCTGAACAAAAATCCAAATAAAATATTTGGCAGTCTCAAGTAATTTCTGAGATAGCCACAAGCTATTAGCAAATTTTTTTTGAAACTTACATAGTTTGGCCTCCTAAACAGTAAATCCAAATGAAATTTTTGGCGGTCTCAATAAATTTTGGAGATATGGGCCTATTTTTGAGTGATGACTGGCATTTTTTAGGACACATTTCTACCGCGGAAAAAACACTCAAAATTATTCCTTGTTTAAAGTAACACAATGTACACACCCTAATTCACCCGTTTTACACAATTTTTTGAATAAAAACAGCATTGTTTAACCAAAAATTCAACCTTCTTTTAAATACATCAAAACAACAAATGTATTTGAAATTTTTAGTGAATTAATTCATGTCAAGATGGTAACTAAGAACTTTGCATATTGGCACAGCCAACTTTTCGAGCCATTTAATTTCAATATGAATAGGAAATTATTCATTCACTTTTTTTCCATCTACTAATCAACTTGACATGAATAGTAGGTATTCACTAACCACTTTTCCTAAACTTGTTGGTTATGTGGTCATAAAAGAAAGATTAGTTTTTTTCTAGAAAGTACCGTCTTCAATAAAGAAAAAGTGTGAAACAGGTCAATTAGGGTGCTAACATTCTGCTAGTGATAAGAAGGAAGAATTTTGAGTGTTTTTTTTTTTTGCAGTAGTAATGTCTTTAGAAAATGCCAGTTATCACTCAAAAATAGGCCCATATCACCAAAATTACTTGAGACTGCCAAAAATTTCATGTGGATATTTTGTTCAGCAGTTCAAATTACGTAAGTTCCAAAAAAAATTTGTTGATAGCTTGTGGCTATTAGTTAACGGAATTTTACCCTCAACTTAGTGTTTATTCGTTTCACTATGTTGATATTCATTGGCACACATTTACGAACTTTGAAATGTTACAGTTGTTATAATAAAAAAAAATTTGATAGCTTATGGCTGTTAGTTACCAGAATTTTGCCAGATTTTTACCTATGTACAGGAGATAAAACCGAAATGTTATATCATAATTATGAAGCAAATCAGGATGCTTTAAATTACCTTTGTTCGAACTTTGGTTACCATTCTCTAAGAATTGGTCAAGCGACATGGTTTTGTTCTTTTTCTTCTTCAGTTTATCTTGGGTGGTTATTATATCAGATACAGAATTTTTTTTCTGATGCTCAAAATCCAATTTAGATTGTAATATAGCACATTGCAGGTCTTGTTCGAAGTTATCATCAACATATTCACTATCCTTTTTTTTCCAGTCCTCCCACTGTTTCTCTTCGTTTTTGGGTTTAGGTTTTTTTTTAGAAACACTGGAACACTGGACCTGAATAATACTATGCCTTAAGATTACTGTTTAATGTGACAAAATTACGTATACCTGCTTCGAAGGTTTCTTATTGTTAGAAGAAGCAGGGTTGGTTTTCTTCATTTGTTTGATAGTCTCCTGCTTTTTTTTAATAGATTTACTGGAAACCGGATGGAATTCCTCATCTTCAATTTTTAGACATGCGAATCGAGATGGAACAGATATTCCATCCATGATAATAGAATATCAAAGGAATCTTGAGGATCCTATTAAATTTCAATAATTCCAATTCAACATTCAACTATTCAACAATAAAATTTAACATATACCAAGAATCAAGAATCAAGAAACAAGAAACGAAGAAACACAAAAACAATACAAAAGAGAAATATATTACATTGACAATATTGACAATGACAAATGACAAGACAAGAGACAAATGAAGCAAGTGGAATAGTGGATAATATAGCGACAAGTGACAGCTCCAGAACCAATCACAGGTCAAGGACATTGAACACTATTTGCATAGGAAGGTTCAATCGACTGATTTTATGATCCCGTAAAGTGACGTAGCGTAATGCCTCTACTTGCATTAGTATATCTATATATAACTATATGTAGATATACGGAAGCATGCGGAAGGTATCACGGTGACGTCAAATGCGGGTTAACATTGCAACATAGGGATTGGACCATCCTTTACAAATAGTGTTTAATGTCATTGACAAAGAATATCTACATAACTGAACAAGAAGTGACACTTCTGTCGGTAATTTCTGGTGACCTCCGCCATTTTGTTAGGGTGCCAAAGGTGGGGACACAGAAGAAAGAACTCATTATTGAACGACAGAACTTCTTTATTGAACGACAGACGCTCCATCCTGTGCAAAATGTAATTAATGATTATCTGATTTATTTATCACGTTATCGAGTCGTTTTTTTCAAACACAGAATTTGAGATATGTTTCTGTTACCATTAGAAATAATCAATTTTGATAATGTATAATTTATTATCGGAAGATTTTTTTTATAGATCGATTAAACTTGCAGAGATGAATTTTTGATTTTGGTTTTATGATCGATAACGAATCGGAAAATAGAAAAGCTCAAGTGTTCCTTTTTTTGTTCTAGCTTTAGCAATTTCAGAAGAAACATTTAAAGTATTATCAAGGATAAAATAGAACAAATACACACCAACATAGTAATTTATTCGACTAATCATTCATAAATAATTTTTATACTAATGAGCAAAAAGTTAATCTTATAAGAAAGAAGAAGCAGTCACCTCGAAAGGAATGGATGTCATTTCTCATTATATAAGCATTCAGAGTCGTTATGAAAGTGAAGTGAGTTCAAACACAATTGAAGTGCTTAACGTAGCTTCACATTTCGTCTCCAGTTTTCGTTTTTTGAGTGATCTAAGGTCTTCCTGTAACTTTTCAGTTTTGATTCGTGATTTCAGTAAGCCGAGTGAAGTGTTTGACTCACACTCTCAAATTACCATGGAGGTAGGTACTCAAAGTCTTTACTGCATTAGACTTCTGACGGCTATAGAGATTCAATCAATCCTGGCATCTAAAATAACAAAAGAGATTCATCCATGATAGTTTCTGGAATATGAAAGCATTCTGAGTTCTGGACCGACATTGACAAATCTTTTAGGAATCAAAAGAAGCTACGTCTCCCATGGTTTATGGTGGTAGAAGACAGGAATGATCACGTTTCCTTATTTTTTGAATACATTAATTATTCACAAGTTGTACACATCAATCACAATCAATACATGAAAGGCTTTCAGTAACCAAATAGAAGATCTGAAGGAATACATTTTTCTAATAATTCTTTAATGTCTTTGTTCATATACGGATATATGAAGCTTCGACGTGCCATTTTCAAGTCATGCACAAGCTTGTTAGAAGTCTTCCTGAATCGGATAAACTGGGAAGCAGTATATCTTTATACATATAGGGGGTAGGTTTTCGTTCTTCGTTAATATACTGTCTATTTCCTTTCCTATGGCTGCTAAAGAAATTCCTAGTTTTGATTGAAACTGAACATAAACCTCGTCCTTTTTACGAATATTAGTTGGGATGAGTGCTTTTGCTTCAGGATTAATAATCGGCGCAGACAATAAGAGGCAGTTTGATGAGATTTTATATCTTTATGAAATATTATTGATCACGTTTTCAGGCAAGCCGTTAGCGAGAATATGTGACCAGCGCCCAGACAATTAATGCTGGGTGCAATTTTACAACCTCGTTGTCTGTGGGCATAGGATCTTCCCCCAATATGTTGAAGACATCGTTAGGTAATTCAACATCATTGTGTATAACCAGTACATCTGATTCGAGTGGTTGTGAAGCCATGTCGCGTGGGCTATGGGCAACACTGTCAATGGTATCCGCCGAGTCGCACGGCTCGAGCTACACCCATATTATTGAAAATATTGGCCGTTGACTCACTAAAAGCGTTTGAAGGGCTACCTGCTCGCTGTGGTAACGATTCTCCATCAGAACGCTTTGACATGCTAGAAAGAGTCCGTCGTTCAGCACTGGGACTCTGATGATTAGAAATGTTTCATAGCATCGAAATGTGTCGAGAATGTGACGTCATATTCGAACGTTAGAAATGGGAAGCATAGTACTGATATTTCGAATATGACGTCACATTTCGATTCTATAAAACATTTCTAATCATCGGAGTCCGAGGGCAGACCGATCTCTGCGGATCGCGCGAAAACGCGATTCCTCAGCTGCAACACCCCTCCAACTTCCGGGTTCTGTTCTCTCAGTTCCTGGATTCGACCGAACTTCTTGGAGAAAACTACGGCAATGACTCTGGACATTTGGAGATCTTCTGCCACACAGTGAGCTAACGCGTAATCGGCAGGCACCTTGAAAAGATCTCGTGACTCCTCTCGGGTTACCCCATATCGAACTTTCTGTCCGTTCGAGTACAGGGACATGAACCTCTGAAATGTCATTTCGTCCTCCGGTGATCTGACGGTGCGGACTTGATCGTGGTTTCCAGAGTAAGGGGACAACCTATTGAAGTGGACTACCCTAGGTTTTCCTCGTGGTGGCTTATATATGCGGTAGACGAGGTCGTTTATTCTTTTCATGATCTTATATGGGCCTTCCCACGAGTTCCGGAGCTTCGGTGATAGTCCACGGCGACGTTTAGGGTTGTACAGCCAGACTAGGTCACCTGTCTGATATCCACCAGCATCAGCCTTGAAGTCGTAGGTCTCCTTCATTCTGTCGCTGGCACTCTGGATGTTCAAACGGACCCGTTCGTGGATGTCATCCATTTTCCGTCGTAGTTTGCTGACGTAGTCATCTCCCACAGTGTCTTGTCCTGGTGGCGTCCCAAACTTCAGGTCACATGGAAGTCGCAGCTCTCGGCCCATAATAACACTAGCAGGGGTTTGTCCGGTTGACTCATGAACTGCGGAACGATACGCCATCAGGAACAGATGAAGGTACTGGTCCCAATCCTTCTGGTGGTCAGAGACTACCTTGGACAGGTGTCGATTTATCGTCTTATTCATCCGCTCCACCATTCCATCGGACTGTGGATGTAGAGCTGTGGTCCTCGTTTTCCGGATGTTCCGCATCTGACACATCTCCTGGAACAGGTTTGACTCGAAATTCCTGCCTTGATCCGAATGCAGCTCTAACGGGACACCGAATCGACAAATCCACACCTTCACCAAGACGTCGGCAACGGTGATGGCTTCTTGGTTGGGCAGGGCATAGCCTTCGGCCCACTTGCTGAAGTAATCCATCGCCACAAGAATGTACTTGTTCCCGTGTTCAGATTGTGGAAACGGGCCAGCGATGTCAATGGCGATCCTTTCGAATGGGCTGCCTACATTGTACTGGCGCATCGGGGCCTTAGGTCTTGTTCGAGGCCCATTACTGGCAGCGCATACAGCACATTTTCTGCACCAGTCCTTGACGTCAGCTTGACAATTGGACCAGTAGAACCGTTGCCTAACTTTCTGGAGGGTCTTCGTCACTCCCAGATGTCCTCTGGTGACCCCATCATGGATTTCTCGGAGCACTTCCTGTCTTCTGCTCCTGGGAACTACTAAAACATTTACTTCACTAATTTATTTAATACTGTGTCAGTCTAGTCTCTATCTGTGAACTCTGGAACTATTATATTCGTAACTCTCTGTGGCTATCTCTGACTACGACTCTCGATTATTCGGGAGTATAGAACATTTCATCTAGATGGCTCTTCGAACAGTATCGAAGCGAGAGATTTATTCCAGCTTGTTCTCGGCGTTCCGTAGGCTAGCAGATATGCTGTTGTAGTTGAACGAGGGTGCATAATTAATTAGATCAGGGCCGGTCTCGGGGCCGGTCTTGAAATCGTTACACTAGGTTTCACATATTTCATTGATATTCGAAAAACTCGTATGAATTTCTGACCTAAAACTTAAACTTCATTTAGTACTCATGTTTTAAATTTGTTATTTCAATTTTCATCTACTCATAGGTAACAGACTGTTAAATAACAGTATCTGCCGGAACATTAGCAACATACTGAATCGGCACTACGTGAGGTTGCAAGTTGCAATTTATTTTGTAGGTCATTGAGGAACATATATTGTGTGAAAGTGTTTGCCTCACACTCTCAAATTACCATGGGGGTACTCATCGTCTTTACTGCATTAGACAACTTCTGACGGCTACAGAGATTCAATCAATCCTGGCATCTATAATACAAAAAGAGATTTGGCCATGATAGTTTCTGGAATATGAAAGCATTCTGACCTACCTTGACAAATCTTTTGGGAATCGAAAGAAGCTTCTTCTTTCATCGTTTATGGCCAGGTTTTCTTATTTTTTGAATACATAAATTATACACAAGGTGTACATATCAATCACAATCAATATATGAAAGGCTTTCTGTGTATAAATATATTATATCTATTAATTTGACATTGTAAACAATGAACCAGCTCAATCAGCTGGTGCTACAACGCCATTTTGCCAGTAACACCGGCTTCACAGAACTTTGATTGAAGCATGCGGCACATACCCACCATCGTGATGTTTTTGAAACAGAAGGAAATATTTTGCGGCGCCCTGCAAAGTGAAGGTTGGACTACCGTTGGACAGATAGTTATTTGTTGTATATTTTGATGTAGATATGAAATCATGGAGGGTTATTTTTCTGATAGTGTATTGGAGAAAACCTCACTTTTCATATTTTTAAGACGCTGCAAACGCATGAAGTTGAAATTATATCAACTTCAAGCAGCAGCATCGTAGTATTGTAGAGTGGGAGTGAGGGAGATACAGAATTAACCAATCACAGAAATGCCGCACGCAGCAGTAGAAGTTCGGTGAAGCCGGTGTAAACCTCCGCACTGGAAAACGATTTTCCCCCTCCATAGCTACTGTCACTTCTTGTTCAGTAATGTAGATATTCTTTGAATGTAGATATTCTTTGGTTTGGGTAGGGCCTACGCCGGAATTCACAGAGTAAGGATTATCTAGTTTGTTTTTCCTCATTGTTAAAGAAAATTCTATGATTTAAATCGCCCCACTATGGCTTATATTTGCTCGAGGGTGAGAATGAATAGTTCCAATAAATTTTATTCAGTGCTTCTTATTCTCCACAACGGACGGATGGGGAAGTATTAAAAGCGTGGAACTGACGATTTAGGAATGCAATAAGCTCCTATGAATCAAGAGGCATCATTTGACGAGTTTTCATGTCGAGTTGTCGCAGCTCCCTCCTGATTTGATTTTACCACTCCAAAGAAGTAGAGTAGAATAGGAACAGCAAGTATATTGATAGCAGCAACTTTGTTTCTCCCGACAGTTCTGATGACCAGATCTGTCAAAGTTTATGCTAATATTTGCCGAGGAGAGTTTTTAGCAGTGAATACCTCTTGGGAGCGGCGTTGTTCTACCACTATAGGTATATATGTATACGTCTCTCCGGCATCAATATGATGTAGGATACTTCTCTGTCTACTAGCTGAACGTCCTCTTCGTATATTTCACATCGTGTCCACTTTTCAGATAAACCGTAGCACATTTGTCAATCCAAACTTCATTTCGATAAAAAGGGTGTACTTTTATTCATCCACCTTTATACCGACTGATGTAGATTATTTTCTCCCGAGGCAAATAATAATAATAATGTTTATTCTCTGATTCAGTTTTTACAGTAGGTACCCAATATGTATAAAATGAATGAACATTAACGAAAAGCTAAAGTAGTAAAACTACTTATCAGCTTATAGTTTAAGTCATCCATGTCATCCTTATAGGGGTGGATTTTCAATTGTGTAACGGACAATGGCAATAGAAAAAGGCCATCTTCAAAAAAGTGCCTTTAAGCATCATACTCTCTTTCCTCGGGTGTCGAGTCTAATATTCGTTCAGGTGAGTCCAGGTATAGGCTGTTGCTCTCGGCTCTCACCCAGGTTCCAATATCATTCAGATAAACCAGTTTCTCTACACCAGGCAACTATCCCGTCCCAACATCCTTCCGAATTTTCCTGGGCGCGAACAACAACTTGATTCATCTGTCACATTCCGATAAAATACCACCAGTTCTAAACAATGATACCTAGCAAATCTCCTCAGTCCTCCCCAAAGAGTAACTATTCCCTTTGTACGTTTAACGTTGATGAGCTACAGCACTTCCTCATCTGTGGTTTGCATCTTCTCTGCCACGTCATAAGTAGTCTCGAGAACACTAGTCCTATGTCCTCGCTCAGCTTATTGCACCTCCATTGTTGGTTAAATATATATATAAACTAAAAATTCGGGTTCAACCGCGTCTAGAATTTGTTGAAATTCGACGTTTCGGCTCCGATTTTGGAGCCATTTTCAAGAACAGAAAAAGAAAGAAAGTCTCAATCTGCCTACTCCTCAGGTATAATTACGTTAGGTTTTTGTGACTTGACGTCGGGGTCTCAATCTGCCTACTCCCCATGTCTCGTCACTGGTTCTCTCTAAGGTCTCAATCATGGACGTATAAATGAATAATGGACCCAGTTATTTACATCTCCAAGTGAAGTCGCTGAAAGGCACCATCCTAAGGTCCTGCTGTTGAGTTGGGTGTTGCCACATCGAGTCTGTGATAATTCTTCATCAACCATCAACACTAGCTTAAACTCCAGTGCCAGCGAATTTCAGTCAGTAACTCAACATTCCGATCCGTTTATGAAATTAAACTCGGCATTATACATTCCAGAATCAAAACTAGTGAAATTAATTTGAAAAATCGGTGCGACCTTCCAAAAAATTCTGTACTGTCCGTTGAAATG
This sequence comes from Chrysolina americana, assembly GCA_958502065.1. Lineage (NCBI taxonomy): Eukaryota > Metazoa > Arthropoda > Insecta > Coleoptera > Chrysomelidae > Chrysolina > Chrysolina americana. The sequence continues at coordinate 61,709,828 of OY293414.1, read as the reverse complement.
CTGCACGTGCGGCAACGCTGTTGAAGTACGCTTTGTTTCTCATCATTTGTTAGTTGTTTACAAATTTGACCACTTCATGTTGACATTGTCTGTCATATACGGTATTTGTTAAAATATTGGTGTTTTGTTGCGTATGGATTAAAATAGTGAAAGAAAAATAGATAGAGACTAATAATGGTGCTTTACTGTTGGGTTTGCAAGCAATCTAATTGTTCTAACAACCAGAATCTCAGCTTTGATAAGTAAGTACATAGATTGTTCACAAATGTTAGATTGACGTTCATATTCTTCATTGGCGTCACAGTGGGTATCAATTTTCTATACATACAAAATGAAATAGTACTGAAATCTTCTTACTTTATATGAAGGAAGGCACATATGGGTATTTTAGGAACACATCAGATCGTATCTAACAAGTTTTGCTGAAATTTTCATAATTATATATGAAATTTCACATATTTTTGTTATTATCAATACCTATATCAATTAAATTGCGTGCGCCACTGTCGTTGGAGGGTAGGTTACAGTCTATCGCAGGTCTCCTCCTTCCCTGCAACCCGCGCGCCTACGAACCAAGCGGCTTCAAAACAAACTGTATTGCAAGTATGGGATTGCTGAGTCCATTATTAATTTATACGTCCATGGTCTCCTCTTCGAGAGAACTGAGGAATTGTGGGTTGAGGAACTGTATTTATAGTGGACGTGGCTGTAATGGCCGTGTGCAATGTATTGGCGCGAGGTGAACTATGGGTGGGAACTGAGTTGGCGCTAGATGAGCTGTGTGCGGGAACTTGGTTGGCGCTAAGTGAGCTGTGTGCGTGAACTGGGTTGCTGGGAAATGAGTTGATGCGTGCAATGAGAGGCTTCCAGGTATTGGGAAGTCTACGTCCGTCGTCGCGAGTGTTGAGGCAATTGGGGCGCTTCTCTATCTCAAGGGCTTCTCGGATGATCCTGGTTTGCAGAGTTTTCTCGGTGGAAATTGTTTTTGTGTTTTTGAAGTCTATTTTGTGACCTGTGTCTTCTCGATGTTTATAAAGTGCGGAAGTGGAAGATGCCTGACGCACAGCAATATCGTGTTCGTAGACTGGAAGTTACTCGTCTGTTAGTCTGGCCAATACCTATAAGTTTTCGGGCAGTTTGAACATGGTATTTCATATATACCTTGAGAATCGTTTGGTATTGTGTCCTTGGGAGATCTGAGGAATTTGGATATTTGGTTGTTGGCCGTGAATATTGTTTTTATCTCGTGTTTTCTCAAGATATTACTGATTTTGTCTGTCACACCTTTGATGTATGGTAGGAAAGCTTTGTGTGGCTGAATACTCTCTAGTGGATCATTCGTTTTTGGAGGACGGGTCAGTTGATGGCAGATAGACTTGTCGATTAGCGAATTGTTGTAACCATTTTGGAGTAAGGCTGATTTCAGTTTGTCCAGCTCTTGTGGACAGATCAATTCAGCTTACCGACATCCAGAATAGACCACAAGAGCTGGACAAACTGAAATCAGCCTTACTTCAAAATGGTTACAACAATTCGCTAATCGACAAGTCTATCCGCCATCAACTGACCCGTCCTCCAAAAACAAATGATCCACTAGAGAGTATTCAGCCACACAAAGCTTTCCTACCATACATCAAAGGTGTGACAGACAAAATCAGTAATATCTTGAGAAAACACGAGATAAAAACAATATTCACGGCCAACAACCAAATATCCAAATTTCTCAGATCTCCCAAGGACACAATACCAATCGATTCTCAAGGTATATATGAAATACCATGTTCAGACTGCCCGAGAACTTATATTGGCCAGACTAACAGACGAGTAACTTCTACGAACAGGAACTTGCTGTGCGTCAGGCATCTTCCACTTCCGCACTTTATAAACATTGAACTCAGCCTAGAAACTAACTGTTCGCAGTGTGTGTTCCAGCTCAAATACTCGTCCATATATATTCCGAGAAATTTCACATTGCAGAAGGTGCTTACAATGCTATCATTAACACTTGTTGGAGTGCATCAATTTTATTTTGATAATTGTGACCCCTTCAAAGGTAAGACCCTGAAATAAATCAGTGAGTAGTGCCTTCATTTCCGCTAGATTTGAAACAAATTCTCTAAGCCAACCAACTGTTCCCATAAACCCACGTAGCTGTGAGTGTACGTTTATATGTCTAGAGAACTCCATTACCGACACGACATGTTCCTCCAGAGGTTCACTCAACTCCTCTGTGATTACATGGCCCTGGAACGCCACGGCATATAATAATGATAGTTGTCCATTACCCGCACAGGCTGCTCCTTTGCGTGCACTCTATGTGTGTTTATAAGGGAGTATTATTTATTTTTTTTCAATTCTGGAATTTACCAGTCAGGCCCTGACTACGGAGCCCCAACACACCCGGAGGGCACGCTGGTGTGTCAACCCTAGTAAACACTCCCCACATTCGTGGGGTGAGTAATTACTGGGTCCGAGAATCATGTGCCATGAGTAGGCGGAGTGAACCAAGAATTAATAATAATAATAATACTAATAAGAGATATATAGAGGTCCCTGACACTAGATGCAGAGCGCGTCGTGGGGCAGCTGAGACCATAATGCATTTGCTGTCAGCTTGTCCAGCTTATACGGTCTCAGCCTATATCCACAGACATAACGCGGCCCTACGAGTGTTGTACTACCATCTACGACACTCGTGTTGCCATGTGCTCCGGGGGATATTGAGTCCGTGGTTGACGTGGTGAAACCGGTTTCTCGTGGTTGATAGTTCAACACGAGTAGGCTCTACATTGCCTAGAAAAATGCGAAAAAAACGGAAATTTTAAATAAAAACCCCTTAAATGGGTATAAATATATATATTAAGTACTTAATTTTAACATGTATGTGCGTCCGATCAAAACCAATGTTAACCATGGTTTTGGTGACTCTTTATAAGTATATTGCTCCTGTATAAATACCTGACGAGTATAGCACCGATGATGGCCTAATAGCCGAAAGCGCTTTACGATTTTATTTTATTAAATTTTACACGAAATACAACTCTTTCATTGCATTGAATAGTTACATGTACACAGCTTCAAGGACTTCACACCTTATTATTAATTCACTCGCTCTCGAATGAAATTCCAAAAGAAAAAAAAATACGTCTCCGCCGCCGCCGTGAAATAGCGATAAAGCACGTTTCATGCTTGAATGTTTACTGTCTGCTCTCAAGTTGAACGAAATTCTCAGTAAACACGATGATCCATTTTTGACCTTGAATTTGTTTTTCAGATTTAATCGCAGAGTTTTATCTCACACATCCGGTGTTTGTTTACGCTGCTCGAGCTAAATTGACCTTGGAGTTGTTTACTGTCTCAGATGTTTGTTTTCCAGGAAAATGATAAGTCAGCAGAGATAAGAGAGTCGAGTTTGAAGCCAAATTGATCGATTCAAGGCATTTTAAGTGCCTCACTCTAACCCATGGCATTGTATGTCTGTCTTTATCTGTTTGCATTTATTGAAATGAATAACGTCAGTTCGAGAAAAATACATTTATTTTTCACATAAAAAAATTACACTTCAGTGCCAGTGGCGTAGTATGAAGATACATTATCATTATCGATTAAAAAATATTTTTGATGCATGGATTTAATAAACCTATATATAATAATAATAATAATACTCCCTCATAAACACTCGTTGAGTGTACCCAAAGGCATAGCCTGTGCGGGTAGAGGCGGCTATTATTATTATTTGCCGTGGCGCTCCGGGGCGACTTACTGATATTTCAGGTGATGTATTCACTTTTCAGCTGTAGGAAAACCCGGAAAACCTACAGCACCACCTCGGGTGGTCGGTGTGCACTCCAAGCTAGCACTAGACGAGATTGGCATCTAGACAACTCACAATACACTTGCCTATCGAATCCGATATAAAGAAGTTGAGAAAAATTCTCGTACCTACATCGGATTCGAACCGACTATCGCTATGCTGGAGTTTCGAACGGCCTGTGCATTAGACTGCTGATCCACCGACCACCTTATGGATGGATTCGGATATTTGAACACTCAGAACCATTGACACAAAAAACATAAACCAATCGTGCAGTGTCGGCGGCAGCTCGCATTTGGAATCCTTACTTTCGCGATCAGCAGCAGCAGGGGCTTGCATCTTGACGTCCACGGGTTGGGTAGTTGGGTGGGATGATGACGACGACGATGATGGCCTCGAAGTGCTGCTGCTAGAGGGGCAAGACATCTTCAGCGGAAGCCACTGCGTATCGCTATAGGTGTGATTTGTATAAATCTTCCGCAGTCTGTACGATGAGGTGTTCATCGGGATTTCGGCTCTCAACACAGGCAAATATCCATCATTGGCTAGCGCCTGAGTCATTTTCGTCCAGTTCGAAGTACTCGAATCATCGTCGTGCAAATACGATACCAATACCTCACCGTACTCATATGGCGGGCTAATATACAGTACGTTCGACAGAACGGCTGCTAGAATTATGTAATTTGTTGTCAGTGTGACGACAGCTCAATGTACACTGAGAAACAGCGTATATGTCACTCAAATATATACACTGAGAGGAACACACACACACCTACCCATACACCATTGCTCAATGTACATGACTCGTATTGCTTTCAGTCTCTCTCTCTCTCATTCATCCGATCCGCAAAATGAATTGAGAAAAATTGGTTTTATACATCTATTAATACATAATATTAATAATAATACAATATGAATAATAATATTTCGTGAGTTTTCGGCTAGTCTTGGTGTGGCTGACGTCATGGACTTGGTGCTGGCGGCGACGGCGGCGTAACGTGGTGGATCGGTGAATGCTGCTGCTGCTGCTGCCCCATCCATTTACCATCGTTAATTTGCATATTTTGGAAGCGGTTCAAAATACACAGCTTGTGCTCGTACTCTGCTATGTGCGCCTTGAGCTCGCGCAAATTTTGCAAGTGCCGATTGATAGGAGTGTCGTCGTCGTCGTCGTGATCGCCGTGGGGCCTCACCATATCAGGTGTGACGATATCCATTGCCAGATTTCGAAACAGTGTCTCACGGCACAATGCACTTCTATTTGTCGTGTCGGTGGAGGCGTTGTGACGACTGTACTTGTAGTAGCCGCAATATCGACGATGTGTGGTCTCTTAAGCAGATCGAATTTTTGATTATCCTTCACGTATACCACATCAGCCTCGATGATGGGGCGCAGCACTTCCTGGATCTCGTTGAATTCGACATAGCCATCAGAGTATGGAATGCCGTGGATATTTCTCTCCAAATATCATACTTGCCGTTTATCTGCTTCTCTCAGGTCATGGAATGGCACTACGCTTTGAATAAAAAGTGGTTTGTGCGATGCCCGTCGGTGATGGCAAGCTCTTTGAGTTGGAATTCACCACCCACAGTGAAACCCTGAATGTTACTGGATACGAGCTTCATCTTGTTTGTTTGATTATTGTTGAACTGATTCACTGCTGTGATTAACTGAGAGACACTCACACACAGAGAGAGAGCGAGATTAACCACCGACTGAATGACTGAACGTTTGGCTTACAACTGACGCTCTCGACCTGTCGATGCCTGCATTACATACATACACACAAACAAAGAGTGGATTCCCCCACTACTTACTGCTACTACTGTATGTCACTATTTTTTTTATGACAGACGGCGTACAATCTTGCTCGATGGCAAGTGTTCCAGCATACAGTCGTGAATGATGATGCAATAGGCTCGAGTATTGGCGGGAAATCCGACTATGGCCTCGATGTCAAGTTTGACATCGACAGTGGAGGATTTCATGAATTCCGCTCTGCGGGAACAGTCTATTACGAACACGGTCGCTCTGCTTTTGAATGCTCCGTAATCGAGTAGAGGGCGCTTCTTCGGACAATTGGCATAGCTCGGATAGAATTCCGTGTAGGCTCGATGGGCTTCGACAAAGTTGTTTCTGTTGAATTCCAAGTGTATACGTTCTTGCGGGTAAGTATCGCTGTTCATGATTAGGCGTATGTCGCTGATGTCGATGTGATCGAAATAGGACGCATCTCGAGCCGCATTGCCAATCCGATTTGTTTGGAAGGCCACAATGACGAATCGGGGGCTCTCCATGGCCGTGTAAGTTTTCACAGCCCAAACTTCCTTGGTGGAACCCTGAGTGAGTGCAGGCAACTCGTGTATGTCCCACTTGCGATACGAAATCACTACAGGAGCGTCTGTTTTGATGGACTGCAGCAATTTCAGACGAATGTCGTCATTGGGCACCACATGTTTGACTCTGAGTACAACGCTCGTGATCGTCAGAGTGGCTGTGGTGGCTTCGACTACTGGATTCGCCACCTCCTCTATCAGCATGCAATTATTATCATTTCTACTTCTCACCAAGCGAATGCACTGTCGTCCAATGGTGGCATATCTATAGTCATGGAATATGCCCAACAAATGCTTAAGCGGGATCCACATGGCGAACGAACCGTCGGAGGCGTTGTGAACCGTTCCGCCAGGATAGGTCCAGCCGGCTGTGCCCAAGTGTCGCACATCATTTTCCTCGTAACAAGTATAGCCGCGAAGGGTGCTCACTATACCCGGCGATCGAACAGAGTCCACCTCTTTGCCATTGATTTCATAGTAGATTGCCTCGAAAAGGTATGCGCCGGCATTATTGATAAATCTAACATTGCCCGTTCCTGCGGTACGAGTCAGAGAGCCCTCTATGCACACAAGGGCATCGTTCATCAGTATCCACACATCGCTCTGCTGAATGACAATTTCGATGATGTCATTATTTTGAAAGGACTTGACGTACGGGTGGTGCGTTCGAGTCTCAACTCTGTTGATGGATTCGTCGAACTTTGGATGATTGTACACGTCGAACACTTGTCTTGATAATATGATGTCCTTGCCATTGGAGAAAGTGTATGCTGGAGTGAGACAGAGTGTGTGCGTCTGCTCTCTTCGACTGCGACTGCGTCTGCGCGACTGAATTGATGCCAGCACCCTCTGCACTTTTATGCCCAAAGGCATCATGATCATCATTCTGATCAAATACCAACCCCATTTTTATGACAGCTTGCGCAGCACAAGTCGTATAATGATGGTCTCTCCACGGAAATTCACACTGCAACAGTCCTGATCGAGAATATTCAAGGTTATGTTGTGTATTTCCGTCTTGTTCACAGGCAGGTAAATCAAATTTGAGGGTGTTTCGTCGATGGCAAAGCCGGGGTCTTCTCGAACGGCAAACTCGTATATGGTGTGAGCCGGGCAATTATTTAAGAAGGCACCCGATGTGATGTTACTATCGATGTGAACAGTTCGAACTTTGATAATGTTCACAGGTAGGTCGGATGAGAGAACGCTTCCAGCTTCCAATAGTCCCGGGGAAAAACCCAGTAATCGTCCTATGGAATCCTTGGGACGAGAATCGATGTTATAGAGCTTGCTGTTTCTATCACACTGCAGCGTATTGGTGTTGGGTTTGAGAGAGAACAAAGCCTTGCTTTTGTTGGTACCGTCGTCGACGTCGCTAACGTCACTAGACACTACGGCTCTCTTCTTCTTCTTCTTTGCTTCTTTCGGCCTCTCGATGTGTTTGTGTATAAACTTGGCAATGTCGCTTATTTCGTAACACCCAGTCGCTATTTGGATGATGCTAACAGATGGCGCTCCTTTGACAGAATAATAGAATCGACCACTCGATATGTTCGGTATGCTGTTGTATGAATGGAAACCAAACAATGCCAAGCCGTAAGTGCTATCTTCGTCCAATTGGAGCGGCGGAGAGAAGTCTGCGGTTAGCGTCGACGTTTGACCTATCACTGTCAACAGCATGGACATGACTGACACTGGATGGGGTTATGTTTTTCTATTTAAACCATTCCATATGCGTGCTCTGTGCTCAGACTCTAGTATGGGAATCAAGACGCGTGAGGCTCGCGCTATTCGTCTAGCGAAACGTATCCTGTCCATGGCCACTTGCATCCAATACGATTTGCGCTAAGTTTTGTATGCAAAACGCCACGTCACCATATAATGAACCTCATTGCGCTCGTCATTAAAGGTCACCACTTTTCTATTCATTTTCGCGCGCACGCACACTCAGAGTGTGTTCTCGTATAGAAAATTCAAGCAATTAACTTGGTTGAATGTCTGATAGCGATCGTTGTTGTAGAAGATTTTCACTTTTTTACCCAGATATCGCACCAATTCCACCGGCGGCTTCAAATTGCCGAAACTGTCAAATTATTTCACCACATGTCCGCGTTTCACGTAAGCTACCCAATGCGTTCCGCGATTCCTGCTCGAGTCCAGATTGATGATTGCGCATTCTCTGTACTTGGGAAGTTTCGATGATGAGGATCGAGGTAAGTTGTCTTGCATGAAAACACCAATGAAATGAGGTATTTTCAGACGTTTCACATATTTAAGTAATTCCTCATCGTACAACGCTCTATTGGGCAGCTTCAGCGGGAGTTTTTTGAAAATTTCTTCTTGAGAAACAAACCGTAGCCGCCTTTAGCGGTCTTGCGCAGAAACAAACCGGAACCTCCTACATGTTTGTTGTCACCGCCACCAATGCTCTCCATTGCGGTATTATGACGCTTGTCTTCCTCCAATTTCCTTTTGGCATTGGCCGAGGAGATGATGGTCCTGGCTATGGTGCTGGCACCGCCTGCCAACGAGCTCAGCGCCCCCAGAGCGGCGAATATCGGAAGCAGAGGCAGCACACCACCGCTCTTCGCTTCGAACGGTATTATTCGGGGTACTCTGATTTTTTTGTGGCCACCCAATTTTTTTCACTTGAGTACGGGCAGCACTCAGTGCCACCAAGGAGGATTTTCGCAGAGCCTTCGCACTCAAATCTTTCAGCTGATCAGGTTTCAGAGTTGTTCGCAGAGCCTCGGAAATTTTCTTAACCACATCTCGACGGAAAGACTTTGGCTTTGCAGCAGTCTTCTTCTTCTTCTTCAGACCCATTCCCAAATTAGGTTTTGCCTTCATGGTTGTGGTGAACAGCCAAGCAGCAGCTTTCTCACCAAATTTGGCGTCTTTTGATTTGACACGTTCCCAAGCTCGATTTTCCAGCGCCCAGTCGGCCTTGTGTCTCTCCTTCAAAGACTTGTTTTGCGAGTATGCAATATCGTGAGTCTTACAAACCGAATCCAAAGGGTTCACACCAGGGTCTTCACGTGCCAATCTCTTCAATCTCTTCTGTAGTTTGGTACCCGGTCCACAGTACTGGTATCCAGGCAAATGAAGCTCGATGATGGCATGGCAGATGATTAATCAGAGAGTTCACCACTCCACGACCTTCGTGCTCGACAGTCAGCATGACACTGACGCGAATGATTTTGCGCACCTACTTACATAGCTGTACTCCACTCAAAATGTCATTCGAATGTCAGATGTAGGCGTGGTCACACACACACTTCAGCAAAAAATCAATCAACTCAAACATGAAAGTGGTGCAACAAGATCCGGCTCTGGAAATAGTCATTTTGGATACCATAGGTATTGGCGGTGACGACGACGGTATACGTAAACACGGTCCCCTGCTACCGAATTCATTCCGAGCGATATTTTGTGGTCCCAGCGGAAGTGGCAAGACCAACGCTGTACTCAGTCTGCTGTTCAGCCCGAACGGAGCATGCTTCGAGAATGTTTACGTTTATTCAAAGTCGCTGTACCAACCTAAATATCAGCTACTGCACGATGTACTCATACAAGTCAAGGGCGTAGGTTATTTTCCATACAGGGACAACGACGAGGTAATCGATCTGTCAAAGGCGAAAGAAAACTCAATGTTCATATTTGACAATGTGGCGTATGACAAACAGAATAAAATCAGAGAGTTCTATACCATGGCACGCCACAAGGGTATTGACCCGACCTACTTGTGTCAAACCTACTCGAAAATACCCAAACAGCTGATCAGGGACAATTGCAACATTATAGTGCTTTTTCGGCAAGACGATATGAATTTGAAGCACGCCTTCGACGAGCACGTCTCTCCGGATTACACCTTTGAGGAATTTCGCCGCATGTGCGCCACCTGTTGGAAGGAAAAATTCGGATCTTTGGTCATTGTCAGAGACTTTGATGTGAACAAAGGGCACTACCGCCTGGGCTTTGACAAATATATACAAATGTGATGCGAGGTGGCACGGTATTCGTACTGAAGCCATGGCGCCGACCACATCACCCCGCATCGAGACGGAGATTGCTAAAGCTGAACGCAAACGTCAAGTCAATCAGTTGTCGAAAATTGTGCGAAAAAAGTATCTGACTTTGAAACTCGGAAAATCCGAGCATGATGAAGCACTGAGTAAATTATTCAAACCCATTACGGTGCCGCTGAAAAGATTGAGTGCGGCAGTGCCGCTACTCACCAAGCGATCACGACTGACAGTGAAAAAAGAAGAGAAACCTGCACCATCGACTCCAGACTTTATGAAAAAGGAAGAAGACGAAGAAAGCTACCACACAGATGATGGTGATTATGATGATGATGATGATGAGGATGACTACTTGGAAGTTTATCCCGAAGAAGCAACTGAATTCGTGAATGAACATCGCGCCAAATCCGGCAAAATAGATGTGAATTACGGCCCCATTTACGACAAACCAAGAGCGCAATGGTTGCTCGGTAGAAAGCTGATGGACTTCGACAAAGATACGGGGGACATTCGCATTGATGGTGTAACATACGAGGGCACTCCGGGACTATATAGTTTGATTTTCTACAAAAATCCCAAATACGCTAAATCCGATTTGGTGGCATACAAGCAAATTTCGACAGCTACAGGTGCGCATGTAGATGCGCGAGGTAGGTTGAATCCATCTCAGACTGCCAAATACGAACAGTTGATTCGACCAATGTTCAAAGATCCTCAATCAAAAATAGGTGGTGGTGGAGGTGGTGGAGGTCGAGGTCGTTTCACCGACGGCAGTGATATCCCAGATCAGTTGACATACAACACGAAACCCATAGAATACGTGTACTGGGACGATGTGAACGAGCTCGTTGACAGGTATAGGCTTCTGGGCCGGGATTCCGAAGTCACGATCGAGCATGAATCGTGTCGTTTTCACGAATTTGACGATTCCGAGCCTATACGCCGATCGTATATGTGTTGCAAATAGCCTACATTTTGACAATTAGTTGACGAAAAGTGGATTCCGGAGTGACGATTAGGCCTCAATGGTGTCGTCTAGACGATTTTAATGATTTCGAGGCTATATGACGATCGTAAATGTGTTGCAAATTGCCTACATTTTACGATTAGTTGACAATAACTATTTTTTTGTCGTCAGTATATCTATCTTGGTCTGATATATATGTTGCTCTTTTTATTAGTGGTCATTATTACTTGTGTATTTGTTTTCATCCCGTTATTTACCTATGATCCATACTTCTGCAGTAGGGATTTTTTAGTCAGAATGGCTTTCAGAGCAACCCAAAAGTTTACAGGGAGTTGATAATGAATTTCATGGGGAAAAGGGCATTAGCTAAGTGGCGAGATTACCCTGTTGAAAAAAATGGGGAACTCTTTCGAAGATTTCTGAGGGTTGTGCTCGTAAAGGTACAGCCGGTTGACGGAAACTAACAATTTTTTTATTATTATTTCAAGGTACCATTACAACTGTTGCAATATTTTTTGGGATTATTAATATTATTAAAAAGTTCAAGGAATAGGATGTATGTACCTATGCATAATGATATACAAATAAGTATGCACCAAAAGTACGTATTCCTTTGAAATAAATTTCAAGAGAAAAAGCAACAGAATTACTGGAACCGACACTATGCGAGAATGAATTCCTAACCAAGATATACATTAACAATTAAAGATACATCTTATAATGATAATAATAGGAGTAATGTGTACATAACTGCCGTACAATAATTAATAATATTATTATAGAGTATTATACCTATCAGTTACGTACGTATAGGTACCTATCCCGGTTTACTGCAATATCAAATTTTATGCCAGTAATATAATTTATACACTGCAATGAAAGAAGAGGATACTTCAAAAGTATTATATAGAGGTATCCACCATCTTCTTCTCTTTTTTTTTTATTTAATTAAATAAGCAGAGCTCATCGCAACAAAATCCGCGGAAGCAAAAACGAGATTTTCGAGACGACCGTTATCCATATTGATTGCCACACCACTGATTCATTTGTCAAAGTTTTAGCCAAATGTTCGCGCTCGCGTACTTGTAAATTGTACACGTTGTGTGAGCGCTCTGCTTGCCATCGCCATTGGCAAAGCTCGTATACTTGCCAAGTACGCAAATAATTGTGTATTTGCCAAGTACACGAGTCATTTGAGCCCGGCTTGACAAATACTCGAATGTGCGGAGCCGCCTTAATGCAACACCGGTCTCTCGCCTAAACCATACACGAGTATCACAGGTGGTAGTAAACAGTCATAGAGTCATATATGTTATGCCTGTAGATATCACCGAGTGGAATAGTGAATATAGGCTGACACTTATATACGCATAGAATTAATTCTATGGTACCCGGAATCTCACCCCAGAGGATTCTACGGTGGAAGGCATGCATCTGTACCTTAAGCTAATCGTCTATCTAAAAGTACGTTTTTTAGGAGAACTGGTGCAAATAAATGTAACAATCAATATCAAATATATACGAGCCAAATTGGGGTAAAAGGAACTCGGCTAATCCAACAAAGAGATTTTGTAATCCTCATTTGTAATGATTCAATATTCATTAATACAAAAGCTTGAGCTATTGAGTTCTCTTAACCATGCACAACAGTGAGGAGTGAGTACAAGTGCAACAGACTGGGGCCGGGATTCCGAAGTCACGATCGAGCATGAATCGTGTCGTTTTCACGAATTTGACGATTCCGGGGTGCTATTTTCAAATCGTTCAGTTTTAGTTCGCATGCGAATAAAGACAGACAGATATACATATTTCGTGTGTGTTGGTATGAAACGAATAATCCAATTCGCATAAGAAACGGTTTGAAAATTGCACCCCCGAGCCTATACCCCGATCGTATATGTGTTGCAAATAGCCTACATTTTGACGATTAGTTGACGAAAAGTGGATTCCGAAGTGACGATTAGGCCTCAATGGTGTCGTCTAGACGATTTTGATGATTCCGTAATTGACGATTTTGACGATCGTAAATGTGTTGCAAATTGCCTACATTTTACGATTAGTTGACGATAACTATTTTCTTGTCGTCAGTATATCTATCTTGGTCTGATATATATGTGTTGCTCTTTTTATTAGTGGTCATTATTGCTTGTGTAATTGTTTCCAGTTCGTTATTTACCTATGATGCATACTTCTGCAGTAGGGATTTTTTATTCAGAATGGCTTTCAGAGCAACCCAAAAGTTTACTGGGAGTTATTAATGAATTTCATGGGGAAAAGGCCATAGCTAAGTGGCGAATAGATTACCCTGTTGAAAAAAATGGGGAATTCTTTCGAAGATTTCTGAGGGTTGTGCTCGTAAAGGTACAGCTGGTTGACGGAAACATTAACAATTTTTTTTATTATTAGTTCAAGGTACCATATTACAACTGTTGCAATATTTTTTGGGAATATTAATATTATTAACGAATTCAAGGAATAGGATGTAGGTACCTATAATGATATACAAATAAGTATGCACCAAATGTACGTATTCCTTTGAATTAAGTTTCAACAGAATTACTGGAACCTACATTAACAATTAAAGATACATCTTATAAATGATAATAATAGTAGTGTGTACATAACTGCAGTACAATAATTATTAATATTATTAAAGAGTATTATACCTATCTAGTTAGGTATAGGTACCTATCCCGGTTTACTGTAATATCAAATTTTATGCCAGTAATATAATTTATACACTGCAATGAAAGAAAGAGGCTACTTCAAAAGTATTATATAGAGGTATAGCGGTATTGTTTAAATAATATTTAAACAATGGTATAGGTTACCTATTGCCATTACAAATTTCTTTATTTTTTTAATGCTCCAAAAACAGCGGATGAATGACTACAGAAATAGTCAGGCAATTTGTCCACGATTATCTTTTCAACGATAATTGGAATTGGTAGAGGTACACCTACCTATCATGAAAACTTGCCCCCAATATAACTTGCTTATGTTTTCTGAATAGAACATTTATTTTACTTTATAGCCTACAGGTATGCGCAGTGATTACAAATTTCTTACAGCAAACTTGCAGAGTAGGTATATGAAAGTTGTAACAAACTTGCACTTACTTAATACATTTGCAATTTCAGTACAATACCTTCCCTTTTGTTGAAGGAAACCTTAGGCAAAGAATATAAGTAGGTATAAGGTATAAGTAGGTACCTACCTATACAAGGTAGAATTAAGCGCAAAAACAAACATTCAAGAAATGAATTTCCTTCACAGAATAAAATGTTCAATCAATACTCTGGACTCCTTCAACTAATAATGTAAATTTTAAAATCACAAAAAACTAGCAGATTGAATAAAATATATTAAGAATATCGAGAATATGTCAATTATCAATTCAGAATTTTATGTTTAATGCCGTTTAATTCATCATCTCACCGTTCCATGTTGATTTTATTGTGTTGACTGATCGAGTACCGAAATCACCCGACGATTTTATTGGGAATCAATTATTACAGTCGAATCGCCCAAGAATGTCATTTAGGTAGGTATTTACAGGAAATTTCCAATTAAACCAAGAGGTCCTGAGTTCTAATTCCGGTTTGTCCACATTTTTTTAATTCACTTCTAATTTTCATCTTTCCGTTTGCTATGCCAAAAACTTATTGTGGATTTTAAATTCAATTACATACGTTAATGCTACTTAATTTTTTCATTTATTCTTATTTTCTACGATCTACGATCATGTTACCTCCATTTTCATCAAGTACCTAAAATACCCGACGATTACTTCTTGTCGTCTGAAGTTCGAATCGTTGATAGTTCGTTCGTTCGTGATCGAATCGAAAGTTCGGAATCCCAGGGCTGGTAGCCGCCAAAAATGCTGGCAGCACCTCTACCGACATCGAGATTGTGGCCATCATCAATGAGCTGAGAAAAGCAGGCTTTATTCGATAAATAAAAGCGTAGACTTTTTTTTGCATGCCACAGTCGCATCATGAGCATCAACAAGTTCGGTCAAACTTCGTCAGCTCGCCGTGCACGGCAGCAGCAGCCCTACCATTTCCCTGGCGTTATACTCAACTATACGACAAATGGGGACATTGATGCTGAACATGTGAAAATATGTAATGTGGAAACGCCGAGTGCACTCAATGATGTTGCCAACAAAAAATACGTTGATGACGTCATACAGAAGCTTAAAGATGACGTCATACACAAACTCAAAGACGAACTGGACACCACCAAAAACAATCTATCAGCCTTGGATATTCGAGTGATGAAATTAATGTCACTTTCGATGAAAAAGCATGAAAATACCAAGGAACGCTTGGATAAATTGGCACTGGATATTGTTGATATTCCAGCTTCTTAAGTAGAAGGTGTAACGCCCAGAGCAGTTAGTGTATTGACTCCGCCATTAGCGAAATGACGTCATCATCATCTGAGAAAAAACAATTGGTTGATGAGCTCCATGCTCCAGCCAGAAGGAATTTTCCTCGCAGACGTACCATCATCAAAGGACTCGACGATCTGTGGCAGATGGACTTGGCTAATCTTCAAATATACTCCAAAGGCAATAAAAACTTCAATTATATTCTCGTGGTGATTGACACCTTTTCCAAGTACCTATGGGTGAGTCCCTTGAAGACCAAAACTGGTCGAGACGTCACTGAAGCGATGAGTGACATATTGTCGAAAGCGAAAAGATGTCCCAAGCTCCTCCAATCAGATCTCGGAACTGAATTTTACAATTCCAGCTTTCAGACTCTCCTGAAAAAGTTCAACATCAAACACTACAGCACGTATACCGTGAAGAAAGCCGCGATCGCAGAGAGGGTTATACGTACTCTCAAGGAGAATCTCTTCAAGTATTTCAGTTTGAACGGTACCTACAAATGGCTGGCCATTTTACCGGACATTGTCAAAAACTACAACCAGCGCAAACATCGAACGATCGGCATGAAACCGTGTGACGTCACCAAAGACAATGAAAAACAGGTGTATAAGTCAACGTATGATCATGCCGAACGTGCTGGTCGAATAAAATTCAAAATTGGCGATTTCGTGAGAATTAGCAAGGCCAAGCATGTTTTCGAAAAAGGGTATACGCCTAATTGGACTACGGTACTATTCAAAGTTGTCAAAGATAAAATCACCCAACCATTCACATATTTGCTGGAGGACTTGGAAGGGCGACCAATCAGCGGCGCTTTCTACGAACAAGAACTACAAAAAACAAAAAATCCCGAAGTCTATCTGGTGGAAAAAATCATCAAGCGTAAGGGTCGTAAAATAATTGTGAAATGGCTGGGGTTGGATAGTACGCACAATAGTTGGATTGATGCGTCAAATCGCATGTAATTCAATGAAAAATTGACACAATCTCAACTGGAAGAGGGGGCATTTCATCGTCGTCGTCTCTCAGCTCTGGACGACGTAGAAACTCGAGCCGGTGTATGGTGGGAGGGTGGGGGGTGATGGCGGCGACGGCAGCGGAGAAATAAACCCATGCCAAACGGTGCAGAGAGATTAGTCAATCAACATGTTTGGTGCAGTGAACAACGTCGTTGTCGAGTCTTCTGAAGAGTCTTCTGGTTACGAGTCGGCGTCGGTGGCGTCGGCGGCGTCAGCTTCATCATCATTATCATCATCATCGGACCGAGAGTGGGCAGATCGAATGGAAGATTTAGATCGAACATGTGACATGTACAAGGAGGCCATCAAAGCGGAACGTTTCTTCGCGTGCAACGCCACCTACGAGTTTCGCAACACCGACGTTTTGAGCTTGCAATGCGGCATAAGTTTTGCTCGGAGTTTCGTGCCTGCAGTGAAACTCGTGTGCAAGGTCCAACACACCATATGCTCCAGCCTGTCTTTCAGCATGTTTGAATGGGGCCAATTCGTGGGGGCCATTAATCAGCTGCTTTACACTAGCCGAAATGACCCGAATGCAGCAGCAGCAGCCATGACTAGCCGAATCAAACTCGACTGGGACGATGTTATGGATTTGGAATTACACACGTATGCAGAGGGTCAACAAGTGTGAGTTTCCAAGAATGACACCTACTTCTACCTGACGGAAGCGGATGTTCAAGAAATCCTACATCTAGAAGCTACTGTGATGGCGACAAGATTTGAATATCTATCGAATATGAACTTAGTCAATATTATCACGATTTATTAAGCAGTGCAAAAACTCTAGCTAAAAACAATGGTTTGTCATTTGATGAGGCTATAAACTGTGTACTATATCATCAAAAGATGATAAACATCTATGTTTTCGTGAATACCTATGCTATTTGCCGGATAAAGTAATGTTTGATTACGAAACGAAATAAATGTATATATTGAGAGCAGAGTTCGCGTTTTGATTCAGTGTGCAGTGTGTCTGTGTGTATGCCGAGAGAGCGAGAGAGAGAGATGAAGCAGTACGAAACAAGACTCGACTCGTTTCGAAGCTGGACTTCGACATTTCCTGCAAGTAAGTTAGCCGAAGCAGGCTTTACGTATACCGGTTCGGAAGATGTAGTTGCATATCTTTCGTGCCAAGTAGAAGGGTTCAGATGGCTTCCCAATGACGATCTTATGGCTGACCATCGTCGATGGAGCCCCCATTGTGATTTCGTTCGTATTTATTACTCTGAGCACAGACACAGACCAACGACAGATGGCGCTGATGTCCCTCCAGAACCAAGAGTGTCAGATGTCATTAGCAGAATGACAGATGACACATGGATGACACCGCCACCACTACCACCACCGACAGATGGCGCTGATGTTGCTCCACAAGTGAAAGGTGACATGAGCAGCAAAGTGACCACAGATATCATAAACATAGACTCACAGAACACGGTGATGATGTGTCGTGTATGTCTTGTGAATGAACTAAATGTATTGTTTATGCCATGTAGACACTTGGCGTGCTGCTAACAGTGCGCCATCAGGTGCGACACATGCGTAGTTTGTAGATCACCCATCAATACGTTTATGAAAATATATATATCTTAGAATATTTTTGATTTTAATTTTGTTACACGAAAATACCCTTCCCCATTTTTTTGCTTAAAAAAACATGCCAATTTTTATGCAAAAAAGTATCACATTTTTGATTGAATTATTCATCATATTTTTGCTTTAAAAACATACTGATTTTTTATGCAAAAAAGTATAATTTTTCATGCAAAAACGTGCTCTTTATTTATGCAAAAAAGTGGCACTTTTTTCGATAAAAAAAACACCCAAAATTGACATGGTGGAAGGATTTCAGTGAAGCATGTTACAGTGAATTTTGAGTCACTCAGAATTCACTCAGCTTTCACTCAGCTTTTTCCACCATGTCAATTTTCTGTCATTTTTTTAATAAAAAAATGGCCATTTTCCCATAAGAATACATGTAGTTTTGAATGAAAAAAAGTGACACTTTTATTGACATGGTAAAAGCTGAGTGAAGCATTTTCAGTGAAAGCTGAGTGGCTGAGTGAATCACTTAGCTTTCACTCAGCTTTTTCCACCATGTCAATAAAAGTGTTACTTTTTAAGGAAAGAATCAGTCACTTTTTTCATAAAAAGGTGACTTTTTTCATAAAAAATTAAACTCTTTTTGCATAAAAAATTATACTTTTTTAAATAAAAAATTTGCACTTTTTTCGTATAAAAAATGATACTTTTTTATGCAAGAAAATGTGCCACTAAAAATATGTGGGATTTTGAATGGGAGATTGGGAGGGTGGAACAAAATAATAATAATAATAATATCCAGACACGAATTACATATTGATTTTATTCAATCATAAATATAAAACATAATCGACTATTATTTGATTAATAATATATGTAGTGTGTGTGGAAAGAAACAAACAAGAGCACAATTTCTTGCATTTTCATTCGACATTTTCTTGAAATTTTGTGTGTGTGTGTTTGGCAATCTCATTCATCGAATTCTGAATCTTCATCTCCTGAGCCTATGAAGCATTTATATGTGAGATCTGATCCGTAGGGCTCACCACCACCACGCAGATGTAGGTCACAGTAGCATTGGCTGCTCGTTTTCAAAGTGAACAGTACTTCATCAAATCTGTTGTGACACCAAAATTTGCTGCATTGATATATATTGTCCATGTGCTTTACACCGAATAACATATGTTGATGGTCTCTGATGCTGTGAACTGGATGGTTTTGCATAGCCCTTCTGAATGCTTTATAGCAAGTGCGGCAAAATCGTAAATTATATTTTGGAATACGATATGCATTCGCCCACACACAGTATTGGTCTTCGTGCAAATGACCCTCCCAGTCTTGATTTTTGAGAGCTTCTCACCTATCTTCAAAGCTGATTTCTCTCGTGTACTCTAAGTGACTGAAATCATTGAAATTTCGTTTGACGCTCTGAGCCTTCGCCTTCTTATAGATTTGTACTCATTTTTCATCGGCAAACATTTTCAAAATTCGATCAGTGAGCGTCCATGGTAGAGGTGAGGCCTCGATGAATTCAACTATTGATGATGTACATCTGACTACTTGCAGACAGCATACATTTTTCAAAGTGTCTACCATGGTGGTAGTGTGTGTGCGTGTGTGGGTATGTGCTCTTTGAAAAAAAATTAAATTCTATATCTAACTGACTGTAATGGCCCCACGGCAGAGTGTCATGAGAGCCGACAATCAAACAGCGCTTGTCATCGTAGGGGTTGAGAGCGATCTTTGTTTGCTCTACACTAAAAACGTTGTGAGAAAAGGATCGAATACAGCGTTGCGAAGTTATTTTTTCCACATTGTTTTTCAGACATTCCACATAATCTTCAAAAGTGATGTGATTTTCGACAAGTCTGTATTTGACCCCTTTGAATTTTTTTACGGGTTTTCCACCTTGTATCTTATAGGTGTACAACTTTGATTGAATCCCCACGAAATCTGTCATGATACGACCATTGGCTTCGTCCTTCATCAAGTCGGGTACTTTTTTATTTTCGAGGGGAATGTCAAATGGGTTGCGCTTGGGTAGTCGCTCGTATCGAATTGTTCAATGTGACTGCTAATCAAATTCCGATAAATATCATCGTGCTTGTACTTTTCCATCATGAAGCCGTAATGGAAATCGTACACGTACACCTTGGAAGTATCGAGAATCGACATTCCTATGTACAAGGGCTTATTGAATAACAAACCCGTCTTTGCCATTTCGATAGCGACGAGGCTCTCGTCGAAAATGATGCGACTCCTGAAATTTGGACTGGCAATCAAATTTTTTGCGCCATATCGTCCCTCCCACTTGAAGACCATTTTCACCACACGGTGCTTCCGTATGTTTTCCATGGTTTTCCCGAACACTGCGTTATTGGCTAGTTTGTAGTTATTTTTGCCAAAAGTAGTTTTTGCTTGAGAGCGTAATTTCGTATTTAATTCAATGTATGGACGCAGCCACGCCGACTGATTGAATTGCAACACCTTGTGGATTTTCCTGAGTACAAGGCCGTGTTTGAGTGCTTGTTTCAACACCCTGTAGTGCACAACATATTGTTCCTTGTTGTACAGCGTGGTCATCAATTTTGGTAATTTCGAGCCTGGCGGTGTACGGTGCTCGGCACACAAGGGCAAATCTTTGTGTTTGTCATGCAGATGTTCGGGGTACTCCAAATCGACTTCGAGAAGGTAGCCGATGGGCGAGGTGTTCGACACTTCCGACACATCGAAATCGGCTGCATTTTCGATCCATTTAAAGATATTCCATCATGGCCCAACCGTACAGATTATTCACGTCGAGATATAGCAAAGTCGACGGTTTGGAGGCGTCATACCTTTCGCCCATGTGCTTGTTATTGGCCGAGGAGAATCTGTTGCAGCACTGACTATTGCCGCCACGAATTCCTCGCTCGACAAAGAGAAGCATGTCGACGTCTTTCAGTATCTGCAATTTACACTGGGTGTACTTCAACATACAGGACCACGTATATCCAGGGAGGGTGAAATACCACGCAGGAATACTTTACACAAGCAAGCCAACGAAATCTTGTTAATTTCGTCGAGAAGATGAGACATCAGCGAAATCATTTGAAAAATGAAAAAAAATTCATACACGCTGTATAACTCTCACTCACTCACTCAAAATTAAAAAATTATGTTTATGATTCACCCCGTGTATGAGAAATGAATATGATGAAAATAAAATATTCGAATCACACTGTATATTTTTGAGAAGGAATGAGAAGGAATTATGATAAAAAATGAAATGCACACACACACACACACACACACATACACACTGTATGAAAAACAAAAAAAATATGACGTTTTGTGAGAGAGACACTCTGTATGAGACGAAAAAAAAATATGACAAATGAACTTTTCTGAATAGTTTTGGAAAAAAAACACAACAAAAAGTGAATCGAAAGAAATAGGCACACTTGAAACAATCGCGAAAAATAAAAAATTAATAACTACTTTTACTAACCTTTGCAAATCACGAATTAAATGGCACTCACAATAAAAAACAATGCACTTGTATAGAAAAAAGCGAGAGACAGATGAGCGGCAGAGAGGCACTTGTTGTTGCTTCGAACGCAGACAATGAAATGACGCAGGCTCGCTGTGAACGTACGTAATAACTCTCTGTGTCACGTGACCCACGCCGTCCACCTCCACGCCGAGTTCGCGTAACCCACGCTGCAAATGTATGCAACGGTCGAACTGGGGAAAACCCAAATTGCGCAATAACAAAAAACAACTCCAAGGTCAATTTAGCTCGAGCAGCGTAAACAAAACACCGGATGTGTGTGTGAGATAAAACTCTGCGATTAAATCTGAAAAACAAATGCAAGGTCAAAAATGGATCATCGTGTTTACTGAGAATTTCGTTCAACTGGAGCAGACAGTAAACATTCAAGCACGAAACGTGCCTTATCGCTATTTCACGGCGGCTGAGATGAATTTTTTTTTCTTTTGGAATTTCATTCGAGAGCGAGTGAATTAATAATAAGTCCATCGTAATTTTCTGTTGTGTGTTCCAAGACAGTAGACATTTTTCATATTTAATTTTTTCGTTTTGTCAATTAAGGTGGCGGCCATTTTTTTTTCTCTTCCAGCCAATTGCTCTCAACAAATCACGTGAAGTTTTTTCTCTTCCAGCCAATTGCTCTCAGCAAATCACGTGAGGGAAGGTTGTTTCATAACTTCCGCCATCGCCGTCATGTTTTTTCGCCTTCCGCTCCATCACCGCCATGTTTTTTTGCGGGGACTTTTTTTTTCATAACTTCCGCCATCGCCGCCATGTTTTTTTGCCTTCCGCTCCATCGACGCCATGTTTTTTGCAGGGACGCTTTTTTTTCATAACTTACGCCATCGCCGCCATGTTTTTTTGCCCTCCGCTTCATCGCCGCCATGTTTTTTTGCAGGAGGGATACCACCCCTCTGATTGGGATGCATGAGCGACGCATTCACAAGATGGAAGCTAAGATCAAGTCGGCGAGACAACATGCGTCTCGTGTCCAGTGTGTGGCGGACTAAGTGGCGGCCAATATGTTCTTCACGCCCGCAGTGCGGCGAATTGCTACAAATTTAAGACGAGCTCACCACACACTAAATCAAGGCGTGCTGTTTACCATCAAACAGCACTGTCTTGATAGGATACGAATGCTGGTGGCTGCAAAAAAGTCACTGGTGAGGCGGGCGAGGAGTATCGCGGAAAACATGAAGTTCCGCGATAAACCTTCTCGCCTATTCCAAAAGCCTCCACGTGTTGTGGAAAACCCGCCGGCGGCTGATCGGGTAGAAACCTTCTGGAAGGGTATTTACGAATTTCCGCAACCACTCAACGTAGATACTCCAGCCCTAGCGCAGTTCGAAGCTTTCTGCAGGAGGCTTCGTCAGCCTGAGCTCAATGAACTGCCGATCCGATAGCAGCAGATTCCGGATTGGTTTGTCGAGGGGCGAACCGTGCTCATCCCCAAATTTGTCTGACCCGAAGAACTACAGACCGATAACATGCCTGATCGCATAGGATGTTTACCCGCATCTTATACATGCGAATACTCTCCGCAGTTGAGCCAGTGTATGAACAGATATATGAGCGAAGAGAGTCATAGTGCAAAATCTGTTTTATATTTGTTAGTTAATAATGATAGTCTGGATGATATTATGGACTGTAAAACAGCTAGAGACATATGGGAGACTTTGAAGAAAATTCACACGAGATTTGATACTTGGCACGGTTTACTTTTGCTGAAAGATTTCATCAATACCACTAAAACATTGGAAGAAACGATAAACTAATACTTGAATAGAAAAAACGGGTTATACCATAAAGTCAAAAATGCTTGGTTTGAATTCAGTGAAATAGTGCAAGCTGGATTCACAGTACTTGGTTTACCTAGTCAGTATGAACAATTATCTAGAAATCTACGAGCTGACGAAAATGACTTAAATATGTCGAATTTGAAGTCAAAACTATTGGAAGAGGAAAGACAAATTTCTAATAAATCAAAAGACGAAAAAGACGCGTAAGTAGTTAAAGCATTTATGACGCAGAAACGACATTCGAATTCAAAAAGTGGACAGTTAAAATCAAGACGAGAAAAAGCATCCAATTTTCCTGCAAAAAGTCGAAATAACGCCAGAGGAAATGAATATTTGAGAAAACATAGTATGATAATTTGAGATGGTACAAATGTCTCGAAATGGGACATATAGGCAAAAATTGTCCTCTATCTGTACCCCGAGAGACAAGACCAGATAGTTTGCCAAACAAGATGGAAAGATCTGAAAATTCGAACCCAAAATATGCGTTCAGTGCGATTCGAAGTAAGACATGTGAAAACGAACATCATATATCATATCTGGTAAATAACAAAACGAATTCGAATACACGGATATTGGACAGTGGATCAATCGATCACATGACATCAAATTTTGAAAAATTTTCGAATTTTACTAAAAAGGACATTATCATGGAGGTCGCTGATGGAAAAACAATGTTATCAACTGGATTTGGAGACGTAGATCTAAAGTTGGATGAAGAAAGTGAAGGGTCAGAAATAACATTAAGAAAAGTTCTATACGTACCAGGATTGAAAACCAATTTACTATCTACCAGTCTAGTAGCCGAGAAAGGACTGACAATAATTTTCGAAGGAAATCATTCAAAGCTGATTTCATCAAATGGTTAACTTGTGACTAAATCAACAAAA
Source organism: Chrysolina americana (assembly GCA_958502065.1). Taxonomy (NCBI): domain Eukaryota; kingdom Metazoa; phylum Arthropoda; class Insecta; order Coleoptera; family Chrysomelidae; genus Chrysolina; species Chrysolina americana. The sequence goes on along the minus strand of OY293414.1, from coordinate 61,685,504 downwards.
TATAAAGGATTATACTATACCAAGGAAAAAAATTATGAGGAATTGAAAAAAGACGATATTGAAAATCACTCAGTGGTTAATAAAATAATTTCTAAACGAAATCAATTGTGGCATAGACGTCTCGCCCATTTGAATGTCCCAAGTGTGAAAAAGATGTTTAAAAATGACGATAATGTACCTATTCGATGAAATCGACGAAATTGATGAAAATTGTACAATTTGTTACCAAGGAAAGTTACGACGAAATTCATTCCCGAAGAGAAGTTCCAACAGAGAAGAATTACTATACTATACAACCAGTATCACTAGGCGGTAGCAAATACATTGTTACGTTCGTAGATGACTATTCTTGATATTGTGAGATTGGATTCATGAAAGGTAAAGATGAATCATTCGAAAAATTCCGAGAGTATAAGAAAAGAGTTGAGAATATGCAAGAAACGAATATTTGTTGTTTACGACGCAATAACTGGGGTGAATATTCTTCGAATGAATTCAAGGGATATCTGAAGAACCACGGTATAAACCATCAGCTGACTATTCCGCAGCAAAATGGAGTGGAAGAAAGAATTAATCAGACACTATTTGATACGGCAAGGTGTATGATGATCGAGTTAGGTTTACCAGAAAAATTTTGGGCAGAGGCACTTGCAGCAGCATGTTACGTGAGAAATTCTTGTGTAACAGTAACTAATCAGGGACTGAGTCCAATGGAGAAACGGAAGCGAGGATTTCATATTGAATTATTCCATTTGATAGTTTTTGGATGAAGAGTTTGGGCATTTAACAAAACCAGAGCAAGTAAATTTTCCCCCGAAGGTATATTCTGTATATTTTTGGGTTACGATAGTAACTCAAAGGCGTATTGGCTCTGGAACCCACAAGACGAAAAAAAATTCATCAGTAGATAACATCTCTACTGATGAAATTTTTTGAAGAAGACGTTTTTCCAATGTTGGGTAGAATGAAAAGTACACTGAGCAACGAATGTGATAGAAATAAAAATAACTCAAATTGCATAGAAATAAGAACGAAATAAGTACGTTAAGGCCAAAGTTCAGTTACAAAAAATCCCAGAAATGAGGAGGAAAATGTTGATGAGGAAGATGATGAAGTGGAAAGAAGAGAACTGAATGATTCAATCCAAAAAATAGAAGACTACGAAATCCTTGGAATACTTGAAAAAGATGGGAATTTGGAAGAAGTCGTGGGCAATTCAACCAAATCGGGAAGAATATTAAAAAAGCCGCAGTGGATGTCCGATTTTGTACTGGATGGTAATTCAAAAACAACATTGTGCAAGAAGATAAAGAAGAAAGAACAGGAAGAAAAAGGAGAAATAGATCCGATAAATATGGAAGAAGCAATGAATGGAACTCATCGACTTCACTGGAAAGATGCTATAGTACAAAAATTTGAAAATCTTATGAGAAATCGTACATGGAATTTGGTCAAAAGGTCAGAAAATGTTAAAACCATCAAGACGAAATGGGTTTTCAAGACGAAATATAATGAAAACGGTGGTGTGGAGAAATTCAAAGCTAGTGTTGTTGCATTGGGAAATACTCGAAGACCTGGAATTGATTTCGATCAGACATATGTTCCGGTTGTTCAGAAGGCGTTCTTGATGACAACATTCTGCTGTTTGTCACCGACTATGGTTTTCATGTCCTCCAGAACATATCACTTGTTTGCCACCATGATTTCAGTCGTACTTATAATTGATATTTTCAGCCAATCTTCTCTTGCTGTCAGATTGAAACATCTGATACATTTTTTGTCATCCATCTTGGTTTTGGTGGAACTTGTGCTGCCATCTCGACGTTGACTTTTGAACTTGTGGTTGATGGCATGAGCGCTGCCCGAATTTCTGCCGCTGCTGCTATCTCCTTCCATATCTATCAACTTCGATTTGATGGAATCCGTAGTAATGGCGATGCCAGAGTGCTCTATGGTCATTATCAAGGGTACAAACCTACCCAGTTTTCGTCTATTTGGAATCCTGTTATTCGCAATTTCTGCGATGTTTCTATCACTTGATTCACGTACGATTCCATTGAATCACAATATTCAAGATGCAAAGAAATTAGGTTTGCTGCGTACCAAACTGATTTTTCTTGTAAAACCGGTATCGGCATACATTTTCTTGAGCTTCTCCCAAATCTCTTTGGCTGTTCCAGCTTCCTTCACATGGATATATAGAGATGTATCCAGCGTTAAAATTAATTTCGCCTTTGCTTTGGTCAGTCTCTGTGCCATCAAGAGTTTTGGCCAGTCCCTCGAGCACAAGTAAAATTTCAACTGCAAATGCCCAGTCCTCATAATTTTCACGACCAGAAAGTTTTGGTACCCTGGCACTGCCATTTTTGAGTTATGTGCTACTTGACGACGTTATTCTCACTATTTCCGCGAAACCAATTATATTGGGCCCATAACCTGTTAAATTATCATGGGCTTAGAGAAAATCAAACGCTCTCGAAGATATATGAAACATATTATTCCAATAATTGAGTATTCAGCTCCTGGCGAAACGAATATCGTCCGAAAAGAGGAGGAAAAATGGACTAAATATCGAGATCTACTCTTTGAACTCCGCAGGCTTTATCCAAACCATTCTGTCAAGATGGTGGTTCTGATAATAGGGGTCCTTGGTCGAATGGTGGACACGCTGCTCTCGAATCTAAAAATCATACCGGTATGCCATGATGCGGCAGAAAACCTAGCCGGAAGAATGCAGAAGGCCGTTATTATTGGTTCACTCCGTTTACTCGAGGCACATGAATCTCGGACCCAGTAATCACTCACCCCACGGACGTGGGGAGTGTTTGCTGGGGTTAATGATACACCATCGCGCCCTCCGGTAGTATCGGAGCTCCGGAGACAGGGCCTGACTGGTACATTCCATATGAGAAAAAAATATATAATAATGATATCATTTATTGACCATTCCAACAAAAACAATATGCGATATCATAGAAAAAAAACGGGGTAGGTCAAAAGGCATAAAATCAGTAAGGTACTGGTCTTCCTCAAGCGCCTGCGCCAGGATAAAAAATTCAATATAAATTTCAATCATTTGAACAAAATTCCACAGTAAGTCCATGGGTAAGTATATGCGTAAAAAAGAATTATATACAAAATATACATACATATGTATATATGTATATACACATATACACAATACGCGATGTAACAGTATACATATATAATCAAATATTTGAGCACTGGTCGTTGAAAATAGAGCTGGACATTTGTTTTTTGAAACTAGTTAGAGAAAGGATTTTCATATTTTCAGATATTCCTTAGCGACTCGGTATGAAAAGGAGTTCTCGTATTGTCAGGTACGATGTTTAGGTATGGTCATGAGAGTTTTTCTGCGTATGTTCAGGTTGTGAATATCTGTTCGATATGTTATTTTTTTATTCAGATATGCAGGAGTATGGCATCTTACTATTTTATGAAATAAGGTCAGACCATGGAGCTTCCTTCGATTGATCATGTTCAACCAACGGGTAGTTTTTAGGGTATGTGATATCCTGTCATATTTCCTCACAACCTCAAGCACGAGTACTGCAATTTCTGTAATCTTCTTGAATCTATAACGGTTAAACATAAATATAATCACAGTAGTTTGCATGAGCTAATACCAGATATTCGCATAGCTGTGTTTTCAGTTTAACTGTTAGAAGATGTCGATTCATATATAATAGTTTTAATTTAGCGTATGATTTCTGAAGAATGAATGATACATGGTGGTTGAATTTCATTTTATTATCAATAATGATGCCTAAGTTTTTCACTTTTTCCTTTAGTGGAAGTAGTTCATTTCCTATTCTAACATTAAAATCATCTGCTGGTTCAAATTGAAAAAACATAACTGAAGATTTTGATGTATTTATTACTAAGTCATGCTTTTGTGAGACCGCTACTAATGCATTGAGATCCTCATCAATATCTCTTAGTGCAACAGCTGATTCAGTAGAATCGAAGAAATGATAAAACTGAGTGTAATCTGCATACATGTGAATCTGGCACTTCTTCATAATTGATGGAAAGTTTGAGGAGTAAATCGTAAATAAAAGAGGACCATGAATTGAGCCCTGTGCTACTCCCCGTTTTATACTTCCGCTCTCAGACAAAGACCCATTAAAAAAACTTTTTGCGACCTTTCACGTAAATAGTTCCTGAAAAAATTTATGGACGAACGATCAAGCCCTATGAAATGCTTTATAGCCAAAAGTAGCTCATGATTCTGCATGTCGAAGGTTTGCTGTAGTCGAGCATAACTAGTAGTACACCAATTTTACGGTTATCCTGTGCAGCAAAAATATCATCGGTTATATTCAAGAGAGCTGTTCTGCAGCTGTATCCAGGACCTCTGGAAGAATAATGTAATCATTGAGATGTTTTCGAATATTTTCGAAACTGTAGGAAGTATTGTTATAGGCCGAAGATCAGCCAAATGTTGAGGTGAACTTGTTTTCCAAGCTGCAGGATATACTGAGTGTTTTAAGCAATAATTGACTGTGACATATAAAGTGAATTATAAACGGACAGCGAAATCTCAATAACATTATATTAATTCCGTCACAGCCATACGAGTTAGTTTTTATATTCAATATAATTCTAGATATCTCATCTTCGTCTACTGACTGAAAATTTAGTGTTTTTCTAAAATCAGTTTTCGAGTAATTATTGTAATAGTGAATAGTCTCTATATCTGGATTATTCATAACATTAGAAATCTCAAGAAAATATTTATTTATTTCATCTGGATTAGTTTGAAAGCTCATCTGACTATTTATTATTTTCCATTTCTGCTTATTATCAACATTCGATAGCTTTTGTTCAAAATATACTTTCACTGAGAATCCTTTTTCGTTGCTTTATATTTATTCATTGCTTTATCTCTCATGTGAATCATACATTTTATGTTATCAGTAATCCATGGATTTTGTGGTTTGGTGAAAGTAGATGTTTAGTAAGGTGCATGCTTGTTGAATGAATCAAGAATAAAATAATTCAGTGAGTTTGTCGTCAATAGTTTCAGCCTCATATATACGAGTCCACGGTACGTTACTGGCTTCATTTTCGAAATTTTCCCTGTTAAATTTTGAGAAATCTCTATATGTGCGACTTTTTTTCGCAATATTTGGAGTGGTGATATCAATTAAACAGTCAGTAAGAAGGTGATCGGAAACATTTATATCTGAAACTGCGTATTTACTGAATAATAATGAATTGTTCAAAATTATGAGGTCTAATAAAGCATCTTTTCGCGTAGGTTCCTGGACTATTTGTTTGAACCCAATACTGTCTAAAGGTGAATAGAATAAATTTGTTGTTGCATTCATGTTCAAAAGATTTATATGAAGTCTCCTGAGCAGAAAATATTTTCAAAGTTCAGCGATATTGCTGCTATATTGGTTTCAAAGCTATCCAAGAAATTCATCACATTTAAGTTAGGTGGACGATAAATTGTTCCTATACAAACCTTACTTTTGTTGAAATAAATAGTCAACCATATTTGTTCATACGATCCATTATTGTGAATATCATCAACTATTTTCACTTTGAAGTAGTCCCTTACATAAATGCAGACTTCTCCGCCCCTGATAGTTCTGTCGATACGAAAACATTTGAATCCTGTAATTTTGATCATATCGTCTGTAATATCCTCATTTAACCAAGTTTTTGAAAATCCGAATACATCGTATTTGTTTGTCAGACTTCTGAATTCATACGTCAAGTCAGTATGATTTTTAAAATTGAGAGCAGTGTGTTCATCATTCCACCAAGGACCCCTATTTTCAGAACCACCATTTTAACAGAATGGTCTGGATAAAGCCTGCGGAGTTCGAAGAGTAGGTCTCGATATTTAGTCCGTTTTTCCTCTTTTTTTTCGGACGATGTTCGTTTTACCAGGAGCTAAAAACTCAATGTCGAAATTCGTCCTAACTTTGATGGCGAGGAGAACTACATCAGGCTTATTGTCTTGTAAAATCTTGGGTGTAAAATTATTAGTTCCAATAAATTCGACACTTATCTCCCGGAGTATAAGGCAATACCGGTATCTCGTCAATACAGTACGAGTGTCGTAGATGGTAGTACAACACTCATAGGGCCGCGTTATGCCTGTGGATATAAGTTGAGACCGCATAAGCTGGACAGGCTGACAGTAAATGCATTATGGTCTCAATTGCACCACGACACGTTCTGCATCTAGTGTCACATATCACGCAACTACGGTAGACGAAGTTGATGAAGACACCATCCTGGCAGGTCATTATGAAACCCTTGGCTTCCGACTTCAGCCCACTCGACCTGAGACCTGAGAAAGGCAAAAGTCAAGTTTCTGGATAAGCCAAGGTACTCAAGACCCCATTGCATTGGCTTACAGGCTCCATCCAGTACCACTCTATTATTTAGACACTTCAAGCTCAAAAGTCCTTGGCCTCCCCGTTGTCTGGGGAAGTATAACCGTGGAACGGACGATTTAGGATGCAAGTTCTTATGGAGATGCATAATTTTGCGAGTTTTCAAGTCGAGTTGTCGCAGCTCTTCCTGAGTCCATTTCATTACTCCAAAGGAGTAAAGTAGAATCGAAACGGCAAGCATATTAGTAGCAGCAACTTTTTTCTTCCCGACAGTTCTGATTAGTCTCCCTCACAAACATCCCTTCTAAAGATAACCTGTTCTGTTTGGAGTTTGAACCAGATGTTTTGGTGAAGCGAGTCTTCCAAAGTGGCATCAGCTGTTCAATGCATCTCACTAGTTGATCGGGTATCGCAAGGCAACTGAGCAAATGCCTGATGAGCTCATGCGATGTTGTATCAAATGCCTTGCGATAATCATCCAGGTCATTGAAAGGTTACGCTTATACTGCATGCATTCAAGCGTGTTATCGGTTTGTAGATCTTCGGATCAGACAAATCTCCGTTTGATATATGTATATGTTTCATATTTATTAGTTTAATTATTGTTTATTCTTACTGTATATGACTTGTATATTTTATGTCACGAATAGCTAGTCATGGTATCTATGGGCAGCAGAAACAGAGAATTGAAGAGAATAATAAACAAGTAGAAAATATAAAAAGTTGTAATTATTATTAAAAGTAAAGAATAAAACATGGCGCAGTCGAAAAAAGGATTTTGAAGAACTTGAAACCGTTTAATTCCTAATCTCAATTATGGAAGCCCTCCGAAGGCAGCAAAACTTATCTTTGGAAGGAAATTTGAAAGAAAACTGGAGAAGATTCAAGCAAGGAGTCGATATTTATATGTCCGCTACAGGAAAAGAATTGGGAGATGAAGTCAAAATATCAATTTTGTTAAATTTTGCTGGAGAAGAGGCTGTAGAATTATTCAATACATTCAAATTGAACTCGGACCAGAAAATAGTGTATGCAGAGGTGGTGAAAGCTTTCGAAAATTATTGCAACCCTAGAAAGAACCAAGTATATGAAAGGTTTCTTTTCTATAACAAGAAACAGGAAGAAAATGAATCATTCGATCATTTCGTGACAGATGTCAAAAAATTACTCAGCAATTGTGAGTTTGGTGATCAAGAAAATTCTATGCTTAGAGATAAAATCGTCCTTGGAGTGAATAGTCGCAGTTTACATGAGAAATTATTGGGTATTGCCGATCTATCCTGTGATAAAGCTGTTGAAATGTGTCGAGCATCAGAAACTACAAAAAACCAAATGTTGTTGGTTAGCAATAAAAAAATGATTGAAGAAGTCAAACGAAAATATCCCCAGAGAAACTACAGAAGCGATGAACGAAGAGGAAAATACCTTTGTTTCAAGTGTGCAACAGAACACGAAAGAATGAGATGTCCTGCTTATGGTAAAAAGTGTTCGGGATGTCAGAGTTATAACCACTTCAGCAAGATGTGTCCAATGAAGAATTAGGTTCGTGAAATAGTCCAAGAGGAAAAAGAGGTCCAACATTTAGAATCAAATTCTGAACTGGATTCGGATATTTTTTTGTTCATAGTTTAAATGGTAAGGGTCAGAATCAGAAGGTCTGGATTGAAACAGTTAAAATACAAGGTAGATATATAAATTTTAAACTAGATTCAGGTTCAGAAACATACACATTGCCATTAAGATATTTCAAAGAACTAGAAAATTATCAAAAAATTCCTTTAAAAAAACCTAAAGCCACATTTTTGAATTACGATGGCCACGAACTGAATGCAATTGGTAAAGATTACTTAGTAAGTGAAATAAAAAATTCTGAATATAAAATTGAATATTTAATTGTTGATACAAATTCTTGTCCTTTATTAGGTATTAATACATGCTCAACACTCAATTTGATTGCCCGAATTAATGAGATTTTTTCACAGCCAGCTGATAAAAATGCATTCATGTTGAAAAATGAAGACGTATTCAAAGGTTTGGGTAAATTCAATGAAAAGTGCCATCTTAAATTGAAGGACGGATCTATTCCTGTGGCCAAACTCCTAGAAGGGTTCCCATGAGCATTCGGAGTCGTTTACAGGAAAAGTTAAATGAATTAGAAACAAACGGTATAATTTCAAAAGCTACTGAGCCATCTGAGTGGGTAAGCAATTTGGTTGTTGTTGAAAAACCGGATTCTTCTCTTAAATTATGTATTGATCCTCAAGATTGGAATAATAATCTGGTAAGGGACTATTTTTGCATTCCAAAAATCGAAGATCTGAAAGAATTTTTACTGGGAAAAACGTTTTTTACAGTTGTTGATCAAAACGACGGTTTTTATCAAGTAGAACTAGATGAAAATTCTTCAAAGATATGCACGTACAGCACTATTTTTGGATTGTATAAATTTAATCGGTTACCTTTCGGTATTTGTGTGGCTCCAGAATATTTTCAAAAGATGAATTCAAAATATTTTTCAGATATACAGGGTGTTTTCATATATTTTGATGATATATTGATAGCAGGTAAAAATATTGTGGAGCATGATAAAACGTTACAAAGAGGTATGCATAGGGCAAGAGAAATGAATATAAAATTTAACTCGAGTAAATTACAATACAGGTTAGAAGAAATAAAATATGTTGGGTTTATCTTCAATAAAGATGGTTGGAAACCTGATCCGAATAAAGTTAAATCAATAACAGATCCTGAACCACCATCATGTAAAAATGACTTGCAAAAACTGCTAGGTATTGTTACGTTTTGCTAAATAATAGGCCGAGCACACTACTAAACTGTTTATTTTTTAACTTCACTATAAATAAACATACAACACTTCACTGACTAATAAAACACTTAGATCTATCTATACAACAATACAACTAGCTAAATATACCAAACACTTCTGCTTATCATCACTTTCTAATCTTCTTAAATAATTCTCTTCATAAAAACTTCCTTCCCAGTCAAACGTCTCCGTTTATATAGGCGCTCATCGCGTAGACTGGATTAAACGCGAAGATTCGAGAATACTCAAAACGGAGAACTTCTACACATTTCTAGGAATTGAGCGATGACGCGGCAGGTCCGTTATCTAGACTATGCGGTACAGAAAACGATCCATCCAAATAAACACTTCTTGGAATTGATGTATCGAGGAATGGACTCAGCGGCGCAGCTAGGGGGCTTTTATCAATCTCGTAACATTACCCCCCTCTCAATTTTGATCGTCCCGATCAAACAATGTGTCGTTGTCTCCATTATAACGTTTGAGTCTCTCTAGGTGAACGACCTTCATTTTCGCTCTCGGGCTGCGTTGAATTCTATAGACCACGTCGTTTATTCTTTTCACTATCGTATATGGTCCTTCCCAAGATGGTGTTAATTTAGAAGAAAATCCTTTCTTACGACGAGGATTGTACAGCCACACTCGATCTCCTTCTTTGAATCCACCAGTATTGACCTTAAGATCGTATCGAGCCTTCATTCTGTCACTAGTTATCTTCAATCTTTTTCTTGCAAATTCGTGGATCCCATTCAAGCTATCTCGCAGTTCGTCTGCATAATCTTGTACCTCTCTTTCTTCAGAACTTGGTGATCCGAACACCAAGTCACATGGCAACCGAAGTTCTCTCCCGAAGATGATGCTGGCTGGAGTGAGCTTTGTGGAATCGTGCACAGAGGCACTGTAAGCCATCAAGAATAGTGGAAGATGTCGATCCCAGGTCTTTTGGTGCTCCTCTACTACTTTGGAAAGATGTTCTTCCATAGTCCTGTTGAACCTTTCAACCATGCCATCAGACTGTGGGTGGAGGGCCGTTGTTCTGGTCTTGCTAATTCCCATCAATTCACAAACTTCCTTGAATAAATTTAATTCAAAATTTCTTCCTTGATAGGAATGTAGCTCCATTGGGACTCCAAACCTTGAAAACATGTTATCCACCAAAGCTCTTGCAACTGTGCATGCTTCTTGATTAGGCAAGGCATAAGCTTCAACCCATTTGCTAAAGTAATCCATGGCAACGAGGATGTATTTGTTGCCATCATTCGTCATCGGAAACGGTCCTGCTACATCGATGGCGATTCGTTCGAAGGGAGCACCTACATTGTATTATTTCATTTCTCCTCTCGATCTTGTCTTGGGACCTTTGCTTGCTTCACACTTCAGACATCTTCGGCACCATCTCTCTACATCTTCACGACATTGGACCCAGTAAAATCTCTGTCGTATTTTATCCATGGTCTTATTCACTCCAAAATGTCCACCTGATTTGCTGCCATGGATCTCCTCCAAGACATCACTTATCCTCGACCTAGGTACAACCAATTGAGAAATCACTTTTCTGCCGTCGGCTGATTCCCAAGTTCTCTTCACTAGACCATTCTCAACAATCAGGGAATCCCATTGTGCCCACAATGCCTTGAAACCTGGTGATCGTAAGGAGATTTCCTTCCAGGTGGGTCTTTTCGCTCCGCTTTCCTTCCATCGTAGAAAATCTGCAACGTTTGGATCACTTTCTTGGTCCTTCCTCATTTTTGCTGTGGTCCAATTGTCGTCAACCATTAATCTCACCTGGTTGATCCCTTTGCGACGTACAATTCGCTCACAATTATCCGAATTAGGTCTTCTGGACAAGGTATCTGTGTTGTTGGACAATTCAGTTATTCTTAGCCTCTTATCTGGGATGGCCTCGGGGGCTTCATCATTGTTAGTTGGCATGTGCCCCGATATCAATTCGGTTCTCATTCTCTTCACTGTTATGACCCTGGGGGCTATATCATTGCTAGCCGGTGTGCGCCCCGATATCAATTCGGTTGTTTGTAGCCTCTTAACAGGGATGATCCTGGGGGCTCCATCTTTGCTAGCCGGTATGCGCCCCGAAATGTTGTCTGATTCAAATTTTTTCTGCCGCCAATTTGAGGACTCGCTGAAAGACCTTGTCCACACAGGTGATAGCGAACGTTTTGGCATTCTTACCCTGCAGTCTCTAATAAAATGTCCCAATTTTCCACATAGATAGCAAGCCCTGTTATTCTGAGTGCTCATTCCGCTTTTCAAAGATCTGAGCGGATCCAGAACCTTCTCCAATTAACTAGTAGCTGCGCTTGATCGTTGTTCGGGTTCTTCTATCGATACCGCTTGTACTTTCGGCCTCGAGGTGTTGAAGGCCGCTTCCACTTCTGAAGAACGTACCAAGGCATCGCTACTCCTCTTAAAGTGTGTCAATCGCAAAGTCCTCTGGATTTCGGTGTCTCTCAGTCCATCTATAAATAACTGCACCACCAGCTGTTCCTTGAATTCTCCCGGTGCTTCTGGGTAAGCCAGCTGAATTAGGCGTCTCACATCCGCTTCAAATTCTTGCAAACTCTCACCTGATTTTTGAGTGCGCGTTTTCATTTGAGCCCGATACAGTTGTTCTTGATGTTGATCACCATACCGCAACTCTAATGCAGTAATCAGGTCTTTATATTTATTTTGCTGTTCGATTGGTATCGTCTGTAACATACCCAAAGCTGGCCCTCTCAAAGCTACTATAAGGGCAGTAGCTTTTTCTTCTTCGCCCCATCCATTAGCCATTGCTGCAGCTTCAAATTGTCGGCGATACATGGACCAAGAGGACTGTCCATCAAAATTCGGTGGTTTTACGGAAATTCCTGATGTGGCAACCCTGTCTCGCCGATCTTGGTTTTTAAGGAGAGCTACCTGGTTTTCGAGTCCTTTCACTTTCTTATCAAGCTCATCGTCAATTTTCTTGATGTCTTCCTTTAGTTCTTTTTTTAGTTCTTCTTTCAGTTCCTCCATTTGTACTTCGTTTTTCTGTAATACATGTTGGAAGAACTTGTCTTGATGTTCTAGAACCTTCTGGAAGTCTGTTTTCCTTTGTTTTTCTATTCGTTCCAATTCATTCTTTTGTTGCTCGAGAATTTTCTGGAGTCCCTCTTCTCGTTCTTTCTTTTCATCCAACCGTCTCATTTCCCCTTCTTGTTTTTCATTTTCTCGCTCTTTTCTCTGTTCTTCGAGAATTTTCTCGAGTGCCTCTTCTCGTTCCTGTTTTTCCTCCAACCGACGTGTTAATTCTTTTTGTTTTTGATTTTCTTGTTCTTGTTTTTCCTCCTGGCGCCGCTTTTCCTCTTCTTGTTTTTCCTCCTGGCGCCGCTTTTCCTCTTCTTGTTTTTCCTCCTGGCGCCTTCTTTCTAAATCTGCAAATTGATTTTGGATAAATTTCACAATGTCCTCCATCGTATCGTACGATGTACTCCTCGTATTCACCATAAATAGTTTATAAATAGTTTCTGTTTTTCACTAATATCCCGATTCGGACACCACTGTTACGTTTTGCTAAATAATAGGCCGAGCACACTACTAAACTGTATATTTTTTAACTTCACTATAAATAAACATACAACACTTCACTGACTAATAAAACACTTAGATCTATCTATACAACAATACAACTAGCTAAATATACCAAACACTTCTGCTTATTATCACTTTCTAATCTTCTTAAATAATTCTCTTCATAAAAACTTCCTTCCCAGCATAAGCAAGATTTACAGTATGTCAATGGCTTACTTTTTCTTGATGATAGAATTATTGTACCAAAAAAGTTGAGGAAAGATATGCTATCACTTCTACATGAAGGACACTTTGGAATTTGCAAAACTAAAAATCGCGCGAGACAAATTTTTTACTGGCCAAATTTAAATAATGATATTGAATCCCTGATTGGTTCGTGTAGTATCTGTATGAAATATTCGAAAAATAATGTGAAAGAAGAGATGATTTGTCACGACATACCAGAACTTCCATTCAGGAAGATAGCTAGTGATATATTTTCTTTTGCTGGAAATGACCTACTTTGTTGTGATAGATTATTATTCCAAATGGATAGATTTTCTTAAAATCGAAAATAAGTCTAGTGGTGAGGTTATCAGGTGTTTGAAAAATATTTTTTCAGTTTTCGGAATTCCTGATGCATTAATTGCGGATAATAACCCTTTCAGTTCTTATGAACTGAAAAATTTTTCTTGTTCTTGGAATTTTAAAATTATAACAAGTAGTCCTCATTATCCAAAATCGAATGGGTTAGCTGAAAAGGCAGTAGCAATCTCAAAAAATATTTTGAGAAAATGTCCAGATTTTCATTTGGGTCTTTTGAAAAAAAAAGGAATACTCCCTTAACAGGTATTTCCGTTTCACCCTGTCAGTTAATGATGAATAGAAGAGTCCAAACTAAAATACCAATGAATCGTAATTTACTGAAATTTGAAAATATCAATCATGAATATGTCAGAAACAAAATGATAGATAATAAAAAACAATCTAAAGTATTTTATGACATGCATTCTAAGAGAAGACCGGATCTAAACGTTGGCGATAACGTGATGATAAAAAAAGGAAAGTTGTGGGAACCTGGAAAGGTGTTAAAATTACATGACACGCCACGATCATATTTGGTAAGAGATAATGTTCATAAGAGGATTTTAAGACGAAATAAAGAGCGTCTTAAAAGAATTCAGTCAAATGATGTTAGTTTTTATGAAAGTGAACCAGAACCGGAAACTTTCTAACACTTAGATATCAGTCCACTAATTCTTCTTCTTCAGTAAATAACCAGGTTCAATCTGAGTCTTCTGAGAATGTTAGTGTCAGACCTGAATAAGAAATATCTGGGTCCAGTAGAACAAGAAGTGGACGATTGGTAAAATTACCACAAAAATTTGAGTGCTTTGATTTATATTGATTGACAAATTTGTTTGGGTTTTTTTCCTGAGAAGGGAAGATGTTATATGTATATGTTTTATATTTATTAGTTCAATTATTGTTTATTCTTACTGTATATGACTTGTATATTTTATGTCACGAATAGCTAGTCATGGTATCTATGGGCAGCAGAAACAGAGAATTGAAGAGAATAATAAAAAAATAGAAAATATAAAAAGTTGTAATTATTATTAAAAGTAAAGAATAAAACACCGTTTATAGGGATAAGCAAGATTTGCTCCTCAACAAACTAATCCGGAATCTGCTGCCCCCCATCTAGCCATGAGTTGAAAACTTTTGCTAGATGGTGGTGGGTACATGAAAATGTTTTCCCTCAATTAAGCCCATCAGGAGCAGCAAAGTTCTTCGAACTGCGCTAGGGCTGGAGAATCTACGTTGAGTGGTTGCGGAAATTCATAAATGTCCTTCCAGAAGGTTTCCACCCGATCAGCCGCCGGTGGATTATACACAACACGCGGATGCTCTTGAAACAGGCGAGAAGGTTTATCGCGGAACTTTATGTTTTCCGCGACGCTTCTCGCCCGCCTCACTAGTGACTTTTTTGCAGTCATTAGCAGTCGTATTCTATCAAGATAGTGCTGTTTGATGGTAAACAGCACGCCCTGATTCATTCTTAAATTTGCGGCAATTCGCCGCACTGCAGGCGTGAAGGGCCTATTGGCCGCCACATAGTCCGCCAAACACTGGATACGAGACGCGTGTTGTCTCTCCGACTTAATCTTAGCTTCCATCTTTTGAATGCTTCGCTCATGGCTCCCAATCAGAGGGGTGGTATTCCTCCTCTTCGCTTGGGACAGGGCCTGAGCGGCGTCATACACGGCATACAGGTTAATCTGGGTGTATTTCACACCACAGAGCATGCATTCTCGCCATGTATCCTCTTCGGGCAGGCTCACTGCTCTCATATCAATGCAGAAGACCGTTCTTCAGTTCATCCGTCCACTCAAAGCGTCTGTTTTCATTGCGGTAGTTATAAAGTGGGAATCCATCGTTTTGGGCCCCACCACCTTGCCTATGACCCCTGTTCCGAAGGGTTCAGTTGTGTATTGTTTATTATTATTATAATTTTTTCCTTTTTTTTCATAAGGAATATCCCAGTCAGGTCCTGTCTTCGGATCTTCGATATATCCGGAGGGCGCACTGGTGTGTCATCAACCCCAGTAAACACTCCCCACGTGTGTGGAGTGAGTGATTACTGGGTCCGAGAATCATATGCCCTGAGCAGACGGAGTGAACGAAGAATTACGGCCTTCTGCATTCATCCGGCTACGTTTTCTGCCGCATAACGGCAAGCCGGTATGCTTTCAGATTCGAGAGCAGCGTGTCCTCTTTCCAACCAATTACCCCTATGATCATAACCACCATTTTGACAGAATGGTTTGGGTATAGACGGCGGAGTTCAAAGAGTGAATCTCGGTATTTTGTCCGTTTTTCCTCCACTTCTCGGACGATGTTCGTTTCGTCAGGAGCCGAGAACTCTATGACGAAAATCGTCCTACTTTGATGGTCGAGGAGGACTACATTAGGCTTATTGGCTTGTATTTGCCTGAGGGCGGGGAATGAGTAGTTCCAATAGATTCAGCACTTCTCATTCACCACAACTGACTCAATATTCCCCAGAGCATAAGGCAACACCGGAGTCTCGTCTATACCGTATGAGTGTCGTAGATGGTAGTACAACATTCGTAGCGCCGCCTTGTGCCTGTGGATATAGGTTGAGACCGCATAAACTGGACAAGCTGACAGCGACTACGGTAGGCGAAGAGTAGATAAACAATGCCGAAGCTGGGACCGAAGAGTGTCCCAGAATCGGCATTGCTCCACACGGTGAATCTCTCGATGGCCGCGTCCATCGAGTTCTTGCCGTTGGTGGAGGGTTGGTGCTGAAGAAGATGACGTGTTCGCCGAAGAGTTTCGGGGTGGGGGGTTCAAAACGTTTCACCCTAAGTGGTGCGCGTCTTTTCTGCAAAAAAACATGGCGGCGATGCAGCGGATGGCAAAAAAACATGGCGGCGATGCAGCGGAAGGCAAGAAAACATGGCGGCGATGGAGCGGAAGGGGCGGCGATGGAGCGAAAGGCAAAAAACATGGCGGCGATGAAGCGGAACGCAAAAAACATGGCGGCGATGGAGCGGAATGCAAAAAAACATGGCGGCGATGAAGCGGAAGGCAAAAAACATGGCGGCGATGAAGCGGAAGGCAAAAAAACATGGCGACGATGGAGCGGAAGGCAAAAAAACATGGCGCAATGGCAGAAGTTATGAAAAAACTTTCCCTCACGTGATTCGCTGAGAGCAATTGGCTGGAAGAGAAAAAAACATTGACAGAACAAAAAATTAAATATGAAAAATGTCTACTGTCTTAGAACACACACACACAACAGAAAATTATGATGGACGACTTATTATTAATTCACTCGCTCTCGAATGAAATTCCAAAAGAAAAAAAATACGTCTCCGCGCGCTGTAGTCGTAAACAGCGATAAGCCACATCTGATGTTTACTCTCTCTCCAATGAAATTCTAAGAAATAGCAATAAAGCACGTATCTTGAATGTTTACTGTCTGCTCTCTCAAGTTGAACGAAAGTCTCAGTAAACACGACGATGATCCATTTTTGACCTTGAATTTGTTTTTCACATTCAATCGCTCATCCGGTATCTGTTTACGCTGCTCGAGCTAAATTGACCTTGGAGTTGTTTACTGTCTCAGATGTTTGTTTTCCAGGAAGAGATAAGAGAGTCGAGTTTGAAGCCAAATTGATCGATTCAAGGCATTTTAAATGTCTCACTCTAACCCATGGCATTGTATGTCTGTCTTTGTCTCTGTTTGTATTTATTGAAATGAATAACGTCAGTTCGAGAAAAATACATTTATTTTTCACATAAAAAAATTACACTTCAGTGCCAGTGGCGTAGTATGAAGATACATTATCATTATCGATTAAAAAATATTTTTGATGCATGGATTTAATAAATCTATATATGAATTCGGATATTTGAACACTCAGAACCATTGACACGAAAAACATAAACCAATCGTGCAGTGTTGGCGGCGGCGGCAGCTCACATTTGGAATCCTTACTTTCTCGATCAGCAGCAGCAGCAGGGGCTTGCATCTTGACGTCCACGGGTTGGGTAGTTGGGTGGGACGTCGACGACGACGACGAAGACGACGATGGTCTCGAAGTGCTGCTGCTAGAGGGGCAAGACATCTTCAGCGGAAACCACTGCGTATCGCTATAGGTGTGATTTGTATAAATTTTCAGCAGTCTGTACGATGAGGTGTTCATCGGGATTTCGGCTCTCAACACAGGCAAATATCCATCATTGGCTAGCGCTTGAGTCATTTTCGTCCAATTCGAAGTACTGGAATCATCGTCGTGCAAATACGATACCAATACCTCACCGTACTCATATGGCGGGCTAATATACAGTACGTTCGACAGAACGGCTGCTAGAATTATATAATTTGTTGTCATTGTGACGACAGCTCAATGTACACTGAGAAACAGCGTATATGTCACTCAAATATATACACTGAGAGGAACACACACACACATACACCATTGCTCAATGTACATGACTCGTATTTCTTTCAGTCTCTCTCTCTCTCTCACTCATTCGATCCGCAAAATAAATCGAGAAAAATTGGTTTTATACATCTATTAATACATAATAATAATAATAATACAATATGAATAATAATACAATATGAATAATACTATTTCGTGTGTTTTCGGCTAGTCTTGGTGTGGTTGACGTCATGGACTTGGTATTGGCGGCGTCGGCGGCGGAACGTGGTGGATCGGTGAATGCTGCTGCTGCCCCATCCATTTACCATCGTTAACTGGCATATTTTGGAAGTGTTTGAAAATACACAGCTTGTGCTCGTACTCTGCTATGTGCGCCTTGAGCTCGCGCAAATTTTGCAAGTGCCGATTGATAGTAGTGTCGTGGTCGTCGTCGCGTGATCGCCGTGGGGCCTCACCATATCAGGTGTGACGATATCCATTGCCAGATGTCGAAACAGTGTCTCACGGCACAATGCACTTCTATTTCTCCGGATGCTAAATGATTCAAACAGAGCGGGCTTTGCTTCTCGAGTGTCGGTGGAGGCGTTGTGACGACTGTACTCGTAGTAGCCACAATATCGACGATGTGTGGTCTCTTAGGCAGATCGAGCACACACTTCAGCGAAAAATCGAATTTCTGATTACCCTTCACGTAAACCACATCAGCCTCGATGATGGGGCGCAGCACTTCCTGGATCTCGTTGAATTCGACATATCCATCAGAGTATGGAATTCCGTGGATATTTCTCTCCAAATATCGTACTTGCCGTTTATCTGCTTTGCGCAGGTCATGGAATGTCACTAAGGCTTTGAATAAAAAGTGGTTTGTGCGATGCCCGTCGGTGATGGCAAGCTCTTTTGGTTGGAATTCACCGCCCACAGTGAAACCCTGAATGTCACAGGCTACGAGTTTCATCTTGTTGTTTTTTGTTTGCTTGATGATTGTTGAACTGATTCACTGCTTTGATTAACTGAGAGACACACACTAGGAGAGAGAGTGAGAGAGCGAGATTAATAAACACCGACTGAACAACTGAACGTTTGGCTCACAACTGACGCTCTCGACCTGTCGATGCCTGCATTACATACATACACACAAACAAAGAGTGGATTCCCCACTACTCACTGCTACTACTGTATGTCACTATTTTTTTTATGACAGACGGCGTACAATCTCGCTCAAGGGCAAGGGTTCCAGCATACAGTCGTGAATGATGATGCAATAGGCACGAGTATTGGCGGGAAATCCGACTCAGGCCTCGATGTCAAGTTTGACATCGACAGTGGAGGATTTCATGAATTCCGCTCTGCGGGAACAATCTATTACGAACACGGTCGCTCTGCTTTTGAATGCTCCGTAATCGAGTAGAAGGCGCTTCTTCGGTCAATTGGCATAGCTCGGATAGAATTCCGTGTAGGCTCGATGGGCTTCGACAAAGTTGTTTCTGTTGAATTCCAAGTGCATACGTTCATGCGGGTAAGTATCGCTGTTCATGATTAGGCGTATGTCGCTGATGTCGATGTGATCGAAATAGGACGCATCTCGAGCCGCATTGCCAATCCGATTTGTTTGGAAGGCCACAATGACGAATCGGGGACTCTCCATGGCCGTGCAAGTTTTCACAGCCCAAACTTCCTTGGTGGAACCCTGAGTGAGTGCAGGCAACTCGTGTATGTCCCGCTTGCGATACGAAATCACTACAGGAGCGTCTGTTTTCATGGACTGCAGCAATTTCAGACGAATGTCGTCATTGGGCACCACATGTTTGACTCTGAGTACAACGCTCGTGATCATCAGTGTGGCTGTGGTGGCTTCCACTACTGGATTCGCCACCTCCTCTATCAGCATGCAATTATTATCATTTCTACTTCTCACCAAGCGAATGGACTGTCGTTCAATGGTGGCATATCTATAGTCATGGGCGTTGTGAACCGTTCCGCCAGAATAGGTCCAGCCGGCTGTGCTCAAGTGTCGCACATCATTTTCCTCGTAACAAGTATAGCCGCGAAGGGTGCTCACTATACCCGGCGATCGAACAGAGTCCACCTCTTTGCCATTGATTTCATAGTAGATGGCCTCGAAAAGGTATGCGCCGGCATTATTGATAAATCTAACTTTGCCCGTTCCTGCGGTACGAGTCAGAGAGCCCTCTATGCACACAAGGGCATCGTTCATCAGTATCCACACATCGCTCTGCTGAATGACAATTTCGATGATGTCATTATTTTGAAAGGACTTGACGTACGGATGGTGCGTTCGAGTCTCAACTCTGTTGATGGATTCGTCGAACTTTGGATGATTGTACACGTCGAACACTTGTCTTGATAACATCATGTCCTTGCGATTGGAGAAAGTGTATGCTGGAGTGAGACAGAGTGTGTGCGTCTGCTCTCTTCGACTGCGACTGCGTCTGCGCGACTGAATTGATGCCAGCACCCTCTGCACTTTTATGCCCAAAGGCATCTTGATCATCATTCTGATCAAATACCAACCCCATTTTTATGACAGCTTGCGCAGCACAAGTCGTATAATGATGGTCTCTCCACGGAAATTCACACTGCAACAGTCCTGGTCGAGAATATTCAAGGTCGTAAGTGCTATCTTCGTCCAATTGGAGCGGCGGAGAGAAGTCTGCGGTTAGCGTCGACGTTTGACCTATCACTGTCAACAGCAAAGACATGACTGACACTGGATGGGGTTATGTTTTTCTATTTAAACCATTCCATATGCGCGCTCTGTGCTCAGACTCTAGTATGGGATTCAAGACGCGTGATGCTCGCGCTATTCGTCTAGCGAAACGTATCCTGTCCATGGCCACTGGCATCCAATACGATTTGCGCGAAGTTTTGTATGCAAAACGCCACGTCACCATATAATGAACCTCATTGCGCTCGTCATTAAAGGTCACCACTTTTCTATTCATTTTCGCGCGCGCGCACACTCAGAGTGTGTTCTCGTATAGAAAATTCAAGCAATTAACTTGGATGAATGTCTGATAGCGGTCGTTGTTGTAGAAGATTTTCACTTTTTTACCCAGATATCGCACCAATTCCACCGGCGGCTTCAAATTGCCGAAACTGTCAAAGTATTTCACCACATGTCCGCGTTTCACGTAAGCTACCCAATGCGTTCCGCGATTCCTGCTCGAGTCCAGATTGATGATTGCGCATTCTCTGTACTTGGGAAATTTCGATGATGATGATGAGGATCGAGGTAAGTTGTCTCTCATGAAAACACCAATGAAATGAGGTATTTTCAAACGTTTCACATATTTAAGTAATTCCTCATCGTACAACGCTCTACTGGGGAGCTTCAGCGGGAGTTTTTTGAAAATTTCTTCTTGAGAAACAAACCGTAGCCGCCTTTAGCGGTCTTGCGCAGAAACAAACCGGAACCTCCTACATTTTTGTTGTCACCACCAATGCTCTCCATTGCGGTATTATGACGCTTGTCTTCCTCCAATTTCTTTTTGGCATTGGCCGAGGAGATGATGGTCCTGGCTATGGTGCTGGCACCGCCTGCCAACGAGCCCAGCGCTCCCAGAGCGGCGAATATCGGAAGCAGAGGCAGCACACCACCGTTCTTCGCTTCGAACGGTATTATTCGGGGTACTCTGATTTTTTTGCGGCCACCCAATTTTTTCACTTGAGCACGGGCAGCACGTAGTGCCACCAATGAGGATTTTCGCAGAGGCTTCGCACTCAAATCTTTCAGCTGATCAGGTTTCAGTGTTTTTCGAAGAGTCTTGGTAATTTTCTTAACCACATCTCGACGGAAAGACTTTGGCTTTGCAGCAGCAGCCGCAGCAGTCTTCTTCTTCTTCTTCAGACCCATTCCCAAATTACGTTTTGCCTTCATGGTTGTGGTGACCAGCCAAGCAGCAGCTTTCTCACCAAATTTGGCGTCCTTTGATTTGACACGTTCCCAAGCTCGATTTTCCAGCGCCCAGTCGGCCTTGTGTCTCTCCTTCAAAGACTTGTTTTGCGAGTATGCAATATCGTGAGTCTTACAAGCCGAATCCAAAGGGTTCACACCAGGGTCTCTACGTGCCAATCTCTTCTGTAGTTTGGTACCCG
The DNA here is from genome assembly GCA_958502065.1 of Chrysolina americana. Lineage (NCBI taxonomy): Eukaryota > Metazoa > Arthropoda > Insecta > Coleoptera > Chrysomelidae > Chrysolina > Chrysolina americana. The sequence continues at coordinate 61,663,653 of OY293414.1, read as the reverse complement.
GTCCACAGTACTGGTATCCAGGCAAATGAAGCTCGAATGGCAGATGATTAATCAGAGAGTTCACCACACCACGACCTTCGTGCTCGACAGTCAGCATGACACTGACGCGAATGATGTTGCACACCTACTTACATAACTGTACTCCACTCAAAATGTCATTCGAATGTCAGATGTGGGCATGGTCACACACACACACACACATACTTCTGCAAAAAATCAATCAACTCAAACATGAAAGTGGTGCAACAAGAGCCGGCTCTGGAAATAGTCAATTTGGATACCAAAGGTGGAGGAGGTATTGGCGGTGACGACGACGGTATACGTAAACACGGCTCCCTGCTACCGAATTCATTCCGAGCGATATTTTGTGGCCCCAGCGGATGTGGCAAGACCAACGCTGTACTCAGTCTGCTGTTCAGCCCGAACGGAGCACGCTTCGAGAATGTTTACGTTTATTCAAAGTCGCTGTACCAACCTAAATATCAGCTACTGCACGATGTACTCAAACAAGTCAAGGGCGTTGGTTATTTTCCATACAGGGACAACGACGAGGTAATCGATCTGTCAAAGGCAAAAGAAAACTCAATTTTCATATTTGACCATGTGGCGTGTGACAAACAGAATAAAATCAGAGAGTTCTATGCCATGGCACGCCACAAGGGTATTAACCCAACCTACTTGTGTCAAACCTACTCTAAAATACCCAAACAGCTGATCAGGGACAATTGCAACATTATAGTGCTTTTTCGGCAAGACGATATGAATTTGAAGCATGCCTTCGACGAGCACGTCTCTCCGGATTACACCTTTGAGGAATTTCGCCGCATGTGCGCCACCTGTTGGAAAGAAAAATTCGGATCTCTGATCATTGTCAAAGACATTGATGTGAACAAAGGGCGCTACCGCCTGGGCTTTGACAAATATATACAAATGTGAGGCGAGGTGGCACGGCATTCGTACTGAAGCCATGGCACCGTCCACATCACCCCGCATCGAGACGGAGATTGCTAAAGCTGAACGCAAACGTCAAGTCAATCAGTTGTCGAAAATTGTGCGAAAAAAGTATCTGAGTCTGAAACTCGGAAAATACGAGCATGATGAAGCACTGAGTAAATTATTCAAACCCATCAGACTGCCAAATACGAACAGTTGATTCGACCAATGTTCAAAGATCCTCAATCAAAAATAGGTGGTGGTGGAGGTGGTGGAGGTCGAGGTCGTTTCACCGACGGCAGTGGTATCCCAGATCAGTTGATATACAACACGAAACCCATAGAATACGTGTACTGGAACGATGTGAACGAGCTCGTTGACAGGTATAGGCTTCTGGTAGCCGCTAAAAATGCCGGTAGCACCTTTACCGACAACGAGATCGTGGCCATCAATGAATTGAGAGAAGCAGGCTATATTCGATAAATAAAAGCGTAAACGTTTTTTTGCATGCCACAGTCCCATCATGAGCATCAACAAGTTCGGTCAAACTTCGTCAGCTCGCCGTGCACGGCAGCAGCAGCAGCCCTATCATTTTCCTGGTGTTATACTCAACTATACGACAAATGGGGACATTGATGCTGAACATGTGAAAATATGTAATTTGGAAAGGCCAAGTGCACTCAATGATGTTGCCAACAAAAAATACGTTGATGACGTCATACAGAAGCTCAAAGATGACGTCATACACAAACTCAAAGACGAGCTGGACACCACCAAAAACAATCTAACAGCCTTGCATATTCGAGTGATGGAATTCATGTCACTTTCGATGAAAAAGCATGAAAATACCAAGAAACGTTTGGATAAATTGGCACTGGATATTGTTGATATTTCAGCCTTTTAAGTAGAAGGTGTAACGCCCAGTGCAGTTAGTTTTTTGACTCCGCCATTAGCGAAATGACGTCATCATCATCATCTGAGAAAAAACAATTGGTTGATGAGCTCCATGCTCCAGTCAGAAGGAATTTTCCTCGCAGACGTACCATCATCAAAGGACTCGACAATCTGTGGCAGATGGACTTGGCTGATCTTCAAAAATACTCCAAAGCCAACAAAAACTTCAATTATATTCTCGTGGTGATTGACACCTTTTCCAAGTACCTATGGGTGCGCCCCCTGAAGACCAAAACTGGTCGAGACGTCACCGAAGCGATGAGTGACATATTGTCGAAAGCGAAAAGATGTCCCAAGCTCCTTTAAATATGATCTCGGAACTGAATTTCACAATTCCAGCTTTCAGACTCTCCTGAAGAAGTACAACATCAAACACTACAGCACGTATACCGTGAAGAAAGCCGCGATCGCAGAGAGGGTTATACGTACTCTCAAGGAGAATCTCTTCAAGTATTTCAGTTTGAACGGTACCTACAAATGGCTGGACATTTTGCCAGACATTGCCAAAAACTACAACCAGCGCAAACATCGAACGATCGGCATGAAACCGTGTGACGTCACCAAAGACAATTAAAAACAGGTGTATAAGTCAACGTATGATTATGTCGAACGTGCTGGTCGAAAAAAATTCAAATTTGGCGATTTCCTGAGAATTAGCAAGGCCAAGCATGTTTTCGAAAAAGGAAATACGCCTAATTGGACTACGGAACTATTCAAAGTTGTCAAAGTGAAAATCACCCAACCAATCACGTATTTGCTGGAGGACTTGGAGGGGTGACCAATTAGCGGCTCTTTCTACGAACAAAAACTAGAAAAAATCATCAGGCGTAAGGGTCGTAAAGTACTTGTGAAATGGCTGGGGTTAGATAGTACGCACAATATAATAATAATAATAATAATGTTTATTTCCAAGAAAAAAGAAATGTTTACAAGGTGTAATACAGTAGGAAAAATAAACATGATAAATCACTGAAGCTAGAAGCTTGTATGTGATAATTGATATAATGAAGCCTAAAATTAGTTATGCATTTATATTATTTAAAAACATTATTGAATAAAATAAAACAAGTGAATAAATAAATAACAAACTTAACATATACACTTTCATTTCATAGTGTGAATAATTGATTAATTTTTGGTAGAGTTCATGATACATTTTTTTTTTTTTTTTTTTTTTTTTTTTTTTTTTTTTTTTTTTGTTTGTGTAGTCGTATATCGGGTATAGTCGCGTTTGGGTATTTTGAGTCGAATTTTGTTTAATACATACATAACAAGTACACTTGTATATCATAGGACAGATAATTAATTAATTTTTGGTTATGTAGAGTTCATTTTACAGTCTTGTTGTTGGGTAGTCGTAGATCGGGTATGGTCGCGATTGGGTATTTTGGTATTTTGGGTCGGATTTTGTTTATTTTGATATATTGATTGTTCGTAGGATTTTTTTTTTTTTTTTTTTTTTTTTTTTTTTTTTTTTTTTTTTCGTATATTTTATATGAGGTTTATTCAGGTTTGTGTAATGCAGACTAAAATTAATTCAGAAATTTCAATTCAATGAGGTCGTTAAGAAATTTTCTCTCCGTGTTTGTTATCCATAATTTGACGTTGTATTTGAATGTTTTATAATTTTTCATATTCTTCAAATTTTCCGGTAGTAAATTGTATAACTTGGGTGCTAGAAATTCAACGGATCGTTGACCTATAGTTTTTTCTCGATTCGGTACAAATGTTGATGTCTTTTTTGCTCGAGTGTCGTATTGATGTTCAACTGGTTGTAATTTAATTTTATTTTTATGAATACTCGTCAGTATTCGATGGCAAAATAATTGCCTTATATCGAAAATAGCATTATCCGAATATAACAAGTCACTGGAATATCTTATGTTTTTTTTATATATGATTCTCAAAATCCATTTCTGAACAATAGTCAAGTTATACAGATTACTTTCCGCCACGCCTCCCCAACCCAGGATTCCGTAATTCAGTTGAGACTGTACGAGTGCGTAATATAATGTTTTTAAATTTTTCTTATCCAGGTATTCCACAAGGTATCTGAACTTACTCAGTAAACCCCTCAATTTGTTTTTCACATTCCCAGTGTGGAGGTCCCATCTCAAATGTCTATCTATAGTGATTCCCAGATACTTTGATCGGTCTTTTTCTTTAATGATCATGCTGTTGTCCACTATTAGAGGGCCTAGATCGGGTAAGTGATTGGAATAGGAGGTGAAAGGAAGGTAATACGTTTTCTGATTGTTCATGGTCAGCGTATTGAATTTGAACCAGTCACATATTCGCTTCAAGTTGTGTTCTGCTATTGGTTTCAGATCTGCCCAGGTATCCCCTTTATAGATAATAGCCATGTCATCTGCGAAGCTGATGAGTTTACCTCCAGATCCAAATGTCATTAGGCTGTTTACATAAAGTGTGAATAATAGTGGCCCGAGTACCGTCCCCTGTGGAACACCGTAAGTGACGGTTTTCGAGTCACTTCTAGTCCCATCAATCTCAACTATTTGTTTGCGGTTTGACAGATAATCTTTCAGTAGATTGTAGGTTGGACCTCTTATACCATAGGAGTAGATTTTTTGTAGTAAACGTTGATGGCACACGGTATCAAAGGCCTTTGACAGATCCACGAAAATGCATATAAGTGGTTGTTTTTTATCCAGCGCCTTATATATATCCGATGTAAGATTTAATATGGCATCTTCTGTACTACGACCTTCTCTAAATCCAAATTGATTATTAGATAGTATTTCAAATTTTTCCAGAAATTCATATATTCTTTTCTTCATAAGTTTTTCAAAAATTTTAGAAAACACAGACAGTAAGGAGATTGGACGGTAATTCTCTATTTTTTCTCTACTTCCGTTTTTGTGCAGGGGTTTGATGATTCCTAGTTTGAGACAATCTGGAAATTTACCTAGTTCAAAACATTTATTAATTATAAAATTCAGAGGAACAGCTATTTGATTACTCAGTTGTTTGATTGTTTCAGATCTAATTAGATCCCATCCAGGTGATTTTTTGGGTTTTAGGTCATTGATGACGTCCATGATTTCTTTTTCATTTGTTGGTTTCAAGTATATACTATTTTCAATGTTATCAATATTGTCTGTGAAATTAGTAGGTTTGATTATTTCTTTTGCATATTTCTCTCCTAGTTCACTGTAATGAATGTTAAATTGATCCACGATTTCCTTTTTAGATTTTATGATTTTTCCATTAATTTCTATAGTTTCTATTTTTGTATTTGTTTTTGGTTTAGGACAGATGTCATTAATAGCATTCCATAAGCCGCTGGATGTGTTCGGACTCTTTTCTATGATTTTGTTCATATATTGTTTCTTTGCTGTGTTTGTAGTTTGTCTAAGATTGTTTTTGAGGGTTCGGTACCTTTCCTTCAGCCTAATATTATGAGGATCTGAACGTAATTGAATGTACATATTATTTTTTTCATTGGCTTTTTTCAATATTTCCGGTGTTATCCAGGCTTTTTTTACTTTGTTATTTTTAATTTTTATAGTTTTTGTATGTTTTTGTATATATCGTTTTAAAGTCTGTATGAGTGTGTCCATCATTTCATTTACGTCTTGTGTATTGTATATATCAGTCCAGTTTTCATTACTGATGTCGGTTCTTAAAGAATTATAATTAGTGTACTTTTTATATTTATTTTGTTCGTGGTCATTGATTGTGTTTTTGCTGCAGTTGTACTCCAAGGAAATGGGAAAGTGGTCAGTAAATAGTTGGATTGATGCGACAAATCGCATGTAATTCAATGGAAAATTGGCACAATCTCAACTGGAAGAGGGGGCCTTTCATCGTCGTCGTCTCTCAGCTCTCGACGACGTAGAAACTCGAGCCGGTATATGGGGCGAGGTTGGGGGGTGATGGCGGCGGCGGCAGCGGAGAAATAAACCGATGCCAAACGGTGCAGAGAGATCAGTCAGTCAACATGTTTGGTGCAGTGAACAACGTCGTTGTCGAGTCTTCTGAAGAGTCCTCTGGTTACGAGTCGGCGTCAGTGGCGTCGGCGGCGTCAGCTTCATCATCATCATTATCATCATCATCATCATCATCATCATCATCATCATCATCATCATCGGACCGAGAGTGGGCAGATCGAATGGCAGATTTAGATCGAATATGTGACATGTACAAGGAGGCCATTAAAGCGGAACGTTTCTTCGCGTGCAACGCCACCTACGAGTTTCGCAACACCGACGTTTTGAGCTTGCAATGCGGCATAAGTTTTGCTCGGAGTTTCGTGCCTGCAGTGAAGCTCGTGTGTAAGGTCCAATACACCATATGCTCCAGCCTGTCCTTCAGCATATTTGAATGGGGCCAATTCGTGGGGGCCATTAATCAGTTGCTTCACACTAGCCGAAATGGCCCGAATGCAGCAGCCAAGACTATCCGAATCAAACTCGACTGGGACGATGTTATGGATTTGGAATTACACACGTATGCAGAGAGTCAACAAGTGCGAGTTTCCAAGAATGATACCTACTTCTATCTGACGGAAGCGGATGTTCAAGAAATCCTACATCTAGATGCTACTGTGATGGCGACAAGATTTGAATATCTATTGAATATGAACTTCAGTCAATATTATCACGATTTATTAAGCAATGCAAAAACTCTAGCTAAAAAAAATGGTTTGTCATTTGATGAGGCTATAAACTTGTGTACTATATCATCAAAAGATGATAAACATCTATGTTTTCGTGAACACCGATGCTATTTGCCGGATAAAGTAATGTTTTGATTACGAAACGAAATAAATGTATATATTGAGAGCAGAGTTGGCGTTTTAATTCAGTATGCAGTGTGCAGTGTGTCTGTGTTTATGCCGAGTGAGAGAGAGAGATGCAGCAGTACGAAACAAGACTCGACTCGTATCAAAGCTGGACTTCGACATTTTCTGCAAGTAAGTTAGCCGAAGCAGGCTTTACGTATACCGGTTCGGAAGATGTAGTTGCATGTCTTTCGTGCCAAGTAGAAGGGTTCAGATGGCTGCCCAATGACGATCCTATGGCTGTCCATCGTCGATGGAGCCCCCATTGTGATTTCGTTCGTAGTTATTACTCTGAGCACAGACACAGACTGACGACAGATGGCGCTGATGTCCCTCCAGAACCAAGAGTGTAAGATGTCATTAGCAGAGTGACAGATGACACATGGATGACACCGCCACCACCACCACCGACAGATGGCGCTGATGTTGCTCCAGAAGAACGACAAGTGAAAGGTGACATGAGCAGCAAAGTGACCACAGATGTCACAAACATAGACTCACAGAACACGGTGATGATGTGTCGTGTATGTCTTGTGAATGAACTAAATGTATTGTTTATGCCATGTAGACACTTGGCGTGCTGCTCACAGTGCGCCATCAGGTGCAACACATGCGTAGTTTGTAGATCACCCATCAATACGTTTATGAAAATATATATATTTTATAATATTTTAGATTTTAATTTTGCTACTCGAAAATACCCTTCCCCATTTTTTTTTGCTTCAAAAAACATGCTAATTTTTATGTAAAAAAGTATCACATTTTTGATTGAATTATTCTTCCAATTTTGGAGCAAAAACGTGCTCTTTTTTGATGCAAAAAAGTGACACTTTTTTCGATAAAAAGAATCATCCAAAATTGACATGGTGGAAGGATTTCAGTAAAGCATTTTCAGTGAATTTTGAGTCACTCAGCATTCACTCAGCTTTCACTCAGCATTCACTCAGCTTTTTCCACCATGTCAATTTTCGGTCATTTTTTTTATCAAAAAAATTGCCATTTTCCCATAAGAATACATGTATTTTTGAATGAAAAAAAGTGAAACCTTTATTGACATGGTGGTAAAAGCTGAGTGAAGCATTTTCAGTGAAAGCTGAGTGGCTGAGTGAATCACTCAGCTTTCACTCAGCTTTTTCCACCATGTCAATAAAAGTGTTACTTTTTTGCATGAAAAAGTGACACTTTATTTGCAGAAAAAAGTGGCACTTTTTCGTATAAAAAAATGATACCTTTTTGCGCAAAAAAGTAACCCTTTTTTGATGCAAAAGTGATCTCTAAAAATATGTGGGATTTTGAATGGGAGATTGGAAGGGTGAAACTAAATATAATAATATCCAGACACGGATTACATATTGATTTTATTCAATCATAAATATAAAACATTATCGACTATTATTTGATTAATAATATATGTAGTGTGTGTGTGTGGAAAGAAACAAACAAGAGCACAATTTCGTGTATTTTTCTTGAAATTTTGTGTGTGTGTGTTTGGCAATCTCATTCATCGAATTCTGAATCATCATCTCCTGAGCCTATGAAGCGTTTATATGTGAGATCTAATCCGTAGGGCTCACCACCACCACGCAGATGTAGGTCACAGTAGCATTGGCTGCTCGTTTTCAAAGTGAACAGTACTTCATCAAATCTGTTGTGACACCAAAATTTGCAACATTGATATATATTATCCATGTGCTTTACACCGAACACCATATGTTGATGGTCTCTGATGCTGTGAACCGGATGGTTTTGCATAGCCCTTCTGAATGCTTTATAGCAAGTGCGGCAAAATCGTAAATTATATTTTGGAATACGATATGCATTCGCCCACACACAGTATTGGTCTTCGTGCAAATGACCCTCCCAGTCTTGATTTTTGAGAGCTTCACACCTATCTTCAAAGCTGATTTCTCTCGTGTACTCTAAGTGACTCAAATAATTGAAATTTCGTTTGACGCTCTGAGGTGCTTATAGATTTGTACCCATTTTTCATCGGTAAACATTTTCAAAATTTGATCAGTGAGCGTCCATGGTAGAGGTGAGACCTCGATGAATTCAACTATTGATGATGAACATCTGACTACTTGCAGACAGCATAAATTTTTCAAAGTGTCTACTATGGTGGTGGTGTGTGTGTGTGCGTGTGTGGGTATGTGCTCTCTGAAAAACCATTTAAATTCTATTAAATATCTAACTGACTGTAATGACCCCACGGCAGAGTGTCGTGAGAGCCGACAATCAAACAGCGCTTGTCGTCGTGGGAGTTGAGAGCGATCCTTGTTTGCTCTACACTAAAAACTGTGTGTGAAAAGGATCGAATACAGTGTTGCGAAGATATTTTTTCCACATTGTTTTTCAGACATTCCACATAATCTTCAAAAGTGATGTGATTTTCGACAACGCTGTATTAGACCCCTTTGGATTTTTTTACGGTTTTTCCACCTTGTATCTTATAGGTGTACAACTTTGATCGAAGCCCCACGAAATCTGTCATGATACGACCATTGGCTTCGTCCTTCATCTAGCCGGGTACTTTTTTATTTTCGAGGGGGATGTCAAATGGGTTGTCGCTTGGGTAGTCGCTCGTATCGAATTATTCAATGTGACTGCTAATCAAATCCCGATAAATATCATCGCACTTAATTTCATAAATGAGCGAATCAGTATCCGTATACATCAATTTGCACTGATCGTGCGTGTACTTTTCAATCATGAAGCCGTAATGGAAATCGTACACGCATACCTTGGAAATATCGAGAATCGACATTCCTATGTACGAAGGCTTATTCAATAACAATTCCGTCTTTGCCATCTCGATAGCGACGAGGCTCTCGTCGAAAATGGTGCGACTCCTGAAATTTGGACTGGCAATCAGATTTTTTGCGCCATATCGTCCCCCCCACTTGGAGACCATTTTCACCACACGGTGCTTCCGTATGTTTTCCATGGTTTTCCCGAAGACTGCGTTATTGGCTAGTTTGTAGTTATTTTTGCCAAAAGTAGTTTATGCTTGAGAGCGTAATTTCGTATTTAATTCAATGTAGGGACGCAGCCACGCCGACTGATTGAATTGCAACACCTTGTGGATTTTCCTGAGTACAAGGCCGTGTTTGAGTGCTTGTTTCAACACCCTGTAGTGCACAACATATTTTTCCTTGTTGTACAGCGTGGCCATCAATTTTGGTAATTTCGAGCCTGGCGGTGTACGGTGCTCGGCACACAAGGGTAAATCTTTGTGTTTGTCATGCAGATGTTCGGGGTACTCCAAATCGACTTCGAGAATGTAGCCGATGTAGAGATTATTCACGTCGAGATATAGCAAATAGGTCGACGGTTTGGAGGCGTCATACCTTTCACCCATGTGCTTGTTATTGGCCGAGGAGAATCTGTTGCAGCACTGACTGATGCCGCCACGAACTCCTCGCTCGACAAAGAGAAGCATGTCGACGTCTTTCAGTATCTGCAATTTGCACTGGGTGTACTTCATCATACAGGACCACGTATATCCCGGGAGGGTGTAATACCACGCAGGATCCAACCCATACGTCTCGTGGCCGATATTTCGAAACTTTTCGAAAATATCCGCCAAGAGCAATATGTCGGTTTTCATGTATCGGTCAGAGTACTCGCCCAGTGTTTTCAAGTTGAACGACCGCCACACGTTCTGGGCATGCTCGTATTCGGCATCGGTGATGTCACAATCGTTCAACTTCTAGAACTGATCGCGCGCCGGCAAACCTGGGCATTCCAATTTCTCCATCGAATCGATGAAATCGTATGGGAATACCCCTTTTCGAGTGAGTAACTCGTACCGGTCGGCATCGAAATGGGCAAATTCGCGCCTTGAAATCTTCAAGTCAGGGATGGTCAGTGTTTGCACCAAATGCTCCAAGCTCATGCCCATGAAGCGAAAAGAGTCAATGAATCGAAATTTAATGTCAGTGTTGCCGTCGTACTGGGTGAAAGAAATGTATTTTTCTTTGTTGATAGGCAACAGGCTGACTCGACCCCTTTTTGCTATATCTCGAATAATGAAATGACTGTCGTATCCGGATAAATTGTGGAAAATGATTGGCACAAAGAACGACTTTTTGTAGTTTAAATTGCAATGCGCATGCGCATATCCACGGAACGCTCCCGTGTAGTCGTTTGTCGTCAGTTTTCCAAGGTTTTTCGCAGATGTGGCAACATGGCGCTGTCGCTCTATCTGGAAGTGAGACGATCATAGGGACAATATCCAAAGTTTTGGCTTCCACAAATTTGGCTATGGCCCCCATTCTCTCCGCAAACCAATCCATCGAGTCGAGGCCCCGATGACTATCATAAAATGACAAAGTATCTTCATATGCACACTTGAAATAAAATCCAGCGCTGAAAGGAATGTGTTTTTGGTACTTTGTCGTATGTGAGGTGCATTCTTCGTCATTAAACTGTTCCAAAATCGACTCAAAATCCGCGTAAATTACAAAGGGCACTATTTCTTTATGTACAGAATCCCGAAATTCTACATGATCATACGAAGGAAATGAAATTTTGCTCTCGTTTAATTTTTGACAATCAACAGTATGACTGTTAAGTTTCTCCTCACTCGTAAAATAATTTAAACACCTGTCGCAAATGAATGTTTTATGTCCATTTTTACTGAGTTGGTGACTGAGTAGGTGAGATAAATCCTTTATCCAAACATAATGAAATTTTATGTCATCGCCGACGGCATCATCGGCGTCGGCGATTTCCAGTGGTGGTGCCTCGTAATCATTTAATTTCGGGTGATATTCATTTTGAATGAGGAGAAGATTGACATGTTTGTCTAATTTTAGTTTCGTGAGTCGGCTCGGAACAGTAACAAAAAATGCCTCCTTGTTCGCCTGCTGCTGAATCAATTTCAAGGTGTACACATTCACAGATATGTTGTTCAATCGCTCAAATTTGGTAATTTGTTTTAATTTCATAGGAAAGTCGATTCCATCCAAGTTCAGTACATTTGAATAGTGAGGGTATGATGATGTTCTAGCACAATTTTTACCCGATTCAACAGGGTACAAGGCCGAAACGACGGCCCAAGCGAAACACGCATCATCTTCATTTTTCATATTAATGCAAGCTTTTTTATTCGCAATAGATTTTGGCAGCTCGATGAAAGACGAACCGTTTCCCACGTCCGATTTATTCGTATTGATTTCCAAACTAACAATTTTCTGAAGACTCCAGCCACTTTCTTTGTCCGCGAATTCCGACAGTTTGTTTTGAATTTGATCGATGACATTTTCTAGGAACCACTTTTTAAAGTTGTATCCCTATCGATAACAACGTTTTTAGTGTTGAAATATTTATAGTCGCTTATTATTTGTTCTTGATTCAAGGAATTTTTCACGAATTTACCACAAAATGTCGCATTGACTTGATGCTTGGATGTTTTTTCAATAAATTTTGAATTCTGCTTTTGAATAGAATGAATGCATCACCAAAAAATTGCCCAATATCTCTATGTTTCAAATTTATATTTATACCGGTGCGTAAACGCGAAGAAAATGCCGATTTCAAGTCCTCCCACTTTACTCGAGATGTTAATTTTGATTTGACTCCTTCTCCCACCACCACGTCGACGCCTGGCTGTTGTTGACCTGACATTTTGATTGAATTTCGTATAATTTTCAAGTGTCCGCATAAAGTTTATAATTTTCTCAGAGAGCCTATGCAATCCACTGCCGCGATCGCACTATTGATCAGGCGGGCGGTGTACTTGCAATGGGCCAGCCAATATTTGCGTTCTTCATCAGTACAACCCTTTTTGAGGATTTTTTTGGCCTTACGCAACTTGGCTACCATCTCCATACTGTGTGCAACAATAGCGTCAGATGACATGATGATGATGATGATGATGATGATGATGATTATTCAACAGACACACAAAATTTCAAATGAAAATACAAGAAACTCACTCTTTGTTTCCAACGGCGGCGGCGGCGTCAGCGTCTCCAGGCTTTAGCGATCTCAAACAGCTGCTGCGGATGATTTTGATTGGCAATTTTCTGCTCGCCCCTGTGGATGAGCATATGCTGGGACTCGGTTAATTTGTCGAGGATGGGTTTGAATGCAGCAGTCACTCGATTTGGCAGGAATACTTTATACTTCTCCAACTCCACTAGGATGGACTCTCCAAATTTGGTTGTTTTCGCTTCAGCGCCGAGGATCAGATGGGGTTCGTCCTTCGGTAGCTCAGACAACTTCCGCAGTTTCTTCCTGCAAGTCTACGAAATCTTGTTAATTTCGTCGAGAAGATGAGATATCTGCGAAATTATTTGAAAAATGAAAAAAAATTCATACACGCTGTATTATAACTCTCACTCACTCACTCAAAATTAAATAATGAGACACTCTGTATGAGACGAAAAACAAATATGACAAATGAACTTTTCTGATTTTTTTTTTAAAGAAACACAACAAAAAGTGAATCAAAAGAAATAGGCACACTTGAAACAATCGCGAAAAATAAAAAAAGAGTAACTACTACTACTACTGACCTTTGCAAATCACGAATTAAATGGCACTCACAATAAAAAACAATGCACTTGTATAGAAAAAGAGCGAGAGACAGATGAGCGGCAGAGAGGCACTTGTTGTTGCTTCGAACGCAGATAATGAAATGAAGCAGGCTCGCTGTGGACGTACGTATTAACTCTCTGTGTCACGTGACCCACGCCGTCCACCTCCACGCCGAGTTCGCGTAACCCACGCTGCAAATGTATGCAACGGTCGATCTGGGGAAAACCCAAATTGCGCAATAACAAAAACAACTCCAAGGTCAATTTAGCTCGAGCAGCGTAAACAGATACCGGATGTGCGATTAAATCTGAAAAACAAATTCAAGGTCAAAAATGGATCATCGTCGTTTTTACTGAGAATTTCGTTCAACTTGAGAGAGCAGACAGTAAACATTCAAGATACATGCTTTATCGCTATTTCACGGCGGCGGAGACGTATTTTTTTTCTTTTGGAATTTCATTCGAGAGCGAGTGAATTAATAATAAGTCGTCCATCATAATTTTCTGTTGTGTGTGTGTTCTAAGACAGTAGACATTTTTCATATTTATTTTTTTTTGTTTTGTCAATTAAGGTGGCAGCGGCCATGTTTTTTTCTCTTTCAGCTAATTGCTCTCAGCGAATCACGTGAGGGAAAGTTTTTTCATAACTTCCGCCATCGCGCCATGTTTTTTTGCCTTCCGCTCCATCGCCGCCATGTTTTTTTGCCTTCCGCTTCATCGCCGCCATGTTTTTTGCCTTCCGCTCCATCGCCGCCCTGTTTTTTTGCCTTCCGCTCCATCGCCGCCATGTTTTTTGCGTTCCGCTCCATCGCCGCCATGTTTTTTGCCTTCCGCTCCTTCGCCGCCCCTTCCGCTCCATCGCCGCCATGTTTTTTTGCCTTCCGCTGCATCGCCGCCATGTTTTTTTGCCTTCCGCTGCATCGCTGCCATGTTTTTTGCAGAAAAGACGCGCGCCACTTAGGGTGAAACGTTTTGAATCCCCCCACCCCGAAACTCTTCTGCGAACACGTCATCTTCTTCAGCACCAACCCTCCACCAAAGGCAAGAACTCGATGGACGCGGCCATCGAGAGATTCACCGTGTGGAGCAATGCCGATTCTGGGACACTTTTCGGTCCCAGCTTCGGCATTGTTTATCTACTGCGAAGATGTTGAAGACACCATCTTGGCAGGCCATTATGAATCCCTCGGTTTGGATTCGTCCGTTCAGAGTCGAATACAAGACTGAGTTCATCGGCTGCATGGGGAGAAATGCTACAATCCCTGCTTTTTCGTGATCGCATACCAAGCAGAGAAGGGAATTTGAACTCCTCATGGCTTTACAGGCTCAATCCAGTACCATTCTGTTGTGTAGACAATCCAAACTCATAAGTCCATGGCCTCCCTGTTGTCTGGGGAAGTATAACCGTAGAACGGATGATTTAATATGCTTCATTTTGCGAGTTTTCAAGTCGAGTTGTCGCAGCTCTTCCTTTGCCCATTTCATTACGTAGGTATACGTCTCTCTGGCATCCAGCTGATATAGGTCGTTTCCGTCTACGAGTTGAACGTCCTTTCGGTATTCCTCGCATCTTCTTCTGAGATGAACCGTGGCACATTTTTCGATCCCAAACCCCATTCCGATAGCATGCGTGTACTCTTGCACCACCCTTAAGGACTAATGAAAATCCTTTTCTCCGGAGTCATATAATTTGAGGTAATCCATGTGAAAAAGATGGGTGACCTTATGGTTCCGGTTGCTGGAGGTGCCGCAGCTGTATCCGCGGGTTTTCCGTAGTGCAAAGGACAATGGCAGTAGTAAGATGCAGAAGAGGGCTGAGGGAGTCTTCTTCAAACACACCCTTCTAAAGATAACCTGCTCTGTTTGGAGTTTGACTTGACCAGATATTTTGGTGAAGCGAGTTTTCCAAAGTGGCATCAGCTGTTCAATGTACTAGTTGATCGGGTACCGCAAAGCAACTGAGCAAATGCATGATGAGCTCATGCGATGCTGTATCAAATGCCTTGCGATAATCGATCCAGGCCATTGAAAGGTTATGCTTATACTGCACGGAGTCCTGTGTGATACATCTGTCGATCAGCAGGTTCTCCTTGCAGCTAGTGCCCCCTTCTTTGGTCCTCTTTGCTCATATATCCATCCATACACCGGATCAACTGTGGAGAGTATTCGCATGTATAGGATGCGGGTAAATATCTTATAACATGCGTTCAAGCATGTTATCGGTTTGTAGTTCTTCGGATCAGACAAATCTCTGTTTTTGGGAATTAGCACGGTGTGCCTCTCGACAAACCAATCCGGAATCTGCTGCCCCCCATCTAGCCATAACTCTTGCTAGGTGTTATCGGATTGCGCAGTTCATTGAGCTCAGGCTGACGAAGCCTCCTACAGAAAGTTTCGAGCTGCGCTAGGGCTACGTTGAGTGGTTGCGGAAACTCATATATGTTCTTCCAAAAGGTTTCCACCCGATCAGCCGCCGGCGGGTTATCCACAACACGTGGAGGCTCTTGGAATAGGCGAGAAGTTGTATTGCGGCACTTCATGTTTTCCGCGATGCTTCTCGTCCATCTCACTAGTGAGTTTTTTTGCAGCCACTAGCCTTTATATCCTATCACGATAATGCTGTTTGATGGTAAACAGCACGCCTCGATTTAGTGTGTGGTGAGCTGGTTTTAAATTTGCAGCAATTCGCCGCACTTCGGGTGTGAAGGGCCTATTGGCTGCCAAGTAGTTCTTCACACACTGGGTATGAGACGCGTGTTGGACCCCTATTATCAGAACCATCATTTTGACAGAATGGTTTGTTGAATCCTGCGGTTTTCAAAGAGTTAGTCTCGATATTTTGTCCTCCTCTTTTCAGACGACGTTCGCTTCGCCAAGAACCGAGAACTCTATGACGAAAATCGTCCTAATTTGAAGGTCAAGAAGGACTACATTAGGCTTATTCGCTTGTTTTTGCCTGAGGGTGGGGAATGAGTAGTTCCAATAGATTCGGCACCTATCATTCTCCACAACAACGGACTCAATATCCCCCGGAGTATAAGGCAAGACCGGTGTCTTGTCAATACTGTACGAGTGTCGTAGATGGTAGAACGACACGCTCTTCATCAAGTGTCAGGGACCTCTATACCTATCACACGACTACGGTAGACGAGGGTGCTATTATTATTATCATTATAATGAAGAATAAGACACCCTGAGAGATGCTGTAGTTACGATAAAATAATTTTTAACAGATGATTCATAAAATGAATGCTTTATGTTCCTCCAGAAATTTAGAATTCAGACACTTCGATTAGAAAGTACCATAAATATCATATAAGAAATAATGATTTATGATTTCTTGGGGACATAATGAATCTATGAGAATGATCATGATTAAACACAAATACTGAAATACAAAGCAAGTGGTTTACACTTCATGCCTTTTATGACTGTTCTGTGTTTCCGGAATTTTCGTGAATACTGCAAACCGGACAAAACGAAATTCAAAGGAAATCCTCATCAGCTACAATTTTGAGAATCATGTCATTTGGGTACCTAATCATGCATTATCGCTACAGAAAAATTATAAACCGAAGTTGGAAAATCTTGTGGGACTATATAGAATAAAAGTCCCGAGTTGATGAGAAAACATTGAAATAAAAATCAACTAAAGCTTTTCCGTTAGTGACCAACGTTCCACCCACAACTAGTGGTTGCGAATGAAAATTTGAACCTTGTATACGTTACTTGTTTTGAACAATAGGAAGAGAGTTCAGAGTAGAAAAGTGGAGAGGAATGTAAGGTTCATGAGGTTTCCATCACGAAATAAGCACTTTTCGAAAACAAAAGCACCCGGCATTATCGGCGGAGTTAGGGGAAATATGTCGAATGTGAGCAACTTTGGAAGTAAAAGGCGGCGTACTTGTTGCTATAAGGGATCTAAGAAATTTTTCGGATAAGGGTTGTTCGAGGGTATATACGGTAAGACTGTTGTAGGACTGTTATCGAGTAATGTAATATGAATACAATATTGTGATCAGAATGGTAGTTTATTAACAATTCAAACCTAGCAATAAGTGAGGAAATATTTCATCGAAAATATGTCTGCTAATTTTAGATAATTTTTTTGTATTTGAGACAGAGGTATAGCTCATTTATATCCGTTTCTGACTCTTGGATTCTTCACAAATGAGAAAAACAATTACGAATATGAAAAAAGAATAAGGATTTTTCGAAAGATCCGCTGAAATGTGTTTGCCCAGTGTCGTAGTAAACAAAAGTTACAAAGGTATGGTTCTTCATATAAGTGAGTCATAAGAGTAGCTCAGATCTTCAGATTTTGAGAATATTACTGATGATGTGCACTGAGATCGGAACAACTTGAAACTTCATGAATAAAAACATACATGATTATCAGTACAATGAAATGATTTTCTGTATGTACTCTGTACAAACTAAATCGTTTATAGTGAGTACATATGAAAGTAACACTTGAAGATCACTAATGCATATTGAAAAACAAAAACAGTACCCAACCAAAGTCTTCATAACCGTGTATGCAAACACAAACCATGATTACAATTACACAACATTCATCAAGGTAAAACAATGAAAATTTACTAAGTACATGTCAAGGTCAAAGGCACGTAATGGCATATATATATCATACATACAATTGGAGGTCACTGATGACATCAATGTGGTGGGGGGAGTCCCACAATCGTCTCAAATATCCTCTTCCCTCTAACCTATTCCCACAGTGCCATTGGCATTCAGCTGTGATCCCCCACCCCATTCAAGTAGTCTTCAGTTTAGGTGCCCGACTAGCAACACCTTGTGGCCTGTGTTACACAGATTTTCCAAATTGGACTTACACAGTCTTTCTGGACTAGTTATAGACTGCGAATACGTAGGTCCCATCAGCGAGTTCATATGCTCGATTGTGCTTTGCTGAGTTGGGAGCTGCGTAAACGCAATATCATCCTTGACAATGATGGCCACCCCTCCCCCCTCACTGCCTGAGGGTGGTCAGCCTTGACAGTGGGAAAGCCCCTCAAGCGGAATCTATGGTCTGGCCTAAGCCATGAACATCAGCTCTATGTTATGCCTTTCAATAAAGTCAATAATAAGTGTGAAGGTGCCTATGCTGTGGTAATTGAGGAGGAGTATAAGGAACAGAAGGGGATCCAGGATTATTCTGTTTCCTGTTCCTGTTTCCTGTTGGGGGGTCGCTTGACCCCTGACCTTTCCGCTTTCCTTGACTTTGGGAGGAGGAACCGGAACGTATTGCTTTTATTCTTTCTGTGGAGGCTTCGTGTTCCTATCCTCGAGAAACTCTAACCTGTTATACTGGGCATTCAATGCTGTTGGCGGGGTGGACTCCCTGGCAGTTACCACAAGTAGCGAGCATGTCTCTCCGGTTTTCGTGCATATATATACGTTTAGTGCCTTCCAGCACATTTCAGACACCTGACCTCTCTGGCACAATTTGATGTCGCGTGCCCCGACAGTACCCGGCGTATCCGCTACAGCTGCCTCCCGATATTTTCATATTATTTATGCAATTTCATCAATCACCATCATTGTCAAGAAATTTAGTATAGTCAAACGGAGTAGTATAAGTTTTTCACAAATGTCGGGATGGAGTCGACGCCAGCAAGGTCGTACAGACGAATGTACATATAAGTTCAAGTTCTTCCGCTAAAGTTGTCTTCCTTTATTTTTATATTATTCAAGCAATTCACGTATGTTTTTATTTATGAAGTTTCAATTTGTTCCGATCTCAGTGCACATCATCGCTAATATTCTCAAAATCTGAAGATCTAATCCACTCTTATTACTCACTTATATGAAGAACCATACCATACCTTTGTAACTTTTGTTTACTACGACACTGAGCAAACACATTTCAGCGGGTCTTTCGAAAAATCCTTATTATTTTTTCATATTCATAATTGTTTTTCTCATTTGTGAAGAATCCAAGAGTCAGAAACGGATATAAATGAGCTATACCTCTGTCTCCAATACAAAAAATTTTCAGACATATTTTCGATAAAATGTTTCCTCACTTATTGCTAGGTTTGAATTTGTTAATAAACTACCATTCTGATCACAATATTGTATTCATATTACTTTACTCGACATTATCTTCCTACAACAGTCTTACCGTATATACCCTCGTACAACCCTTATCCGGAAAATTTCTTAGATCCCTTATAGCACAACAAGTACGCCGCCTTTTACTTCCAAAGTTGCTCACATTCGACATATTTCCCCTATCTCCGCCGATAATGCCGGGTGTTTTTGTTCTTGAAAAGTGCTTGTTTCCTGATGGAAACCTCATGAACATTACATTCCTCTCCACTTTTCTACTCTGAACTCTCTTCCTATTGTTCAAAACAAGTAAGTAACGTATACAAGGTTCAAATTTTCATTCGCAACCACTATTTGTGGGTGGAACGTTGGTTACTAACGGAAAAGCTTTATTTGACTTTTATTTCAATGTTTTCTCATCAACTCGGGACTTTTATCCTATGTAGTCCCACAAGATTTTCCAACTTCGGTTTTTAATTTTTCTGTAGTGATAATGCATGATTAGGTACCCAAATGACATGATTCTCAAAATTGTAGTTGATGAGGATTTCCTTTGAATTTCGCTTTGTCCGGTTTGCAGTATTCACGAAAATTCCGGAAACATAGAACAGTCATAATAGGCATGAAGTGTAAACCACTTGCTTTGTATTTTAGTATTTGTTTTTAGTCATGATCATTCTCATAGATTCATTATGTCCTCAAGATATCAAAAGTCATTATTTCTTATATGATATTTATGGTACTTTCTAATCGAAGTGTCTGAATGCTACATTTCTGGAGGAACATTCATTTTATGAATCATTTGTTAAAAATAATTCTATCGTAACTACAACATCTTTCAGGGTGTCTTATTCTTTATTATAATGATAATAATAATAACACCCTCGTCTCCCGTAGTCGTGTGATAAGTATAGAGGTCCCTGACACTTGATGAAGAGCGTGTCGTGCTACCATCTACGACACTCGTACAGTATTGACGAGACACCGGTCTTGCCTTATGCTCCGGGGGATATTGAGTCCGTTGTTGTGGAGAATGATAGGTGCTGAATCTATTGGAACCACTCATTCCCCACCCTCAGGCAAAAACAAGCGAATAAGCCTAATGTAGTCCTTCTAGACCTTCAAAGTAGGACTATTTTCATCATAGAGTTCTCGGTTCTTGGCGAAACGAACGTCGTCCGACGAGAGGAGGAAAAACGGACAAAATATCGAGACTAACTCTTTGAAAACCGCAGGATTCATCAAACCATTCTGTCAAAATGGTGGTTCTGAAGTTAATAGTTAAAAGTTCATTGTAGCTATCCTCATCCATCCTCAAATAATTTTTCCAATCGAGAGGCTCTAGCTTTAACTCATTTAGGAGATTTATATGAGAATATTTACTTCTTTTCAACAACCATTCTTTCACCCATCTTGAACGTTGTCTTTTACATTTTTTCTTTTGTAGTACCAATGTAATTCCAAGTAAACACCAAACACGTTTCGATACCATATTGATTCTTCTTTGTATATGAAATACAAAACTTATTTTTCTGAGATTTTACGGTTCGACAAGAACTGTGCCGTAACCACGTACGATTAAACTGTCTAATGATTTCCGCAGGGTTGCCAGCCCGTACGATAATTATCGTTTTGTACGATAATTTGGCCTTCTGTACTATGTACGATAGGGCTACGTACGAAAAGGCCGATTGTACGATAATTTAGGCACAAAGTGAAAATATTTAATTCAAGATTAAAAAATACACATTCGGCATAAAAAACCAGTTTCAAAATTGGAAAATGCACATCATATGATAGGAAAATTAGAAAACGATGAATCTCCAACTGACAAATTACGCTAGATTTTATACTCATCCTCAATTTTAAGGCTTTTTTATGTTTGAATTGATGAACTAACAAGAAAATATATCACAGCATCTTGGAACTCATTGGTTCTGGTTAATGGGTAAAAGGATCTCTGACCATACAAATATCTCACTCTGGATGATATAGTCTTGAGCATTCATTTATTGAGTAAGAATGATATTCAGCATAGGCGAAACATAAACACGTACCATAATGTCAGCCAAAGTCTGATAATTTAGAGTAGCTGGTACGATAGTTAGCTCCTGAAAAGGTGGCAACCTTGCGTATGGGTAAAACTGTCCCGAATTCCGTGTGTGTATTGGCCGCTTAACCGCCACTGGTGGTGTCATGAGCATACTCTGTGACCGTGAGCTAGTGGGCTGGTGTTCCCTAGTTGCGTAGGAAAACTGTGAATTGTTTGTGTTATTATTGAGCCAAACAAAGCTTTCAAGTATGTATGGGAATGCTTCATCTAGTATATATGAAATCGGTGGTTTTACATTTCAACTAAACTTGCCAACCATCGATTGCATCATTGTTTTCTGTTTGTCGTCAGTTTTACTTTGTTTTGCAGCCAAACATATTCTAAAAACTATTTTATTCGCAAATTATCTTTAAAATTTCTAACCACCCAATTGACATTAGTGACTATAATCCCGTATTGCCGGGATGTTCACTCAAGAGTTATTCATAGTGTGAAAATCTTAACGAGAGAAAAAAAAATTACCTAAATCTATAAATACAGGTAAAAACATTCACAATATATTTGAACTCTTTTTTAGATTATGCCTATAACTAATTCACAAGCACAACAATTTGTATTGAAAGAGAAAGAGCGAATGGTGGTAATTTTTTACCACTTTAATCTGTTTAAGAGGTATCGATTTGAACCACAAAAGAAGTGTCATAACTTTTCTTTACTGTATTTTAGAGATTTGCAGATGCACTTAAAATATTTCGAAAAACGGTGTACATCAAAATAAATGAAAATAAACCCATTCCATCATCACACACTGAATCACTCATTGAAAAATGGCATGAACAAGAAAAGCTCCTTTGTGATATGATTATTGTTATTGTTAAAATTGTTATTTGTTGTTGTTATTATTATAAACATTGGTAACAGTTCTGAATCTGAAAGTGATTAAATATATAAATGAGGTGGTCGGTGGCTCAGTGGCTAAGGTAACTAGCAGTAGAACTTTGGCTCGCATCAGACAGACGTTCGAGGCTCCGGTACGGAACCTTTTTTCTCAAGTACATGGATCTCTTTAGGTCGCCACATGCCTTGAGGCCCGTATTTGAGTTGAGGGTGGCCCCCGAAGAACGAAACGTTTTATCGAAAATCAAAGCACAGCACATCGAAACAAATTTGAAACACAGAAATAAGTTTTCTGAACACATTTCCATATTCCTAAAAATAGAGGTGCCAGCGCAAAGGCAAGAAAATGAGCCATTTCAGTTTTCCTCGTATATTTTAAAAACGGTTCGTGATATTTCCGATTGATTCGGAAACATCATTTCATCGTTCTCTAAAGTAGGCAACTTTTGTCTAATTTAACCAACTTCCTGTCATTTACCGTTTTCGAGATACTTATAGTGGTACGACATAAAAAATACGGCCTATATATCATCGATAGAAATACTCTTCAATACTGTAAATATAACCGTTAATCAAAAATTTTTTGAGCTCCGTTTTGAACAGATTTTCCCTTTCTAGATTTTTAAAATCATCAGGTAATTTATTATAATATTATAAGATGGAGAATTTGCATACTGACAAGTTGAATGTTCCTGAAGCCGTATCAACTCACCGTGTCTAGTAGGATACAATTTCGATTGTGATTCTGTATTTGTTTTTTGAACAACAGAATACATTTGTATATATAGATACTAAGTACGCACATGACTTTATTCCCGTTTACCCGTGTGCCGTCTTCTACCCGCACAGGCTATGAGTGTTGATGAGGGAGTATTATTGTAATTATTATTATTTTTTCTCCTGATGTAGGCATTATTGTCATTGAGTTCTCTATAATATTCCACTGTGGTTTCTGGGATTTGCATTTTTTAAATTTTTGTGCCGATGCGTTCCCGATATTTGAAAAGAATTTCTAGAATGAAGGTCAGGTAGCCGAGTGGTTAGAATCAATGCTTTTCAATCATTCTGGTTTGCTGGTCGTTGGTTCAATCCCAGTGATTTCAATTCAATTTTCTTGATGGCGTGAGAAAGTGCTAGGAATCGCACGTTGAAAGGTAAGACCTCGTTAATCCTTGGCTCGCTTCCTGGTGCCGTCGTATGTGAGGATGTGTGAATATGCCATCTGGTATTCTATTATTATAGCACTTGCGATAAAAGAATTAATTTTAATGAAACAAGCAACCTTTTCGTTTTGGCAACTTGTGGATGACCATATTTAGATCTGATGCCTTTTCATTGTCATAGATGTATCTATTAGTGGTAGAAAAAACAAAACAAGAAATCTTCGGTATCATCATCTACCCCATAAGCTATTCGTTTCAGTGAATTGTGTATGGCCATATTTAAATCTTATACGTTTTCAATGTCTTGGGTGAATTAATAGTATTAATTATTAAATAAAATAAAATTATTATGATTATTACAAACTATTTCTCCTTTTTTATTTCGATATCTACTGCCTGGAGTCCTGGAACTTAATGAAACCAGCAATCTTCGATAACATCATCTAACATGTTGGTTTTTTATCTCAGTTACCTGTTGAGGTAAATTTTGTGTTTGATGTTTTTTCAACGTTTCGAAAGAATCATGGTGAGAGAAAATAAAATACTTATCTTAATTATAAACTGTTCCCTTTTCCTTTCGTTGTCTACACCCTGGAGCCTTGAAACACGCCAACATAGCATGAGCTTGCTCTGATTTCAATGTAGCTGCATCAACCCCCTTCGGGATGATTTTTACATCCAACTCAAACCACCCAACCCTTAACTGACGAGTACAATAAGGATTTGTCAATTGTGCTCCATCACCGCGCTCTATTTGCCTGTACGATGCTCCAACGCTTGCTGTGATCCATTCCGCGTATCAAGGAAATGAAAAATGTATGTTTGCCATTAGAGTCTCATTTCAAAGTATTAATAGGATCGGTTCGGTCGGTTTCAGAGGCTTTTTATTCAGCTTGATAATGAGTCTATCTGCTCTTTGGTTTGTTATTTTTCCTTTTTTAAAGCAGTGGACATTTTTGTGCTACTGGATTTTTGTACGTTGGCCATTATGGTTTATTTTGAAACATGATGAATGGTAGTCGAAAGGTTCATGGGAAATTGACAACGAAAGAACAACATACTTTATTATTAGTATATTATAGGTATTATGAGTCGAAGCTGATACAAAATTCACTCGAAAAGACCGTGTTCGACGATCATTATATATTGAATGCAATATCTACTACGAAAACGATGGATCCAGGTGGGGAAATTTGGGAGTCACGACAATAAATTCACATTTTCAATATTTATATTAATAATGCCATGAAAAACTCTCTAAAGATGTTAGGTTATATTTTTATAATTCCATTTATATATATTTCTCACAAACTCTGCATGATTTATTCTTAGTGACAATGGAGCGTTACTCCTAGATTAGGTTAGAGAAGGCTTTAGGCAACTGGTCACTTAAGGTAACAAAATAAATTAATGAGAGACACTTACGATTGAGTATTTTTATATTTTCTTAATTTAAAATTCTGAAATTTTGTTTTTCCCAATCCAGGAATGAAACTGAGCAAGCCTCAACTATCTTTTGGGAAAAAACTCCTAATTAAATTTGTGTAAGCTGAACTTACAATAACTACAAAATTGTTCACATGAGAAATGTGAAAGAAACTTGCACAACACAATCAAACTTAAAAATTTATATTGAAAATTTCAAGTAAACTATTATTTCAATATACAAACATCAAAATATTCACAGTCTTGTTAAATTCAACAGTAACTAAAAATTCAAAAAAATGCGATTCCTGATGAAGAATTGAGAAATATAGATTTTATTATTTGTTAAACAAAATTGTGCATGAGAGCTTTTACTGCAAATATCGATGCAAATACGAATCTCGAATTGGTATCCCTCAACTTGATATTAAAATTAATATTTTGGAATAATGAACACACCTATTGAGTTTGACATTTGTATATACGAATACATGTCAAACTCTATATGTATCGTAATCTCAGATCTAGTTTGAGATGGATCAAGTATATGGATGATATAGTTTGTGTTTTCGATGCGAAAAAACAAAATATAGAATACCTTCAGAATAGTCTGAATTCAGTGAGTATTTGAACAAATAAAAGTCACGGTGGAGATAGAAGTTGATGGTAAGTTGTTATTTTTGGACACATCAGGAATGGAGAACGTGTGGAAAAAGACATTTGTAGGAAACCAACTAACACTGCATCTCTGGAAGATAAACTTCTTGAAAGAAGAACTTCAACAAAATTCGGTAAGCTTCAAGGAAGAACTTCAACAAAGCTTGGGGGGTTTGAAAAAACTTCAACAGAACTCGAATAGTCTGGAAGAGGAACTTCAAAAAAAACTAAATATCAAATAGCTTGAAAGAAGAACTTAAAGAAAGCTTTTAGAAAATTCAGAAGACTTTAAAATAGGACTTTGTTTTGTAGCGAATCGATTAGAAGATAGAATGGGTACTGTCGAGGTAGAGATGAAAAAAGCAAAGGTGCGGATGGCACTCCTTCCACTTCCCAAAACCTTTACAAAGTTTCTTTCAAGGAGAGAGAATGCTGAACGGTACAACATAGGGATGTGATTGGAGATGAGAAATTTAATTTTACTGTCAGAACGTATCCAAGCGCGGTATTGAAGGCGCCAAGCCCACTATTACCACTCTGAAGGCAGCCATCCAGTAAAAGCTGCGAGAAAACATCGGCAGCTAACAAAATGTCGATATTTTCTGGTCTGTCAAAATGCGGGTCTGCTAACTGAATATTCCACGTATGAGGCCAGGTAACACCTGACATTGGAATTGTTGGCAGATCTCCACAAATACGTTGCAAAATAATGGCATCCGTCATAAAGACAGCTTTCTCTGTGTTGAAAGGTCGTAAAAAAATGTTTACTCCTCCAACTCCTCCAAAATTGAAGCGAGACTGCACTGATCCTAGTCCGTTCAGGTTAAGGGTCATTCCTGTTTTGGGTTAACCTAGGAGTGAGGCACTTTTCTGAGTGATAATGAAAATCATGCTCCCTGAATCGAGAATACATCTGTGTTCGGTAGTTTGTGTTACTATCCAATACCTCTATCAGAGCTGTAGATAGCAACACACTTGGATTAGATGTCAAAATTGCTGCTTGTATCGAAGCTGGCACCTGAGCAATCGAAACCCCAGGCGTGGATTGTGAGGACTGGCTGTAACATGGTGTGGCGAAATTGATTGCATCGATGGCATCGTATGGAACTTGGACAATTGTGGGTGGGGTGAGAATTACTGATACAGTTGATACACAATTTGTGACCTTTGGCCATTTAATATCGAGCAGATTCAGATTTTGTAAAAAATTCGGCAAATCTATAGAGAATGTTTCCCTTATTACAAAACACCCACTTGTGAACAGAGGACTGAGCCTGAACTACCAATGACGTAGCAGAATGAGAGTGGGGGAAGGAAGAAAATGTTGAAGACATCTTAGTTTGTTTGGGCTTGATTGCCGCTTTGCTAGACAATGTGAGATTGTCCAATGTTGATTCAAAAATTCAGTTGATTTTGAATAGGTGAGAATGTTGTCCGAGTTACAACTGACAGCAGTAGTCATTTATAAAGCATTTTCACTAATATATCAACTGATCAACTAACTGGCAAAGGCATTTGCCTTAGAGTGGCTGAATCGTCCTGAAAAACATCCAACATATTAAGGCAGAGTTTACTATTTAGTGTCTTCAATGTTTGACCGGTGAGCTGCCGCAATCAATCTCGTATTTTTGAATATCTCAGGGGGGATTGTACAATACAAGTTCACCAGCGGTGCAAGTGAACCGAGTTTTGTTGTTAGGGAGTAGCCAATGAAATTTCTAGTTTCTTAGCAATTGAACTCGGCCCACTTGAACTATTGGTGAACTCGTATTGTACAACTCGGCCTTAATGAGCGAATCGTATGCGATTTTGAAGTTATCAGCCGTCATAGGCAAATGTTGGACAAGAGTTAAGGCTTGCCCCTTCAGTAAAGAAGTATAATAAAATTATTCTACATCAGTCATTTATCATTATTCAAAATGATGGAATCAAACATATCGATAAATGATGAAAATGCGGTGGGTTGGTGGGGATATACCAAATATTGGTAGATGAAGTTTGGGCAATGAAATATTTGAAGATAACCCTGGAGTTCCATTCACTTGACTACTGGAGGACATTATTACGAATGCATTGATCTAATGGTATATTATACCCCATCAAATGACTGTCTAGTTTTATCCTCAGAATCGAAGGTATCATCACTTTCCCCAGAAATCATACCTACCAATAATAGTAGGGAAGCCCACGATGCTAAATGTCGATTTACTCGAGCGTCACAGATACCTATTGGGTAGCAAAGCTTAGACGATAAGAAGAAAAAAATGTTACAATAATAATAATACTTCCTCGTAAACACTCGTTGAGTGTACCCAAAGGCATAGCCTGTACGGGTAGAGGACGGCTATCATTATTATTTGCCGTGGTGCTCCGGGGCGACTTACTGATGTTTCAGGTGATGTATTCACTTTTCAGCTGTAGGAAAACCCAGAAAACCTACAGCACAACCTCGGGTGGTCGGTGTGCACTCCAAGCTAGCACTAGACGAGATTGGCATCTAGACAACTCACCATACACTTGCTTTTCAACAAGGCATGCGGTCGCCTATCGATCCGATATAAAGTAGTTGAGAAAAATTCTCGTACATCGGACTATGCTGGAGTTTCGAACGGCCTGGGCCTTAGACCGCTGATCCACCGACCATACCTTTTCATCGGTGGGTGAAGCGGCTATAAAATTTTAAATTTGTAAAAAAAAACTGTTCCATGGACATACTCGAGCGCGTCTGATCGTTTGCATGATGGGGGTGGTCGTAGGTAAGGGTTGAAAATAAAAAAAAAATTCGTAGTTTTTTTAAGATTTTTCAAAATCTACCGGTACGAATCGATTCAAATTATATTCAAAATCTAAGTTTGGCTAAGTCAAATAGATAGAGAAAGAGTGAGAGAGAAATAGTAACGCAGAGAGAGGAATATAGGCATTACGCAGCTGCACGCATATTAGATTTTATCGACGAATTTTTGTTATTTCGGCTTGTGGAAATCGTCAGATTATATATTTTTCATTAGCCTTGAATAACTTTCTTCAAAATGAAGAAAAACATTAGCCATGCTCGAGAATGTCGAGATGACATTTTTTTTTACAACTTTGTAGCCCTCCCCTTTCTTTACGTCACTCTAAAATTGTAAGATTAGTAGAATATACACTTTTTGGCATGTAATTAACTCAACGTATATTAATCTGACGCGCTCGAGAATTTCTGATGATAATTTTTTTTTACTAATCTGATCCTTCATCCTCATTTATGAGGTTCATATTTGGTGGAGGTACTCAACCGGGTACAAGGTATCCCCCTATATATAAATCTGCCGCGTTTCAGTAAATCCCGAAATCCCCGCTTGGGCTCCCCTGCTATAATGGCATTATGATTTTTTGAAAATTCCTCACAAATATTCATTACCAGTAATTTCAAATTTGGGTCCATTGCAGCAGCTAATGTGGCATTGTAAAGCTCGCCGAGGCGTTGGATTTCTGCTTTTAGGGAATGTGGACAAAATATGGCTGTAGTTCACTTGAAAGTTGAGGTTGATTTCAATTACACTGTTCTCTCGTGACTTCGACGTTTCGGCTCGATTTGATCGTTTTTTTGTGGAAAAATGACAATGGGGTCTTGAATCGTGTGTTGGAGTCTGAGGATTGTGTGGAAGACAGTCCTCAGACAGTAGTGCCAATGAGCAGAAAACAGGAAGTGCTCAAAGAAATCCATGATGGAGTCACCAGAGGACATCTGGAGTGACGAAGACCCTCCAGTATCTGAGACAACGATTTGAGTGGACGTCGAGGACTGGTGCAGAAAGTGTGCTGTATGCGTAGCCAGCAATGTACTTCATACTCGACCTAAGACCTCGATGAGTCAGTACAACGTGGGCAGCCCATTCGAATGGATCGCTATAGACATCACTGGCCCATTTCCACAATCTGACCACGAAAATAAGTACATCCTTGTGGCGATGGACAAGTGGGCCGAGGGTTATGCCCTGCCTCACCAGGAAGCCATCATTGTTGCTAAAAGAGTGGATATGTCGATTCGGTGTTCCGTTGGAGCTGCATTCGGACCATGGCAGAAATTTCTAATCCAGCCTATTCCAAGAAATGTGTCAGATGCTGAACAACCGGAAGTCACAGTCCGATTAAATGGTAGAGAGGATGAACAAACCGTTAAACCGCTACCTATCCAAGGTAGTCTCTAACTAACAGAAAGATTGGGAGCAGCACCTTCATTTGTTTCTGATGGCCTTTCGTTCCGCAGTACACGAGTCTACCAGCCAAACTCCTTCTAGTATCGTTATGGACCGAGAGCTACGATTTGCCTGTGACCTGAAGTTTGGGACGCCACCAGGATAAGACACTGCGGGAGAGGAAAACGTCAACAAATTACGGCAGAGAATGGACGATATCCTTTTTTGTTGATAAAATTGTTAGAATTGTTATATCCGTCAATCGGTTATTGCACCCCTACGTGCAACCCTCAGAAGTCTGAGACTTGTGCGAGCTAGAGGAAGATGTAGCCCTTACCTTTTAATATGTGTGCCATGCACGAGACCGGTGGCAGTGCTGAGATTCGAACTCATGCGTCTACGGATGATTTGGCTTATGGAGGGAGCACTCAACCCACATGCCACCGCGACCTGAAATTTGGGACGCCACCAGGACAAGACACAGCGGGAGGCGAATAGGTCAGCAAATTACGGCAGAGAATGAACGATATCCATGAATGAGTACTTCGAATATCCAGGGTACCAGTGACAGGATGAAGGATACCTATGACGTCAAGGCCGATGCTGTGGGATTTCAGGGAGGTTTGGATGTTGTCATGTATCACACAGTAGCATTGATGACATATGTTTACTTTTGAAGTCAGTCGTTTGTTAAAAAGAAATAAAGAAATAATGAAACTATTTTCTCACGAATCTACAATTATATTCTTACGAATATACTATATTGGCGCATTTTTAAGGAGAGAAAGAAGATAGTATTTATTGTACCAGGAGAAGATGAACACCATTGGCACTATTGAGCAATTCAATCCTTGTGAGCCAAAAAAGTGGATAAATTATGTGGAAAGGTTTAAATTCTATCTGGCAGCCAACTTAGTAAGAAACGTGCAGTTTTCATGACAGTGTGTGGTTCTGCAACTAATGATATCATACACACATTATTCGCTCCAAAATCTATTACCGAGGTAGACTTCAATGACATAATCACCAAATTAACAGATCATTTCGTCCCAAAGGAATCCATTGTTATTAGCAGGTTAAGATTACACTAACGCAATCAACTACCACCTATATAGGAGAACTTAGAATTATTATAAAAGATTGCGGTTTCAAGCAAGACATGGTAGATGAAATGCTTCGTGACCAGATTGTTTGCGAAGTAAGAGACGACGTTCTACAACATACATTACTTTTTGAAACAAATTTAACTCTGAAGAAAGCACAAGATATTGCTCAGGCTTATGAAGCAACTACCAAAAACGTGTGTACGTTGAGGGAACACTCCACAACTAATGCAATTAATCAAGTAAAACTTTCAAATCTACGGGAATAGGAAAAATCTTTGCTTCAGATGTAATAATGACCACTCAGCGAATAATTGTGAATTCAAGAATGCGCGTTGTAACTTCTGCAGAAGAATCGGCTATATCGAACGTGCTTGTTTCATAAAGAGGAAGCAGGGTTCACAAGTAGACAAATGTTCCAGAGCAAACCAAAAATCAGTTGATGTGGATGAGTCAATCTCATTTTACATAAACGTCAAACTCAAGGATGACAGATGTTCAAAATGACTTTTATGAACCATGGCTATATACTGCCCTGGAAACAGAATATGTAAATATTAATGGTTATAACTTTGCTCGCATGGACAGGTCCACGAGAGGAGGGGGAGTTGGAGTATATATAAAAAATAAATATAGGTACAAAATATTCTGTCAAGATAGTACGGAAATTTTCGAATATATACGGGTAACAGTCCATATAAAAAGGTATGTCATAGCTTTAGGAACAATTTACAGCCCCCCTAAGTCTGACCAAAACTTGTTTCTCGATCAGGTATAAGATGTTTTCTAATATTTTCTCCGATTATAGCAATATTGTGTGCGTCGGTGACTTCAACATTAATATGCTCAATTTTAATTCGAATGTTACTCTTGAAAAACTTAATAGGTTTGTGTAGAAAGGCTCAATAATATACAATGAAATGGATGAACTATTTAATAGGTCGAAGAAACACAATTTATATTTCGTAAAAATCGATCTCTGTCATTATGACAATCTCCAACTAACTAAATCCTTACCTACGATATGTTCAACTATTATATCGGTACCACTTGATACAAATTACTTCACCCAAAATGTTATACAGGATGAATAATTATTTAACACTTCCCCTTAATTTGTATAAAATGGTACTCGTTTTTAGATAAAGATTATTAAAACAACATTGAATATAAATTACTATCATTTCAATAAACTATCCCTAAGCTGTCTGAATTTTACATTTCCTAAAGGTTTTGTGAATATATTAGCTATCTGTTGATCTGTTGGACAATATACGATATCAATTAACCCAAATAGAAAACTTCTCATGTATGAAATGAAATTTTACGTTAATATATTTACTCCTTCTATTGATGATGCCATCTTTGATCAATTTTATCGAACTCTGATTATCAATGTAGAGTGTGGTAGGTATGTCTTGAGAAGTAATTTCATCAATAAAAGATTTAAAGTACAGCAATATATTCCGCCTCTGTAGTGGACAGTGCAACAACTGACTGTTTCCTTGAAGCCCAGCTTATTGGACCTCCACAAAACAGTATCACGAAACCTGTTGTACTTTTTCTTGTCTCGGTATCACCAGCGAAACTCTTTTTATTAACATGACAGAACTTTCATTCCAGTTATTCAAATATCTGCTGCAGTAACCAACAGAGGAATATAAATTAGGTCGTGTTTTATTTGAAAGATATAACAGGCTTCCTACTGCCTCTTGAAATGGATAATTTAACATTTCTTCCCCTGCCTGATTGTCATAATTTTCCATCGGAGTTGTAACTGGTTTAGAATTATGTATATTGAATTTTCATGGAATATTTTGACTGAGAGAGCTTTGTAGATTCTCTATTATTTATAAGGTCTTTTCCCAAAAATGATTCTGGATCTATAGTAATTGTCATCTCGAATTCCTTTTTCAAAAGTTCTAAAATGTGTTGTAAATTACAAGTATTATCCCCGATCAAAATTCCATCATCAATATGAATACCCAATGTTGTAGTCCCATCAATATTTTTGAATATACATTTTTCTGTTTCACTCTGTATTAGGCCAATGTTCCTTAAATAAGTTGTGAACCTTTGGTTCCATTTAAGTGGTGTCTGTTTGAGACCATATAGGCTTTGATGAGTTTACAGACCTTTTTACCTGAATTGAGATCTTCTGGGGGATACATGAAAATATTTTCTTCAAGATTACCATAAAGAAATGCAGTTTTAATATTAAATTTAATGATTTTTCTTTGAAAATTTGTGGCTAAAGCTATCAAAGTTCAAAGTGGGGCGCTACGACAGGACTGAATGTTTCATTATAGTCTATGGGGTAACGTTGTTCACATCCTCTAATGACTAACCTAGCTTTATACCTACCATCATCCTTTATTTTGAAGATCCACATGCAACTTATTATGTTCTTTCCATTCGCATATGATTTATGCACTAATACCCACGTATTATTCTTCTCCAGACTTTCCATTTCTTCGCGTATTGCTTCTATCCATCTCAAGTTTATCAGGTCCTTCAATAGCTTCACTATAAGACATTGGTTCAACCATTCCAAGAAAACTGTATTCAAAATCAGCCATTCTTCGTGGTGGCTTGATTTGATCCCTTCTTCTCAAAACTCTTCCTTTTTGTGTGCGCTCATCTTCACAATTATTTTTCGAATCTTCGAGGTAAACAGGGATTTGTAATTCTTCATGATCGGTAGACTGTTGAGTTCCATGTTCATCATTAGGTTCCTGCAGATGAACTAAGTTTTCACCCATTTCTGATTCTGAAGTTTCAGACCTACTCAAATGATATGTATATTTACTATTTGAATCTTCAGGGGTTTCAGTTATTTCATCTGGAGGAAAAATGAAATCACGAGCATATTCCATAGTTTTTGTGTCCGGAAAGTATATTTTCAAGCCCTTTACCATGTCTTCATAACCCACAAAAATACCCTTTCTGCTCTTTCTATCCCATTTTTGTCTTTTTTGTTTTGGAACTTGTACATATACTTCTCAACCAAATTCCTATAAATTATTCAAATTAACATTTTTATTGAACCAAATTTCAGAAGGTGATTTATTTTTTATTGAGCTGTTACCTGTTTTATTGATAACCTGCACAGCAGTATGTACAGCTTCTGCCCAAAATTGCTTACCCATTTTTTTAGCACACAACATACTCCTAGCTGCTTCCACAATGGTTCGCATATTCCTTTCTGAACACCCGTTTTGTTCAGGTGTGTACGTACAGTTTTTTGATGGCAAATTACTAAACTAGTTAGAATATTTTGAACATCGGAATTGACAAATTCAAGACCATTATTGGTTCTTAGAATTTTTATAGGATTACCAGTATGTGAATGAGCCGCTTTCAAAAATTTGTTCAATTTATATTTCACTTGGGACTTCTGTTTAAGAAAATATACAGTGCGAAAGTGGGAGAAATAATCTTTGAAAAGTAAAAAATATTTTGAACCACCGATTGAATCAGTTTCCATAGGCCCACAGATATCAGCGTGAATAATTTGACCAACCGCTGTAGTTACAGAATTATTCCTATTGAAAGGTGATCTATGTTGCTTACCCTCAAGACATGCCTCACAAAAACTGATTTTCACAGGTTTATAAGATATGTTATGTTATCTTAATTAATTTTTCACGTGAGAAAAATTCTGATGAGCTAATTTTCTGTGCCAAGTATTCAAATCAAATTCCTGGTTGACAGTTACATTTACTAAACTACTGATGAATTGAAATTGCATTTTGTATAATTTTCCTTCCCTTTTAGCTATAGCACAGGTTGTATCATTAGAAATCTTTATGAATTTACAAATATTTTCATCAGTATACATCCTATAACCCTTTTCTGAAACACTACTTATAGAAAACAAATTGATTTTCAGATCCGGGACATACAATACTTCCTGTAGAACAGTATCCACCCAAACATCTCCTGTGAATGCTCGTAGGTGAATTTTGCCCAATCCTGTAGCTTCAATAGTAGATAGATAGAGATTGCGCACATACTATCATATAGAACTGTCCAGAAATTTTCGAAAAAGTACTGGTTATTATTTGCATAATATTTTCTCAGTGATCTGATATTGAAACCTGAACTCGAAAGGATTTTAAATCTACTAGAGATCCCATTAAAACATTCAAGAGTAAAATATTACATAGAATTGAAAAAAAAAAATTACAAGAAGGACAAAATGTCAAAATTCAAAAGTTGGAAAAGAAGATAGTTTAGCCGTTCCAGACACCCATGCCGATGAAATCGATCATTCAGATGAGGAAAATTCTTATTTACCCTTGAAATATCCAACAGATCACAGATTCAGCGAGGCTATCAAACAATTCATAATATCAAGTCAAGAAATAAAAAATGCTGGATCTTCACATCAAGTGATTCCTACTTCTAATCTTTCTACAATTTCCATCGAGTCCAAAGAAACTATCTCACAAAATAACTTCTGTACATTGTGTTCAACACATTTCACCAAAAAATCTTATTCGGTAAATTGCAATAAATGTGATAAATGGCACTGCTTGCACTGTAGCCAGATGACTAAAGCGGAAGCAAATGAATTGAAAAAATTGAAGAAAACATGGATTTGTACCAAGTGCAATAAGAACGCATATAGCCAAGAATTTGAATATCAAGAAAACACAAGCAACTATAATCTAGACGAGGTTGTGAAAAAAATTCTTGAAGTAGAAGAATAATACAACAACATACTTAAATTGCTATTTGAAATCAAAAGAGATCTAACCCTCAATAAAAACATTTTCGAGACAATAGATAATCTGAATTCCATTCCTAATTCATCAAACGAAAATATGAATCCTATGAAGCTTAACGTGGGAATAGAAATGATTAGAAATATAAAAGATGGGGGAATAATTATTGGAACAAATTCAAAAAAAATCATTATTGAACCTTAAAACTGCTGCTATTGAGAAATTATCTACGAACTATAATATTGAAGAAGCCAAATTGAAGACACCATCACTCGTTATAACTGGTTTGAGTGAAAATTACAGTGAACTGGAAATAAATGAATATCTTAGAAAAGCTAACATGAAACTTAATGAAAACGATAACTTTACGGTAGTTCATACAAGGCTATCAAGATTTAATAAATGGATATTTTATGTGGAATGCTCTGGAGTAACATACTGGAAAGTTGACACCCAAATTAAAATTGGATGGGATACCTGCAGAATATTCGAAAACATAAAAATAAAAAAATTTCTCCAATGTTGTAGATTTGGTCACACCACGAAACAGTGTAAAAATCAACAGAGAGTTTGTTTATATTGTTCCGGTGATCATGACTCCAAGAAATGCCAACATGAGGACGGATGTTGCCAGTGTACCAATTGCCTGTTCGCAAATGATAATTACGATGCTTATTATGACACAAATCATGACGCAAA
This sequence comes from Chrysolina americana, assembly GCA_958502065.1. NCBI lineage: Eukaryota > Metazoa > Arthropoda > Insecta > Coleoptera > Chrysomelidae > Chrysolina > Chrysolina americana. The sequence goes on along the minus strand of OY293414.1, from coordinate 61,627,440 downwards.
CTCAAAAGAATGTCCCATTTATATAAAAAAACTAGAAATGTATAGACAAACTGTGGACTATGACTAGCCAAAATTACAAATTTTATGAATATGCATCCCTACTCGATTACAAAAATGACCGACAAAAGAGTCTTCGAATTTTATATCTGAATGCTAGGTCCATGAAAAATAAATTAAGTGAACTTGAAATTATCATACATGAGACAAAAGCAAACATCATAATTATAACCGAAACTTGGATGAATGTAGATGAAGAATCTTATTATAATTTCAACGACTTCAGAGCTGCCTATTCTTCTAGGAAACAAAGAGGAGGAGGTTCCGGAATCTTCATTCATAATGAAATATCATTTGAGACCATGAAAATAGTAAGAGATGAATTTTCTCTTACTATTGGATATTGGAAGATTTCAAATTAATACTATGTGGATTATATCATTCCCCAAAACAAAATATGGAAATGTTCATAGAATTTGTGGACATAGAGCTACAAAATTTGAACAGTTTAAAAATGGATTGCTTTTTTTGGTGATATGAACATTGACATAATGATGAATACTAAATATAGTAAATTATTGAGGGATACATACAATTCTTACAATTTCAAACTCGGAAATGACAGAATAACTACAAGAGAAGTAAATGATAAATTATCGTTGATAGACCACATGGTAACTAACTCTAATTTAAGTTTTGAAATGTCCATCATCAATAGCGGACTTAGTGATCACAAACTGATACTTACTGATATCACTGTAGAAAATAAAACAAAAACAAAGACAATAATTCACAAGCGAATTAAAAAAACAGATACTGATAAACTGAAAAGTGAATTGAACATTCTAAATGAAAACATACGCAGATGTGAAGATCCAAATGAAATTTATGAGAAATTACTAGATGTATTTAAAAAATGCACTTTTGAACAAATTATTCGACTTCAAGAAAATTCTAAAGTTTGGTTTAATGGAAACATTGCAAAATTGATGAAAGTACGAGACAAGTTTCATTATAAAAAGAAGAAAAATCCTGGAAATCAAGAGATAGCTTACCTTTATGAATATTATAATAAGTTGACCAAAAAAACTATCAGACAAGCAAAAGAAAAGTTTTATAAATCAGAATTTACTAGTGCGTCTCCAAAAACTACATGGAATGTTATAAATGGCTTAATTTATAACAAGAAAGTACAGAAAAATGAAACAATGAAGTACGTTACAGTAGGTGGAAAGAAAACTGAAATTCAGAGCGAAATTTGTAAAGCTTTCAATGAATACTTCATACAAGTCGGACCAAATTTAGCTGCTCTTATTCCAACGTCACCAATGAAAAATTGCGGAAAATCCTATTCATCTTCAATGTTTTTGAAACCTGTTGATGAAGAAGAAATTGAAGAAGTGATTGATAGTTTGAACAACAAGAAAGCTCCCGGATTTGATGAAATCAGTGTCAAACTTGTTAAGGCAGTAAAATCAGAATTAACCTCTGTATTAACTAATCATTCCAGAAAAAATGAAAATTGCCAAAGTTAGGTCAATTTTTGAAGGTGGTAAAAAAAATGAAATTGAAAACTTCAGGCCTATTTCTGTTTTACCCACTTTCTCCAAAATTCTTGAAAAAATTATGAATGTAAGATTATGTGATTATTTAAAATATACTAATTATCTCTACAGATATCAGTATGGCTTTCTCAAGTCTTGTGATACGGAGTCAGCAGCAGTGGATGTAGTTACTCATTTCCAGATGGAGGTGGACTCTAATAAAACCTGTGCACTCTTGTCACTTGATTTGAAAAAGGTATTTGATACTGTTGATCATAATATACTATTGGGCATTTTATATAATTTAGGGGACGTGACACAAATGGTTTCTAAATTATCTTAGTAATAGAAAGCAGTTTGTGTATATGGGAGAAGAAACGAGCTCCAGTAAAACCGTACTATGTGGTGTGCCACAAGGATCAATACTAGGTCCAGTTTTTTTTCTTATCTACATAAATTCCATCCAGTATCTCGGCCTCAAAGGAAAGGCTTATTTATTTGCTGACGACACGACACTTGTTTATTCAGGAAATAATGTGGAGGAAATTAATGGAAAAATATTGAGCGATTTAAATATATTATCACCATGGCTCTCTTTCCATAAACTGACGTTAAATTATTCGAAATCTTCATATATGTACGTATCTAAAAGACGTTCATCCGACATTTATAAAATTCCCATTCGTTTCAAAAATAATATGATCAAATATTCCAATGAAATTAAATTCTTGGGTTTATACATTGATCAACATTTATCATGGTCTACACATATTGAAATTTTGAGAAAAAAGATATCTCCAGGTATTGGGGTTCTCTATAGAATCCGAAGTCAAGTTCCCTTGAGGAATAGAAAATGCATTTATTTTTCATTGATTTACTCAAAATTACAGTATTTCATTTCAGTATGGGGAACTGCCAAATCATGTATTCTCAAACCACTTAAAATTCTCCAGAACAAAGCAATAAAATGTATTTTCTATTTAGACTATCCGTGAACCAACTATAAATCTTTATAAACCCAAAAATCTTTTTGATATTACCTCCTTATATAAATACAAAATATCTTTGTTGGTTTTTTTCTGTAAAAAATATACTGAAGCATTCCAATTTAATATTAACAGTTAATCAAATTAATCATAGCCATTCAACTAGACAAGCTAATGACTTATCCCTCATTCAGGTTAAAACAGATATTGGCAAAAGATCTATTTATCATAATGGTATAACTCAATATAATAATTTACCAAAGTTTCTCAAACTCACAAAAAGTTTAACAGTATTCAAAAGTAAACTGAAGAAATATATATTAACATAAAAGTATTTTTTCGTTCTCTGAATATTCTTATACATTATTCATTTATCCTCACAAATATTCTGCTTTTTTACTATGAATGTATCTATTAACAATGGTTCTTAAGGTTCCCTATTATAAACATATTATTGTTTCTTGGGAATAATAAACGTTATTATTATTATTATCTTGACTAACCTTGGTTGATGAAGATACTCTAGTACCGCGAACTGGTTTCTAATGCAGCACGTATGCTTGCTAGCTCCGGAATCTGCATGCCATGATCTTTCGTCCACATTGCCACTGCAGTACTGAGAAATGCGTTATACCCTGATGCTTCGTTATCCTTTTTGAAATGATTTTTCTCGTTCTTCTTGTAGTTCGGATTTTCTTTCTATTGTTTGAACCAACATTTATTCATCACATGTCCAACTTTTTTGAAATAGAAAGAGAAATTCTACCATGGTGTCCCGTCAAAAGTACAGATGAAGAAATTGTCGAAACTTTCTCTTTTTTGAATGTCAAACAATTCAATTACATTTCCAATCATAACAATAGGATATTAGACCTATGTTTCACAAATTTTGACGATGTGAACTTATAGCATTGCATTTCACCAATGGTGAAGGAGGACTCACATCATCCCGCATTGGAAATAAATTCAAAAACTCCCGATATTATTCTTGCAGGAAAAATATCTCATCAAAGTAAGCTCTTCAGGAAAGCTAACTATAATGTTATAAACGAGAAAATTGGAATTATAAACTGGTCTTCTCTCTTAGATAACTTGAATGTTGCCGCCATAGTGGGCCTGTTTTATAAAAAAAATTAATGAAATTATCACGAAATATGTACAATCAAAGATGATTAACAAAAACTATCCTATCTGGTTTTCTTATAATACCTACAAAAAAACTGATTAAAAATAAATATAAATTGACAAAAAATGGAAAATATACAAAAACGAAGATTACTTGAATTTTTCGATATTGCGCGAAGAGATAAAAAAACAAATCAATAAGTACAGATTATTCTGAATACATTAATAAACTAGAAAACGATATGGAGATGAATGTGAAGAATTGTTGGTCATACATTTCTAACAAAAAAAATAAATAAAGAATACCATTGAGCAGGTCATTGAATGTACAAAAATTCGAAAATTCCCAAGATATCTGTAATGGCTTTTCCGAGTTTTTTTCCTCTATTTGTGAAAGTGATAAAACTCCATCAAATATTGCACTAGAATTAAACTCCGCGCACAGTACAATCTGTATCGACTCAATCAGTAAAGAGGAAATACGACAACAAATCCAAAAACTTGACATATCAAAAAGCTGTGGCTCGGATAATATCCCTCCTATTTTCATTAAATCCTGTGTGGAGTCACTGATCGAGCCACTGTATATAATAATTTTTGAATCATTCGCTGAAAATAGAATATGGTTCCAATATACAAAAGTGGAAACCACAGTCTAATAGAAAATTATAGAGGAATACCTCTTCTATGTATATTAGGAAAATTATTTGAGGGAATAATAACTGACGAACTTTTCTTTATGACAAAAAATCGCCTAACACATTTTCAGCACGGGTTTTATCGTCAGCGTTCTTGTGTAACAGAGCTCTTGCCGTTAGTACAAGGAACGCTGGAATATATGGAGAAAAACCTTCAGGTGGATGCTGTGTACACAGATTTCTCCAAAGCCTTTGACAAGATCCACCATAATACCTTGCTCATTAAGCTGGAGAATTTTGGTGTGCACGGTAGCCTCCTGAGGTGGATATCATATTACCTACATAATAGGTGCCAGATCGTAAAATTGCACGGGTAACTTCTGGTGTCCAGCAGGGATAACACCTGGGACCATTGATGTTCTCAATTTTCATAAACGTTATTATCTCTTGCTTTCAAAATAGCCACTATTTATTATACGCCGATTATGTGAAGATTTATAATCCAATAGGACAGCAAATACAGCAAGTACTTCTTCAACAAGACATTGATCGCCTATCTGAATTTTGCCATTCTAATAAGCTGCACCTTAATGCTAACAAGTGCTCGTCTATAACATTTTCTCGAAAAAACAAAATTTTGATTACACTTACGAAATAGATGGCTCACCTCTGAGAGAAGTACATCAAATAAAAGATCTAGGCGTCATTCTCGATCAAAAACTGTCTTTTGAAAGTCATATTGACTACATAGTTAAAAAAGCATTGAGAAATCTTGGTTTTCTACTCAGGAACTGTAAGGACTTTTAAAAACCCGAAACTTGCATAATCTTATATAATTCCATTGTTCGAAGCCACCTAGAGTACGCAGCAATAGTGTGGAGTCCTTTCTACCAAAAGCACATAAATAGAATTGAACAGGTTCGAAAGAGGTTCATACGCTTATCTAAACTTCGAATTCGTCAGAACTAATCAAAGATTTCCTCCATATACTACTAGCCTATAAAAATACAGAATTGATGAACTAGAAAGCAGACGGAAAATTGCCTACGTAATTTTTCTTAGTAAACTGTTAAACAATGAAATTGATTCAGAATATTGTTTGAAAAAATTAACATTCAATGCAAATGTTTATCCCATGCGCAATAGTGATTTGTTCAAGTCATCCCCGGTTACTAGTAATTATTTTTTGAACGTTCCGGTATCACGTATACAACAAATATACAATTCCACCTTTTTCAATTTTGATCTATTTCACTTATCCCTGTCAGAAGTTAGATATTCCTGTAGAGACACACTAGGCACTAGGTAGGGTAAACTATATTTTAATTTATCATTAATTATTACATTACGTTTGATCTAGCTAAACACATTTATGAAGTATTGATAAATCTTGTGATTTTTGCGCGACTCTATAATTGGAACTTTTTGTTCTGTTGAGTTGCCGAAGTTGTAATAATTAAATGAATAATAAATAAATAAATAAATAAATAAATAGATGGATGGATGGATGGATGGATGGATGGATGGATGGATGGATGGATGGATGGATGGATGGATGGATGGATGGATGGATGGATGGATGGATGGATGGATGGATGGATGGATGGATGGATGGATGGATGGATGGATGGATGGATGGATGGATGGATGGATGGATGGATGGATGGATGGATGGATGGATGGATGGATGGATGGATGGATGGATGGATGGATGGATGGATGGATGGATGGATGGATGGATGGATGGATGGATGGATGGATGGATGGATGGATGGATGGATGGATGGATGGATGGATGGATGGATGGATGGATGGATGGATGGATGGATGGATGGATGGATGGATGGATGGATGGATGGATGGATGGATGGATGGATGGATGGATGGATGGATGGATGGATGGATGGATGGATGGATGGATGGATGGATGGATGGATGGATGGATGGATGGATGGATGGATGGATGGATGGATGGATGGATGGATGGATGGATGGATGGATGGATGGATGGATGGATGGATGGATGGATGGATGGATGGATGGATGGATGGATGGATGGATGGATGGATGGATGGATGGATGGATGGATGGATGGATGGATGGATGGATGGATGGATGGATGGATGGATGGATGGATGGATGGATGGATGGATGGATGGATGGATGGATGGATGGATGGATGGATGGATGGATGGATGGATGGATGGATGGATGGATGGATGGATGGATGGATGGATGGATGGATGGATGGATGGATGGATGGATGGATGGATGGATGGATGGATGGATGGATGGATGGATGGATGGATGGATGGATGGATGGATGGATGGATGGATGGATGGATGGATGGATGGATGGATGGATGGATGGATGGATGGATGGATGGATGGATGGATGGATGGATGGATGGATGGATGGATGGATGGATGGATGGATGGATGGATGGATGGATGGATGGATGGATGGATGGATGGATGGATGGATGGATGGATGGATGGATGGATGGATGGAGGAAGGAAGGAAGGAAGGAAGGAAGGAAGGAAGGAAGGAAGGAAGGAAAGAATGAATGAATGAATGAATGAATGAATGAATGAATGAATACATGAATAAATGAATAAATAAATAAATAAATGACAAATCGGTCTTTTCCCACCGGCCTTCTTAGGATACTTTTGAAGATGCTGTGAATGAGACGAAGTTGCTTAGGTTGTGAGTGCCATTGATATAGGTTGATTTTTTGACATTGAAGATCTTCTCTTCATTCTTTCCTCTTCGATTAAGAGTCGTGATTTCAGATTGTTCAATTTTCTGTCATTCATAGGTGTACCTTCCCAAGCAGTATCAAAAGCATGGTATTCACTTGGTAGGGACATCAAAATTTTCATGAGAATTATATTTTCTGACAGTTTTTCGCCCAGTCTTGTCATTTGATCCACAATTTCTTCAATTTTCATCAGAAATATAGCAATACCCTCATTGTTGTATTTGTAGTTACAAAACTTCTGTTGCACAAGATGTAGACTAACTCCTGACAGATATTCATAAATAGTATGGAATATTTTCCACATAGCATTCGAAGTTTGTGCAAATAGAATATTCGTCATTGGTGTTTCTTCCTGCGCCTTGTTGTCCCTATCTATCAATTCCTTCTTAGTTTTTTCAAATGTATTTCTTTCCACTGTTGAGGCGTGTTGAGAATAATAAAAATTACCACCTAGTATAACATTTTAATGTTTTTGGTTGTTATAGAAATATCTATGTAGAGTTTGAATAAAAACGTTATAAGAGGAGCATACAAGTTTTCTATCCTAAAAAACTTAAATCCCATAATATTTTTTTCAACTGGTTATGGGCCCAGATAGTTCCTGCTAAACGTAAGGAAGTTTTTCAAGAAGATCAATTCAGTTGAGAAGTAAAACTTTATAAAAATAAGGAAAATGACAAATGTCACAGAAGATGTCATCCAAATTGAAAAACTAACATACAGTGAAACTTTTCAATTATGGAATTTTCAAATAACTATATCATTCAAAGCACAAGGGTTATACGATATTGTCAATGTTGAGAAAACATATGACATGATGAATGAAAATGTTCAAAAATCAGATTGGAATCGCAAAGATGCAAGAGCACAAAAAGCAATTGTTACTTCAGTAGATAAGAAAATATTAATGCACATTCTAAACTGCACAACTTCGAAGGCAATGTTCGATAAGTTGACCTCAATATTTCAAAAGGAAAACGAACAACAAAAATGTAGCTTATTGCAAGAATTCTTCAACTTCTCTTTCGAAAAAGGTTCAGAAATATCCCTACATATAATCAAATTAGAAAATTTAGCACATAGGCTCAAATCCTTGAATCAGTCCATTGATGATGAAATGTTAATTTCAAAAATATTATCTACACTACCAGAAACCTACAAACATTTTTGCACTGCATGGGATTCTACCCCACAAGATAAGAAAACATTGACCCAACTCACATCCAGATTGTTTGCAGAAGAATCAAGAAATAAAGCTTCAGTGGAAAAAGAAGGTGTAGTAGCATTTAAAAGTATAGAAAAGGGAGGTTTCCAAAACAAAAATAACAGATTCAGTCGTTCCAGAGGAGAGTCATCCCAAAGTGTAAGAAAATGTTTTTAATGTGGAAGCACTCAACATTTCGCAAGATATTGTACGAAAAAAGAAGACAAGAAGACTGGAGTAATAAAATATCCTTGCAGATATTGTAAAAAAAACAATCATTTCGAAAAAGACTATTTTTTTCGTAAAAAAGACCAACCCAGACAAGAAGAAAGTAAAATTTCATTTCTAACTCAAGAATGTGAAGCAGAAAACAATGAATTTATTATTGATTCAGGATCATCATCCCATATGTGTAATAACAGAGAACTGTTCAATGATTTTGAAGAAATTAAATCCAATATTTTGGTAGCCAAGAAGAATCAGTCCATGAAAGCTGAAGGAAAAGGAAACATAAAAAGTAACAAATGTATACTGAAAAATGTGTTATATATTCCTCAGTTGACTAAAAATGTATTATCATTGAACGCAATAACTGAAAATGATGGGGAAGTAATTTCCACTAAGAATAAAGTTAGGATCACAAAGGACAGTCAAGAAATACTAGAAGGAGAAAAATGGAACAATGGTCTCTATGTTGTGAAAATCAATGAAGAACCCACAGTAAACCTAGCAGAAATTTCTCAAAATTTTAATAATTGGCATAGAAAATTGGGACATATGAGCATAACATCCATGAAGAAACTACAAGATATGGTAATGGGACTCAATATTTCTCAAACTGATTTTACCAAAGAACACCCTGTTTGTGACTTTTGCATGCAAGCCAAGCAAATCAGATTCCCTTTCGCATCAACAAGATACCGAGCGATTAGGCCACTTGAAATTATCCACACAGACATTTGTGGACCAATTGAACCAAGTACATGGGATGGTAAAAGGTATTTTCTAAGTTTTCTGGATGACTACACGCATTTTTCTGTTGTTTATCTTTTGAAAAATAAGAACGAAGTTCAAGAATACCTGAAAGAGTACGTTCAAGAAGTTAAGGCCTACAAAAATATGAAGATTTCAAAAATACGATGTGATAACGGAGGAGAATATTCGAGTAAAGAAATACGGACCTGGTGTAAACAAAAAGGCATCGTTTTGGACTATTCTTTTCCACATAGTCCTCAATTGAATGCCTTAACTGCAAAGAATGACATGATTATGAACAAAATTCGACGTAAAAACAGCATTCCTGTATGGAGAAATCACTGAAAAGATCTTTATGTCTATTCCAGAAGGTTTCAAAGAAAACAAAAAAGTATGTGTACTGAACAGATCTCTCTACGGGCTGAAGCAGGCACCGATGAAGTGGAATCAGCGATTCACGAATTTTTTGAAAATAGTAAAACTTATTCCATTGAAAGCAGACCATTGTTTATTCAAGAATGAAGACTCTTCAATGTTATTGGCCATATATGTTGACGATGGTATTTTATTAGGTCATCATGAGCAAATGATGAACGATCTACTTCGACAACTATCACAAGAATTTGATATGATTGCAGATCAGTGTCCTTCCACATTCCTTGGTCTTGAAATATCAAGAATATCAGATTCCATAACCCTAAGTCAAGAAAAATATTCCAGAGGTCTCATTGAGAAGTTCCAAATGACCGAAGCCAATTCTGCAACAACACCATTGTCAGGAAATTATACAGGCATCAATGATAGTATGGAAACTGAAAGGAAGTTTCCCTATAAAGAAGCAATTGGAAGTCTCTTATACTTATCCAATAAAACAAGGCCAGATGTAGCTTTTTCTGTAAGTTTTGGAAGCAGAAAAATGGAACATCCAACGATTCAAGATGTTTCTGACGTAAAACGAATACTGAGATATTTGAAACATTCACCAGATTATGGAGTTCGATATAAAAGAGATTCAAATGACAATGAGTTGATGGCATACTGTGATTCAGATTTCGCAGGAGACATTGAAAAAAGAAAAAGTACTACGAGGTATGTTGTGATGTTTTGCGGAGGTCCTGTGAGCTGGTGTGCTGCTGCAGAATGCACAAAGGAGTTGATTTATCTGAAATCCCTCATTGACGAGCTTACCAACCAAAATGTGACCATCAAACTGAATATTGACAACCAAAGCACCATGAAACTGATAAAAAATGGGCAGTTCAATCAAAGAAGCAAACACATTGATGTTCGCTATCATTTTATCAATGAGAAAATATGTGAAGGAGTCATCAACATTCAATATTGCTGCTCTGCTGATCAAGTGGCAGATATTTTCATAAAACCCCTCGGAAAGTTCGAAAAACACAAAAATTCATTAGTTTCAAAAATTTAATTTTTTCGGCAATTTATTATTAGGAGAAGGTGTTGAGAATAATGAAAATTACCACCTAGTATAACATTTTAATGTTTTTGGTTGTTATAGAAATATCTATGTAGAGTTTGAATAAAAACGTTATAAGAGGAGCATAAAAGTTTTCTATCCTAAAAAATAAAAACCCATAATATTTTTTTCAACTAGGCGTTTATTTCTGGATCTCTTGGAGATTCTTCCTTGCCAGTAACTATGTCTAACACGTTTTTTGACTTCAAAATTATGCCTACTTGGAACTTCCAAAGATTCCAATTGTCTTGCCCCTTCAATCTAGGTGCTGAATCTGCTCCATCTCCGCCAAACTAAGGAAATGTAATGAAGTATCTCTGGATGGTGCCTTTTACTATTCAAACCTTGCTGGGCACATAACCTCTTGAAAAACTTAATAGGTTTGTGTAGAAAGGCTCAATAATATACAATGAAATGGATGAACTATTTAATAGGTCGAAGAAACACCATTTATATTTCGTAAAAATCGATCTCTGTCAATCTGGCAATCTCCAACTAACTAACTCATTACCTACGATATGTTCAACAATTATAACGGTACCACTTGTAACGAAAATATCGTTACTTTTAAATTTTTTACCTTGTCCACTTAGTTCCAAAATCGTACTAGAGGCGACGCCTGGTAACGAACATGTGAGCTTGTCTGAGGAGTGGACAACAGAATTATCTCACTAGCTAAGACGTCCAGTGACGACTGATGGCAAATGTCTGAACTTGTCTAGGGGTGCATTTCATTTGTAGACCCATCTGGGTTGATGGCGTTGGGTTCATGTAGATGTCACTGACATGATGTCGGAGGTTCAGTTCGAGAATTGGAGAGGTGGGATGGGGCTCTTGTTAGTTTGGCTGTTGAGGTGTGAAGAACTCGCTTGGTGGTGTGTATCAGGTGACGGTAATAAATTTAAATCCACATAGATTGATGTCATCATAAATATTTTTGAATGAAGCTCAAGTGAATAATACTGTGAATCAGATTGTCAATCAACTCCAATCCAGAAGGAAGTGCCAATTGCAACGGAATTAATGATCTAATAACCTGTTGATCAACCATCGATGGCGTTCTAGTTAATTGGATCCAGGGTTGCGATGATAAGCCGTTATTAATCACCTAGGGCAAACCTGTAAGTGACATATAAAATATTTATTTGTCGATGCATGTTGCATACCAGAAAGCGACACCGTTTTGTCAAGCGGACAATCCTATCTTTTCATTTACCGTCAAGTCAAACATTTTCAAGTTTAACATACATATCGGAGTGCTAACCTCAAAACTTGTGGTCTTTAAATATTGAAATTTATTAATCTTTATTTCTATATCTTTTTTCTATTTGTATTCACATATATATCACATTTTCAGTAATGATTTCAAGTAAAGTTTTTCATGGTGCACTATTAATATTCTGCTGTTGTGATTATCCTAGATCTAAGTACTCGTACATCTCAACTCCTGTGTTGAGGAGTACATCATTTCATTAAAATGTAATATTATATCACTTATTCAGTGAGGAGGATGTCGTATACTGTTGACTTTCAAATCTGTGATAAACTAACATCTATCAAACCTTTTCATGAATTCGGCCTCTATCTACGCACGGAAAAAAAATTTAATAGTAGCAAGTAAAATTTACATACCACCAAGTAAAAATTTGCATACTATATGGGACAAGTATGCGCTTTATCAGCCACAAGAAGAATTAGATTCCTGAATTTGATCACTTGCTGTTATTAATGTAATTTGATGAACATAATGTAACCTACCGGTATTAAAAGCTATATTAGAAGCAGACTTTTCGTTTTATTCGCCTCAATTAACTTTCTATTTGCAGTGGGTGCTCAGTTTGATAACTACAAATAACTAGTACATTTACCATTACTGAAGAATAATTAAATCTCAAATAACTCATATACTAAAATCTACTAAACAAGATATTAGTAGTTGTAATACAGTATTGTACTGTAGCAACATTTTTTGATCATTATAGAAATGTTGGTTTACTTGGCCTTATTGAATGACTCACTTCTGGGTGGTTTTTGTTGTCTTACCTTGAATATAGCTTTCATTCTATCTTTGTTATCATAATTCACCTGACTCAAATATTCACCTGCCCTCAGATAAATTTATTAGTTCAAAGGATCATTTGTATTTTTTCAATGCCTTATTTTCAATACATCCATTTTTGTTTCAAATTCACAATGAAATGGATGGTTCGGTTGCACCAAGGAACCAATGATATCATGCCTGCACCCTAAGAAAGTGTTACATTTACAGCGGCTATATATCAAAATACACCATTCGAGAAAAACTGAAGATAGAGATCACATTTTTTAGGAGAATCTTTTTTCTATTTATGTTGATATGGAACATTGCCACTGGACACTATTATTAATTATTATATGTATATTAACTGATAACAGTGAACAGTAAAACACCACAAAATCACCGGCAAAGTAGACTAAGATGCCTAGTAGATGTATCCTCACAGCTCTCAATTGTTGAAATGACGCCGGTTTGGCGGATAACCGTAAGTACTACACCTTATCACGTGAAGAGTTGCGGCAGTTATTCCCGATTGATCCCGAACTGGTCGAACTGCTGATGGCAAATAGCTGAACTTGTCTAGGGTAATTTCATTTGTAGACAGACCCATTTGGGTTGATAGCGTATACATGTCACTGACATGATGTCGGAAATCCAGTTCGAGAATTGGAGAAGTGGGATGAGCCCCTCTGCTTGGTTTGGCAGTCAAGGTGTTAACAACTAGCTTGAAGGTGTGATTCAAGTGACGGTAATAAATCTAAATCCATATGAATTGAAGCGATTATAAGTATTTTTGAATGAAGTTCAAGTGAATAATACTGGGAATTAGATTGTCAATCGACTCCAATCCAGAAGGAAGTGCCAATTCCAACGGAATTAATGATATAATGACCTGTTGATCAATCATCGATGATGGCCTTCTAGTTAATTGAATCCAGTGTTGCGATGATAGGTAGATTAATCACCTAGGGCAAATTCTGATGTGTGATCACGTCGAAAAGAATCTACCAAGAAGCGTGTAAGTGTCAAATAAAATATTTATTTGTCGATGCATGTGGCATACCAGAAGGCGAACTTGCACTCGTGCCTTATATTTTTTGATATTCTGTTTCACTTTAATCGTTCACTTTCAAATTATGCTTTCTTTCCAAAAATGCCGGTAAATTATTTTCTTAATCGTTCTTTTTACCACGCTTCCCCTATCAACAACCTCCTTAGCCACTCTCACTTCTGTCTTTTTTGCATGCATGACACTCGCGATTTTTCTTTCCGAATTCACTATGGTCTTTTCACCTTTGATTTATCATTAACCATTAAATTCAAATTAACAAAGTTTTCTTAAATGTTAACTTATGACTATTTCATAAACAAATTCCATATTATTATTGTAATCCATGTTTCTCTCTTTATGTTTGGTAATTTTATTTTCAATTATGAAATTGTCATGTTTTCTTTTGTTTACCTGTCATTTTTATTTGTTATGTACAGGATGTTATTTATGATAATATTTATTTCCTCTATTGATTTTTGCTAAACTTTATAATTTTGTCCATCTTACTTCTTTTTCCTTGTCTTTAACTTATTAGTAATTGTTATTTACTAATTATACTCTTTTTTATGAAATATCTGCTGATATCTTGATGGTTTTATGTGAAACGTATACTTTACTCATGAACTACTATTCCTGTTCAGAAACCGATGTTGTTGCCGTATCGACTGGTTTTTAATGGATATTTTTCATCTGCTTGATTTTGTAAAACACTTCAAAGTTAAGGTGGAGTATTTGCATGTTTTTTTATATAGCTATACTGAGTGATTGAAAAATATTTAACTACTTTATTTCTATACACAACAATTTTTCACAACAATATTTTACATTCAATTAAATTTTTAAAACACTTACAGATAACTAAACATATATAAAACACTTTACTTATTCTTGAGTCGTCGGAGGGCTGCCAACATCCTCTCCGTCGTAGCCGTCACCCGCGCTTTGGCAGTTTCCAACCTGGTGAACCTTTCGCTGGCGGGTAATTTCTGCCCGCGCAAGTCGACTCCGCTGATAGTCGCGCTCGGCCTCATCTACCTCCCCCAGTCTCCAGCGTGGGAGCGATGGACTCCAAGGCAACGACGTGGGTGATCGGCTCTCTTGCCCTTGAAGGCCCAGCGGGCGGTGGTGCAACTATATCAACGCTGATGACTTGCACAATAGCAGGTGGTGGGACAGGAGTCACAACAGGAACTGCAGCTTTTGAAGATGATGGCCATCATCCTTGGTAAGGGTTGGTTTTATCGCATTTCTTACGATATGCGGGAATAATTTCATGCCGCTACTACTTGCTCGTGGTGTCGGCTCGAACTCGTCCTCGCTGTCCTCAACAATCTCAATCGATTTCACCTTCTTTGATGATTTTGCACGTTTGGGGGCAACATCGTCAACAGAATTGCCTTGTCGCTTCCGTTCACCACCACCTAGCTTCTGTGAAGCCATCGGCGTCAGTGGCTCCGGATATCCGCATCCTGCCTGATAGTCTCCATGACATCATTGAAGGTATCTTCATCGATGTCCTGGTGTAGGTGGTGATGTCCTGGTAGAGATGGTCCTTGACGTCTGGCTTCTTCATCGACCCTAACATTACTTAGTGCTGCTGCTACCATCAGAAAGTTGGCTGCTGGTGTCAATGGATCCATTGCTATACATTGAAAAAAATAATCAAACAAATGCATGAATATCAGATTGTGTACTTACTAATGAAAATTGAATTCTGGAGACTGGAGACTGGAATCTGCTGCTGGTGCTAGATATGTTGGCTTTGAGAACTCGAAGTCAACTGAAGAAAATTCAGAGGGAACTCTCCTTTTAAACAATTGCCCCACCTTCTACTCCACCTCTCATGCGCAATGATTGAATTGCGCATGGCACACCCCTCTCATGATCCCACCCAAATTAAATCCCGCCCTCCGTCATAACCCCGCCCCTATTTCAACTCCGCTAAGTATTACAAAAGACACATGTCCATAGTGGAGTCAGTTGAAATAAAGGAGTTTGGCATGCATAACAATGGTGGGTTGGAGTATCAACATACTCGACAGTTACATGCGAATGATGATTATCATACAATCCACCATTGTTATTCATACCACAGTACCGTACATAACACGTACGGCAGACGAAGAATTGGCCTTCATCACCAGCATCAATTGCAACGAAGGCCAATGTGCAACAATACAAATTGTTGGAAAACTTGTTCAACGTCTCCGACATGTTGATTGGTATGGTACGACTTATGATGGAGTCGAAGCCACTGACAGAATCATCCTCAACCCCTTCATCGACGTCATCTTCTGCATTGTCCTCGTCGATGGCATCATCTTCAGCGGCATCCATCTCCACCGGGTCCTCCTGCTTCACCAGCTCCACCGGGTCCTCCTGCTTCACCAGCTCCACCTGGTCCTCGAACACTAGTTGGTCCACCATTTCCTCCAGTTCATGGACCGCTGGTACGTCCACAACTTCCACCTCTAGGTCGTCGTCCCAGTCATCCTCGAAGTTGTTAATGTCCATGTGGGACAGATTGGCTAGGACTTCCATATAATTATCCATCACAATCTTGAGTTTCATGAAATTATTGAATACAATATTCGAACTATGAAATTCGAATGAAGTATTCAGTGACCAGTTCTTCTTTTATATGTTTCATTCAGAGTATGGGGGTTACCACCACCACAATTCTTCTGCATAAGAGTAGAGAGTGTAGCATTTAAATTTTTACTTGAAAACTCACCAGCAACCAAAGCTAAGATACAAATAAGTTTGACTGTTTTATTTTATATTAATTAAATTGAATAGAAGTAACATGAACATTAATTCCTCTAACATTTCGACTAATGTAAATTTCCACTACTAGATTAGGTGCAACATCTCGTGAATTGTACCGTTCCAGCCAATCCATATCAAGTCCTATGAAGATCTCAAGGATGACTTGAATTGAGTTTTTCGCACTTTGGTTGACTTAATAGTGGTTTGTTGAAATGGAGTGTAATCAAATTGTTGAAATAATGATCTTTCGGTTGATTTTTCTATGTAGTTGTTCGCTATTTGTCATTTCCTTATTATGGATTCTCTTTTCGAGAGTTATTTTTCTCAACCGTCACGTTGGCCTTGACAAGGTAACAAATATGCATGTGCCTTTCAATTACTTCGATAAATATTCGAAGTTGTATCAAAAAAATAATTGCAAAGCGTATCGGTGTAAACAACGTCATGTAAAGAAAAGAAAATTCAAAAAAGTCGTAGAGGAATTCTTGCGGAATCGTGTTATGAAAATAATACCT
This sequence comes from Chrysolina americana, assembly GCA_958502065.1. Classification (NCBI taxonomy): domain Eukaryota; kingdom Metazoa; phylum Arthropoda; class Insecta; order Coleoptera; family Chrysomelidae; genus Chrysolina; species Chrysolina americana. The sequence continues at coordinate 61,610,353 of OY293414.1, read as the reverse complement.
CGTCAGAGGATTAACCACAGTAATTCCGATTTCGCATTTCACTATTCAAATCAATATAAGGTTTCATCCAACATGACTGCTTGAATCTCAGCACTCTATGTGTGTTCATGACAATAAGACCATTGGCCACAGCCTGTGTAAGTTCTTATAATGTACAATATATTTTCTTTTGTCATTCAAATTTGGAAATAATTTGGGAATTTTCGATTTGGAATGTGGAGATATCAAACTCTCAACGAGAAAAGGGAGATCAGCATGTTTGTCGTGTAATTCTTGGGGATAATGAACGTCTACTTCAAGAACATAGCCGTATGGACTATCAGATGCCACACCCATTACGTCCAAATTGATAGTTTCATTGGGTATTAGCCAAGCAATATCGTTGGTGGGTAATGGTTGTGATATACTGTGACCATATAGGTTGGTGGCATCTAAATATGATATAAACGACGAAGGTTCATCGGAGTTATAATCGGGTAAAAATGTATTATTAGCTATATGCTTCCTTTCACTACACTGACTTATTCCACCACGTATTCCTTTCTTGAAAAAATGAATCATGTCGATGTCTGTCAATAATTCCAATTCAATATTTGTATACTTAAGCATTGCATCCCATGATAATCCGGGTGCTGTTTAATACTGTGCCGGATCTAATATATATTTATCTAAACATATGTTTCTAATGTCTAATGTCACATAATAGAAGAACATCGGACAAATATAAATCCGAGTATTCTCCTAAATTCTGACACTCGAATAAACGCCAAACAAGTTTGACTCTCATATAATCCTTATCTGATATATGCTCTTCGTTAAGATTGTCATAAAATTGATTTTTAGTGGGAAGAGTTGGATAATTCAACTTGTCAATATGGTCCACAAAGATATAGGAAAAAACACCTTTCTGTCTCATCAAATTGAATTTATCAATTTTTGGAAAATGTTTATGCATCTCAATACACTGATCGGTTGATAAGTTAGCACCTAAGTAAATTTTCTCTTTTCCATCTTTGTCAGTGTATGTGAGAGTGAATAGATGCTTGGTGGAAGATATGTATTTTTCCTTAGTTTGTGGGATATCATCCACTTTGCCTTTGTTTCTATACAGTTCTTTTGTGAACAAATGACAATCATACCCATTAAGATTATGGAAAATTATCGGAACAAAATTTGGTAATTTGAAATTTAAGTTACATACGGAAAGTGCGGCAGGTGATCTTTTCTTTCCAGTAAGGTGGCAATGGTCTCTCACTTTCACTTCACCACCCGTGAATGGTTTATCACATATTCCACAAAATTGTGCAGAAGAAAGCTCTTCTTCTTCCGCGGGGGTTTGTGCAGCCATAGGAATTGGGAATCTCAGATGATTGTGATAAATATTTCTTAAATCATTTTTAAGCTTTGTGACAAATTTCTCAGCTGCATTCTCACCTCTATATGAACCAAATTTTGATAATTTGTCATTGTGTGAACATTTTATGGAATAAGCAAATGAATAGGTTCATGTTTTTATGTTTTATTCAAGTATGAGTGTTTAGGGTTGGGTTGACTAGTTTGAATGGGTTTGAGAACTGATTCAAATTCAGCATAAACTACGAATGGCACCTTAATTTGTTTCTCAAAATTTTCAAACATAAGTGAATTCCCCGGTAACATTTTACCATATTTGTTAATTTTGAAATTGACTGATGGTGTTGTAGTACTCAAGTGATTACAGTCATGCAACTAATCTTGAAAGGTCTTTAATCCAACAATAATGACTATTGCCAGAATCATCTGTTATAAGTAACAAATTAACATGTTTTCTAAGTCTTCTCTGTGAGTAACGCAACGGACCAACCACTTCATATTTCATTTTACCCTTATCAAGTTTCGACTCTGATCCATATACATTAATAGAAATATCATTCATGTCCTCAAACTTTTTTATAGGTTGTGTAACGAAATGTAAAACATTGCGTTACCATTTTTTCGGTTTGTTGAATTTTATGTTGGTAACATCATCTCATTGAGCTGTTCCAATTTATTCTATCGCCCCTTTCTGAAGTGAGCATTCGAAGCGGTGGTTTGTTTTCTCAGTTTTCCCTTCGGGAAATTAAAAATTTTTCTAGAAAGAGGAAATGAAAGGTCGTTTATATTATTATCTTTAAAATGATTAACTTCTATCTGATGCGTTAATCGAATCGATATAAAAATCGATATTCTTTTGGCACATTTAATTTGAACTTTGAAAATTCAATTTTGATACATTGTAAAATGGCCGTATGTGCGTCACTCTGTCACTCATGAATTTCATGATTAATTTGGAAATCTTCAAAGTTTGAGTACTATGCGTTATCATTATCGAATATCATTTTGTACACGTCCCCTCTTTTGTCGAGTCGGTCTTGAATCCTGAAATGTCACAGCTGAAATAAATTCTAACCTGTGAAAGTAAAGACAAAGTGTGGAGATAATTGTCTCGAGAGACCATACAAGGCTCCTACATTCTTCGTTGAAGTAGAGCTCTGGAGTAAGTCTTTCTCATCGCAAGAACTGATCATAAAATGTGAATAAACCAACCAGTCATTTCAAGGCAAATATTGAGAGACCAGAATCCTTTGTAACTCTTTAAATAACAAATTTGATTATAACTTGGTCTCTTCATTAGAATCTTGTCACATGTTTTGTCGCACATTTGACGTCATTAGAATCTTGTCACACATGTTTTGTCACATGGGACTTTTGTGAATATAGTGTTTTCTGAACTTTGTTTTTTTATTGTTGAGTAGCACAAAGATCATCCTTTGACAAATCAGTGCTTTTGGTATTTTCATTCAATTAAAAAAGAACCTGGTGCCCACGCATACCTAATATATTTTATCTTGATACCTTACATTTGTCAAAGGATATATCTGTCGTACTAGCAGATAACGATACCCACGACCTCCCGTAACATTGCTCATAGGCATTGCTGTTAAAAGAGAGCAAGCAAATATGGATAAGTGTTTATCTTTAGTTGCAGTTGAAGTTCAACTGAAAAATCCATACCTGTTACATTCAAAACATCGGAAACAAAACAGATGTGATGGCCCATGTAAAACAGTGTTGATCTTTATTGCGAATATTTACAACGCCTTTTCTTGTCTCAATGAACTCGGGCAGCTTTACATACGAACATCCGCTGAGTGGACTATACTTGTTGATGTTCACTTCGAGGAACATAACTTTTTCACAGCTCCATCCTGGAACATAAAAATAATTTAATATTCGTGTAAATAGAATTGAAACTTCAAACATACCTGAATCACGTTCCTCAAATTCCGTAGTCTGAGCAATGATGACATCTCGGAATCCATCGAATAATGCACCCAAATCCGTAGACTGGTTCACAATTTTATTTTAGTGAGTTGAATGACTTGGTATCACTTAAATCCCGTGTTTGGATAATGTAGCTGCCAAATACCTCCATATTCACTTTAAAGATCTTGTGAACCTTTATTGCCTCTTCCATTAATCCACTTTCTCTCTGATCTCATTCATATATTCGGACTTTTCACTCGATAGCTCACAATTCTACACTTGAAAGCATTCCTTATAATTTGTATGCCATCACTTACTTGAACACATGCATTGTTCTTGTGCTGGAGAGTTTTTTTATGATAACTGACTTGGGATGAAGAGATTGTCACATTACAACAATTGCATTTGTACATTGGTGTCGATGCAGCCGCATCTAACTTAATCCTTTTCACAGAAGGGCCACCTTGGCAACTTTGAAGTTGATGCTGACGAAGATTATCACTACAAGTGAACGATTTACCACAGTCACAAGAATACATTTTTTCTATGTGTTCTCAGTACAAAACTCAATAAGATACTGATTTCACAACCATTCCCACCTCCTTCAAATATAATTTCAATGAGTGGAAAGAGGATGAACAAACTCTATCCGCTTTGACTACTCATGCAACGTCACAGAGCCCCCACCATGCACACTTCCAATCTAACACTCTATCGATACAGACAAGATGAAGAGTGAACAGTAGTCGTTACATCACTGCAGCGTATGGACTTGTGACGTAGGCGGATCATTTCCACTATAGCGCGTCGAGCGAGGATTGCTTTTGACATGTATGACTGGATCGTGTTCGGATGCGCTCCTCATTGACGTCACATACGCTTCCTCCCACCACCACAGCAAGGTATACACTGGTGGAGAGGAATCAGAGTTCACATATCTGACTGGATCTCAGCGTTGTACTAATCATTACAATAGTAATGATTTCATTACAATTCGCTCCTATCAATACATCATTACTTACATTTTAAAATATAGCAATAATCATTACATTATGTAATTGAAATGTAAACTTCCATGGTAGACAAATTCATACTACAAACCCACCCCTTGGTCACTGTCTGAGTGTCCATATAATGATGAGATAATAAATTGAGAAGAAGAATATTACGAGGCATCAGTTGTTGACAATTGACAGTGATCAATGACTGTTGATATCTGACAAAATTTGATATTTTATTTTGGTTTTGTAGAAAAATAAATTCATTTTTGTAATAAATTTATTTCATAACGCCCACCCACCTATTTTCAATCTTCAGGAAAGTGAAATAACAAATTTTTTTAACTTTACATTATAAAAATATTTGAACACACGACACTAAATTTGGGTTGGCAACTTAAACTGTCATTACGATTCATTACTTTTTGACAGATTTGTTCAGTACAATATTTTTATCCAAGACATCGACCCTGCTGGATCTCCGTGGAGTGCGGACGTGTGCCGTCTCTTGGTTTAGATTTTCATATGTGATTACACATGAAAGTCATGCACAGTAACAAGTGTATACATGAAGGTTATAGTAGTCATAGAGGTAAAAATATGAGTACTTGAAAAAAGTACTTGTCCGTATATATAAGCGTCAAGCGTGGGTTGCTTCAAATGCACTCATCATAGTTGGATGACGTCACACACGCTTGCTCCCATCACCACTACTAGGTTAGTATCGGAGAGGAATCAGAGTTCACATATTTGACTGGATCTCCGTGGAGTGCGGACGTGTGCCTTCTCTAGATTTTCATTTGTTAGTACATAATATGAAAGTCATACACTTGTAGCAAGTGTACACATGAAGGTTATTAGTCTTGGAGGTAACAAAAATATGAGTACTTGGAAAAAGTACTTGTCCGTGTGTGAAAAAAATATCTGTCACCCAAATGTCATCTCAAGGTCAAACACAAACCTTAAAAACCTCATCACAACCTACATCAAGTCAAAAAACAACAAAATTTCAAAATAGTTTCAAATGCATCCGAAGGTCATTGACCCACATAGGCATCTATGCACCAAGGTCATCCCTGAAGGTCACTGATGACGCCATATTGGTGAGGGAGGCTCAGAATGGGCTCAAATCTCCTACTTCTGAGAAAAGCGAAGGTCAGGTTTCTGGATAAGCCAAGGTCTTCAATGTTCTTGAAGAAGACCCCATGAATTGGCTTATCCTTATGTAGCTGTAGGAGACTGTCACACTCCGCAGCTTTCACGTGGGCTTTTTGCTGAACGGGTTCCAATTCGGTGACAGAGTTTGGGTTCGTTCGTTCAGTGTCGAATAGGAGACCGAGTTCATCGGCTGCACGGGTTGCTGCCTTGAAAAGAAATGCTCCAATCCCTGCTTTTTCGTGATCGCATATCAAGCAGAGAAGGGGATCTGAACTCCTGATGACTTTACAGGCTCCATCCAGTACCATTCTGTTATGTAGACACTCAACTCAAAAGTCCACAGCCTCCCTGTTGTCTGGGGAAGTATAACCGTGGAACGGACGATTTGGGATGCAAGCTCCTATGGAGATGCATCATTTTGCTAGTTTTTACGTCGAATTGTCGCAGCTCTTCTTGAGTCCATTTCATTACTCCAAAGGAGTAAAGTAGAATCTGAAAGTATTATTATTATGTCTATATAGGGTGAATCATCAGGGCAATACATTCAAAGCAACCGTCAATGAATGGAAAACCAGTTTTAATGGAAGTGGATAGTGGAGCTGCATATTCAATGTGTGGAATGGAAACATTCAATGCTATTTTTTCGGGAAAAAAAGCCCGAAGTAGGGTCAACTGATAACTCTCAATATGGATCCTCAGAGTAAACCTGTCCTTTGTTCAGTAAGGAATCTTTCATTTGCTCTTAAGCCCAAAGTCGAAGAAGAGTTGGAGAGATTGGTGAATCAGGGAATTTTAGAAGCAATAGAACGCCCAACATGGGCTACTCCAGTGCTACCAGTTCTTAAGGGTGATAACACCATTCGATTATGTGGGGATTATCGAGTAACAATAAATAAGTCTTTGAGGAAAGACATTTATCCAGTTCCAAAGGTAGAACAAGTGCTGGCTACATTGAAAGGAAGTCAATTATTTGCTCTTTTAGACTTGAAGCAAGCGTACCAATAGCTAACTGTTGATGAAGACCGTACAGAAGCTCAAACTTTGATCACACATAAAGGAGCTTTTAAAGTTAATCGTCTGAAATTCGGGGTTGCTTTGGCACCTCAAATTTTCCAAAGAATCATGGACAATCGACTGAATGGAATTCCAGGAGTGATTCCATATTCTGATGATGTGTTGTCGGTTGGGAAAAATGCTGACGAACTTGAAATACGCTTGCGTACCACTCTGAAACGATTTCAAGAAGATGGAATCCGTAAAGACAAATGTATGTTTTTCGTTGAGGAAGTTAAATTTCTGGGATTTTTAATAACTGCTCAGGGCATAAGTCCAACTGAAGATGAAGTGGAGTGTATTCGAAGAACTCCCGAGCCAAAAACAAAACAAGAGCTCCAAGTTTTCCTGGGGATGCTCAATTTTTTCCATATTTTTTTGCAAGATAAGGCTACTGTAGCTGAATCGTTACATAGACTGTTACATAATATTATTCCATGGAAGTGGGAGGAAGAAGAACGAGAATCATTCAACAAATTCAAAATGATACTATCTTCCAGCGCATATCTAGTTCATTACGATGAAAATAAACCGTTAGTTTTGACGTGTGATGCTAGCTCGAATGGGGTTGGAATGGTGTTGAGCCATTTAGATGTAGATGGGCGTGAACAATCAATCGCATTTCACAGCAAAACCTTATCAACTACAGAAAGATTTTTTTCCCAATTAGATCGAGAAGCATTAGCGATAATAACTGGTATTAAAAAATTTCATAACTATATTTATGGAAGATTTGTGGAAATTAGGACAGACCACCAGCCTCTTATTGGAATTTTTGACACGAAAAAAGCTATTCCTCAAATGATATCGCCTCGTATGTTGCGATGGGCGTTACTACTAACGTCATACGACTATAATTTGGTTTATGTTCCCGGTAAGCAACTATCACATGCTGATGCATTAAGTCGTCTACCAGTGGATCATCCTGATATTCCATCACCACCAGCACTCGAAATTTATATGTTGGAGTCTTGTCCAGAAACAAGTTTGATCGCTGAAATTGTTGCCGCAGAAACTAAAAAAGATAAGCTTTCATCAAAAATTATGAATTGGACCCTGAAAGGTTGGCCAGAAAATAGAAAATTTTTGCAAGAAGATGTGAATCCATTCTGGTTGAAAAGAAATGAATTGTCGGTATATAAGGACTGTTTGTTATGGGGCAGTAGAGTAGTAGTTCCTCCTGGACGACGCAAACAGGTTCTACGAGTTCTACATAAAGCACACCCGGGAGTAATACGTATGAAAGCATTAGCTAGATCTTACGTGTGGTGGCCTGGAATGGATGCAGACATTGACAAATTAGTTAGAATCTGCACTAGTTGTCAACAAAATAGGCACATGCCAAGCAAATCTCCAGTTCGTCAAAAATAGGGGGAGGAGTGTTATGTATCATACTGTAGTATTGATGACATATATTTACTTTTGAAGTCAGTCGTTTGTTAAAAAAAAAAATAAATAATTAAACTATTTTTTCACGAATCTACAATTATATTCTTACGAATATACTATAGATGTATAACTCCAAATGTCGTCGTGAACTATCACCGAAGTAGCGGAACTCGAGGGAAGGTCCGTACCAGATAATGCCACCACGAGAGAAACCCAGGGTCGTTCACTTCAATATGTTGTCCCCTTACGTCGGAAACCACGACAACGTCCTCACCCTCAGATCACCGGAGGATGAAATAACGTTCCAGAAGTTCATATCTTTACACGCAAACGGACAGAGGGGTGACTCGAGAGGAGCTACGAGACCTATTAAAGGTGCCTGATAATTACTCGCTAGCGCACTGTGTAGCAGAAAAACCTTCGAATGTCCAGAGGCATCGCCGTAGTATTCTCCAAGAAGTGCGGTCGACTCCAGGAACTACGAGAACATAATCCAGAAGTTGGAGGGGTGCCATAGTTGAAGAAGGACCAGAGAAACATCTACCACCTTGTTTTTAAGACGCACTCTCGAAATAAACCGACCTATGAAGATGTCTGGAAGAGCCCCATTAAACTAAAGAACAAAATGGTGGACCTGAAACATGTACATCTGACAATCCCAAAATTGTCCTGTGGGATGGATGGACTGGATTATAGAGTTATTATTATATTGACAGTTTTAGCGAAATTCAACGCAACGAACAATATGTCGTAGTGGAGCTCCAAGGACCGAGTTTAAGAACCAGAAACTCACCAGGCTATAACAGTTTTATAAAAAAGTTTCACTTAATTTCTTAATTTATAATTTCATTTCACGTACGTGGTAAACTTGTTTCGAAATATTTCCCATTCCTCATATCTGTCAATATTCCTCGGAATTCATATTGGATACCCGATTTCAGGTAGTAATTACAATAACTTGACAAAGGCATAGGCAGATCGAGCAAGTGAGGAAAGACTATTATCATTTTCCGTGGTTCTTCGCTGCGGTGATTCATTAAATTTTATAACTCACCAGTTCTATGAGCTCTAGGAAAACCCGAAGATCCAATATCTGACTCTTAAATAAAGAATATGGACCGTTTATTAAACCCAAACTTCCAGGAGGAAGAAGGAGGAGTCCGGGAAGAAAAGAAACTCAATCGATCACTGGAAACATTCAGTTTTTGGTATACCTACGCTCGACCATCAACCACTTACGTAACCATCCTCTTCCATTAAATACTTCAAAACAATTTGTTGAAAATGAGTGGTCATATTATCCACAATTAAATATTTAGAATTTTCAAGCAAATGCTCCTGGGGAAAATATAAAGGTAATTTCTCTCTTTGTAATGAAAATTCATATTTCAAATTAAAGATGCAGAAACGTTAGGGAAACGACAAAATGAGTTTTTCTCAGCGTGAAAAGATTTTGCATAGGATCTGCGAGTAGAGGAAATTAGGAAACATTATATTAATATATCAGTTTTCAAGCAAGAGGGTTCGTAAACGTTCAGAATCGTTCGAAGAAACTTTTTCTTTCGTATTCGGAATTTGAGCTAGTTGGGCATTCAATGTATGTGCGATGTCCATATATGTTAGCGATCATATAAATTGAGTTGAGAGAGTAATATTCAATCAAAATGAAATTCATTTTCTATTTACTATCTGGATAATCTGTGACATCATTCGAGTTGAAATCAGGAACACTCGATTTGTGTTGGGAATAACATTTCTTCAGACTTGGTCATGTATACTATACAAATGTTAAACTTGGTACGTATCGTGTGTTTATCTAATGAAGAAGAATCGTGAAAAGCGTAATAGTATAATAATTGACATACAGGGTGGTCCAACGATATATTCACATAAAGGATTTGATTACGAACGCTGTAATAGGTAACTCAATTTTTATCACTTTTTTGAGATACATCCATCTACTAAGATTTACTGCAGTTTTCGACGGAAATATCGTTCCTATTGCATCACTGTGAAAACCCAAAATTTTATTGCATATATCCATACTCAGCAGAATAAATGAAATATGTACTATGCAAAATTTATTTTATTAGTAATATCCTGAAATGGTGGTCCGTTGGGGCCGTCGAGTTAGGCACTCGCTTCTGAATCCAATCACCCACTGGTGAATGGATTCGAGTTAGTACGATCAGCGGTCTCGTGCATGGCAGCTCACGTTTATAAAGATAAGGTCTTCCATAGCTCGCACCAAGTCATTCGAAGACTTCTGAGGGTTGTGCTCGTAAGGGTGCAGCCGGTTGACGAATAGGTATAACAATTTAACAACAATTATATCGTCCTATTTTTAAATACAGTTTACTATGTTTACGTTATGTCAACGTTAGGATAGATGAACACAAACGCTGGACTCAACGAGGAGAGACGTCGAAGTCAGGAGTCGCAGAACAGACAGAACACCACCGCATCCTGTGGAAAGATACCGACATCTTAGACAAAAAAGAAAACTGGCTTGAACGTAAATTCAAGCAAACAACGCTTTCAGTCAACCCAGCGTAGAAATTAGGAATGTGTGGACGTCGTGCTCATAGAAACACTCCAGGCGATGGAAGTCCTCAATGAAAGGAACAATATTAGTCCCAGTAAAATACTAGAAATGAATTGATAACGGAATATATAGCAGCTATTAAAATAGTTCGAGGTGACGGGAGCAATATTAAATTAATCTTAATTAGACTCAAATTTGGATGCGTGTGGCTTCGAATTCTGCAAAATTCACACCAATCATTGGACTAATATACTATATTAACAAACGACAACAAACAATAACATATGATGAAAAAAGTATCTATACTCAATTTACACCCACTCTCACTTTTTGACGAGAAGGATCAGAATGAGGTCTGTGGAAGAATTACTGGTACCTAATACTGAGGGCCAGTAGCTCAATGGTTAGGGTGTTTGACCGTGGAACTTATATCTCGCATCGGACAGAGGTTCGAGGCCTCAGTACTCGAGAATTTTTTGTCCCAAGTACTTCGGTTTCTTTAGGTGGCCACATGCCTTGTTGTGACGCAAGCAGTGTGTTGTGATTTACCTAGATGGCAATACTGACATCTAGTGCTTGCTTGGAGAGTGCGCCGACCATCCGCTGTGGTGCTGTACGTATTCCGGGTTTTCCTACAGCTGAAAGTTGATTACAACACTAAAAACATCAGTGAGTCGCCCCGGAGCACCACGAGAAATGGTAATAATAGCCGTCCTCTACCCGCACAGGCTACGCCTTTGGGAGTATTTTTATAATAATTATTATTATTGCTTCCATGACCCTTTGCTGGCAGTAGGAAACAGTAAATATCTAGCCCCTTACAGAATACGAACAAAATGCGGAAAAATATTGCCAGTAGATATCAGCAGTTTCGGAACAATTCAGATGCTGGTTAGTACTGGTTGAAAATTTCTGAACTAGACTAATATATTTCTAAAATTTTAGTGAAATAAGAGATTGTTACCGTTAATGATACTTGCTGCCGAGCTGTAATTTGATTCATCCAATCTTTACCAACTGGGAAAAATCCATCTGCTCGAAAGAGTCCTTACTGATTTAGTATGGAGAATCAAGAAACAGTCCAATGAATTATAGTATGGGCCGCGGTGGTGTGCGGGTTGAGTTTTCGCCTCATAAGCCAAAGAGCGTGAGTTCGAATCTCAGCATTGCCACCGGTCTCGTGCATGGCATCACACGTATTAAAAGGTAAGGGCTACGTCTTCCCCTAGCTCGTACAAGTCTCTGACTTTTGAGGGTTGCACGTAGGGGTGCAACCGGTTGACGGATATAACAATAGTTGGGACCTGAAAAATCATGGTAACGAATGAATGTGGTAGTTACTGAGGAGTAGAATGCGGCTTCTATCAACTTTGTGTGAATACTATTGTTGCAAATTTCGTCAAATGATGCTTGAGAATGATTTTTTCTGGGTAACCTCAACAATTAATTCAGGGCCATCTTTTGTAAAAAGTGTAGTTTGTGTTTTAAAACATTCTAATGTCAAATTCATTGTGCAACGATAGTAATTTATCCTAAAATGTTGAAGTAGTATAAAAGATATACAGAGACCGATTCGAATAATGAAATAACCAGTTCAGTGAAATGAATCAAACTCGATAATGATCATTCATTTCCAACTTGTTTTTCAGTACTATCGCCATTACAAAACTCTCTCGATGATTCGGAACATCAAAAACGTTTATTTCCAATCAAATAGGCCACATTGATAACAATAAACGCATTGAGAGCACAAATTTACAAAATAATTGGATTATATGAATGTGTATGTGAAGAGAGGATTGATTTTATTTAATTGATATTTGATAAAACGACACAAAATTTGCTGCATTTACAAAAACAAATTTCCTGTAGATGAGTTATAGTTTTGTCGATAAACGGGAATACACAATTCCTTTGTTCAGAAACTGTGATAAAATTGATTTTTTTAAACTGATTAGTTCACGCGAGAAACTGCAGAACTAAAATTGGTTTACTGAGTGACCAATCTGGAAAGGAGGAATAGTGTTTTGTGTGGTAGTTGGAAGTATATAAATACCCTCCGAATTGTATTTGGTGTATATATTTATTTGTATTTTCCTTCTTTTATTATCATTGTAAATACAACTGCAAAGTATGAGGTATTTAAAATTTTAGCCGGTACAGCTCATTTCGAAATGCCATCAAAATAGTGTAATGTGAGGAGTCCACGGGTACGTTATAATACCAACAGTAATAATAATCGTGAAACAAGGAGAAGAACCAACCTCTGAGGTCATGAAACCTTGGGGATTATATTGGGGTTCATACACAAAATCTCTCAGTTGAATTGGAAGTGCCATTCAAAACTTGCTAGAAACCTCTGAGGGTTGCGTCCGAGGAACATGCAAAATCAAAATTGCGGAAAATGTTAGTAATGTGAAAAATATTGACAGATCGAACAAAGAAAAGAAAATCATTGAAAGATTGAGAGAAGGTTCATTTTCTAGCTGAGAGCAGATAATGGCAATACGAGTCGATTATCGAGAAAGGGTAGAAAACCTCATTGAAACCGATACGACCAATCAGTTAACTAGAAATCCACTGCTCAAGATGGTTTCAGGTGTAAAAACTACCCTAAATGAATGTGAGACTTTGGTTTGGAAAAACGAAAAAGCCCTAAGAATAGAGAGCTACTACCCAATCTCATTGGTGATAGTGCGGTCGCCAAGTTGGTGGACAGGATCCTGCTGAAGAGAGACATTCGTCTCATCCCGGATGAGCAGATCGGCTTCCGGAGAGGCCACTCTACAACTTCTCAGGTGACAAGAATTGTGGTTGTGCCGCAGGGATCCTGCTTGTCATCACTTTGTACTCGTTATATACGCACAACTTATTGGTGTCGGAACAAACGAGCACGACGGTGTATGCCGATGAAACGGCGATTCTGGCCCAGGCAATATCGCTTCTATACGGTTGCACCGCACCTGAATGGGCAGGTCGTGCCGTACCTGGGAGTAACGAAATAGTGGTAAATCCGGTAAAAACAGAGCTCATAAACTTCACTAAGGAGAGGAATCGTGGTAACGTGGAGATTACGGGATGGGAGTTTATAGCTCTGGGAACCCGGATCGAGGAGGCAGAATCTGTGCGGTGCCTGAGGGTACAATTTTGAGGTTTATCAAACAAGTCAGCTTGGCAATTCAACGAGCTGCATTAAACTGCAGTAAAAGGGACATACCAATTGATAGTTACTGTAGTAAAAACGCACTAAACTAATTTTTCTAATTTATTTAAAACACTACTTAAAACAATAATTCAACTAAAACATTTACTTCACTAATTTATTTCTACTGTGTTCTATCTGCGAACTCTGGAACTGTAACCGCGATCCTCTGTGACTGTACTCTCTGGCTACTGACTATCCCGCCATCTAATACCCAGTGGCTTATATACTCGTATTTACAATTCTTGACCATTCGAGCCTTTCGGGCGACTTCTTAGATGTCCCCAGAACCTTCGTTAGAAAGTTCGCGATTCTTCCACGTGATTTATGTGTTTGCCAGCGGAGAACTTGTTTACATTTCGAGTTAATTGGATGATCAGGGCCGGTCTCGAGGCCGGTCTCGAAATCGTTACATTACTTTTACTATAGAAAACAACATTGTAGCTGCCAAAACTGAAAATGAAATTGCCCATCTTTTTAATGAATATTTTATATATAGGGTTGTTGAAATACAAAAATCAATACCACACGTTTGTGAATGGAGCCCACCAGATATAATTATAAATTCTAGATTTAGCAATTTCAAAAGAATAACCTTGAAAGAGCTGAATAACATAATATTAAATTTGAAAAACATTGCAAACGTGAAAGATGTCATGAATGTGAAAATTTTGAAAAATATTTTTGATACCTGTGGTTTTCATTTTCTTGATTTGGTTAACACATCTCTTGAAAGTGGTATTTTCCCACAAAAGCTTAAGACATCTTCACTAATACCAAAGGTAATATATTCGAACAATGCTAGTGACTTTAGACCTATAAACATATTGCCCACAGTTGAAAAAATAATCGAAAAAGCAGCATATAATCAAATTGTAAATTACATAAATGAACACAGTATATTTAATGGATATCAGTCTGGTTTTCGGAGCAAACACTAATGCGAGACAGCACTGCAGTCAACAATGACAAACTGGACTAATTCAATTGATGTTGTGGCAGTGTTTATAGATCTAAAGAGAGCTTTTGAGACCATTGATAGTGATATATTAAGAGCAAAACCAAGGTATTATGGTTTTGATGAAGGTGTCTTGAACTGGTTAAATGATTTCCTAACAGATAGACGTCAAGTTGTAAAAATAAATAAAGCAGTGTCAAATGAAATGTCAGTTTATATAGGTGTACCCCAGGGAAGTATTTTAGGCCCACTTCTATTTATCTTGTATCTAAATGATTTATCTGGTATCATTAACTGTGATTTCGCAAATTTGTATGCAGATGACACATTATTAGCTATAACTGAACAATGCAGTGAATAAAATGAATATAGATCTGGCAAAATTAGAAAACTATTTCAAAATAAATAAATTGAAACTTAATGTTCAAAAAACGAAAGCAATGATTATAGCAAGCCCATATAAACACAGAAACATCAATATAAACGAAATTGGTTTAGTTATGGAAGGCGATGAAATATAAATTGTACATAACTTTAAATATTTGGGCGTTATGTTGGATGAAATTTAAAGAACATTACAATATGATAAAAAATAATATATCGAAAAAACTATTCTTCTTTTCAAGAATAGCATCAGTGTTGTCCATCCAAACTAAACTAACCGTATACAATACTATCGTGCGACCACATTTTGATTATTGTGCTACAGTTCTGTATTTATTAGATAATAATGCTCGAGCATCTCTTCAGAAACTGCAAAATAGAGGAATAATTTTAATATGTAACACGCGAACACCTATTCGATACATGTTGGAAACATTGCAGTGGCAATCTGTAAATGAAAGGCTTGTAACTTTTTAAGTTATTGAAGGGTTTAATGCCAGAGTACCTACATCAGTATATTGTATTTAGCAGAGAAATACATATATATCAAACAAGATCCCAAAATGATTTTTATCTTGGTAGAATGCTTATCAATAGGGGTATGAACTCAATGTTTTATAAAGGCTTAAAGCAATATAATTCCCTTCCCCAATACATAAAAAAATGTGATACTGTTAACAATTTTAAAAATTGCTTAAGGAATACCTGAAATAAAAATACTTGCTGTGATAATGATATTATATTTGTTGTTGAAAAAGTATGCTGTGTAGTAACTTGTAAGAGATTTTAATTTTATATAAAATTTTAATTCATTTGGAAATGTAAATATTAGGATGTACCGATCTTGAAATATATATTATTCTTATAGTAAAGTAAAGGCTTCTTTCCCCTCTTCATGAAGAAATCATTCAGTCATTGATTAACAAAGTGGGTAGAAGATACATTACAGCAGGTAAGTTTTAAAATGAAATAAATAATTAGAGTAGGTCTTCAAATCTTGTAGGGAGTAGAGTGGATAACATTCCAAAATAGAAAATCAATAAAGTGGATAATTATAGGTAGGAGGGGGTAATTAGTACAATCAGCTACTTAGATGAGTAGTATGGATAGGAATTGAATCATGTAAAATATTAAAATATTTTTCATGTGGAATTATGTGTTAAAAATAATCAAACTTTTCACTTATGCCCTATACAAAAGGGTGTCAGCATTTTAAGACGTGGCCAAACCATTGGCACTTGTGACAATGAGGCTTCTGTTTTTCGACTTCTATTTTCGGGGCCATGCATACAAGTTATTGTTTCGAAAATTTTCCTATCACTTGGTACTTCAATCAATAACATTGTGAGTACTGCCCTGGTCACCAAAGGGTCTAAGTATTCATACATGTGATCAATTTCGCTTTATCTTATCACGTGAGGAAT
This sequence comes from Chrysolina americana, assembly GCA_958502065.1. Taxonomy (NCBI): domain Eukaryota; kingdom Metazoa; phylum Arthropoda; class Insecta; order Coleoptera; family Chrysomelidae; genus Chrysolina; species Chrysolina americana. The sequence continues at coordinate 61,593,957 of OY293414.1, read as the reverse complement.
ATTGCTGAAAATATCTCTTGCTGTTATGTTTCATACCAAGAGAAACTTTATGTTCCGTCCTTATAAAGCATATTATAGATCCGACTTCCGCTAGAATTCGGCATTTATATACATATAGAGTCCATTTCCTAACTAAACAGAAACTCTTTGCCTTCGCCAAAAAATAAATTCGTCCCGTCGATGTGTGGATTTTTCATTGGAAAATAAACAAACATGTGCTTCCATAATTATTTACAGTTCTCGTGATAGGAAAATTATGATTTTGTCGAGTAGAGCATCCTGAGAAATTTTGTCATGAAAAACATCCATTGAAACTGGATCAACAAAACAACTTTCGAATTTTTGAAAGACACGTGGATAACTTCTTAACTATGAAATATTTATTCGACAGTGTGTGAATGTGTTGATTTTTGATTGATTATTTTTCGAACAACTAAACGTTGCCTTATAAGTATGCAATAGATTTTTTTGACAATAACATGAATATTTCAATAATTTTCCAGATATCTTTTGTGGGTTGCGTTTCCTAGGTGGGTAAACAGAGATTGCTCGCTATCCCCATCCCTTGAGAAAAGTTTTTCAATTTATGGCATCCCCTATAAATCACGCGTCTTAACGGAAATAATATCATTATAACAATGTCGGCGACGACAGCGCAGAAAGGCAAGCATTCGTTTTTGCAAAATTTATATATAAGCTAATATTTGAAGTAAACACTGGGGCATTGTCAAGATGGGAGAGTTGTGTAATAAAGGAAGATTTATGCAGGCTTAGTTTCAATATGAAACTGAAAACTTACGGTGTGGTTATTATCATCATCTTTTGTCAGAAACAATCAGTTGGAGTGGAAGATAATTATTAAGCTCTAGCAATGGTTCGAATTAAGTATTATTGGCCAATGTGAAAGAGATTTTGTTCACTACGATACTTTGAATGCCAGAAATTATGTACTGAAATAAATGTAACAATAATAATCTTTCTCCGTCGACCTCGTATTAACAGATCTGTTCAATGTTCTTGAATGCAAATGAAATCAACAATTGATGACCCCTATTAATGATTGATTTGTCATTGAAATCGACCATTAATGACAGCTATCAATGTTCGATTTTGGTGTGCAGCCGTAAAATTTCAGTGTATAGATGGACTCTTTTACAGATCTTCTTTCAGATTCTACCATTACAAATTTTAACAAAAATGTTTTAATATTATCAATTATTCAATCAAGAATGTAACTACTGTTCATTTCATTGATTAAATAGCTTCTTATCAATAATTCCTTCATATCTACAAGATTGAGGTCGACAGAAAAATATTGTAATCAAATCGTATACCAAAATGCGACTAATGATGTCGAACATTAGCGCCCTCGCTTCGCTCACGCGTTATAATTAATATCTCGATCATGAATTATTGCCTTCATCGATAAATTAGTTGATTTGATTTTTTCGTTCGACCTCGTATCAACACGTCTGTTTAATGTTCTACAAAGCAAACGAAATCGAACATTAATGATCCCTATTAATGGTCGATTTATCATTAATGCTTGATTTTTCGAAATCAACCATTGATGACACCTATTAATTTTCGATTTCGTAGCGCAGCCGTGAGATGCGAGTGTACAGATGGACTTTTTCTGTACTCTTTTTCAGTTTCTCTAATTGTCCGATCAAAAATGTATTGAAATGATTGAAAGATGATCATTACTGTTCAATAGAGTTTGTGTCTACTGTTCATTTCGTTGATTGAATATCTTCGAATCAAGAATTACTTTATTTCAACAAGAGTGAGGTCGACGAAAAAATATTGTAATCAACTCAAATATTAAAGTGCGATTAATGCACTAGTTGGTTAAATTACTATCAATGCAAATGAAAATGACCATTAATGGCTCCTATAAATTTGTTTTTACGAATCACCCAGGTTTTTGGAGAAAACCCCTCAAAAGCAGAGCTTGTGCGAGCAAGGGAGATCCGGGACCTGGCCAATTTGTCATTACTGCATGATTTTTCATGTGTGTTCAGATAAATTACCTTCTGTACGTCTTTTCAGTTTCCCTAATTTTACCATTACAAATGTTCAATGTATTCAAATAATCGCTAGGAATCGCACGTTAAAAGGTAATACCTCGTTAATCCTTGGCTCGCACAAGTTTTGACTTTTGAGGGCTGTCGTTCGTAGGGGGACGACAGCTGGTTGACGGAAAAAACAATTTTAACATTTTTTTTTTTAACAATTTTAACATTTTTTTTAAACAATCTTTAACAAACAATTTTAATTAAAAGATGAACATATATGTTCAATACAGTTTGTATCGACTGTTTATTTCGCCGGTTAAATATCTCCTGTTCAAGAATTTCTTTATTTCAACAAGAGTGTGGTCGACGGAAAACTATTGTAATTAACACGTTTATTTTTTTAGGTAAGTAAGTAAGTAAGTAAGTAAGTAAGTAGTTTATTCAGACAGATGAGCATTTTGACAATGATTGTACCTAATTAATATACCCAGTATTTATAATTTACAATGCATACATTGCATTATGATTAGGATTTCTGGATTTATACATTTTTTACATATATATTAACAAATATTGAACTAAATATCAAGTAAATATAATATTTATATGGTATTAAATGTAAGAAGTATGATTCATATTAGGGGGATTTCACCGAATCAGAGCTTGTTTTGTCCACCAGAAATATGTATAATTAACATTAGTGAAGCATATTAAGTAGTATAATTATAATAATATATTTCTGTTTACTTTGGATAACTTCAATTTATGAATTTTCAAATGACTGATACTTGGCTGATCTGTCATAGTTGATGTGAAGCCAATAAATTTAGATTTGTCAACATTGATGCTTAATAGATTATACCTCAGCCAATTGAACAATTTTTGTATGCCTTGTTCTGCGTTCAGGATAGTTTCCTCCCATGTTATTTCCGTGAAAACATTGGCAGTGTCATCTGCAAATGAAACTAGAAGTCTATTTAAACCATCTATATTAAATATATTATTGATGTATAATGAAAACAGAATAGGCCCCAAAACTGTACACTGTGGAACACCCATGGTGACAGGTAATGGGTTACTGAACGTGTCATTTATTTTGACCACTTGTTTCCTATCGGTCAAGTGATCAGTAATGAGATCCAGTGCGTCATATAAGTGCTGCAAAAAAATATCGTAATCAACAGTATCGAACGCCTTTGCTAAATCTAGAAATACTGTCATGCACTTCTGATTGTTTTGGAATCTGGAGAAAATTTAGTTAACCAGTTTAAAAACTGCTTGTCCAGCGGATAGATTATCTCTAAAGCCAAACTGGGAATCAGAAATTATATTATAGGTTTCACAGTAACTCACCAGACTGCTTTCAATACATTTCTCGAACATCTTGGCTATGTTATTTATTATTGTAATTGGTCTATAGTTGGTTGCTGCAGTTTTGTCCCCTGATTGAAATAGTGGTGTTATACAAGACTCTTCAAATTTTGAAGGAACTTTTCCGGTCAATAATATACAGTTGAAAATATGGCATAGAGGATCAATAGGGTTTTGATTATGAAGGAAACACCTTTCAACAGGAGCACATTTGAACAATTTTTTCTTTTTCATAAATATGTCCTACTTCATTTCGAATGGGCAATGTTGTTCGGTAAGTGCTCAACGCACCACAGACGAATTATATCTCGATAGAATCGGTTGATTGTTAGGATATCGCGTAGATGTGTAGTTTTGTTACAATTGTGATAATAAATTGTGAGACTGAACGAGTATAATTTTATAAATTAAACAAACAGTACAGACATTTTTAAGTGTCTAAAAGTTTAACGTGTTAAAAACTATTTGTTGAGAGGTACTAGAGAGTTGGTTTCTGGAAGAAAATATATAAATCTATTTTTTACGGCGTTCAAACGTGCCCCAAATTATTATGTATGAAATGAATGAATGAAAAGGGTGTAAAGCAGGTAGGAGAATCAGTTTCTGAGGAGAGCGAGATCCTATTTCGCCCGTTTTCACATTTCGTACAGTTAGATTTCATGAACGGAGCATCACAAGGGAGCGTATAATAATCCAAGTAGTGGGTGCATATCTATTCCTTTAAACTTTGGAACATATTGTGAATCATGCAAAATATGAAGTAAACATGAATACTTTCTTATTGTTATTGACAACCATGAAAGCCATTGTTCATTGGAGGGAAGGGTTAATTTAATAGTGATAGTTACATCTCATTTTGCAGTGCTTGATGTCTCTGTATTAGGACCCTTCGAAGGAAACTATAAAATAGCCCCAAATCTCTGGAGGATTTCGCATTCCGGAAAAACTATTTCATAATACTGCTGATCTAGCAAAAGAAGCATTTCAGAATTCCTTCACAATGAACAATATAGTTTCTAGTTTTCGCAATACGGGAATATATCCTCTGAATAAAAACGCGTATACAGAAAAATCTCCTAATTTCCATATTCCTATGTAATCTGAACAGCTCACAAACTCTTCGTTACCTCAATAGACTAAAGAACTTCCATCCACTTCATCTGGTGTCACCGAACACCCTACTATCAATTCCGTTAGATTTGCTGAAAATTCCACAAATGGTTTGTTGTCTCATCCAATTGATTCTCGTGAGCTAGAGTAGCACTGTCTACGTCAATAGTAATTTCACCAGATGCTGTACGCCCTTTCCCTAAAGCATCACTCAGATATGAACTCTCGGGCAAAAAAGGGTTTACTCAAAAATTCTGGGAGAAAAGCCCGAGAAGAAAGCGTTAGAACAAGATAGTAGAGGAGAAGATCATAGACAAACAGAGAAACAGAAAAAAAAATAGATTCAGTTTATTCTAAAGAAAGCGACATAATATCACAACAGAAAAAGAAAATATTACAAAAAAAGTTGTTAATAGACAAAAAACATTTAGTGGAAGTGAAAACATTCTCCATCCACGATGGAAAAAGATACAGTGAATTAGATATTAAAGTTTAATATAAAAATTTATTGGTAAACTACTATGAACTGGTTTTGTACAAAAAAGTCTGTTGTGCATTACGTTGGTCTCGTTCCGTGCTCGCTCCATGAGCCAAAGAGCATGAGTTCGAATCTCAGCATTGCCCACCGGTCTCGTGCATGGCATCACACGTATTAAAAGGTAAGGGCTACGTCTTCCCCTAGCTCGTACAAGTCTCTGAGGGTTGCACGTAGGGATGCAACCGGTTGACGGGTATAACAATAATAAAAAAAAACAATTAGAGGGACAGTTCTCAAGAAAGAAAGGACTACAATTTCATTTGCCTCTTGTCGACGACCTCAGTACTGTGAAATTTGAGGATATCGTTCTCACATTCTACAGTCATGGTACGCCCTTCGAGGTAGGATTCAATCCATTTCACCAAGTTGTTAGGAAGCTAAGTTGGGATAATTTTGCAATTAAAAATTCAGGAGAAACTGTATCAAACGTGATACAGTGATATGTGTGATATTTTGATTGAGAGGAAAACAAATTATGTGTATTTTCAATAACAGAAATTTAATCTGCCAAATGGTGAAGTTTCACAACCAAATTGTCCCATATCTTCAAAAAATAGTCGTGACCGTCAAAAATTTCATTTGGATTTTTTGTTCAGAAGACCAAGCTACATAAGTTGTAAACATTTTTTGAAATTCAGATGTTCAGTGTAACCGAAGATTTATAGTTTTCTGAATTACGCGATGATAAATTGTAACCTTCATTAGATTTTGCTGCAGACGTGCAGAATCTGCCAGTGACGGTGACAAATAAGTCTCAACAATATTTTTTTAACACTCAACTACTGAGTGAATTAGTTTCTACAATTGAATTGATATATATGTCACTACAATAAAAGTTGTTGAAATAAAAGCCAGAATCGTTATTCAATAGCAGTGAATAGCACGAGGTATACAGTACAACTACAAGCCGCAACAGACTTTTTGAGTTGTCAGACATACAGCTTTTAGAAAATTTCAATAACAGATTTTTTCCCATATGTAGCCAACTTTCTGGCGGAGACTGTATATTTTCCTCATATCACACTTTATCTAAATTATTTGTTTCGTTAGTTTATTTATCAATACCATTTGCACTCAAATGAATGCGAAAAAACGGCGTTTCAATTATCTAGAGCTTCATTCAAACCATGTATTTCTTTGATACCATATAGAGGTATTAAATACTTTCAAAATTTGATAATTAAAAAAAGGCTTTCAGTTTTTTTTGATATCAGAAAGTTTATGGTTGTTTTAGTGGTGACCAGGAAACACCTATATAAAGATGGTTTACCTATATTTTTTTAAGAAATATTTACTGAAGTTCACGAAAGCGTAAAATGTTACTAAAACTTTAATTCTTATTCAAAATACTGATCTGACTTAGATTTCGGAATTGCGACTCACAGTTCATACTACTGGAAAAAATTTGTTGTGATTGTTATTTCCGTCAACTTTATGTACCCTCCCAAGCAACCCACAGAAATCTTCGAGATACTCGCTAGGGAAGACGTAACCCTTACATTTTGACGTGTGATGCCATGACCGCGCACTTACCGATGATTACGGGTTAAGAAGCGAGTTATACCCATGTGCTACCACGGCCCACGTATGGCTTGAAACAAAAAATTGGATGATGATAATTGAAAAGGAACCAAGCGCCAAATTGCAAAAACTGAGGTTAAGGTTCCAAACGACAACGTTACTTTAATTCGATATGTGTAAAAATATTAAGCGCCTACTAGAATTCTGGCGACATCTATTGACTAATGATCCTTAAGCGACTTCGAAGGGAAATGCAGTTGCCCATTATAGAAAAAATCCAACATTACAATACCGTTTATAGAATATGATCAAAGTCGCTTGGTTCTTTTTCGATTAACATCTAAGTCTTCTCACATAAAACTGTAGCTATATTGAAATCAATCCATCTCTGGATTGTAATAGCATTACAAATCAAGTACTTCATATGAGGACATTATTCACGCCTCCAACATTTACCACTGAAATAAGTAATAATATAATACAACACGACCGCAAGTGTTACAAGAATTCACCCCCTGAGTTTGACTGATATCCATTATAACCTTTAGTAGGGATGATGAGGGCAGAATTTATCAATCTCTGTTGTTGGAAGGTTGGTTGTAGTAGTAGTATTCTAATACAGTTCAATTTGGATTGAGATTGTGAATTTTATTTGGCTCTATTTGGTGACATTGAACTTGTTTGTCACTCTGATTTTGCTTGTTTGAACTTTACATACCTACTTGAACTGAAATTCTATACAGTCAACATTCGGAATGAAAAATATTAATTTTTACTAGCAGAAAATCTTTTGAAAATGATGACGTTCTTGAATTCGTTGAGTCCTTCTTAACATTGAAATTGATCATAACCCTGCTCTGTCTATATTTCACTTCAATTCTCAAGAATCGAAGTGGAATAAAGGTAAATTATTTTGAATAAGTACCTATAACTACTTTGAAGTGCTTTTTGGAAATTCAAATTCCAAAACTCCCACATTTCATTTGTTTCCCAGAACACCAATCATTATTAATTTGTGGCAATGCTTTCATGTCTGAGATGACATTTTCACTTGTAATCTTCCCGGTGCTAGAATTATTACTGGAAATTTTGGGTTATTATTTCAAAAACAAGGGAAACCCACGCAATTTACCTATGTATCTATATCTATTTGTAGTGACCGCAAAAAAGCTTATTTCCGTAAACTGTATTATCATAAAATAAGCACTAAAAGATTCAGAACATTATTCAACCTTAAATTTTATTTCAGTTCGTATTACTAAATTCTACGGAACTAGGTACTTATAACTTGTTTAGAAGAAAAAAATTGCTATGGGGGCAATGAATAAAACGATATGTGCCATAGGCGGTGCTGAAACAAAAAAGTGACAGTGATTGACAGTTTGTTGTGGCGAAAAAACATACATTTTATTAACCAGTGGCTTATTTACTCTTTTACCTAGCGAAGTGCGTAGTTGCTTCAAAATGAACAATAATTATTAGAAGAGTTATCCTTCATGAAAGTTTTGTAAAAATATCGATGATATTAAGATCTATCACAGAGTATTGCCGTGCCAAACAAAGATAGTTCTTTGTTTTCTTTAGAGGAAAGTATTTTTACTGTAGTTGAGAATATAATTTATCAAGAATCCGCTTTTTGGACCTTCAATCCAGAAGTAAGTAAAACAAACTAGTATGCAATATTATATTTACATAAGTATTTAATAGAGCCAAATGAATTGTGTTCCATGTTTGCCTTCGATAAAAGAAGAAGTGAGTAGTGTTAGAATTTAAGAAACATTCAGCTTTTGTGTAAATAGTTGTTGAATTAGCATAGTTTCCTTACTCGAAATAAATATAGGTACGTATTCTTTTTTTTTATAATATATCTTTTTTTTATTTATGAAGCGATTTTAGACAGATTCCAAGCTCTGACAAATTGATATGTTACTGTCCAATCAAGTGACTAGCGCCAAACAATTTCCAGTGTAATCACATACTGGGTACTCCAGAGGTCAAAAAAATCCGGAAATCGATGTAGTTACCATGGTAATATGTCAAAATAAGAGCATTCGACTGGTCGAAATCGAAAATTTTAGTGTGAGTGTGTGAAATATTCACGAGAATCGATTTGTTATAATAGTTCTTGACTTTTTACCGTCACAACAAAAATTTCATCTATTTTCTCCAATATCTTTGAGGTCACAATGAAACATACAAACTATCGGCCCAGCTAACTTACTTACATTGTGATAAATAGTCTCTCATTCCCCTGTTATAGATTTGTTACTAAGAACCCAATATAACTATCTGTAAGTCACTACAATGCCGTTCTTTCTGGACATAAAATACAGAAGGAAATTCTTTATCAGTGCGCACTCCAAGCAAGCACCAGAGTATCATTTCATTGTACAGATGTTTTTTCGATATTCGATAATGGCAACCTTTACATGAATGTTTTTGTCTCCGTATGTTTGCATTAGATTCCTAATTTCATGCCTTTTCTGAGTTTGTAATGTTTAAAAAAATTGTTTGTTTATTTAAAATCGTTTTTTCCGTTAACCAAATGTCGCTACGTAAACGTTGTGACTCATTACCTACATGTCGAATCAATGGATATACTCTTTCGAACGATCACCTGCAAAAAATCTTTGAAGAAAACAGGAATATGCGGGTGATATCATAATTATTATCCCAAAAAGTACGGCCTTTCTGCATGAGTTAGGATGAAGATTTATCTACAAGCGCATTGAATAGTATATTTCATTACGACTGCGGAAAGTGGCATTTTTCATGCAACAATTCCACGAGTGTTAAAAATCACTTTCGCTCAAGTAACGTAGGTAGATACACTACTTTTCCTTCGACCACGCGATAATTATACCAAATACTATCGATATTATTGATTTCTATGTGTTCAAGAAAATTGAACAAAAAGCAGTATTATTAATTATTCTCAAATGCAAAATACTTTACTTCACATAATAACTACGAGATCTAAATCATAATTAGAAACACTTTATTCAATTATTGTGAATACGAAGTATGAGTTAGGATCAAGATTTTTTCTACAAGCGCATTAAAACATCTTATGTAGCGCTCTTGAACAAATGTTCACGTGCGAAAAAAATTCTTCCCGCACTAGCGCGGAAAGAACTAATTTGAAATTTGAAGTGACTTTAGCGTGCGTGAAAATTACACTTCTCAAACTGAATCGCGCGCGGAAATAGGACGCATTATTTTTATTTCAAATAACTCTGAGGAATGAGATTTCAAAACAGTATTGATCTTATTGATTCACTCCCTTTTCAACAATTTTCAAATAAAGGTAAAGTAAATGTGTCAATACTTTTGAAAAGTAGGTACCTATCTTGGGGAAAGACACTTTGAGTGATTTACTTTTTTTACTGCTCCCACAAGTTCCAATCAATTTTGAATGAAAATTCATTTGTCATTTTCAAGACAATTTTGGTAAATAGATAACTGAAAAACAAAACATTTGATGAAACTTCATTAATGGAAAGAAAAAAACATTTGTTATATTTTGGAAATTATGCAAAATCGGTCTAAAGTGGTAATTTATAATCAAGATTAGTTTTAGTATTTATGGCCAAAATTTGTATACTACAGTTTTATAAATATCGTTATATTGACAAAAATCTCCCAAATATCCGAATAGAATGATTTTTCCACCAAAAATGAACTTCAAATAATATATGCTTTAAAAAGTCTAACTCCTTCGGTTATTTCGATAAGAATCCATGAATTGGAAATTGTCTCACTCATCCCCAGCAAACATCATTATTGTCGTTCATATCATGACGTGCCCTTTTTAACACGTTACTAAGGTCTGTGTCGACCCCATATTCCCACAAATATGTAACGAGATCGCACTGAAAATTAACCTCCCCCTTGTTTCATCCCCCATTCACGTCCCTTGGCGGTGCCAATCAACGCAACTGAACGTATTCAATTTAATCACACATGGCTGATATTTCGCGGTTTTGCTATTGTTATTTTGTGATACTGGTTATCTTTGTTAGTGACGAACAGATGATGTGCAAGTTCATGACAACTATTTATTGGAGATGTAGTATTATTTTTTTTACATTATAAAGAAATTATTGAGAAGAACCTACTTCTATTCTACGATCCAGTATGATTCTTTTTACGTTATATGATGTGGGAATATAGGATCAGTTCACAGTTTTGTTGTGCATTATGTGATTTTGTTTGTGAAAATCGAAACTCAATTGAATAATTTGTCAATGATATATTCTGGCACACTTTTTCCTGAGAATATTCAGTACATAATTTGATCATGAAAATCATTGAAAACTTATGTGTTAAAAAATCATGGCTGACTGATTGATAGCTCTTTAGAATTTGTTCTATGGAATATTCTTCCATGCCATTTGAAGAGAAAAACGAATAACAATTGCAGGAAAATTTAAAAAAATATATTGATTTTTTTAAACGATGTTGTTTTCTTATTTTCTTGCGATTTCCGAAAAAAAGATGTAGATATGTTGTTTCAAGTAAAAATTGCTTGACTAGGTGGTATATTTGAGAAACTTCTCAAATCCATTTTCTTTGTATGCTCATAAATTCATTTTATCATTTCTCACATGATTCCTTCACCGGAAAAAAATATACGACCTGGAAAACCAGCATCAGATGATAGGATAAGACCAAATTATTTTCTTCAAAAGTACTAAGTCATATGCATTTTTGTAAAATTTACTGAAATATTCCTCGAATATTGTCAAATTTCAAACTACTCGATAAAATATGCCAAAATGAAGTCATTATGAAATTTACATGCGCATTGAAATATCCTCAGATTGGACAAAATATTGATGAAAGATCAAGCGAATCCTTCATAAAATCTGAGAAAGAATTTCTAGAAGGATATCCACTTTGCTGACTCTATAACTTACTAGGAAGTACAAAAAGATTGTGGCCAAGTTCACAACGGAAACTTGGACAGTATCGGAAAAGGTAGAATGGGCATATGAACCTAGTAAGGTTGTTCAGGACGATTCTAACACCTGGAGGAAGTCCAAAGTGTTCCACATATCCAAGCCATGATATCCATCTTATATATATATATGATTTATGGGCCGCGGTGGTGTGCGGGTTGAGTCCTCGCCTCATAAGCCAGAGAGCGTGAGTTCGAATCTCAGCATTGCCACCGGTCTCGTGCATGGCATCACACGTATTAAAAGGTAAGGGCTACGTCTTCCCCTAGCTCGCACAAGTCTGTGACTTTTGGGGGTTGCACGTAGGGGTGCAACCGGTTGACGGATATAACAATTTTAACAACAATTTTTTTTTTATCAACAAATTCCAAAATGAAGGCTCTCCAGCCCACTATAGGCGTACAGTCAGAGATAGTCAGAGATGGGCCCATTCTTTGGCCCACTAGATCACCGAACTTGCCGGCAGTAGATTTCTACATGGGGACGCATCATAGAATCAAGTATACGAAGTAAAAATCCAAAATTGGAAACACCTTATACTCGAAGCCGCAGAACGACTTCCTCAAGAAATGCGTCTCGGTATCCCAGACAGCATGGTATATTCCTGGAATATTCCTCAGATATCTCAGATAGGATATATATATTCCGAATAATCATGGAATATTCCTGGAATATCAATATACCCAGGGCACATTCAAGGAATACACAAAGTAGAATATTTTAAAAACATTTTTGAAAGAATATACCAGGGATATTTCAATGTGAATATTCTGAGTAGAATATTTCTGGAATATTACTTATTGTATATTCTTTATAGTACATTCAGGGAATTTTATGCATGGAAGATTCGTGGACTATTCCATAGTTCCATATTTGGACCAAAGATAAATTAATGTTTCCATACTTGCGCGCTGATGATTCACAAAGGATTTTCGTTTCTCTAAGGCATAATCTCTATTTTGATAAGTACTCAGCAAACTTCACATTGGACAGAGAACGGCTAATGATTTATACATTTCAACTCGGTTTGCATGCAGCTGCGTTGTTATTTCAACTTCCCGCCATTACAGTGACCAATCACACAGCGCTCATTCGGAATAAGTTATTCCGTCAATTCCGTGCATATCAAGTGTCATCCTGGTCGTCCGTGTCGTCTGTCGTTTGGGAAGTTTAAGGTTTTAGTTCAATTTGTTTTATTGAGTATTTGAATGTTTTTTTTTCATTTAGTGATTTGTGTAGTGTTATCATATAAAACGTAAGTAAACAAGTAGTTTTTGAATAATACTTTTCTTTAGAATGAAATGGCTGGTAATAAAATAGAAACTTTTATCGCCAAGGGTAGGTGAGCCATATATCTCTTTGATGATGTAAACCATCAGAAGTTATGTCCAATAATATCTGTGCATGAGATGTTATCAACAAAATTTGAAAGCATTCATAACAATCTGATGATAATTAATATTTGGGAACAATAATTACGCTTAAATTTCAGTATTATTTTTATTTCATTTTCAAGAACTCGTGTGTCATGATGATTCAGAAGATTCTGACGAATGCCACTCAGAAAAGCAAATTGAAAATGATGATATCAATATAGTATAGATTTAGGTTTAGCTTCGTACCATTATTAGCTACCTATCATGTCTATAGAAGCAGTTCTTTGAATACAGTATGAACTTCACAAGTTATTCCTGTATTCGAAATGTTCACACTGAATGAGATTACCAAGAACATATTACAGTGTTAGTGAATCACACACTATCAATGAATTTTTAATTTCTAGATGCAATTCAACGCTGCCACAATAAAACAAACATCTCTGAAGGACATCGAAGTGGTGGTATCTGTTACCTCGCAAAATCCTTCGACAAATTGAAAATAAATTAGTAAGAAGTTACAAACTTGTATACAGTTCGATTATTATATCTTTATCCGTGCGTCATCAATTTATGATCGAAGAAATCACACACCCTCTAACGAACATCTTTCTAACAACCGCTATGAGCGAATCAAAGTTCGTTAACATTTGTCTTCTATGCTAAGAATTATGGTATTGTGATGATCGATTATAACACAAAACAGTGAAAAGAGATATAGCTATAAAACCGACAGTCTTTTACATTTCAACTAAACTTGCCAAACATTGTATTGGCTAGCGTGTACCATCAATTACGTCATTGTTTTCTGTCATTGGGGTATTGTTTGTCGCCAGTTTTAAAAAGTAGACGTCGTCTCAAAAGGAAAACAACTGATTTACCAGAAGGACAGAAAATGGCAGTACGAAATACTTTGTACGATATGTATGAAAAAAGTGAGTATACCTCCGTATTACCTTGTGAGGGAAATGAAGATAATATTGATTGTTCATTCGATGGACGTGACACTGACTAGTAAGAAAAATTTCTGAACAAATGTAACCGCCCCATTTTCATCAATCACAACTTCATCAGGAACGTCATTGGATTTATGCATATTATTTGAAAAATCAAACTTTATTGTCACATCTGGTTTTCTTTTTAATTTGAAACTTAACTTGTATCTCGTTTTTGAAATGCAGTTATAATATCAGCCCTATCGTATGAATTTTGACATGTACCTATATTTATTTGAATTGTTTTCATCCAGAAAAACACGTTACCCTTCAATCCTTGAACTATGAACTGAAAAATAAGGAGATTGTTTCGATGTGCAAATCATCTTGGAATGTTTTACTGAAAGAGCTGGGATTTAAATCTAAAAGAGATGATAATCGAAGAGCTTTGATTGAAAGGACTCATATTGTTTCACAAAGAGCATATTTTTTACGTAAATACCAAGAAAACCGAAATAGTTTATATCCACGAGAAGTGATTTTTTTAGATGAAACATGGATTTATTCTAGAGGAAATAAAACCAAGTTGTGGCAGGATGATAATGTCAAAAGTGTACTCAAACCCAAAGGATATGATGGTAAACGATTTATTGTTGTGCATGCTGGTTCTGTGAAAGGGTTTGTTCCAGAAGCCAGTTAATTGTTCTGTTCGAAATCTTTGACTCTACATTATCATGGAGAAATGAATAGTACAATGTTCACCAAGTGGATCACTTCACAGTTAATTCCCAGTTTGGAAGAGCCATCTTTGATAATAATGGACAATGCACCATATTACAGTGAAATTTTGAATAACCAGCCTACCTCTTCTTCAACAAAATCGGAAATTGTTTGTTGGCTATAGGAGAATAATATTGATTTTGATAGAAATTAACAAAACCAGAGTTATTGCAATTGGCTGAGATGAACCGAAAGGAAAACATATACCGGGTGGCTACGGAAGTATTGCCTACGGAATATCTCAGTTATTGTATGAAGTAGGTTTGTGAAATTTGGAGCGTCGATATAATGACATAAGAGCTAGAATTTGAGCATATTGACATGTCGAAGTTAACTTCCGGTCTGACCGGAAGTAACATCAACTTTCTTATTTTAAATGGAAACCCTATTTTTTTTTCTTTTCGCTTTATTCAGCATTCAATTCCCTTTCTAATGACATATCACAAGTTGGTATCTAACCAGAAACTAGATCAGAAAAAAATTATTATTGAAATTCACCGAGTAGGCCGTGGAAGCAAAATGAAAGCCAAAAATTGAAAAGTTGGCTATGGAAACCATACGTCACTTGATAACAGTTGCTACTACTGTGATATTTTATTTTTATTCGTCGGCGTTATAAAAAGCCGCCAAAAAAAATATTGGAAAAATTGGGAAAAAAACAATACTCTGTAGGTCCATAACTTAAATAGGAACATACAACTTTTTCTTGCCTGTACTATTCAGCATAACCATTCCTTTCTAATTTCGCATAATTCAAGAATAGCGAGAAATTATCTTCAAAATCGCTTTCAAGAGAGACTTATAACAACCCATGGTCCAGTCAGGTGGCCACCAAGGTCACCTGATCTTACTCCGTGCGACTTTTTTCTATGGGGGCATCTTAAAAATAGGGTGTATTCCACACAGCCTACAACTCTACATGAGCTAGAAGTAAAAATTCGTTGAGCTTTCCAAGATATCACGCCCCAAATGTTGAGAAACGTTTTACATGAAAATATCACCAGAGTCAATAAATGTATTGACGCTGAGGGAATGCATTTCGAACATTTGTTTTGAATTTATTTTATCTTTAATCCTATCAATTTGAATTTTTTTTTTCGATAAATCTGTTTTTTTGTTATTTGAATAATAATAATTGGATTTTCTGGTATTTCATTTCAAAAAATTACTTTCTATTATATCATTAGAAAGGAATGGTTATGCTGAATAGTACAGGCAAAAAAAAGTTGTATGTTCCTATTTAAGTTATGGACCAACAGAGTATTGTTTTTTTCCCAATTTTTCCAATATTTTTTTTGGCGGCTTTTTATAACGCCAACGAATGAAAATAAAATATCACAGTAGTAGCAACTGTTATCAAGTGACGTATGGTTTCCATAGCCAGCTTTTCAATTTTTGGCTTTCATTTTGCTTCTACGGCCTACTCGGTGAATTTCAATAATAATTTTTTTCTGATCTAGTTTCTGGTTAGATACCAACTTGTGATATGTCATTAGAAAGGGAATTGAATGCTGAATAAAGCGAAAAGAAAAAAAAATAGGGTTTCCATTTAAAATAAGAATGTTGATGTTACTTCCGGTCAGACCGGAAGTTAACTTCGACATGTCAATATGCTCAAATTCTAGCTCTTATGTCATTATATCGACGCTCCAAATTTCACAAACCTACTTCATACAATAACTGAGATATTCCGTAGGCAATACTTCCGTAGCCACCCGGTATATTATAGATGAACTGGTACGAGAACATGGGAATGAAGTATTAAGATTACCACCTTATCACCCAAACTTTAATGCTATTGAATTAATTTGGGCTAACTGTAAGACATACTACAACAATCATATTGGAAGAGATGGATACAGTAATGAAAAAGTATTGGGTATGTGGAATGA
This sequence comes from Chrysolina americana, assembly GCA_958502065.1. Classification (NCBI taxonomy): domain Eukaryota; kingdom Metazoa; phylum Arthropoda; class Insecta; order Coleoptera; family Chrysomelidae; genus Chrysolina; species Chrysolina americana. Next base: position 61,577,455 of record OY293414.1, on the reverse strand, counting down.
AGCATTAGAGAAGTGCAACACTGAATCCTGGGCAAAATGTGTAAAACATACCGAATCGCTCATTGAAAAATGGTATGAACGAGACAAGCTCCTTTGTGATATGGTTATTGAACCCATTATTATAAACATTTGTGACAGTTCTGAATCAGAAAGTGATAAAATATATCAATTTTGTTTTTATTTTCATAAATGGTACATAGTTCTACATTGTAACAGAACCGTTATTACTCATATTTCAGTCAATCGCTATAGAATTCTACTGTTGTTCTTCAAATATTAATTAAGATCCTTCGTTCTCTCGCCGACCGATGTCTCCAGGTGTCCACTGCTGTAGAATAACTTTTTATGTTAACTAGGTAAAAACGCAAATAACATTTTAAATATTCACTGGACAATTGCGAATTTTCTTTCCTTCTGATTACTGATAGCCATTGTGGTGAGATGCTAAAAATATTTCTTTGATTTATATAAAGCGGTGCCTGGTATTAGGTAAGGACTTGTTTGATTGTTCAAATGACTCGTTGTACTCATTGTTTATTTATTAGTTATCAACCTGGAAGAATAAAACCCATTGCTGTATTGAATCGACTTGTTCATTTTCTTGAACCCAACTTCTTCATAAAATACGGGTGGTTGACAAAAACCCATCCGCTTCACAAAAACCCATCCGCTTCATCTGGCGACCAACTGCGTGCCGAAGAAAATAAAGACGATTGAATACTATTCAAAAATGCATATCCAACATTCACCTATGGAAAATGAAGAACTTGATCAATCAAATAGGTATTTTTTGAGAAGAAGACAAGGGACTGAAGAAGAGCATGGAAATAGCTCGCAGAAAGGTTCACAAGTCACGACGAAAGACACAGTTACGAAGTCCACAGGTGCAATACCAAGATGTACTGTGGGACAACAGGAATTAGGTAACATCACCCCTGAGAAGACAAAAGGTAGGACAAACTTGGGGTATAATGGGCAGCAGACACAGACAGGTACAGCTCATGCAGAACGTACATCAAATGATGCTGAATATTATAATGTTGATTCGAATGATAATTTTAACAAGTTTAGAGATATTGCCTCCCTCTTATTCATCACTTAATATTCCTAACGTTAATGAGATTGGTCAAAAGTCAAGTCAAAACTATTATAATTCAAATCAAGCAGTTCCTATAAGGTCCTCAAATTCTGTTAGAATCGAACAGGATCCAATACTTGTCCATAATTATCAAGTGCCAATAATGTCAGAGGTCTAACGAAATTCATTGTTTCTGTATGATGGGGCATGGGGCCACGATATAGAAAGAAATACATCTCAAACTGAGAAGTGGGTTAGACTTCCAAAAAATTTCGTGTCAAACACTGCTCATTCAGGTATTTGTCCTGGGGAGAGTTATGTCAGACCGACTAATTCAAGTGTAACTTGTGAACAAAATGTTACTACTAAGATCCCATTTGCCAAAGCAAGTTTTACCAATCAGGTAAATAAAATTTGCACGAATATGAGACAAGGTAATCATTATTGTCCAAAGGCAAATAATTTGGAACAAACCTCGCAAACAAATCATTACTTTAATAGCGAGCCTACTAGGGAAGAAATTTCAAATGTTGCCCCACCACCTTTGTCAAGGAGCCCGGGGGAGGGGCAACATTCACGTTACACTACTAGTTCGAATGAGGAAACTCCAAATTCTTATAGTCAAGACTTAGAAAATATTATTAGACAAGTAGTATCTGCTTTTCAACAAATTAATATAAGAAATAATGATAATAATAATAGTCATCTGGAGGCGATAGCATGATGGCCCATTTTTGAAATTAATGCAAAGTTGCACCCTATGGAATTTTTATCACAAATAGAAAATATTTTTTCGAATACTAACAGAAGTTTCGAGCAGTTTCGGTTTCTGTTAGGCAATCAATTTGGAGGGGATGCAACTTTGTGGAGTCAAGCTTATTTACATACTTTTTCTAATTTTGAAGCATTCAAAGTTGCTTTCAAAGAACAATTTTGGTCTGAAACGAAACAATTAGAAGTGAGATTGAAATTGCAGTCAGGCAGGTATACTGAAAACGAAGGTACACTGTTAGATCATTTCATAAACAATGTGGTTCTCTCAAAATTTTTGAATCCACCGTTGCCCGAACAACTATTGATACAAACAATTGCACGTCAATTTCCTCCAAATATATCATCGGTTTTAGTAGAAACTACCACACTTCATGATGCCATGAATAAATTGAGGCAAGCCGACTATTATTTCAAAAATTCTGTTCGGATTCAGACTACCGGGGTGAACTCGAAAGTACATTTTGAGGATAGTAAATTTAGAGGACATAACCATCAACATCCTATGAGAGACCGACCATGTTATCGGAAAGATTATATTACAAAGGAAAACAAAAATATATCTGTATTGGAATTTTCCAATAACAATCACTTAGAAACGGAAAATTCGGAAAACTGATAAAAGTCACACATGTAGGTCCGGATGTGTTGACGGGTATAAATCGGACCGATTTTTTCAACAATCCTCAGGAAGACCTACTTGCCGACTGTGACTTTGAGCCCTTTTCGGTAAATCCACGTGTCCCCGTAATCGTTTTATCCATTTTCCATTACAAATTTCCCGCTCTAATTGACACTGGTTCAGATATTTGCGCGATAAGTGAAATAACTTGGGATCAGCTAGGCGACATTCATAAAGAAATACCTAGTTTCCCTTGTACAGGTGTCAATGTGACCGGTGCATTCAAAAATAAGCAAAGGAAAGTTAAAAACAGTGCTTGATCAAATTTTCGATAGCAAACATGAAACTTTGTCATGAGTTTTTATTGATCCCAGATTTAGTGTATCCTATAATAATTGGAAATGATCTTTTGCGGTTATTGAAAGCAAAAATCGATTTCGATTCAGAAAAAATTTCCTTGCTGTACGATAATCAGACTATTACTATTCCGGAAATCCGATATGATCATGAGTTCCCCATTTCAGAATCAGTAGAATTGCGTATGAAAAATAGTCGGTGGTCCGTCTTGGCGATTAACGCAACTAATTACCGCGCTCCCCCGGAACCAGCAAACAATTTTATCGAGTTGTTGTCGAAGTGTAGCATTTCCAATGAACATAAAACGGTGTTGAGTGAACTCTTGAATAAATATAGCAACATTTTTTCTGATAAACCTGGTCGTACCCACGAATATTTGCACACTATTAAAATGCGTGATGGCACAGAATTTTGCGAAAAGCAATATCCCGTATCTATAGCTCACCGAGGTGCTGTACAAAGACAGTTAGATTTGATGGAAGAGTGGGGTGTTATCAAAAAGATGGCAACACCTTACGTTTCTCCGATTTTAGCGGCTTTGAAAAAAGCAACCACCCGGGCCATTTTGAATCGGTTACAAAAAGATTATTTCGTGAAAATGGGGATTCCTAAGAGAGTTTTGACTGATCACGGAACTCAGTTCACTTCTTCCCGTTGGAAAAAAGAATTGACCAATTCCGGGGTGCAAGTCATATTTTCCTCTGTTAGGCACCCCCAGGGTAATCCGAGTGAAAGGCTCATGCGCGAAATTGGACGTTTATGTCGAGTATACTGTTCTGAACAGAATACGAGGTGGGCCTACGAACTGCCTAATTTTGAGCTCTTCCTCAATTCGGTCGTTCACGAATCCACGGGCTATAGTCCCATTGAATTGCAATTGGGCAAGGAACGAGTTCGCCTATGGCCTGCTCCGTTTCTTAGCTCAAATACGGAGGCTAACATGGTAACGACTGAGAAAAAACTTATATTAGCCAAGGAGACTTTAGAAAGTAAAGCGGCTCGTCGTGCCTCAAGACATCCTTCTAAACCCCCTCCGATGTTTCAACCGGGAGAACTCGTTCTACTTCGAGCAAATCCCACATCTTCGGCTATCAAATCCGAAACTAGGAAGTTTCTGCTTTTATATGAAAGTCCCTTCGTGGTGAAAAAAATGATCAGCTTTTGTACTTATATTTTGGTTCATCCTGACACTGGTAAGGAACGGGGATCATTTCATATGTCCCATTTGAAAAAGTTTTACTCCAGAAAGTAGCTCATTGAATATCATATTGTATTTGTTCAATGCGCTAGGGGGACATGATGTAACAGAACCGTTATTACTCTTATTTCAGTCAATCGCTATAGAATTCTACTGTTGTTCTTCAAATATTAATTAAGATCCTTCGTTCTCTCGCCGACCGATGTCTCCAGGTGTCCACTGCTGTAGAATAACTTTTTATGTTAACTAGGTAAAAACGCAAATAAAATTTTAAATAGTCACTGGACAATTGCGAATTTTCTTTCCTTCTGATTACTGATAGCCATTGTGGTGAGATGCAAAAAATATTCCTTTGATTTATATAAAGCGGTGCCTGGTATTAGGTAAGGACTTGTTTGATTGTTCAAATGACTCGTTGTACTCATTGTTATTTTATTTATTAGTTATCAACATGCTCGCATTACATAAATAAATGTGTGAATACATTTTTTGTTAATCATGTGTTGAGTATTTCATTATAAAATAAATTTCAACTGGTGTTTTTTATTTCTTAGATATTCATTTATTTATCATTATACAGTGGGTCCTTGCATCCATGCACGATTAGGTAATTGAAAAAGTTTGAATACCTAAGTCTAGAAGATTCCTTTTCTGAGTTTTAGTCATGTGAGTATATCTTTATTGTACATAAGAACAATTTCTTGTTGACAAACACAGTTGAATTATAAAATATAATAATAAATTAATAACATGTAATGTCACAGCTACAAAATATTTTAAATTCTAAAGTACTAAAATACGTAAATATAGCCGACTAAAAGCAGTGCAGGCGTGTAGGTGTATACATAATGAATAATCATGGCTAAAAAAAGACATGTTATCAAATATTTAGTGACACTTAGAATGTGTCGTCATAAAACTCTGCCATGTTTGAATGGAAACTAATTTTTTATATTCCCGTATGCAAAGGTTTTTAAAATATTGCACTCCAACCTAGTTTTTTGAACAACTTTTTTCGTTAACTATCACCTAGAGAACTTGCATTAAGGCGAAACCATACTCCTGCGAATTTCGCGATTTTTCTGGGAATAAAAAGGCTGCCAGACTTGACGCAAGAAAGTTCAAATATTTGAACTTTTTGCGAATTCGCGCAAACCACGTAACAACAGAATTCAGAATTCACATTAAATTATTCCATTCCTTCACCATATTGATTCAACTAACTTGAAAGATATCTTTGGTTGCTGAATCTTTTATTTTGATTGCAAAAAGATATAATTTGCATTTATAAGATTTCACAATCAATTATGAAAGATTTGTAGTGTTTGTCAAATAACTATTCGATGCTATGAAAGTTCAGCAAGATTATTAGAGGGAGATGAGGATCCAATAAATATTTTATTTATTTTTGGGTGACGAACTGTTGTCCACAGAGGGGACAAACTGAAGAGGGTGTCTTCAGGTTTGAAACCATTGCATTCTGCAAGAAATGGATGTGACTGAGTTATGTATTATACAGAATTTACATATTATTCTCCCATTCTACAATACTGCCATATTTTGAAAAATCACTAGAAAAGTATTATTTGATCTATATTTTGTGGTGAATGAACAGTGAGCAAGCACAACATGTATATTTGAGTTGAGGAACAAAATTATCCACGGAATTCGTACCACTCAAAATTATCTAGACCACGATTCTGTAGCATTTTCGAATATTTTTGTTGGAATCAAATCTCGCTTCTGCAATGAGATCTGATTAAATCTTAATGCAGACTTCCTAGTAAGTATCTTAAGAACTCGCCTGAGCATGATGCTGGACGTTACTGTTGAAGCAGGGTGTGAAACTTTGGATCTGACATTTTAAGGACACTGTATTAAACACATTCTGCTGAACCCCCCGACCACAGATCCTTGATATTAGTTATACTGTAACTGCATTGTTGTTGAAGATACTTGACTTCTGGAGATAACAATAATATGATATCAAAACATGTAGGTAATGTTATTTGGGAAACATTGAACTTCTTCTCCTTCATGTTCAGTTGATATTTTAGAAATAGAAAAAAAAAAAACAAACGATTCCTAACCCCAAATATCGAAAAATTACATGTTATGATTCATCATTTACCGCAATTTTTTTCCCGCATGGGTATGAACGTTCATGCGGCGATTTTAATGTGGATAAAATTAGGATGTGATGGATTTGTGTCAAACGGCTGCGGAGGTATGGATAAAACAACTTCCTTATATGAGTGTGACTGAAATTAGAATACTGTAGGGAGGTCAGAAGTTTCTAGTAAACTGACTGTCTCCATGTTTTATTATCCTATCAAACCTGGTGTCACTAGATTCGTAATAATTAGAAAACACCGAGTGCTAGAAATCGCACGTTAAAAGGTAAGACCTCGTTAATCCCTGGCTCGCATAAGTTTCGACTACTGAGGGCTGCCGTTCGTAAGGGGACGACAGCTGGTTAACGGAAAAAACAATTTTAAAGATTCATCCCTTTTCGCCTTTGTATCTCCAGCAATATTTTCGAAATTTGGAACATTGAATATGCTCACTGGACGGCACTTTTTGACACATTTGGAAAATAAAGAAAAAAAGGAAAGGAGAAAAGGGTGGTGTACCCATGAGTGTGTCACACGGTATTTTGTTGGAACTAAAAAAACCCTCTCATTGTCGGTGGTTTCGATTAATTTGAAAATGTTAATTCAGTTATTCATTATCCTATCTTATTACCTACACGTTTTAATTTTATCGTGATATTAGCCACGGCATTCTACATTTAGACGTCATTTGGCTTGAACGTCACGACTTATTTCATATGCATACCATTGATGACGCACGGGTAAAGATATAATAATCGAACTGTATTTCTCTATTATTGATATATTATGGTACCTAGTTCAATTCGAAGAAGACCAATATATTTGCCTCATATTTTTCAGTTACAATATTTTTACTGAAGATTTACCTACTTCAAAACCTTTATGAATGAACACCTTCCATTTATTTTGAGATTTGAGAGGCATTGTCTACAGTTTCGAATTCTACATATTAAACGTACTTACCAATACAATTTTACTCATGACTAATAATGCACATATCATATTTTATTTACAAACATACCAAATATCAAATCACACAATTATTATTTTCTTTTCAGGGTTATCAATTCAGCAGCCTTAACGGATGTCCCAGAAATTGACGAATAAATAGTATTTGATTTTTTTATTATTTTAGAATTAGATATCACACCCTGTTGAAATTTAAAAATAAAGCCAATGTACTTTTGTAGAGATGAACTTTTCTTCCTAAATTATATATAACCCTCAAATTGTAGAGCAACTTAAGACTGTTGGTCATCATCAGTTCGGTACGTGTAGCCAAGTGCAAAGATGTATAACTGTGCTGCACATCTTCGCACTTGGCTTTACCGTACTGATGACCAACAGTCTTGAACATGTGTTTATGGTTGCTCTACAATTAGAGGGTTATACCTACCCATTGAATTTTTTTTATTGGATTATTTGAAGAGGTAACTTTGGGAATATTACAGTAATATTCCTGGATCATACCATATATTCATAGAATACTTATTGAATATTCAATAAGAATATTCAATGATTATTCTTCATGTATATTCCTTGGATAATCTTGGAATATTCCAAATATTCTATGGATATTCATTGGTAATATTATAGGAATATTTTGTATGGAATTTTCGTGGAATATCCCGGAAATATTCCAAATTTTCATGGAATATTCTCTTGGGAATATTCTATGATTATCTGAGGAGTGTCCATAATTCCGAAGTATTTTTCACCTTATACTTCCATACTTGCTCACCCTGCGTTTTTCACGCACGCCGATAGGCACAAGTGTGAACGTCGATGGGTATGCATTTCTCATGCAGGGTGGGCATGCATCTGTCTGAATCGACCTTTCAGATTGTGGAAATGAGTTCATCTAAAATAAAGTTTTGTGTCAGATATTTGCCTCATTTTTTTTACTTGTGGAAGTGCGTGGAGAGAAGGGTATTTTCGACCGTAGTCGGAATTATATTTTTTTTTCATTTAAAATTAAATAAACAAAATTAGGTCATTTATTCTCTATCAAATATAGTTCTTAATATACTTGGGTTGATCCTGATTAATGGATCAGTATGTTTACGAATAACGTTGAAATTCTATATTGTTTCATCTACACATATTCTAAGAAATTTCATACTTTCAAGCGCGTTATTTTTATGACAGTCTTTTAATGAATTAGATTTATAACAATGACTAATTTTGTTGAGTTTCGAGCTTTTCTAGGTTTGCTCACCCGTGGAAAAAAAAATTATTAGTTATTTAGTGTGAATGACATGCATGAGCACGTTAGTAGATCTAAACGAAGACATGCATAATGACAAATTTACAAATTTGCACTTTCAGGATAATTCAAAATCAATTGTTTTTTACTAATAGGAAGAACAAAAAAATGCAAATTTCATCAATCTGAGAGTTATTGAGAATTTTTTTTATAGAAATGTTTGCATGCCAACATTATCAGTCCAAAACGGAATCGGTTTGTAACTGATCCATGAAAAAGACGTGATCAGCACAAAACACAAACCTGTACAATATAAATGCCGGTAGCCGGTGGCCGGTGGTCTGTAGTCTGGCAAATCTTCGTTTAAGGTCGCCGTTTGATACGGCTTGACAAACTAATCCGTCAGAGGAGCCACCATGCCTTCTGTTAAATATTTATCCAAGTCTCCCTCCGTGTAAATGAGAAATGATAGTCAAAACTAATGTCTGTTCCTACCACCGTAGATAATTATCTAGGGTGGTACTACTCTTTACAAACGCTAGTAAGAAGCCGATGAGCCTTGTTGCCAATAATATCACATATTCCGTATACCTAATACATCTCTTGGACTAATAATTACCATTTGGTTTGGAGATTATTCAAGAAGAAATGATTCGTTATATACTTATTCCAAATCAACTTTTTTTGAAAATAGAAATCGACGTTGTTATATTCATTACTATCAGGTCAAATAGCGGCAAAAAATTAAAATGAGCCTAGAGATTAGTGTATTGAGGCACTTGGCAACATGCCAGCAGGTGTCCTATTCTCGAGTTCGTACGTATGCGATTTCGATTTTCTGTTTCACATCAATACATATGAAATATATTTCTCTCTCCTATTTTTAGGCAGATAATTAAAATCGAAGTATTCGAGAATAGCCCACCTATTTATTGCGTTGTCGTGAGAAGTATAAGGAAAACATACTTTATCCTGGAATAAATTCCTTGAGCGCCAGTGGCAGCGGCACGTTATTGGATTTTGTTTTTGATATTTGTTTCATAGTGAATGTTTTGAAAATCTCCCATTGTCAACAAAGTTTTTATTAGTTTTAAATCCCTGGTAGGTAGCTTGCAGCTGCTTTCACTCTTTGAAGGTTAAACGATAAACTAAGCGTTTTAGATAAAGTGTCAAGAATGTATTTATTGTACGATTGGATTCACTCTAGAAGGTTTTGAAAATAACTCTTTACTACGATAACTCCGGCACCCACTAAGAAAGTGAGCAGCAGAGCCATCTATAGAAACCACAGAATGATTCCGACCAGTAACACGACTTCGTTTGAGTCGAAGATAAGTTTCATCATGAAAAATATATAAATCTTCTCTGAGAGAACTTGACGAGAGACAATTATTTCACAATAAATGAAATTTGATTATAAAAATAATCCAGCCTTTCGCATATTTTCCTATACTATAGGATTGTCGGCAAACGTCGAACAGAAATAATTCAACAGCCCCATACGACTACCGAACACGTCCATCCAACGCCTGGCAAAGTTTTTCTACAAGAATATACTTTGCAATACTTCCTGTAACAACCACCAACTGGTGGCCGAGTCTGTACTGATGAGCGAGTTGAATCGCGAAACCATTTATTTTGAAATAATTGCCTTTCGTCAAGTACTCTCAGTTTCAAATGAGAAATATTTAAATATTTTTCATGATGAAATTTAGATCTTCGACTCAAACGAAGTCGTGTTACTAGTCGAAATCTTTCTGTGGTTTTTTAGAATCACCCAGTTCCTCTACAGTTACACAAAAATTGATCATCATCATCTATAGAATGTCATATCCAAAAATCAGCACAAAATCCACCAATAATAGTCTCCAATGAGTCAGTGTTATTTTGTCCATCCATATGTAGACACTTTGGGAAATTGCTTTCGTTTCAACAGAAATTAAATGAACATTCTCCCATGATTCCGTTCAAATATAGGTTTTCGAAAATCTGTCTTCTTGGGCTCACTTTGTATCGTGACACGTAAGAGTAGACAAAAGTTTACCTTTATTCCCTGTGAATTATCAAACAATCCACTCATATGATGTCCATAAGTAACAAATTTTTTTTTGCTCACTGTGTGAAATGTATTCAGAACAGTTTGTTAGCTTCAACTATAGAATATGCTTCGAGAAGGTCAACGGAAATACCACATTTTGGCGAGAAGTCAATAAACGAGTTAAAAAAAAGGAGTTTTCTGCCTCACTCTGTAAGTAGGTACACCATAACTGATATATCCGAAGCCAATCAATAATTTTCAAAGCATTATAAATGAAGAAAAATCCATTAGCAAATACTATTTTCCATATTTGGCGTTAGACATTCAAACATTTCTGTAGCTCACCCTGTAGAGCCAGGAACAATTTTAATGAAGAAAGTTATTTCTTTCCACCTCTAGAATACTAAATCCATAACTCAAAAAATCTGATGAGCTCCAGGAATATATGTTTCTGGTGGCATTACCCTTCAAAATACATTGTCATCGGAATCATAAACACCTACCCAATTTCATGATGATCAGGCAACTATAGGTGGGTTAAAACTCACTTGAAAGATTTCACCTGAACTTACAATAAATAAGTGAACAGAGAAACAAATAAGGCAAGTTTAATAAAATCTTGAAAAAATGTGAGCGTTTTCAGAAATATTGAATAAATTAACTGCGAAATATACTTACAGCATCCTGAGCAAGAAGTTCAGAAAAATTACTTCGCATGTGCCAGGAGAAGTTTCGTTGTATTATATATTGAAACTCTAAACCCCGTCATTGATTGTTGATTTTTATTTTTGCATCCTCAAATTGCACTCCATGATACGCTTATGATTGATTTGGGGATCCCAAACAACACAACGTCTTTCTTTATTTCATTTACTTGACCTGGCTCCTCCTACCGATGTTATCAAAATCACATTCCGTCTCATTGAGGAAACTGAATGAATGAAATATACAATGGCGCATTCTATCCGAAAACTGCCGAACTAGAAAATGAGTAAGAATGTTGGTAAAGTAGGAACTGTTTCGCGCCATATGTTCGAATTTGGCTATTCCTAGCCCATTTCTAACTTTGAATTAATCTCCCAAACGATATTGTCTGGAGATTCGTTTTCAATCGCAAATAGCACTATTTTTATCAATATTTAGATTGACATAAAACAGAAGCCAGTATTGGCTTATTTTACTCAAATGCTGACCAAAATAATCTTAAAATTCAAAATGAAAAAAATCTCAATATTATCACTCTGTACTCCAATCTTTTTTGAGTTCACCTTCCAAATTTCAACTCTCTATGTGTTACCGTTTCTCAATACAATTAAATGTCGCAATACACGACATCAGACGCCCACCTTAAGTACAAATCACTGTTGCACGATCACTTTAACAGTAACATAGGGTACATTGTTGTATAGAATTAATTGATTTAATTCTTGCCCAAAATTGAGAGTAATCAATTTCTGAACCAACATTCTACCTGAAATATACGATGTAGAGCATGCGCATATCAAAAACAGGGTGCACATGCGGCATGCTTTTCGCAGTGACGCAAGATTGGATTATCATTCTAGAGTAAGTATATTGTAATAATTTCTATGATGGTTTGTCATAAATGAAAAGAAATTATTCCGACTAACCTTTTTTCAACACATTTCCACAAAGTGGAAAACAAGGCAAATATCTGACAGAAAACAACTACTTCACCATTAGGACATTTCCACCCCTCTGTATTGTAGAACGAATCAAATATGGTCTAGTTTCTTTAACATGACACACAGTTGAAATTTCATTACTTTTTGTGCACTGACCATTGTTATCGTATATAGGGGTATTTTTCCTTTTTTTTTTCCGTGGGTTTTTATTCCGGGTTTTTTTTCCGTAGTTTTTTCCGGAGGGTTTTTTTCCGTGAGGTATTTTTTCCGTTTTTTTTTTCGGAGGGTTTTTTTCGGTTTTTTTTCCGGGGGTATTTTTTCCGTTTTTTCCGTTTACCGGAGAAGATACTCTTCTTCAGAAATTCATCAGATCAGGAATACGAGAAAATACTGCTAGTGGAAGTAGAACGATTCTATGTAAAACATCCCACAATAATAGTAAAAAACTCTAAACCCAACGTAAAAATGTCAAGTCTTTTTGAATTAACTGACCGTTACGCCTTTGCACTGAGTGCTTTGAAGAAATCAGGTAATAAAACATGTTCTTTTGTTCTCTAGTTTTAAAAATACTAGTATAATGTACTTACTATTGACTCAAATTCTTGTCTGTTATCTGGCACAAATTCTGACAACCCATCGGGTGGGTCACCCTTAGTAGTTGTATTGTTTCTGCGTAAGTATACGAAATGTATACAGTTAGTTACTCATGAACATCTTCAAAAATGATTTTCATTTCAATATTTCTGACTGACACAAGAATTCTACCAAGTGTGTACATATTATACAAAACTATAAAAATATATCCTTTTAGCCCGAACACAATCCATTTTCTCATAAATACTAAATGCCGTGGCATCAATACGTGCATGGAACCGTTGATCTCTATTCTATTCCTCCTAAATTCAATCAAACAAGACAAACGGCGAACAGAAGACATTGAGGATTCTCTTCATCTTCTTTCTATCAGTCTATATTTCGAAACACATTTTTGAAGAGACGGTTTTCAACTCCGGACCAAGGATATTTATTCTTCATCATGTTTCAAAAACTGAAGAGACATCGTTTTCTTTTCAATATTCGTTGTATTTGGGACATCTACATTCAGATCTGCCGTTTACGTCTAATTTTGAGGAAGTATTTATCAAATCAGATTATTTCAAATTGAATATTCGACCTTGTAACAAGTAATAGAACTTGGACCATATTTTTTACGCCATAATCCAAACGTGCGTCAATAGTTTGGGTGTTCCAAGACGACCCGATATCTACTAAAGTCGTAGGAACACTCGAATTATCTCTAAAAATGTCTATGGGTTCTCTGAGTACTTTGAAGAACAATAAAGCAATTTTTGTTTCAAATTGTTTTTTCCGTTAACCAGCTATTTCATTGTTTGTTTCATGACATGAAAATAGATCATGAATAATCTAGACTTTTGCAAATTACCTATACTATAGAAGTTTTGTTGACAAACATTGAACATTCCCATAGATACTACTGCCAAATTACCTCTGCCCAACAGCTGGCAAAGTTTTTTTACAATAATCTATACTTTGCAATGCTTCCCGTAACAACTAGCAAATGTTCAGCTACATACTAGTATCACGGTTCTGTCGATCATCAGTGAAGCCTTGATCAGGACGGAGAACTCATGCTTAAATCCATCAACCTGCATTTGATTTGCTTTGCCAAATGGATTGCTGACAAAACTCTTATACTAAAGAAAATTTGCGTTAGGCTAGATTATTTATATTATATTTCTATTTGATGAAAATATGGCCTATTGCCAAGTAAGTCCAATTCCAAATTTGAAATGTTCGATTATAGTACATGTTGAAATATTCTTTGGCTGCATACGAAGTCTGGGCTCTGGTCGGAGTGCTTTCTGTGGTTCTTACAGATGGCACTCTGCCTCATTCACGAACCCTAGTAAGACATGTTGCGCAAATTTTATATTGATTGGAGGAGAATATTATATATATGCTGTTCACCGATCAGGCGATCAAGGACATATGTCGCTTGAGATTGTAGCAAACAGCGTTAAAGTTGTATCCAAAATCCGACATGTCGTAGTATGTCTGTCACATGTTTGCGTGGTATGCATCTCTTCAAAAACCTGATTACCTACCTACTGGAAACGAAGCGACACGCCGAAAACATATCGGAAAAAAATATATATATATTTATTATAAAAATAATAACATCCTACCAACATATGTGGTCTGTATAAACAAGGAATACCACAAAAAACTGTATAAGAATACAATAAAAAGTTGAATTAAAAAAGTTAAAAAAAGCATAATGGTTTCATTGACAATAAATATGTGTCCTCATTATTCTAATGGAAAATTTTAGTACTTCAAGGGCTATAAATTTAACAATTTTCATAGGTAAATTGAATTTTTTGGCAAAATCTACGGAGAATTTGGTGATGGTTCCTCGGGCACCAATGAATAATCCAATTATTTTGATTTCACCAGATATTTTATATTTTTCCTTGAAGAAAGGAATCGTGGGTTCATAAAAATATGCCTTTTCTCTAAATCAACATCAACGGGTTGAGATTTATCTGATTCAAATCTTATTGTTGGGTCCAATATGTAGGCAAGATTTTTCTTTCTGTCTATGGCTATAATATCAATCCGATCATATGAAAAGTAGATGAGTTATCAAGTAGGTAACTCATTCTAAACATTAGAAAGTTAACCTAGTGGCAATCATGAATTCGCTCATGTTTCAATGTATCTGGGAAATTGAAGAAAAATCTGCTGATATTCCCGATATCCAAGCAGAGCTCCATTGGAATATTTAACCCTTTTTATACACTGTTTATAATCCCTGCTCTCAAAAACCCTTCAGTCGGCTAAAGCGGAGAGGATGATGGAACAAAGGGTGATGGTTTAAATAAAATTTTCCCCGTTAATATTTGCTTTCTATGAATATTCATAAAAGTTGAAGCGACATGCAGTATGTGAGAATATCCACAAAATTTACACATTTTACATAACTGACGGTATGAAACGCGTTCCGCCAAACGCGTAACCTAGCCCAACATTAATTTGCATGTGGTTACAAACTGATGGCCTGCAGCTTTACCGTTTCCATTATAATCTTATTAAAAATCTACCAAATACTATATGAATCCTTTTTCCATCCTCTGTAAAATGGCTTATTTGTGAATGAAGAATAATTGAATTTTGGGATTCAAAATTGGATAGTCTATGAAAAAAATATTACCTAGTTCATTATCAGCTGTTCTGAAACTATTTTTCGAAGAGGAACAGTTTGTGAAAAATAATGCGGAATCATTCGAATAGAAACGTCTCCACGACTTCACGTCACTGAAACACTGTTTGTATTATTGTAATTTGCATGTAATGTCCCTATAACTAATTCATCTATTCTCATCGCCGAAAAAAATCATAGACTTTGTTGGGTATATATTTGTCTCTTATGTTAATATAATACTGATGATAATGATATCACTCAACACTCGTATTCGACACTCAACGAGGTTACCCAAACTCTGTCACAGAGTTGGAACCCGTACAGCAAAAAGTTCACGTCAAAGCTGCGGAATCAGAAGTACTCCTGCAGCTACGCAAGCGTATACAAAAATTTGACATTTGCTGTCATCAGGTCAAGTAGGTTGGAGTCGGAGACCAAGGAATTCATGAAGGCCTGCCAAGATGATGTCACCTTGGTCTACCGCAATCGCGTAAGGGGTACAGAGGTCCTAGACACTGAATATAGAGCATGTTGTGAGGCTCCTGAGACCATAATGAATTTGCCATCAGCCAGTCCAGCTTATGTGGTTTCGGCCTATATCGAAATAGACGAGACACCGGTATTGCCTTATGCTCCGGGGGATATTGGGTCCGTTGATGGTTATAAGGGTAATTAGTGAAATGATGGACACACTGCTGACGAATCTGAAAATTATACCGGCTTGGTGTGATGCGGTAGAAATCTTAGCCAGAAGAATGCAGACGGCCGTAATACTTCACTCCGGCTACTCAGGACACATGATTCTCGGAGCCAGTGATCACTCACTCCACGGACAGGGGAAGTGTTTACTGGGGTTGATGACACACCAGCGCGCCCTTCTGATGAATCGGGACATCACAGACAGGGCTCAAGATTTCCAAAGAAAAAACAAATTGTTTTAAAACATTTTTTTAAATATTGGGGATTAAAACCGGTTCCAACATAATCATGGATGAAACATTTCTGCAAAACAATGTCTATTCAAAAGAAGTACTGTCGACCGTACGGGGAGTGGTATATAAGTAGTTGGAATATATTTTTATTGCTGTCGCTTTGGAGTGACTAGAAAGAACAGTAATGGCGTCAAGTCTCCTGGATGTCAACGAATACAGAGTACTAGGTAAACATGCGGCAAGAATACACCTATTCTAAGAATGGGCATGTTTTTATTTTCACCAAATTGGTGTGGTGGATTGCAAACTCGCCCTTTGATTTGTCAATTTGAAATTTACAGTGTTACTATTGGTCGAATGGAATCCACCACACCAATTTGGTGAATATAAAAATATGGCCAATATTTGGTCCTATGATTATTTTTGAAAAATTTCGTTGTTTCGAAGATGCGGGCGAACAAAATTTACGACATTAACAACATTTTATTAATGTAGGATAGAGAAAATAGTAATAACTTTTATCTAATTCAGTTTCAAAAAGTCAGGTATTACATGACGTTTGTGAATTTTGAAACGTCAGTTTTTCCAAAACTGTCACTTGAGACAAGTGAATGAGAGTTGTGTAATATTCATTACGCAACTAGTTGTGTAATAATAGAACAAGAAACTACTAATTTTATTCTTTGAAAATATTGAAAACAGGGTATCAATTCATTTAATGCTTTATTAGCCGATACTTCTATAACAGACACTATTTCTTCGTCGGAACAACTACTCATTTTTGAAATATGATACGTTTGACATTGCTTATTGAATATTCATTCTGACAAGCGCCAACGCCAATGTTCCATATCACGAGAAAACCATTATATCATATTCATGAAATGATATCATTAGATAAAATTTTGTACGAAATACGTTATGAAAAGACTTATTTGTTCGACTCGCATAATTAGCAAAACTCGCTTCGCTCGTTTTGGCAAATATTACACTCGTCGAACAATATCGGTCTTTTCATAACTGATTACGTAAATAAGTATTGTCTAATTTCAACTAGGATTATTTATTGTTACGACTGGTTTCGATTTGTTAAACCATTAATGGTTCATCGTGAATTTCCACAAAATAAATAGATCATCAATTGAACACGTAACATTTCATTATCGAAAAGTACATGTAAAGTTGCTTAATCTACAATAAAGATTCGTGGCCCACCTCGACCAAACCAGCAATCTCCGTTTGTTGCTATTATAAAATCAAATGTTTTGTACTTGATAAACTCAAGACGTACACCCTTCGTTTATTTACATTAATTATTCAAACCCATATCGAATATGGTTGTCGCCTGAATTTTTTATTATACAATCTCGGGATACTTGTATAATCTTTGTGTGGTTGAGTACGATATCTTCACGGATGCCGCTGCAAGTGAGAGCAATGTTTGTTAGTTTGGCTGCAATATACAGCCATGCATTTTGCATATATAGTTGCTTCCAAATCATATTTGTTATAGCATTCTTGCGGACTCTGCAAGGAGGCGTATTCTACTATATTTGCATATATAATTGCCTCCAGATCATACATGTTATAGCATTCTTCCGGACTCTGGAAGCAGGCGTATTCTGAGGAATTCTCTGGTGGATTAAGATTCTGCGGCTTCTTCTGCTATGTACGAACTCCTGGATTTTTGAGGGATACATACTCCTGGATTTTTGAGATTATCTCATGGATTGAGAGTATGCAGCCACGTGTATGGATTTACCTCTGCTGTGGAAAAATTCCTGTATTTTTGAGGTTCTCTCATGGATTGAGCGTCCGCGGCCACTTGAATGGATGTACTTCTGCTCTTGACGTTCTCTTTCCTGGATTTTTGAGGTTCTCTCATGGATTTGGAGTCTGTGATCACGTGTATGGATGTACTTCTGCTGTGGACATACTCCTGGATCTTTCAGAGATTCTATCGTGGATTGTGAGTCTGCGGCAACGTCTATGGGTGTACTAGTGTGGACGTACTCCTGGATTTTTGGGGGATTTTCCCGTGGAGTGAGAGTCTGCGGCCTCGTTTATGGATGTACTTCTGCTGAGGACGTACTCGTGAATTTTAAAAGGATTCTATCGTGGATCGAGAGTATCAAGGCCAAAAAAATATTTGAAAGAGAAACTCTGTTTTTGAAACGAATAGTTGAATTTCTTGTTGAATCACAAAACGACAAGAGGTAATCAAGTTTTTTTAAAATTTGAAACGAAGCTTTTTGGAATATGAATGAAATGTAGAACTAAGCTGTAAACAAACATTTGTTTGTGCTTTGAATTGAACAATATTTTTCATATAAATTTGATAACTTGATTAGGGATTTTCAGATGAGGTTCGTCGGAAAAGAATCCTAAAGAGCTGGTGGTTATATGCTTTATCGCTATATTTTATAAATGAGTTGGGACAATTAAAATTGCTTATAAAAATTGTTATACTCTCTTTGGTTTCTGAGTTTTGCCGTGGTCTCCTTTGATTGAAATCTCGTAACGGATCGACTGCAACTGAAGTAGTTGACATAACAACGAGGCGACAAAAAAGAGAAGAGGAACATACTCGTATTTTTAGTTCATTGTTCCTGACAGAAAATACCAAATAGGGCAGATTTTGTTCCTGTTCTCGTGATAAATATATAGATACTATCAATTTCCAAGTCCACAATCTTTTCTCATAAACATTTTGAAGTATCCATATTCTTGTGAATAAGAAAAAACATCAATTTAATTTTCTTGATCACACTCTTGCCCCTCCTTCCCTCCACTCCCTCCTAAACTTTATCAGTAGCTTAAAAAAAACGTCCGAGAAGAATGGTCATATGAATCACCTGTTTTTGATTGAGAAACCAATCTGAAAATTCATGACAATTCCAAGAATTGATCATCTGGACTTAGGCAACATCAAGTAACAAGTATTATATGAGCGTAATTTTTTGCATAAACACAATCTTGGAAAATAAAAAATTCAACTTATAATTGATAATTCTTATATGATACCTTTTTCATGGTAATTGGTGCTTTACAAATCCACACTTTTTACATGATATATGACATTTTTGTTCACTGTTAATAACTTTAAAAAAATAAATTCATATAAAGTTCCAGAATATTCATATATTTTCAAAATTCACTGACTAGAAATTAGGGTACATTCATTTTTTTTTCACATATAACAATCTACCTATATATTTACAAGATTAACATACATAACAATAATCTTTCTACTTCATTATTTGAAACGTTGTGCACCAATGATGAGCTCGCTTTGCCATTTTGATGAATTATTGAACATATTATATCGAACTTAATGAGGACATTTCTATACGATTTCATCATATACATAGTATCTGAGCGACGAGGATGCATTGGAATATTTCATTCAAATTCATTTCATTCAAAAACAGTGTTTATGATTTTTTATAATCAGACACTTCCGTGATTGAACATATCTCAAACAATAAAAGGATAAATAGTATGAAAATGCCCATTAGCTATGGGCGGAACTGGTGATAAACTGAAAAACAGAGATCACGGGATTCGCAATTTGTTTTTGTATGTGATGCGATTACACATCACATAGTGTAGGAAATTACCGACACTGATGCTTGAGATGAGTCACTTCCTCAGTTCATTCAAACAACAAACAATAAATATAGATATATAAGGAATAACCTAGCAAAAAAAGGTATATTTGCAAATGTGCTAGAAATTTTGTCGAAAATAGCATGTCTTTGATAAAGATAGTTTTCGATTTCACCTGAACAACCAAAATCAATTTAATATTAAAGCTTCAGAAGAATGAATGACAGAACTTGGATACCTTACTAGTTTACCAAGATGGACATCTGGGACAAATTTTTCCTAATACAGAGGCTGGAGATTAAACAACTAATGAAATATCCCCTGGTGGAACGGAATAGTTTAATATTGCATTGGAAAAATAGACTAGCCGTTTAGGAAATTCGAAATGTTACTTGAGGCTAGCTTAGAAATGGAAAACATTTCGAAGATCTGGATGCCAATCAGGGTACTGAAAGCTTGGCGTATCATTCACTCCCAGGCTAAGATACTGCTGGGGCTAATAAGTATAAGACAGTGACTGGTGTCAAAACCACTGTGATTTGAATTCAAATCAGGTATATCAACTGGCGCGTCAGTTTACTACTTGTAGGGTAGTGGAAAAAGCACTGGAAGAAGAGGCATAGTATTCTTTTGATCATTTGGATAACTTTTAGGGGGTTCAAAGCTCTCTAGATAGAAAAATAAAATGAGTAATCTGACAGATTGAATATCATCTTTATGGTACTATTGTATTCAGAAAATTATGAAGATTTCAAAAGAGTTCAGTATTGCATTTGAAAATCGAAAGTTGATGTCATTTCCGGAAAAAGTGAGAGTTGAAAAAATATCTAATATTTCATAGTGTACAAATTTCAGGAATGTAGGTATATCTTGAAATATAAAGAAGAAAGAAGTCGGTTCAGACGGTATTGATGTCTCATTTCTTCCGTGATTATTGTAGTAAAAAGCGCCAAATCAATTACGGGCGCCTTGAGTGAAAAATTCTACAACGCCTGAAATAATTGCCGATATTCGAAATAACAGTAATAGATAAATACATTCTGGATACAACTGAAAAACATTTTGATATGAAAAGTCAAGTTTGTTCAAAGAGTACTAAGTTTCTACGGGTAAACGGTGTAGACTACATGGCGTTTACCCTTTAAAGTTGTCTTTGGTATACACCATCCCAGCTGTCTGGGCAACGTGCTACCGCGGCTTCAGCAGATATGTAATAGGCTGACACAGGAAAACCTGGGCCGAACGGTGACCATTGTCATCATGATCGGAGGTTCATGGTTAATGGTACTGAGGGTGGAGGGGAGCCCCGATTATCGGCTAGCTCGCCCCTCCGGCTGGTGTTGATCTCTCAGGGGCAAGTGGTCCGCTAGGGGGACTGCAGGGATTTTGGGGGCCCGTTCGTGTTGCATACATGATCCTTGGGTAACGAAGCTGTGACAGTTCCGGCAACATCTTAGAGTTGAAAGTCACAGTTGTAGTGAAAGCTATGTTAGCGGTGAGCTAGAGAGGTGTGGGATGGTCCGGGGACGGTTCGCGGTCCCCACGGCAACCCCTCCTGTAATGATTAATTCACGGTTCCCACACCAAAATCGTTCGCGATCATAGCTAGGGCGCATAGCTAACACCCGGGGTAAGTCATCATGTGGGGAAAAGTTTTGGCTCGCTAGAGCACACCAGCGTAAGCCCACCCATCTGGTATGGAAGCACGGGTGAAGCTGGTGGGGCCAGACCGGCCCCCCAGACCCCTCCGGTGCGGTCGTAACTATGCGCCCAATACTCAAAATACACATCTAGGGATTACGATGTATGTGCCTACTGGAATGAATGGAGCAATTCCTCCAATGCCGCTCCGTGGTATTTGACGTTAATAAGATATGTAAAAGTTAGCCAATACAATGTTTTAACCCAACTGTTATCCATTATCTTTTATATTTTTCAAGCATTTCGTATCTGAGTTGTCGAATGCCCAAAAATTGATCAACATACCTACTTCTTTGAAAATGAGTCCCTCAAACCAATAGGTACAGCAGGTAATTCAAGGTATACGAGATGAACTAACATACGTACACCGTGTTCTCTTACTTCAGTAAAGAATTATACAAAATCTAATGTTCAGGTCTGTTCACCAAAAGCCTATCCGGTGGACAGGTATGCTTGATCATACCGACGGCATCTGTAATTTCTTGGACAGATTGATCACTGAAATGATTGTCTAAGAAGATTTACCACTATCACTATATACATATATGTTCAAATAGTACATCAATAATCTCGAATTCATCTCAGTCGTCCAGGTATTCAGATATTTCACAAACAACTATTAAAATTAATTTATATTCAATTTTCATCATGCACAGCAACAACCTCGAGAGCAGGGCTTCCAATCGATTCAACATCCGTTGAACTGAACGACTCATGTTCACTTTTCGCAGGTTTATGTTTCATATAATCCACAACCAATTCCAAACCAATCAACGCTCTTAAATCTTTTACTCTTTTTTCTCTTTGTTCCTCTGTTTCATCTGAATTTTCTTGTAAGTCATTTTTATCGCTTCCTTCCTTCGTCGCATCCACATCCTTATAGATACTTGTTAAATTACTCATTACATAAGTTGTGCTCGTTTTATTTGTGCTCTTATCAAACCCCATTGATTTTACATCAAATTTTGTAGATTTGTTCTCTTTATCGACTAGATTTATAGGATTTTTATATCCATTTGGTACGGGAACTGAAAATGCGGAACAATGTCTTGGCTGCTTGAATATATCATTTCTTGCTTCGGTCTCATTTTTGACATTAGATACTTCTGTATGAGGTAATTTATCTTTGGAGTTAACAGGAGAACTTTCTGCGGGAAATGCACTGTCCTTCCTATCATAGATGTGACCCGAGACTCTAAGATCGATGAAAAAGTGTAATGGATCGATACCATACGGGGGGGTCGGATATAAAGGAGGATACCACATAGGCGGTGGGGGAGGTAATACCAAATTCTGAACGTTTCCATCTTGGGGTATGTTAGGGTTTATATTTGAGTAAATTTGATCTGTCATACTAGGTTCAGCTTTCGTATTACTTTGATAAGATACTTCACAGTTATCGGATTTACTGATAGTTAGTTCTAGTGGATTTTCTTCGTATTTTCTATTACTTTTGATCATCCAGTCTGCAGATGTTTCCTGTGCCTCTTCTGATTTTGGTTCAACATTCGTTTTCATGAAGCATTCAGATCGCGAAGATGCCCAACTTCTTTTTCTTGATCTTTTGATGGGAGGCTGCATTTGCACATTTCTTTCAGCTTTTGCATGCACAAAGGAGCGTAACATTTCACTGAAGAAATAGGTATTCGGTAGCAATGACATATTGTAAAGATATGGTGGAGTAGCAGCTAGTAATCTTGATACCAAATCTGTATTGCGGAATTCCAATGGAGATATTCTTGATTTTGGTTGTGGTGGAAGATGTTCGTTAGTGGAAGACATCTGAAAAAAAAGAATATGTGAGTGTGATTTTTGAATAATTGTCAGTTACTACTATGATAAAGAAAATAATAAGAGTGTCAAAAATTACTCGCGGAAAATATACCATTCATTTTACTTTGCGATGTTGTTTAGTACTTTTTATTTTCGAAAATTGGTACAATCTGATATTTTTGAACGGCAGCACCGGTCCAGTCAGTGAGTGAACACCAGTGACCAGAACATCGCCGAATATACCAGAAATGAAGGGTAACATTTATTGGTGAGCATAAATGTATAAAGGGTGAACAGTTCTCAGACAGCCGCCTAAAAGAGTTCGAAGTCCGTTCCAAGCTGGCAATTGGGTCGCTACTAGGGCACGCACTGTTAACAGCTTTGCAAAGCAGTAGAATGGAAATGAGAGAGCTTTGGGATTCAAGGTCAAAACCTACGAGAGAGCTTTGGGATTCAAGGTCAAAGGTCAATAAGTGCACGTGTGCGATATCAGATTACCTGGAATTTGCTGACGTCATGTTTCCGGTTACATGTCTAGTCAGATCAGCGAAATTCAATATGGGTTCAGTGACCTCTTTCAAATAGTGCACGTGTGAGATATCAAATTACCTGGAATGTGCTGACGTCATGCTTGCGATTACATGTCTAGATAGATCAGCAAAATTCAATAAGGGTTCAACGACCTCTTTCAATAAGTGCACGTGTCAAATATCAGATTACCTGTAATTCGATAACATCCGGTTACAAACAAGTCTCGACAAGTAGGTAACACCTGATATGGGTTCAACGACCTCTTTCAAGGTCAATAAGTGCACGTGTCAAATTACCTGGAATTTGCTGACGTCATAGTTCTGGTTACAGACAAGTCTCATCAAGTAGGATACACCTGATATTGGTAAAATGACCGTTTTCAAGGTCAATACATTGACATGGTTGTCAGATATACAGAATATTAATATTAAGGTTAACTGAAATATTCCCCCAATATTATTGATAAAATTTATAAACCGAGAATGATATCACACCAGACACTCCATAATCATAATGAGAGTACCATCGAGTTCGAATTCAACTTGTCATCAAGTGACTATATCTGTAAAGATAAATCAAAAGTAGTGTTGAGTGAACGAAAATTCCCATTAAACAAATATAAAAGTAAATTTGTTGTTGTGAATCTTTCATATGATTTGAATTTCACTTCATGTATTGAAATCGTCGGAAATAAAGGAGATCAAGTGATTTTCACAGAACATGAGTGGAAAAAGTTCTTGAAATATCAAGGAATCATTGCAAATTATTTTTACTCATCCGATGAACTGGAGACCGTTGAAGACGATTGGTTTACCATCGAGTTCAGGCAATAATTCACAAACGAGTAGTCAAAATGAAAAAAAGTTACTCTTCAGTCTACTTGGGATTTGAAACAGTCTGCAAGCTATGGGAACTCCAGCCCCTAATTGGATACCGGGTAGATATTTTGAAAAGGCAGCATAATGGACAATATTTCCAAATTTTGGAAAACGGAGTGTGTAAGCTGAGCAGTGATGTGTTGCAAAATGCTTTAGATTTGCTCCAACCAGAAGTGAATCCCAATAGTGAAAATATAAGTCTAACTCTGGAAGTGAATCCCAATAGTGAAAATATAAGTCTAACTCTGGAATTCATCCATCTTTACCCGGAAGATTTCAGAACTGAATTGTCTGATAAGCCATGAATAAGACCGTGACAATTGATGAAAGTCGTAACAAAATTTATAACATGTACACATGGAAATTTGCATACAAGGATTCTCGGAAATTGTATTGGAATCATGCAGCAATCGATAGAATGCGCTTCGAGAGGCGAATAGCAGAAACTTTGAAAATCATCGCCCCCATTTTAGATTCAACACATAGATGAATAATATTCAATAGATTTTGTGAATATTTTGTAATATAAATATCATATTTATGAAACTTTCATGTTAATATGATATTGTTTTATTTGAAAAAGTGTCATACAAAATCATTTTTCGATATCCACGAATTATACTTATCCCTTAAACCTTTTATCTTAAATTTTTTTCAACCAGAATCACATCAGGATGTTTGATTTTTTGAAGTTCATTTTGATCTTTAAGAAAGTACACAACAGGATTCGACTGATAAACTTTTCTCACAGTGAAAATTTCATTGGACCAGTTTGGTATATACCCTTTGGCAAATGCCTCTCGGTACTTGCTTATTCTTACATGATCATTAATTTTGAATTTTATTTTCCTTGGATCTACTGTTTTGAGGTGACTGAAAGCGTTTTTGAGTGAATACTTTCCATCTTTGGGTTTCATTCCTATTGTTCTGTGTACAGAATTGTTATAGTTCGAAACTATTTCTGGTAGAATATCCAACCATTTGTAGCTTCTTTGCAGGCTGAATTGTTTCCACATATTATTCTTCAAAGTTCTGTTTACTCTTTCAACTATGCTAGCTTTCAAATTAGAGAAAGTGCTATAATGGTTGATTTTCCAGTCATTCATCAACTGTCTGAATTTTCTTTTGTAGAACCCCTTTCCCATATCCGTTTGAAGATTTTTGATTGTAAGTTTCATTTCTCTCAATATTTTTTCATGGAATCAGTCACATCTTCCCCTCTTTTAGTTTCAATGGGTTCACACCAAACATATTTGGAAAATACGTTTATAACGTCCAGTATGTACCTAAATCTTTTATTAGTTTTGGAGTAGGGAATCATTTCAACTAAATCAGCTTGAAGGAGATTATTCAAACCTTTAATGATAACACGCCTTCTTCTGAATTTCTATGTAATTCTCCTATAATATCCTCTTTGATTTTATTCATTTTCGGTTATAGGGTACTGAAGTACAATTTCGACAAACAGTTGATTATGCTGCTGCTGATCGACTAATGGAGTGATCTTATCACCTTTAAAACTTTTCCTATAAGGCTAAACAATAGAACAGTATCTGCATCATTTTCAAATAAAAAAAAAACAACACTCTTCCTGATATCCTTGGTTGCCCTCAAATGAAGAACACATTTGGTGTGATGCGAAGATGGATCCATATGTAGAAAGGTGTGTTGATTGATGAGGTTTTCGGGAGTATTTCTGGTTTAGAATATGGTGTTTGAGATGTTCTCAGGAAATGTCTTCCAAATTTATCGATGGGCATGGTGTCACGGTTAAACACCAAATGGTGATGAATCATATGTGATTTTATTTTATTATCCCTGCCTCGCGAAGTTCCTAAATTATGCTTATAATTTCATTATTCACGCCGGTGTTTCCAGCACATTGCGATGCAATCAAAAGTTTCAATCGCTCCACCAGTTCATTAAAATCATCAAAATATTTTTATTCAACCGGTACATTGTTAAAATCAAGCATAGTTAGTACTGAACCCACTTTACTCTTTGTAGTCCTTCCTGGAGTCAAACTGATTCTTGGTCTTGGCTTGGGAAGAGATAAGTTGTGTTCCTTGAGTTTTTTCAAGTTCACTCTCTTTAGCCAAAGATTGTAGTGTTGTAATTCTCGGTTTTATTATATTAACAAACTGTGATGCATATGATGTTGATAAACCCCTTTATTTCTATAACCAAGGGGCTGTTTCTTGAACATCAATTCATATAAACCTACAGTTCCATCGTATTTGAACTTGTTGTCAATAACAATATCGTCTCCATCAAAATCCACACTTGCGTTACCTATGGCAAACTTTTCCGTAGATGGATCAAAATATACTCCAGAAGTATCATACAGCATAAGGCTGATTGTCTTCTATATATTCACGTGGCAACGGAATCGCAAACTGTTGTAAGTATTGTTCCTGTGCATTCATCACAGGGTTCATACTTTCCTCAAAATAACTCCCTTTATAGTCGGATTTTGGAATGGTTCAATCATATTGAAATGTCTCTTCATCAGGAGTGCTCTGATAAAATTCTTGAGGTATTGGTTGATGGAATTCTTGAGATGTTGGTTGATGTAATTTTTTGGGTGTTGATTGATGACTTGAATGAGGTGACTTTCAAAGGTTGAGTGATTGGTTCATAAGTTTTTTCCAAATGTGACTGAGATTTTGCTATATCAGATTTCAAAGTCTTATATTTTCGTCTTAAAGCCTTCCTTGCTCTAAATAGTTGTTCATGTAATTGACTGTTCATGGTGACTGACAATCATTCCAAAATCATTCTTAAATCTTGAATAGCTCTTTTAAATTCTGCAAGGACATGTCTATACTGACATGATTTCATTATGCTTCAGATTTGTTAGGTCTTGTTGGAAAATAATGAGCAAATTAGCGTTATCTCTAATGAGCTGTTTGGAAATGGCAGAATAAGTTTGGCATAAATAGAAACAACCCGTGTGTCCGTGACGGTCGAACAGAAGTAATTTTTGATTATGTTTTGATCACATGTGGCAACATCATCGAATATTATAACTGAATGATCTTTTATATTTTTAGGAAGAATAACTTCAACAGAATCCTTATATTCAGCAAAATCCTCAAATAATAATATTTAGGTTGATATAATGATTTTGAAAATAAGTATACATTTGTATTGTATTGTACGTTGGGTTGTTCCAGCAGAGACAACATCACAGTTTTGCCTGACCTGCTTGCTCCAACAAGTAACCCTCTTTTAGATTGACCTCCAAATAGTACACCATGTTTTCTAACGGTATTATCCGCATTAATCTCATCATGATTCAGAACTGGAAGCAACACCTTTTGTTTTTCAGTCTTCATTACATCGAAATAGTTATCGAACTGATATAAATGTAGATGTAATATGTATATATACATGTGTCCAAGTTGCTCTAAACATAATATAATAGGACAGCTAAAGAAATCAGTCGTTAGTACAAGCCGTAACACAAGAAAGAATGGTCGAGGTTTTCTGAATACCTTTATCAACAAAATTTCTGTAGAACTACATGTCCCTGGATATAACTACTGCGGTCCTAGCACCAAGTTGAAAAAGAGGCTACTGAGGGGGGACGTAGGCGTGAATACTCTCGACGAGGCTTGTAAGAGACACGACGTTGCTTACTCCGAAAGTGAAGATATAAAAGCAAGAAATATTGCTGACAAGAAACTGGCAACGTTTGCTTCCGAACGCTTGAAATCATAAGACGCAAAATTGGGGGAAAAAAGTGACAGCATTTGGGGTAACTAATATTATTATTCTAAAAAGCAAGTTGGGGTTGGGATTGAGGAGAAAAAAGAAAACATTGAAGAAGAAGGGCGGTGACTTGAAAGTTGCCAGGAAAAGAAAAAATTAACAGAGGAAAAGAATCATACCAATTCCAAAAAAGGTGGATTTCTACCATTTTTACTACCACTTTTAGGGGCGCTAGGTTCTGTAAGGGGCGAGGCAGCATCTATCGCTTCAGCTATAAATAAAGCTAAATCTTGAAAACAAAGACTTGCTGAACGAAAGATACATGATTTAGCGATGAAACAAAAAGGAAAAGGTCCATACTTGAGACCTCGTAAACGTTATGGAATGTTTGCTCAATCATACCAAAAAAACTGTTGAAGTTACCACGCCGAGCCTTGACCAATATCGATTTGATGAAGAATGTAGAGCGTTTGGGGATTCCTTACTTTCGAGGTGTTTTTATGAAAGATAAACTCCCCAGAAAAATTAGGAGCAAGGAGTGCGGATTCTGATTTAGGAGAAGGAACTCATTGGACTGCATATGCCAAGGATAATATTTCGATAGATACGGAAATCTTAAACCACCCAAGGAATTGATAAAATATTTCCTCAGCGCTGGTGACGTGAATAATATGAAATATAACTATGATTCTATACAGAAGTTTAACTCTTATCAGTGTGGACAATACTGTCTTTTGTTTTTATATAATCAATATCTCTGATATATTTCCTTCAATAATCAATAAACTGCCACTGAGAAAATATGTCTTTTACTTTCACATTGAGTGATTCATCCTCAGTGTTAAGTTATAAATATATAAACCGAGAACTATATCATACCAGACATTCCATAATCATAATGAGTACTACCGAGTTCAAATTCAACTTGTCATCAAGTGACTATTTCTGTAAAAAGAAATTAAAACATATAGGGGGCCTCACGATTATAAAGATTCATTCCTGAAACTATTGGTACTTACTTATAAAAGTTTCATTTTAGTAATCACACGTGCACTTATTGACCTTTGACCCTGAATCCCAAAGCTCTTCATTAGGTTTTGACCTTGAATCCCAAAGCTCTCTCATTTTCCTTCTACTTAAAGCTCGGGTAGTTTTAGGTCCGTCCGATAGTAATCAATTGTCAAAAACAACAAGGTACTCTTTATAGAAATGCTGAAGAGAATAATAGTCGCCTATTTGTCATGCTTTTGGGATAGATACTATTGGGCATAATGAGGTATGGTTGTACCTGGCACCTGTCTAACAGGTATGGTTACAGGTAACTCACTCCCTGGTATATAATATTAGTTCATAGTAGTTAATATTTCATATAGATAAAACTGCTTTGATGAGTATATAACTTTCAGTTTATTGATCCCTAATGACGGAGATAACATGGTTTTTTAAATGCGCATATAGGATTCAAATTACTTGTGTGATGAAGAGGAGATATACTTTTTGTTGCCATTAGAAATGAAGATTATCAGTGTTTTGGATTTGCAGACTTTTCAGTTTGAATGAAATCGTTTGGACTTCCCTTGCCTAAAAATAAAGAGAAACCATACCTCCATGGTTTCAAATTCTAAGGTTTGTGTCATCACCTCATCGGGAAATGAGTTCATACCCTCGCGAATATTCTCAGATTTTGTGCGATTCGCGAATCGCAAGAAAGTCGACGCATGAACGTTCATACCCATGGATTCCTTGTTTGAAAGCCGGTTACTATTTTCCGATGGATCAACTTCCCCTGACAACAATGTAAACGGTGAATATTATTTCGGCTTTTTAAATAACCATTTAGTACCGACATTGCAAGGACGATTTTCTGATAAATTTAATCCTCATATAATGTATACGAGATTGATATGATGCTACACCACCTTCCATATTATTCAGTTGCAGTTGTCTGTACCTGTACGAATTTTTCCCAATACGTGAGTAGACAGGCGGGGTGCAATGGAGTAGCCAGCTCGTTCACCCGATCTGATGCTGCTTGATTTTTTGAGAAGATATCTGGAATTTAGAGTACTTCTACTTCAATAGACCGAACAATGTTGAAAGTAGAATATTAGAAGGAACTGGAATTCATCAATCCCGAGACCATACAAAAGGTCGATAATATTCAGTAACGCCTTCTTTATTGTCAAGAAGCAAACGGACTCCAGTTCGAAAATTACATCTGAAATATGTAATTCTCAATTACTTACCTATACACATCTATTCATACACGTTAAAGTTTTTTATCTACTCGCCTTACTGATATGGCATTCAGCGTAGTGATACGACCCGCGCTAAATGATTCATTAGTCACAGATTCACAATCTGTGTTCAACACACATTTTTAAAAACATTACCTTGGCCACTTCATTCTTTAAATGCACTACTATAGTTACTATTTGATTTCAGTGGTTTAAAACCTGTCCCACAGATTAGGTCTTGATCTGTCTATTGAAACTTTCATGATAACCTGAAAGATTTCAATTTAATAAAATACAATTTTGTAGTTTTGATACGAGTTCGTAGAAAAGTACAGTTTGTATTGCGTTTATAACCTCCTCTAGAAACTCGTTTCGCTACGACGCAGTGCTTGAAATACTCTCAATGGACATTTGAAACACTTGTTACCTAATATAATATTTTATTTCATGATAATAATAATTACTTCTACGCGATAAAAAACGAATCAGGCTAAAATATATCACATTGTAAGATTGACAATCGAATACTCTTCAAAAAAAGATGTAACTTGAATTTTCATTCAGTTTAAAAAAAAGTTACTTCAAGGGAGTAAGAAGTGAAAAAAATGTTCTAATCAAGTTTGAAAAATAATACCTTTTCTGAACAGAAACTATGATTACATTAAGCATTACTATTACCGAAATTGAAATACTTTCAAACTTCTATAATTTCCTAACACCCCACTTTGTACCTACCGTAACTATGGTAAGTTTTTGAATGAGAGTTCATACTCGTAACGAAAAATCGACTTGTTTCAGTTCGTTTCTCCCAAAAAATCAGTAAAAAAGGAAGGAAATTAATTAATTCGTTATATTTGACCACTCTGTAAATAGTTTCGAAAATCAGCTTATTCTTCTGCTAACTTGATAATTCATATTATACATTTTTATATAGTACAACAAGAGTACCTTTATAATATATCCTTCTCCTCTCACAACAAAAAATAGAATTTCAAGAAGAACGGAGAATTAATTTCAATATTCAGAATACACATTGTGGCACAGCCACTTGAAACTTTCACATTATAAATTTTAATAAGTTACCATCAATTTCAAAGAGAACTGCGGAATTAACAGTAGCATTTGCTTACACAGAATGTCATCTTTCAAAAGTTTCAGCAAGAAATACAAAGTTTTCAGAGCACAGTAAATAATTCAACCCAGACTTTATCTGTTTATTTTCGGGTAGCTTATACAAGGCTTTTTCAAATATTTATGATGAAGCTTCTGACTTGTATCAACATTTTAACTCAACGACGATTCCATTGAAACATATTTGCCTCCAACCAGATCAAATGTCTTTGAGAACATCAAAACAATTAATATGGAAGATGGTTGAGCCTATAATATTGCTTCTCATCGCATGACAAATGTTGATGAAGCATTTTATCCATGGAAAATTCACAACAGGATTATACCAACACGCAACAATCTTTAGATTTCCAAAATAAACATCATCCCTGACAAGAGTCAACTACATCATAATAATAATGATGAAATCAAAAATCATATGCCAAAATGGTGAGAAAGATTTTTCATTAAGACACAAAGGTCTGCTTTCACCTTCCCGCAACAAAAAAAATTTGAGAAGTTTGTTTACGTACCAAATTTCTTAAGGTTAAGTGGAAGAGCAACTTCGTAGTAAATTCTATTTCACTATTAAAGATGAACTTCACCTTTTGTTTCTATCAGTTGTAAATATTAGCAGTATCTACAGTGGTATTACAAAAATTTAGAGACAATAAAGACGATAATTATCTTTATTAAATTTCGTTTCATTCTAGGCCATTTTGACTTGGTGTCACTATTTTGCAGCTCAAAAATAACAAGGCAACAAGGTGTGATGATTCAAAAGCAGAAAATATGAAACAAGTATCAGTTTAAATTGCTCATATTCACAATCAATGTGTGGAAGAAGGGATATACCATACTGACTGAAAAAATTGATAATTATACCTACCGCTACTGAAAATATTTTAAAAAATCATTAGAAAGATGCTTGTTTAATTTTTCCATGAATATAAAATAATTTGAAATAGCCAATTTGGATTTTGAGAAAACATTTTAACTAAAGATGCTCTTCTATCGTCGATATCAAAAGTTACCGATGCTTTAAATGAAACTAAACCATCTCTTTGCATATTTATAGATTTATATCGGAAGCTTTTGACACAGTCATCATCTCCTCCTACAGTCTCTAGAGAATATTGGAATGCGGGGTAGTATTTTAAAATGATTTGAAAGTTATCCAACGGAAAAAAGCCAGAGAGTGAGAATTGCTGACGGATTGAGTATATATTGGAATGGAGATCGACTGTGGCGTACCTCAAGGTTCTGTGTGGAAACATTATTCAACAAGATTTTTTCATGAATATTTTGGTAACATTGTCGGAGTTACAGATGACACAGTCATATTTTATGAAGCTGACAATTGGAATTCAAGTCTAAACGGAATTTTCTCTTATAAAACGTTGATTGAAGAAAAACGTATCCATTCTGATGTAACTACGCTGAAATGTCTGCATTCGATTACCTAACGATCAGTACTGATACACCTTCCCATATTCAACAGAAACATAAGGAGGAGGAGATTTTGATCTTGTTTGCGTCATGGATATTAACTAATTATATTGAATTGAATTACTTTTGAGTGGTTAAAAAAATGTTTTGATATATAATTCACAATTTTGAATTGTAACTTGAAATATGAAACTGTTAAAATTGCATAACTTATACATTTCATATATTTCACATTTTTTATATAAATTTTGTATTATTGAGAAAATGCCTATATTTAATATTGTGAATTAATGTATTCTGTGATATTTTATTTCATACATAACTATTCGTTTATAACGATACAAGTACATTTATGCTCATAGTTCTCCTAGAACTTGTTCACATAATTATTCAAATTCCCAAATGAAGCTTTATTGTTTTATACAGTTCTGAATAGAAAAAAAAACACTTCGTAGACTTTGCAGAAAATCAACATTGAGGAAAAAAACACAGATTAACCTACAGCAGAATTTGTTCATTTCTATATACAGTGCTCAAAAATAGAAATGGGACCCCTGGAAATTTTGTTCGAACTTGAGGAGTTGTTACTTTTGATTGCCTAAACTGATTTGAATGTTCTTTGCAGATAATGAGAGTCCGTTTTATTTTCTTTTGACTGTTTGGGTCAAACCTTGCCTGTTGTCATCCTCGAAAAAGTTACAGGGTGATATATTGGTTTGTGCAAATTCGACTAACAATCATTCAACCCCCGTTTACGCCATATATTTTTTTTTATTCCCAACTATTCGAACATGAAATCTTATGCATTCTCATGATATTCTGAGAAAAAAAATGGAATAAGTGCACTGGAATCAGAAATATCGATGTTTAAAGAAAACGTGGCATTTTACACCTTACCAATTACAAAAAATTTCAGCTCTTTCATTTCTGAACCGATTGGAACATACTTCATAAATTCTGGAGACTTTTTTGATTGGTTTTTATTACATCGATATTCTGACAAACCTACAGGATGTTATAACAACTGTAAATTTCACAAAAAACATCCAATCTCTTTGACTCTCAAGAAATACACATATTCTCACTTATTTTGTGAATATTTTTTCGGTTGATAAATTTTCATTCCCTCAAAGCGTCATTTACGAATACGGCACAATGGGGTCGAGCGTTGTCATCAACTAATAGAAAATTGGGACCGATATCTCTGTACCGTTCAGAATTCATACTTTTACCTATCAATATGACTAAATCAGTTTTTCTATTGAACATGATCCCACTCCAGACAGTCATACTTCCACCCCCGAATGCTAACCCTTGCTTCCATATTTTCTTCAATAAACCTTTCATTCCTACCTCTACACACCAATATTCTTCCATCTGACCTGTACAAATTAAACTTACTTTCATCCGTGAACATACATTTACCCCACTCTGCTATTCTCCAGTTTGAATGATTTCCTGCCCACCATCGTCTTGCAACTCTGTGTCGCTCTCTCAACAAACAACAGGCTTCCCGTCTTCTAGTTCGTAAGTTATTCTAGTTATTCAGTTCACTTCACGCCAGTAGCAGCTCTCAAAGAATTATTCAACTGTCTGACAGTTATGGTAGATACATCTTCTTCTTGCGGATATCGAAATGAAGGTGTCTTGTCTACCAGTAGTTTTTCTCACTCGTCCGCCATGTCGGTAATTAAGGTGCCCATAGTTTTCAAGGCGACCTATTTCTCTTCGAACGGAGCTCTTGGACTTATCCAAAATATCCGCAATATTTCGAACAGAAAAACCCCTCTCTCTCAGTCTCCCTACTATCACCAATTGCTCGTTATTCATTCGAGGCATATTCACATATCGTAAATGACGTTTTGAGGGAGCACAATATTGACAGAATTTATTGGCCTGCGGTGTCTCCAGACATAAATCCCATCGAACATGTTTGGAGCCAAATGAAACTCATACTAAGTACCAACTGCTCAAGTTCGAACGAAATTTCTAGGTGTCCCGTTTCTATTTTTGAGCACTGTACATATTTTTTGTCAACACATATGTATTTAGAAATGATTTATGTCAATGATATTTTTTTACAACTAAAAATTGTTGCAGAAAACAAATAATATGTCTTCGATAAGGCAGTAGAAATTGCTTGGCAATGGAAGCTTCGAAATTTGAGAGTAAGTAATTTCAGAATAAATTTCAAGTAATGAAAGATTCTTCAAATAGTAATAATCATGCGGTAGGCCGATCCATGGAGAAGAGATGAATTCCTACCTGCAACCGATGCGGAAAGTCCTATCAGAGTGGATCAATATTGTGAAAGAAATTTAATCTGCCAATTCTGTAACATCGGAGGTCATGTAGACAAGTTATGCAGAAGGAGGAATAAAATCAAGACCAGTAACTGTCCACTAAGTGGAAGCCAGCGAAATTATGATACAAGTTATGAACCCGAGTTCGCTGACTAGGCTTCACACAGGGATAGAGTTACATCCGTTACTCTAGGAATGCTGATACGCCAAGTCGGCACTGCCGACATTATAAATATAACCTAATCACATTTTTATTCATTCTGTTCTGTACTTTCATACTGTCCATTGTAAAAATAGAGTTTTTTTAAAAAACTGTTTTCGTATATCGAATACGTAACTGGCGCAGTCGGTAGGATAAGTGCAGTTTTCGTCGGAAATACACAGTGATACATAGCATCGTGACCGGTTTCGGACAAGAAAAACGTGAGTTTTCACTCCTAAGCGATTATCACAACGGTCAGAGACTCCCCGTGTTCATGTGCACCAAAAAGGGATTGAGATCACCTGAGGGACCTTCAGAGAAGTCTTGGCAACAGAAAGAAACGGAAGCAGAGTCACCAAGACCAAGTAATCATTTTCCTCCTTCCCTTTTCCTGTTTAGGAAATTCGGAAATTTTAATATTATTTAGTCAATAGTAAACCAAGTAATTTTATAAAGTCTGATTTTTGTTTCCACTCCTTCCATGAGTGAAAACCAATTAAATATAGACGACCTGATAGAAAAATTTCAGTAATTCTTTAAACGTTACCGATTTTCAATATGAAGCCATGTCAACTTCAACTCCTGTTCAACCTGCGAATACAAATACCACTCTGAGCATGCTCGAAATGTTTGTTGATACCATACCAAGTTATAATGGCGATATGAATACTCTGACAGATTGTTGAGAAACAGCTATGACTCATATTATAGAGGAAGAAAATTTCCAATATACTCAAAATCTTTTGAGAACCCCATCAATGACCTCACAACA
Organism: Chrysolina americana; assembly: GCA_958502065.1. Classification (NCBI taxonomy): domain Eukaryota; kingdom Metazoa; phylum Arthropoda; class Insecta; order Coleoptera; family Chrysomelidae; genus Chrysolina; species Chrysolina americana. Next base: position 61,540,988 of record OY293414.1, on the reverse strand, counting down.
ATTAGGACACGTTAATCGACAACAATTTCATGACCCATAATTTCCAATATATGCCAATCAAAATTTTTATTCTAATACCGCAATTCCCAGTCAACCACCCCCTCAAAGGCCTTAATTTCAAAGCCAACAAATGACTCCTCAATTATTTCCGGGAAACTCATTCCCAGACAGCCAATAAACGTTCAACCACGACCTGTTAATAGACAAGTCTTTGGCCCACCTCCCAATGTATTTAAACCCACTGGGAGATCACCAACGAACCAACCCGAGCCAATATTAACCACATCCCGAAATACATTTCACAGAGAATTAAACAACCCTCAGAATCAATTTAGGCCCTCTTGCCCACGAAATTTCACTTCCCAAGAAATATAATCTCCAACTTTCAGACCCCAACCCTACAAATGGTACAGACATTCAGTATAGTAACAACTTGGGACTCGAACAAGACCTTTTTATATACAATCACTACACAGACCCTAATGTTGGAATCGAAACTTACGAAAATCACGGAGACTTCCTGGAAACTCCAGAAAAATTTTAATAGTCGATCCATACCAACTATGGGACATAGTTACCGAAATGTACACCGAAACGAACAACAGCCTACCATACATAGAAATTCGTAATCCACCTATGAAATTGCTTATTGATACAGGTTGTTATTATTTGATGATGCGGCCCTCACTAGCTGAAATTTTTTTTCCACAAAACATATATCATAGCGCGACAAAAATCAAAACGGAGATAGGAGAGAAAGAGGTCAGATTTAAAACCGATGTAATGCTCTTTCCAGAACTAAATTCAAATCATGCAATCAAATTAATTTTATTTGATTTTCATGACTATTTGGACGGTACCTTGGGCCTAGGAGAATTACAAAAAAAGGAATTTTCTATAGATTTAGTAGAAAGCTGTCTAGTTAATGAAAAAGTCAACATTCCAATGCTATGTAGAAATCCAAATAAGGAAACATATAGCGTCTCAATGAATGTAAACGAAATTGTTTCAGTAGAAATACCTGTATCTCAATATTTTGACGATGTTCTAATACCTGAATGCAATATTCAAAATTTGTATTTTCCTGAAACTCTTATAACCGCAAAAAATTGAACGGCTCGAGCTAAAATCCATAATTACTCAGATGAACCAACCACAGTAACCTTCACCGAACCGATTAAGGTTTCTCCATTCTGTGACAATCATAAAAGAAAATTTGTATCTATTTCATTTCAACAATTCAAATGTAGATCTCTTCCTAGAAAAAATAAGCGACAACTAAATTCATTCGTTGCGATCACTTAGACAGAGAACACGACGTCTAGTTCGCCTCTGTCGAGATTTTTCCGACATTTTCCACAAGGAGGACGAGAAACTGACTTTCACCAACAAGGTAAAGCGTGTTATTAGTACCCGTGATGAAATCCCGGTACACTCTAAATCTTATAGATAAAGAGGAGGTACGAAAACAAATCAATAAGATGCTCCAAGCCAGAGCCCTCGGAGCAGTCTAATTTGGATCGTCTCAAAGAAGCTGGACGCCACTGGTAAACAGAAATGGCGTATAAATGTCGATTACGGAAAGGTAAACGAAAATACTATAGATAACTATCAACGATATTCTGGACAAGTTAGGTCGTTGCCAATACTACTCCACTCTGGACCTTGCATCTGGATTCCACCAAATGGAAATGGACCCCAATTCTATAGAAAACACTGATTTCGATGTCGAAAATGGGCATTTAAAATACGTCAGAATGTCATTCAGTCTAAAAAACGCCCCCGCCACATTCCAGCGGGTGATCGATAACATTCTGAGTGATCTCCAAAACAAGGTTTGCTTGGTGTATGGACAAATGTGAATTTCTCAGGAAAGAAGTTGAGTTTTTATGTCATTACCCATGAGGGAATAAGACCCAATCCCCGAAAAATCTAGTCGATCCATAAATTCCCAATCCCTGGATCAGCCAAAGAGATTAAATCATTTTTGGGCCTACTTGGATATTAAAGACGCTTTATAAACAATTTTGCAAAATTAACAAAATCATTCACTAAATTTCTCAAAAAAGGCGAAAAAATAATACACTCACAAGAATTTGTCAATACCTTTGAACTTTGCAAAAAGATTCTCTATAACGATCCGATTTTGCAATACCCAAATTTCGAAAAACCATTTATATTAACCACGGATGCCTCCAACTTTGCACTCGGAGCAGTTCTGAGCCAAGGTAAGATAGGAAGCGACCTTCCAATTGGCTATGCTTCTCTTACTTTGAATCCTGCTTAAACCAACTACAGCACGGTTGAGAAGGAATTGCTAGCTATCGTGTGGGCCACTAAATACTTTCGTCCCTACCTGTTTGGTAGATCATTTTTTATTTCAACAGACCACAAACCTCTTCAGTGATTGTCTCAAAGAACCGAACTCCAGAATAGTAAGGTGGAGACTGACACTTGAGGTGTACGACTACCAAATAGTATACAAAATAGGTAAACAGAACACGAATGCCTTATCATGGGTGGAAATCAATCAAATCGATAACGAATCAATACTGGTCAATCTCGGAGATATAGTTGAAAAGATAAACCAATATTTGAATTGTGATGAACCGCTAGACGTAACCACAGAAGATTTGGATAAGATCGAGCGTGTGTTTGATCCTAACGAACCCAAGACGAAAAAAATCAATATCATTTCAGATATTCAGTTGGCACCAGCCACTCGTCATAATCACAATACACAGCATCGTGACCGGTTTTCGACAAGAAAAACATGAGTTTTCACTCCTAAGCGCTTATCGCAACGGTCAGAGACTTCTCGTGTTCCTGTGCACCAAAAAGGGATTGAGATCACCTGAGGGGCCTTCAGAGGAGTCTTGGCGACAGAAAGAAATGGAAGCAGAATCGCCAAAAGAGAGAACTACTGTGGTGAGACAAAGTAATCATTTTCCTCCTTAAAATTCTCTTTCCCTGTTTAGGAAATTCGGAAATTTTAATATTATTTAGTCAACAGTAAACCAAGTAATTTTATAAAGTCTGATTTTTTTTTCACTCCTTCCATGAGTGAAAACCAATTAAATATAGACTGTCCATTGTAAAAAAAGTCTTTTTAAAAAACTGTTTTTGTATATCGAATACGTAACTTACAAATCAATCTATCAATGTTGTATGATTATGTAGAGATATTGGATCCAGTAAATACTTCTGTTATATTGAAATTGATGAAAAGAGATGTAGAATGGAATATGATATCGGATCTGGAAGTTTCTTTAATGAGCCATAAACATTACAAAGAATTTTTTTCAGATCCACCATTTCATCTACCTCAACTCAATTTACTACCTACCCCAAAAAATCATTTCCTTTGATTGGTATCGCTAATATTATTTTAATATCTTCAGATATGACTAGGTCAATAAATTCGATATTAGGGCCGATTCAGATACATGCGTGCCAATGCAGGGTTTTTTAAGCACGGGTGGTTTAAACTCCTTTTACTTACATATTTTATTTGATTCTGAAATAATTTTGTCATTGCTGGAGTAATGGGTATTTGAGGTTTTCAAATAATCCCGTAGTATTTTTCACTGCCTTTAAGGCCGATTCTGATATGTCATGATCCACCCTGTCCCATACTGATTATTAGAAATGAACCGTCATCAAACGACGTCATGCAATTCATTATTCTCGAATATCGGTCAAAGATATCAAAATAATAAGCAATGTTGAATGCATCTCTCTTTTGTTTGAGAGCGGACTGCGCGAATATCCAGTTCACCGCTATCTTTCCCCCGCCACGATCATAATTGACGAATTTCAAGATAAACAATATCTCGAAATGTCCCATCCTACTCGCTCTATAGCGCGGGCTTTGCATAAGATAATATCAATAAATTATGGTCGTAAATTCTTATCGCTAATTGCTATAAATAACGATAAAAGTGTCAACTTGACGCTATTAAAACATGATTTAGATGGCATAATTTATTGCTTCACGTGTTCCATTGCGAGGGGTCAATCTTGTATTTGAAGCGAGATTTCAAAAGAACAAGAATCAGTTCGTTTTTGACCAGTGCCACGATTATCTTCCAGTTACAAATCATACAAGTGCGTTACCAGTTCGTCTTCATGTACTAGTGCAGTATGTAGTCTAATTTATCGCGAATACCGGAGTGCCTCGGAGTTTAGTCAGGAGAGTTGTAAAATAACTTCGTCAGTAAAAACGGTAAGATGAAACTATCGTACTATTAAATGGTATGCAGAAACGATCATGAATATAATAGGCCAGTCATAATAGACCGGCAATTCACAATAATTACAAACATTTCTTTAGCACCGTTATATGTTAAGGTATCCAGTAAAGACTCAATATAAAAATTTGCACAAAAATCAGGGGACCGGAATTTAGGCAAATTCGCATAAAACGCTAATTAGCAATATCTCCTTGGGCAAAATTGCAAACATTGTGCAAATTGTAGATGTACCAATGAACTTCTTTTCTACATTCTTCTTGAAATTTGCACCTGCAATTTTCAACTGGAAATACGAATAATCTTCAATTACGTTGTAATTAGCGCTAATTACGATAACAAAATTGCAAACATTGTGCAAATTTGTGGTAAATCATTGTACAGTCACCCCTAAAATGCACACTTGTCATGCGTACGGAACATCCAAAAAACATGGATAACCCTAAAAACAGTCTCAGGGGCAGAGTTTTAGGGGTCACAAAATTGCAAACATCATATTCGTGTTTTGCAAACTTTGTTGGTATAATTTTAAGTCGTCAATTGAGTTTGCACTCTTTTCAGTATCCCGGAAGATGGCAGGAATGAACAGTATCTTCAGAAGCAATTTTTGCAAATGTTACAAAATTACAAACTTTGTGCGTTTTTTCCTTAAAGTTCTGCTATGGCAAACAAGTCAATGTATAAATTTGCAGCCCTATAAAATGACGGAAAAGCCGGGAAATAGAATATAATCAATTAAGTTGATTTTCGCGGGTGACATAAAATTCCAAACTTTGTGCAATTTTTTCTTAAAGTTCTGGTATGGCAAACAAGGCTACTTATAAATTTGCAACACTATAAACCGTCGGGAAATCAGGTCAATAGAATAATATCAATTATTATGAATTTGCCTAAATTCCGGTCCCCGGATTTTTGTGCAGTCTTTGTTTAAAATTGTTTTTCAAAATTGTTTAAAATTGTTTTTTCCGTTAACCAGCTGTCATTCCCCTACGAACGACAGTCCTCAGAAGTCGAAACTTGTGCGAGCTAAGGATTAACGAGGTCTTACCTTTTAACGTGCAATTCCTAGCACGATACTGGATACCTTAACATATGATGGTACTAAAGAAATGTTTGTAATTATTGTGAATTGCCAGTGTATTTTGACTGGCCTATAATGCCTGACAGATATGAGTGCGGAAAATTATGTGCCTTCTCGTGGAAATAAGCCGCCTTAAAAGACATCTGCAATCCTGTTTAATTTATGAGCATATACGGAACGGAACCTAATATTTTAACCCTGATACAAAAGCTATGGCTTATATACTGGTTACTAAAAGTGAAATTATTATATTATTTTCACCTGTCGAGTGTCTAATATATTTGGTTGTTGTAAGAGCTGTCCTTTATTCAGGTAAATGTTTATATTGTACTAAAGGTTTATGTCGACTAGTACAGTGAAAGCAATTACTGTTACTTCGGATTTTGGTGTATTATTATTTATAGGTATAATGTGTTTTGTGTATTTGATTGATTTGTGCTAATCAAGTTTAAGCTGATTAAGCGATATGTTTATGTCTTATATGCCTGATTAAAGATTTATTGATTTATTTGCCTGATTTCATCGCATGTAACCTGTATAATGACTTGAAACATGTACTGTTAGTACACGTTTTGCTTGATATATTTTGTGTATTCTGATATTTAATTACTAAGTGTGAACTATTATCCAGAAACATTTATGTGCTTGCTACCATTGTTTATTTAACTGTTTAATATACCTCCATCAGTAGCAATAACGGCAAGTAATGTAAGAAATGTAAGAATTGTCTTGTTTTCTTTTTATACTCGAATTTCACTTATAACAGGACGTCACGTACTTTCTAGGACCATCAGGGGTATAAGTAGCCGCTCACGTTGTATACCTTATTTTTGTGAGGTTTCCCGACGTTTCGATACGCCTCGTCATCATCAGACCAAGCGCTGATGGCGAATGAGACCTTGCGTTAGAAACTCTAGGATATTCTGAACGAAGTAGAGACTAAGGTCGATACCCGCTTTATAACAGATACATGTGTTCCCATTCTGCATGAGATAAAAGATACAGTGAAAAATACATCGGGATTATTTGAAAAACTCAAATAAGGCATTACTCAAGCATTGACAGTATTATTACAGTACCAAATAAAATATGTTCTTTTAATAGAAACCAAAGGTGAGTATGACAGAATCATTGGACGGAACTGGATTTCGTTAGTAGGGTTATTTCCTCGAGTAAATATGATTGAAGGTCATTTTCAATTAGGCATATTATTGAAGGAAGATATGATGGACCCATATATAGATGTTTTCAAAAAATTGTCGGAGAAATACCTTCATTTAAAGGATTCTTGAGATTACAAAAATATTTTGAACCAATTTTCATGAAACTTAGCATTATTCTTTTTACTTTGAGGAAGTTGAACAAGGAATCGATAAACTCGAGAAACAAGGAATTTTTGAAATAGTAGAATTTTCAGAGTGGGAAACTCCTTTGGTTTCCAAATTAAAAAAAATTATTTATTCCATTCGGATTTGTGCGGATTACAAAGTTACGTTCAATAGATGTTTTCAAGGCGTACTAACAGATAGAGGTGATGGATTTTCTTAAAAGCTACTACTCATACCGTTGCAGAGAACACATTTACGTTTCGGTTGTTGCCTACTGAACGTAGGCTGTTATAGGCTAGGCTAGACTATTATAGTGAAGTAGTTGAGTCAATTTTTTTCGGTTTCCATTTCAATAATTTTGTGAGTTGTTGCCTGTAAGCGACGTGCAGATATATTCAAGGTCATAGCTCTTAAGAAAATCCACAACCAATGAACCAATAAAGTGTAAGCTCACAAACTGCATCTACAATGAAGGGTTGTTATCGAGTCAATCAGTTGATGTTCAGAGTAAAATCAGCATCAAACATATGGCAACGATTCATGAATTCAATATTATATGACTTGGATGGTGTGGCATGTTTCTTCGATGATGTCGTTGTACAGGAAGCAACAATTCAGCATACACGTGATCCGTATTGATCAGATTACAAAAACCTCATTTACACTTGAATCCGAACAAGGTCAACCTTAGTTCAATATTTGGGCCATACAATTGATGAATAAAGTTTGCAAAAAAACAAACGAAAAAATCCAAGATTTATTGAGTTTCAGAAAATAAAAACTTGTCAAACAATAAAACGTCAGATTTTTCTTTTGGATTTGAATTACCATTCCACTAGTTGAATTAATTCGAAATAAAATAAAACGAGATACTACAATAGCTCCTATAGCGATATTCATCGGCTCAGACAATTCTTTGGGATGGTGAATTATTATAACAATTTTATTCCTGACCTAGCAAGCAAATGATATCCTCTAAATCAATTACTGAAGAAATCAAGTAAATTTGATTCGAACAGGCCCAAGATTGTGAAACTGCATTTAATAATATTAATAAAAAAATACTAGAGATCAAGATTTGACGCAAGTTGGATGCATCCTCATTCGGGTTATTGGCAGTCCTATCCCATAGATTACCGGAAGAAAAGGGACCTACAGCTTTTGCAAGTAGAACGCTCACAAATGCTGAACAAAAATATAGTCAACGTGACGAAGTGACCAATGATCAATTATGGAAATCACTCAGATTCTTTCAATGTTTTGTTATGGCTGAAAATTCATTTCGATTACGGAAAGTAAACCACTAACATCCATTTTTAAATCAGATAATCATCTTACCTAATAAGATTACCAACATACTATCAAGGTATGCGCAATTTTGTTAGGTTTCGACTATTCAATTGATTATTGAATTTTGATTTTCCATTCAAATTTCAACAAAACAATCCGTTCAATTATGACTGTGAAGACACGAGAAGAGTTTTTATGAGTAATATGTGCCATGATAGAAGAAAAATATGAAAAGCTATTAATTTCCTCACCTGAATCCTCACCATAAATATTTTTCACATTTTGTTTCCCATTCGAATTCGAAACATTTCTGAAATGTATTGGAATTCATCATTTTACTATTGCGCCAGGTCATCCTGCAACCAATAATATGGACGAAAGGTTTATACAAACAGTTAAAGATTGCGATCCGTATTGCCTGATTCTAGACATCTCAACATCAGACTGAAGAGACTTCCTAGGCAGTGTTGAAAAATCATAAATGCAGCAATAAGAGATAGTTCTGCAGATAATATTTTCAAAATCAATTGTCGAACAAGAATTGATCTCATATCATACAATTTTCACCTTGAATACCAATGCTATGGCCGAAAGATAGATTGCGATCTGTAGAGTATCAATTGAAAGCTACGGATTATATGAATCTCAGAAATTGAATCAGATATTCTTATCAGAGATAATTTTTTCCAGGTACTTCCCATAGATATTCTTTGAATTCGTCTTCATCAGAATGTATCACTGCATCTACATCTAATACAGATATCGATAATCGAAAAGGACGAGATCATCGAAAATTTAATTCAGAAAGTCCACAACATCCATGTTCAACCATACCAGTTATGATATCATCACGATGTCGGCGAAGATCAAACAGAACACGAACTGAACTTCAACATTCAAATTAATCATTATTATAAAATGATAGCATTGTGACTATTATTGGTTGGAAGTGTTAGGTTCGATCACTCTGTATAGGAATGGAAAAAATGGAATCAGGTTGACATGATTCAGAATCATCAATATATTATCAAGTATTGAAGTAAATAAAGATTATTTAGTATACAATAAACACAAAGATTATTTAGTATACAATAAACACAAATAATTTTTTATTGAAAACAGAACACGAACTGAACTTCAACGTTCAAATTATTCATTATTATAAAATGATGGCATTGTGACTATTATTGGTTGGAAGTGTTAGGTTCGATCACTCTGTATAGGAATGGAAAAAATGGAATCAGGTTGACATGATTCAGAATCATCAATATATTGTCAAGTATTGAAGTAAATAAAGATTATTTAGTATACAATAAACACAAAGATTATTTAGTATACAATAAACACAAATTATTTTTTATTGAAAACATTTCTTTTTCAACTTAATAAATTTGCAAATCAGTCATTTTACGAAAAGACCTTAGAAACCTCAGTTTTCCGAGTAGGTACAATTACTGATGAAAAAATTTGATATTTGAAGAAACTCATTCAATATAAGGAAAGTTCGAGTATTTTTAAGCAAGATGAATCAACGACATTATATAAATGCACCACAATATAAATATATTTTCACTGTCAAAATGATTCAGGAGTCATCATTTGATGGTTTTCTTTCTGTAGGAGTTGATTTGTCGTAATTAAAAATTGAATATATCTCAAAGTGACAAACATTTGTATATGAAACGAATTTTCATTCAATCCAATTTTTTAATTTGGTATTTATAGTTGCATCGATTGCTGTGTAACAGTGTTCGATAGAATAGTATCTATATGAAACATATCTTTTAAACATGTATCAAATTCCAAAAAGCAAGAAACAAATTTGAAATCTTCCAATAACCTTAGGCGAAAACTGCAACATCGAAAATCTTGTATCATTCTCAACAAATATTAATATATTCCAATTAAAATAAAGTAGTTATTTTGTGGGGTTGCAGCTGCTTTTCAATCAAACTCTTTTTTACTTTATTGTGAGAGCTTTCGAAATTATTTAATTTCTTCTTCAGTCACTCTAAAAGAATAGGTATAACTGCTAATGATCATATCAAATAAAGGTACATACAGTATATGAGTATAAGATAAAATAACATTCAGAAAAATAAATGGTTTCAAGATAGAAACGTGAAAAGTCAATTTGAAATTTATGAATGATGGATATAGGGTGTATAGAATAGGTATAAATTTTATTGTAAAAGGTCGATTATTGATGAAATAGATACTCTATGATTGTTATTGTTGCTCAATTTTATTTCAATATCTAAAATATTAGAATAAATTATATTATATTTTAATTTTAATATATATTTTAGATATTGAAATAAAATTGAGCAACGATATCAATCATAGAGTATCTATTTCATCAATAACTTGAATCGACCTTTTACAATCAAATTTATACCAATTCTATGCACCCTATATCCATCATTCATAAACTTCAAATTGACTTTTCACGTTTCTGTCTTGAAACCATTTATTTTTCTGAATGTTATTTTATCTTATACTCATATACTGTAAGTACCTTTATTTGATATGTTCATTAGCAGTTATACCTATTCTTTTAGAGTGACTGAAGAAGAAATTAAATAATTTCGAAAGCTCTCACAATAAAGTAAAAAAGAGTTTGATTGAAAAGCAGCTGCAACCCCACAAAATAACTACTTTATTTTAATTGGAATATATTAATATTTGTTGAGAATGATACAAGATTTTCGATGTTGCAGTTTTCGCCTAAGGTTATTGGTAGATTTCAAATTTGTTTCTTGCTTTTTGGAATTTGATACATGTTTAAAAGATATGTTTCATATAGATACTATTCTATCGAACACTGTTACACAGCAATCGATGCAACTATAAATACCAAATTAAAAAATTGGATTGAATGAAAATTCGTTTCATATACAAATGTTTGTCACTTTGAGATATATTCAATTTTTAATTACGACAAATCAACTCCTACAGAAAGAAAACCATCAAATGATGACTCCTGAATCATTTTGACAGTGATAATATATTTATATTGTGGTGCATTTATATAATGTCGTTGATTCATCTTGCTTAAAAATACTCGAACTTTCCTTATATTGAATGAGTTTCTTCAAATATCAAATTTTTTCATCAGTAATTGTACCTACTCGGAAAACTGAGGTTTCTAAGGTCTTTTCGTAAAATGACTGATTTGCAAATTTATTAAGTTGAAAAAGAAATGTTTTCAATAAAAAATAATTTGTGTTTATTGTATACTAAATAATCTTTGTGTTTATTGTATACTAAATAATCTTTATTTACTTCAATACTTGACAATATATTGATGATTCTGAATCATGTCAACCTGATTCCATTTTTTCCATTCCTATACAGAGTGATCGAACCTAACACTTCCAACCAATAATAGTCACAATGCCATCATTTTATAATAATGAATAATTTGAACGTTGAAGTTCAGTTCTTGTTCTGTTTTCAATAAAAAATTATTTGTGTTTATTGTATACTAAATAATCTTTGTGTTTATTGTATACTAAATAATCTTTATTTACTTCAATACTTGATAATATACTGATGATTCTGAATCATGTCAACCTGATTCCATTTTTTCCATTCCTATACAGAGTGATCGAACCTAACACTTCCAACCAATAATAGTCACAATGCTATCATTTTATAATAATGAATAATTTGAATGTTGAAGTTCAGTTCGTGTTCTGTTTGATCTTCGCCGACATCGTGATGATATAATAACTGGTATGGTTGAACATGGATGTTGTGGACTTTCTGAATTAAATTTTCGATGATCTCGTCCTTTTCGATTATCGATATCTGTATTAGATGTAGATGCAGTGATACATTCTGATGAAGACGAATTCAAAGAATATCTATGGGAAGTACCTGGAAAAAATTATCTCTGATAAGAATATCTGATTCAATTTCTGAGATTCATATAATCCGTAGCTTTCAATTGATACTCTACAGATCGCAATCTATCTTTCGGCCATAGCATTGGTATTCAAGGTGAAAATTGTATGATATGAGATCAATTCTTGTTCGACAATTGATTTTGAAAATATTATCTGCAGAACTATCTCTTATTGCTGCATTTATGATTTTTCAACACTGCCTAGGAAGTCTCTTCAGTCTGATGTTGAGATGTCTAGAATCAGGCAATACGGATCGCAATCTTTAACTGTTTGTATAAACCTTTCGTCCATATTATTGGTTGCAGGATGACCTGGCGCAATAGTAAAATGATGAATTCCAATACATTTCAGAAATGTTTCGAATTCGAATGGGAAACAAAATGTGAAAAATATTTATGGTGAGGATTCAGGTGAGGAAATTAATAGCTTTTCATATTTTTCTTCTATCATGGCACATATTACTCATAAAAACTCTTCTCGTGTCTTCACAGTCATAATTGAACGGATTGTTTTGTTGAAATTTGAATGGAAAATCAAAATTCAATAATCAATTGAATAGTCGAAACCTAACAAAATTGCGCATACCTTGATAGTATGTTGGTAATCTTATTAGGTAAGATGATTATCTGATTTAAAAATGGATGTTAGTGGTTTACTTTCCGTAATCGAAATGAATTTTCAGCCATAACAAAACATTGAAAGAATCTGAGTGATTTCCATAATTGATCATTGGTCACTTCGTCACGTTGACTATATTTTTGTGCAGCATTTGTGAGCGTTCTACTTGCAAAAGCTGTAGGTCCCTTTTCTTCCGGTAATCTATGGGATAGGACTGCCAATAACCCGAATGAGGATGCATCCAACTTGCGTCAAATCTTGATCTCTAGTATTTTTTTATTAATATTATTAAATGAAGTTTCACAATCTTGGGCCTGTTCGAATCAAATTTACTTGATTTCTTCAGTAATTGATTTAGAGGATATCATTTGCTTGCTAGGTCAGGAATAAAATTGTTATAATAATTCACCATCCCAAAGAATTGTCTGAGCCGATGAATATCGCTATAGGTAGTATCTCGTTTTATTTTATTTCGAATTAATTCAACTAGTGGAATGGTAATTCAAATCCAAAAGAAAAATCTGACGTTTTATTGTTTGACAAGTTTTTATTTTCTGAAATTCAATAAATCTTGGATTTTTTCGTTTGTTTTTTTGCAAACTTTATTCATCAATTGTATGGCCCAAATATTGAACTAAGGTTGACCTTGTTCGGATTCAAGTGTAAATGAGGTTTTTGTAATCTGATCAATACGGATCACGTGTATGCTGAATTGTTGCTGAAGAAGAAATTAAATAATTTCGAAAGCTCTCACAATAAAGTAAAAAAGAGTTTGATTGAAAAGCAGCTGCAACCCCACAAAATAACTACTTTATTTTGAAATAAATTCAGCTACAAACATAAATCGTTATTCCATTTAATCTGAATTTACCTATGATAACAACTCTAGCGGTTACAAACAAACTCTTGTTATAATGACGCCTGAGTTATTTTGACACCGATAAAAATGGTGCATTCTTTTTATCGAGATATTAATGCCCATTCCCCAAAAGTAGTAAGCGACCCCACTTCAATTTCCCTCTTGTCAGCTATGATTCTTGACAATTCAATAACTGCTCCTTCGAGAAGATATTTATTATTATAGTGCATTTTTATTTTGTCCAAATTTTTCAATTGTTTCGTCAATTGGTGCGGACCAGTTACATTATAATAATTTCTTCTTATATCACATATCACTGTCCATCTTTTAAAATTATTATATTTTTTTATATATAACACGCACCATGTAAATGGCATACAAATTCATTTTGTGTATACAGGCCGTTTCTTTTATCATGTGGTAACATTGCTATATTCTAAACCGTAATAGATACAAAGACAATTGAATGGGAAAAAATGTAACTATTGTGGTAAGCAGTACATTGGCCAGAGAAAATCTACGGGGACTCTTCCCGACTTATACAGGGAAAACTAAAAATGCTGTTTTCGGTTTTCACGAATAGAATGGATATTTCAGAAAATATAAAAAATGAAAGAGGAAAGTTTAATTGTATTCAAAATGTACTAGAACTACGTAATGATAAATTTTTAATTAAACGTAAAAAACCGAAAACAGCATTTTCAGTTTTTCCTGTATAAGTTGGGAAGGGCGAGAATTCCCGAAAATTTCCTATGACCAATTTACTGCTCACCACAATAGTTACCTTTTTTCCCATTTAATCGTCTTTGAATCTATTACTGTTTAGAATATAGCAATGTTACCACATGATAAAAGAAACGGCCTGTATGTATGTCGACACTAATAATTCTTCCTCACCACCCCTTCCATTTGAATAGAAATATAAATTTAGTTTGTGTATGAGTCAAGGCAAGTTCAAAAATTGTATATAATTTTTAATTTACTTTTTATATTATACATAATATATGTACATGTACAGAGTGGGCCAAATTGGACACTTTTAAAGGGAAAGTCCTGTTTTCAAACCAGATAGATAAAAACTGATGGCTGTGTCTGGGGATCAAATTATATGACAAACTCAATGGTGAAAACCGTGTATCGATATCTATCATCGAGTCTGAGTTATAGCATGTTCTTCGAAAATGTACATTTTCTAAAAGTTGCTGTATTTTTTTTTCCTGTCTAAATTTCTTGTTTCTATGAAAACATTTACAGAGCACTTTTTTACGTAGAATTCAATGGTGTGAGTAAATTATTTTTTCAAATAAGATATCCCTAGTTATTGACGGAAAAATATGTTTTCTCAATATATTCCTGCATATTTCAATAGAGCTTAGGTATCTTTGAAATACAGAGCTTTTGGGTTTTTACATGTAGTTTTGAAACGCATACTATGAACAAGTAGGCTTCGGACGACACGGCGATAAAACAGAATGCAAATGTTTACTGGTAGCTGTCAAATTTTGATTTGTGCTGTGCAGTAAAGATGCTCTTTAATTCGTGGCTAGTGTTCAATTTTCAAACATATTCGCAATGAAGTATGAAAACTATGAAAAATGGGATGTGATAGTGTAACGATTTCGAGACCAGCCTCGAGACCGGCCCTGATCATCTCATTACGCATTCACCTCATTGAGTATGTACCCCAAGTGTAAACATTCCTGAGCTCGCAAACACATAAGTCACGCATGGAAGAAACGCGAACTTTCTAAACGAAGTTTCTAGGGACATCTAAGAAGTCGCCGGATAGACTCGATTGGACGAGAACTGTAAATGCGAGTACCTATATATGCCGCTGGATAGCAGATGGCAGGATAGTCATAGATAGTCACAGATATTTACGAATACAGTTCGCATTTTGAAGTCTATGTTTAAGTGAATAATTGTTTAAGTAGTTTTTAAATAAATTAGAAAAATTAGTTTAGTGCATTTTTACTACAATAGTCTGTTTTATACAAACCGGGGAAAATGTAGAGGCAGCAAGCAATTTGTATCACGAGAGGTTTCCAGAAAGAAGACAACCTTTTAGAGACATTTTCGTAAGATTGTGCGACACAACCTAATTGACGATGGTCAATTTGAAAAGAAAAAGCCAAATTATATGAATCAAATAGGGATAAGGAGTTGGAAGAAATAGTCGTTTAAGTAGCTTTGAAAATAATTCCAAAAAGTCAACGCAAAATTTTAAAATATCAACAGGTCTACCAAGAACTTACGTTAGGATTTTGAGGAAGCACAAACTATACAGGACCAGAAGAGTTCATAAACTCAGACCAGGAGATTTTGAACGCCGCATGGATTTTTACAAGTGGTTACTGGAAAATTGTAACCAAGAGCGTGATTTTTCGTTAAATTGTATTTTGATGTGAAGGAAGATTTGGATTTAGTGTGTTGGCAGGTGTTTTCAGGGGTAGAATTATCGGCCCGGTTATTTATAATGGCATTCTCATATCTCAGAGGTAACTATGTAGAAATTTTAAGGCAACATTTTGAACCCTATGTTGATGAATTACCACTAATGGTGCTCAGAAAAATATATTTCCAACAAGACGGGGCTTCGCCTCACAACACTGCAATAATTGTTTGTTTGGTTGCAAATTTTGGTAATAATTGGATAGCCAACAAAGGACCCAACCGTTGGCCGGCCAGGTCACCGAACCTAACGCCTATGAACTTTTACCTCTGGGAAAGGTTTAAATATCTTATTTTTAAATTGCCGACCAATTCTAGATATGTTTTGCTTCTCTCACTCCTATTGAACTAATTAACAATTTTAAAAACAACAAAAAAACAATGACGAACTTAAAATTATTGTTGTTATAATTATTGTAATTGGAAATGAGCTCCGTCACATTCGAAGGGCGAGCTGGTGTTTATTGGGTCTGAATATCATGTGCCCTCTGAGAACTGAGAAGACGGTGCCAAGAACAGTTGTCTTCTGCATTCGTCTGGTTGAAATTTTTGCCGTGTCATGTCAAGTCGGTTTAAGTTTTAGATTCGAAAGTCACTTTGCATTATTCCACAAAGCATCCCTATGATCAGAACCAAAATTTTAATAGAATTGTTTGTGTAAAACCTGAAGCAGAGTTCAAAGGGTATTCGTCCGTTTTTTCTATTGTTTTTTAGGGATATTTATTTCGCCTGAAGCCGAAGAATCCACGTTAAAACCCTGGGTTACTGTCTTATATTCACCGAGTAGTTCCAATCACCCTGAGGGTTAAACGTGTCTCGTAATCGTATATACCTTAAGAAAGTGATAGTCTTGTCGAATGGTATAGGACTCCCTAGCTTCAACATTTCTGAATATGAATGGAAAAATCTTCAGACAGGTCGATTTTTCAAACTTAATCCAAAATATGTAGTTTTCCGCCTTTGATTAAACATTACATTGATAATTTTTTAATGAGATACCGAGAATATTCTTCCATATTTGGTTAGACATCGTTAGGTATACCAGGTTGCAAAGCTATGTCTTAGTCATACTCAGACATACAATGAAGTTATTTGCTCATATGTCTGCAACCATTTAACATAATTCCCTCAAATCTGGTATCACTGGATTCGTATATAATGAATGAATACCAAATATGGAAGAATATACCTATTAAAGAAGCATCACCCTATATATTTTGAATAAGGACCGACCTCTCGGAAAAGAAAATCATCCCATCCAAGGATTTGTCCAAAATATCGTTACATTCAGAAATAACGAATTCATTCCATACTTTTTGGGCGCACTGTATATGATATCGTCCTGAGTAAGAATCAGCATAGTTTTGTGTATCTCCAGTTTCAATTTAATCTTCTATTTCCAGCCCCTCGAAAGAAAAATGATACAATCACTTTTTAATTATTTAGATTGAAAAATGCGGGACGAATTTAAAATCCTAATTGAGCGTAGACAAATTGGCATCTTCAGTTCTACTCCCTCGCTCATATTTCCATGAAATGCAGCTAATTTATTTCGAAGTTACTTCCTCACTTTTTAAGTCATTATTTTAAAATCTTTGATGGAAACAATGGGTACTTTTGTGCAAATATATCACCAAGATGGAAGATTTGTTTGAATACAGACACAGAATAATTGTGATTTTCTAAGATTGGCAGTATATTCAATTCAGTAACCTTGCCAATGATTTTACCTACAGAAATCACATCTAGTTATAGGAAAAGTATAATATTTTCAATTTTCATAGATACAATAACGAACGACATCCTCCCAAAAGTAATATTAAAAATTGCTTGAATTCGTTTTGATATTAGACAATCCTTGTCGGAACTTAGTAATAATAAAATTTGTTTAAGGGTGCAATACAAAGTAGGTACTTAAACAGAAAAGTAATAAGTGTGAATAAATGAGTATTCGATAATTGTTTTCACATTTTTGTTTCCAGAAAATGAATGAACACAAGAATTTAAAAAAAAAAAACATTGTTATATTGTTCTAAATATTAACAAATATACATACCTACACTACGCACACCCTTATAAAGACACATGTACAGAGTGGGCAAAATTGGACACTTTTGAAGGGAAAGTCCTGCGAACTGGATAGATGAAAACTGATGGCTGTGTATGAGAATCAAATTTCATGACAAACTTAATGGTGGAAACCGCATATCGATATCTATCATCGTTTTTGAGTTACAGCATGTTTTTCGAAATGGTGCATTTCCAAAAAGTTGCTGTAACTTTTTTCCTGACAAAAATTTCTTTTGTCTATGAGAACATTTCCAATACACTTTCTTAAGTAGAACTCAATGGTGTGACTAACTTATTTTTCAAAAAAGATATGCATAGTTGTTGATAGAAAAATATATTTCAATAGAGCCTAAAATTACCTTTCCAAAAATGTAGCACACTTGATGTTTTGCTGAAGTAATCTGTGAAATAAAGAGCTTCTAGGTTTTTTCATGTAGACTTTGAAACGCATACTTTTAACAAGTAGGCTTTGGACGACGCGGCGATGAAACGGAAAGAAATTGTTCAGTAGTAGCTATCAAATGTTCAGAAAGCTTTTCACAGCAGTAATTAAAACTCATAGTTTCGATAAAATTGATGACAATTTATGCTATATTGACTACTAATAAATGAAACTCCAACAAAAATTATAATAATTATTAAGAACAAACAATGAAATATATTTCTTCAGAGGAAGGTGTTCAAAATGTCTACCAGCTCCTCCTACATACAGGCGGCACCTCTTCTGAACGTTTTTTGCCCAATTGATTAGTTCAATAGGAATGAGAGAAGCAAAACTTTGCATCACTGCCGCTTCCAATTTGTATCTAGAATTGGTCGGCAATTCAAAAATAAGATCTTTCAACCTTCCCCAGAGGTGAAAGTTCACAGGCGTTAGGTTCGGTGACCTGGCCGGCCAACGGTTGGGTCCTTTGTTGGCTATCCAATTATTACCAAAATTTGCAACCAAACAAACAATTATTGCAGTGTTGTGAGGCGAAGCCCCGTCTTGTTGGAAATGTATTTTTCTGAGCAACAATAGTGGCAATTCATCAACATAAGGTTCAAAATTTTACCTTAAAATTTCTACATAGGTACCTCTGAGATGTGAGAATGCCATTATAAATGACCCGGCCGATAATTCTACCCCTGCCAACACACTAAATCCAAATCTTCCTTCACATAAGCTTCGTCTATCAAAATACAATTTAACGAAAAATCACGCTCTTGGATACAATTTTCCAGTAAGCACTTGTAAAAATCCATGCGGCTTTCAAAATCTCCTGGTCTGAGTTTATGAACTCTTCTGGTCCTGTATAGTTTATGCTTCCTCAAAATCCTAACGTAAGTTCTAGGTAGACCTGTTGATATTTTAACATTTTGCGTTGACGTTTTTATTCATAAAATTTTTGCTTTTTCTTTTCAAATTGACCATCGTCAATTAGGTTGTGTAGCACAATCTTACGAAAATGTCTCTAAGAGGTTGTCTTCTTTCTGGAAACCGCTCGTGATACAAATTGCTTGCTGCCTCTGCATTTTCCCCGGTTTGTATAAAACAGACTATTGTAGTAAAAATGCACTAAACTAATTTTTCTAATTTATTTAAACACTACTTAAACAATTATTCACTGAAACATAGAATTCACTAACTTCAAATTCATTTCTACTGTGGCTATCTATCTGCGAACTCTCGAACTGTATCTGTAAATCTCTGTGACAGTCTATGACTATTCTGCCATCTGCTATCCAGCGGCTTATATACTCGCATTCACAGTTCTCGACCAATCGAGTCTATCCGGTGACTTCTTAGATGTCCCTAGAAACTTCGTTTAGAAAGTTCGCATCTCTTCCACGCGTGACTCATATGTTCGCGAGCTCAGGAATGTTTACACTTGAGGTACATACTTAAAGGTGAATGCGTAATGAGATGAGCGGGGCCGGTCTCGAGGCTTTCATTATTTTCATACTTCATTGCTAATGTGATTGAAAATTTAACAGTAGCCACGAATTAAAGAGCATCTTTACTGCACAGCATAAATCAAAATTTGACAGCTACCAGTAAACATTTGTATTCTGTTTTATCGCCGTGTCGTCCAAAGTCTACTTGTTCAAAGTGTGCGTTTCAAAGTCTACATGAAAATGCCAAAAGCTCTGTATTTCAAAGATGACTTTAAGCTCTATTGAAATATACAGGAATATATTGAGAAAACATATTTTTCCGTCAATAACTAGGGATATCTTATTTGAAAAAATAAGTTACTCACACCATTGAATTCTACGTAAAAAAGTACTCTGAAAACGTTTTCATAGAAACAAGAAATTATGACAGGAAAAAAAATACAGCCACTTCTAGAAATTGCACATTTTCTGTATCCCACGATGAGCTGAGGCGATACTTATTTGGAAAACTACAGGGAGTATTTTTTTGAAAATTTGTATACCGGAGTACATATTCCGAGAAGCTCGTTTCAGTTGAAATATTTTCAGTTGTCTACGACTGCCGGTTATAGGTAGACCGGGGACAAAAGTAACAGGGTACAATAGTAACAGCACCTCTAACTTCCGTACCATAGTGGCAACCCTGCATTTTATGCGTTATGTTGATGCGTCTGATCCATATTCACCTATAATCTGATTACAAGCCAGCTTTGACACGGTTCATGTGGTGCGGCAAATAAAATATATTTTTGGGAGTGAAAAGTAAGTATTCACGTAAGAACATAAAACTAAAAATGTGCTTTCCCATAAGAATTTTTTTTTATTCTCCTAATCTGATTATCAAGGGACTAACTCTCTATTTGTTAGTCCATGTGTGGATGAAAAACCTTTTGACTAGATCCTGAAAATGCTGTTTGATTTTACAAACTGCTTTCGGGGATGATGGTAACAACAGTTGTAACGTGTTACAACCGTCCCAGGTGTTAATATTATAGTACAAACAGGCAAAGGAAGGCAGAAAGAGGGAAGGATATATCCATTTATAAGCAAGCTTACAGTGACGTAGGAGATGGTGGTTTGTCTATTCGTGGAGTATGCCAGAGCAGTTAACAAAAATCCCTCTATTCCTACAAATCGAGATAAGATGCTAGAGCCAGTATCAATACAAGCCAAATTGAAATTGGTTTCTTACCTGATAATGTAAGACCTCTGCCTACAGCTCCTCCGAAAAAAAAAATTCTAATTGTAGAGAAAAATGAAAGTCTACTAGGTATCTATACAGACACTCCAGAGAAAGAGGCCATAAGAATGAAAGTAGAAAATAAAAAAAAGTTACAGGTTAAGAAAAATTTTGACTCTGTAACAAAAGTTAAGGAAATTTACGTATAGAAAAGGCAACTATACAAAAAAACTAAAACTGAAAAGCAAGTCATAACTGAATCAGGATCAGAGACAAGCAGCGACGAAGAGGAAACCTACGGCCTGGTGTGTTCAGAGGCAGTCAGCTCAAGTAAAGCAGGAGAACAATGGGTGTAATGCCGTGAGTGTAAGAGTTGGTCTCACGAAGTATTTACAAGGGTTGACATCTTTTATAATGATCAAAATTGTGAATCTGAATAATCTGTTAACACTTGAACAATTTTTTTATCGTTTACATGTATTTTTTAAACAAAAAGAAAATCAAACACTTTTATTGGGATTAGTTTGCTATTTTTATGTTGACATTGAATGCGAGTCATCCTTATTCTTTAATATACCAAAAATGTGAATTTTAGTACATGGTAACTCAGGTAAAAAACATTAAAACGTACGTTACTTTCGTCCGTAGGTCCTGTTACAACTGTCTCTGGGCCCGGTATAGTTGTAACAGTTTGCACTCGCGACCAAAATTACTCATATCTGACTTACAAAGTTTTTAATTGATTCAACTTTATGCTAGATGATTGAAAAAAACATACTTCTAAAATTAAAAAATAAGAAATAAACAATAGACAAAATCCCGTAAGTACTACAAAGGCCCAAAGCAAAATGTTACTTTTGTCCCCAGTCTACCCTACCTGAAGTGAACTCCAATTTTATTTTTATAATTTCAGTATAACTTTATTCGAGACATCATAATCTAAAGGGCTCAATTTTCAGGCATTTTTTTTATTTTTACAAATAGATACAACCCCTCACAAAAAAAGATTTTTTTTTTCAAAACGATGACTGAGCTGAGCTGAGCTGAGCGTGATTTTTTACACAGACGTGGTCGGGTCCAGCTCCAGGATTGTTACAGTATTATATTGTCAGTTGTTGATGGATTCGAGATAATTGAAGATAAGTCATCTGCGTACATTGTAGAAACTGATTTTTCAGAAATAGATCAAGACTATTCACATACCTACATTAGAAAAAGACAGGGTCACAGCACCGAGCCTTGTGAATCACCAGATTCCGCTAATGAATAGTTCGAATTATATTTTCTATTTCAGTCAGACTTTTCAGTTGTCAGTGTCAAAAAAATGTTTCATAGTTATAATTCATCAAAAGCGGGTAACTGAGTGATGAGCCAATTATTTAAGAAATACTTTTTATGTTACCCAGCCTTGTGGGTTAGGTTGAAGTCGATTTAAATAAATTAGAATCCAAAATGCGTTCTTCTTTCCTAGATGTTTAAACTTCAGTTCTATTTGTTGGCATGATATTTCACTCCTATTATATTTTATATTCAACTATATGGAATTCACCAAAGTATCTGGGTAATATTTCGTGCACAAAATTCAAACAAAGCCGTACTCAACCGTCTGTCACAACCCTTTCTTGCGAAATAAGGCACCCGCTTCACTCGCACGAGCAAACACCGTTGATTTAATTGCTTAGTCTTGGCAATCTCCAAATGGCTTTATTCGGAGCTATCTTATTGCCATTATCTCTGATATTCGTATAATCGCCTGAATAGACCGCCTCACGTCTTACTCAATAAGGAAATCCCTGAAACTTGTCTTCATCCTACATTTATCATTTCATCAAGCGGTAATTCGCTCAGCATGATAGCTTGTCTCGGACAGGATCTAGCGTAAATGATGAAATTAATATTTGCCTGTGTTTGCATTTCCTTGAAATGAACACGTTCATTTCTCTTAAAGAGATATGTTGAACACAAGAAAACTATGCAATCAGATTTTGACATATTTTCAGGATTCAGGTGTATATTCTCTACAGGTCACTCCACTTCAATTATTATGCTGAAATGAAATCAAGTTTGTTTTATTTTAAGCACGATACGAACATTAGACAGTTATCGGACAAGCATTTTAGAAGGAGCAGTATTAAAGTAGCCATTATTTTGATATCTGAGCATATGCTCAAGTACCGTACCTTATATTTCTCTAATTGAGGATATTGCCTAACTTTATGCCCTCTTCAAGTTGGTCTTATTTTTCCCTTATTGTGATTCTTCGGACGAATTTGGTCATAACCGTAACCCTTCGCAAATGTTGAATCACCTGTCATTGAAATAAAACCTGAAATTCCTGATAAACTCATTTATTTTGTCATCATCTTCATTTGCGCCTCCTTGAATAACTATGAATTACTATTGTCAATTAGGATAGATTTTAACCTGAAAAAGGCTCCCTGTGCTAAAAAAATTGATAATTTGTTTTTTTTTTAATGAAAATTAGCAACACTGTTCCATGTAATTTGAGCCAATGAATCCGAAAAACACCAAACATACAGGGTGAAAATCGAATTGGGTGACTATTCTGGTGAATCCGGAAATCGGTCATTTGATTTTCATATGTATGTGAATCCGAAATTATGTCACATATTCCAAATTTCATCCCAATTGGTTCATAAGTAAAGAAGATATAGGCATGGCCCTAGTCTCATTGTCACCCGGTATGTCTTCTATTGTCTTTTGAAAAAAACAACAAGTATTCACTAAGTAAATCAATTTGTTGTATCTCTTGAGGTATAGCGAGCAGTGTAACCCATTTAAACGTCGGAAAATCTATATTTTGACAACTTCATTATATAATATTTAATTCTCTTCCATACAAAAACCTAAGAATGTATTTTGCGTATTAACCTTCCCCTTGAAAATTTTCGGTGACGCGAATAGCGACTTTGCTTCATTCTACGTAGAGATACGTATTTTAGAAACCTATTTTGAATTGATCATACTTGAAAAAAAAATTGAAATTGTATGGAGAACGAGACCCCCATTGATATATGAACAGTGGGGTGCACAAACGTTTTCAATGCGCCTTTGTAAAAACCATAATTAAGTGAAAATATACAATTATTCATTTTTATTTTAAATCATTTTCGTTTATTTACAACCATATATGTAATGCTGTCATTACTAACGTCATTGAAGGTTGGGAAATGTCACATTACACACCTCTACTTCCCGACCTCACTTTCCGCCCTCATTTCATCTATTCTAGATGAATATTTTTTATATTCAAATGAGTAACACATATTTTTGACAAATTTTATAATACCTAATGGCAAACAATAAAAAACAACAATGAACTAAATTACAACAAACTACTTCTTGATATTAATCGTAAAATTTGAATTGTTGTAAGGGTTTATTAAAATATTTATCTGACATTTATTTATATCAGTGACAATTTTATCCCCCTTAGTCACGGTATAAATATCTACTCGATTATTCTGAGAAAACCGCGTTCTTGGTAATTTGTCATTAAATGTAATATTTTAGGTATGTTCAGAACGAAACAGAGATTTATTGATCGAAATAATATATGATGGTTGTAAATAAAATAGTATACAAACCTCGGTAGGAAGTTTCATTCCAGCTCGAGATCGTAGCTAACTGATCTCATGACAGGAATGAATCTCTTCCCACCTCGGTGTGTAATATACTATTTCAGCAAAAAAATCTAAGCACATTACAGAATGGAAAAAGTAATGAGGAATAAATAAATACTTATTCTTATAGTTATATCACAATACTACCAAGAATACAAAAAAATTACATATAGAATAACAATTCATTTCAAATGTATATTATATAAATTATTACAAAAAGTGGTTTACACTGTAAACTTCACAGAACAAAATCTAGTCTTCGTGGTCCCATGTGTTTTAGGGTCAACATCGAATTCTCTGTGGATATTTTAATAGGCTAGCATTTTTGCGTATGTCTCTAATTGGAGATATGGAATCGTCAGCATTTTTCTAGCTGAATAATTTTGCCTAGTGGAAGACTGAAGGCCAAAAGTTTTTGCATACATAACAGGGAAACTGTAAACTCGGACTGCTTCAAATTACTAAGTAACATTACCCGCTTTCCAATTGCCACAGTGGGTAGCTCTGAGTAACTCCGAGTAGCTCCTAAGGTAATGCTACAAACCATGCAAAATTGTGTTCCAATTAAACCTCATTCATTAAGTCAGGTGGTTCAATTCATGGGTAGCAAGCTCTATTAGGTGCTTCTTCCCCTAGCAATTGGAAAGCGGCTATTGATGCATTTAAACTGGGTTATCAGTCCACAGAGAGATATCCTATAAAGATAATACAACAGGTTCCAATAATTCATTCATGACCATAACCGAATCATGACGTTGTATCCAACGTGTAGGACATATTTGTTTTAATTTTTTTGTATGAGATTTTGGTAATATTTCATGGATATTCTTTTGCAGCTCTATCTTCTGGGTGTAGGTATTAAGAAAAGAATACACTTTTCCAATTAAATTTGTACAATTTCTGATTCCTTGTACTTCATCAGCATCAGCATCAGATATCGCGAGATTTAAACTATGAGCTACACAATGTAAGTACCACACAGTTGGATATTGTTGATCAATACTGGCACTGTCCACTCATATTAGCAGCTCCAACATATTCTTGGCCATATAAATATAAAATGTTAATATTCAGTGAATTAAAAGTATTGATTATGACATTTGCAAGACTTGCTTGCACCTGTCGTAGATTCAGTTAGGACAAATTGCAGAAAGTGTTCACAGATGATATATTTGTCATCTACATTTTTTAAATATATCACACAGAATGAACATTGTTCAGTACATGACATATCCGTCGTTTCGTCAAAAAGTATAGAGAAACAATTCACAAAATTTGCTTCATCGCAAATTTTTTTTTGGTAAAAGTATCGCAAGCTTTTATTATTTCATTTTATGGAATAATATCGATTGCTCTGGGGGAGGGAGGCACTGGCCCCTAGTGCACCCCCTTGGTTTCGCCTCTGTATAGAAATTGAAAAATGAAAATTATTGAACATAACAAAACGAATATTACAATTTATCGAAAGTATTTCAGACTGGCCAGAACAATTAGAAATTGACTAGTCAATGATAACATATCTGTGAAGCGTAAATATAAAAAACCTTTCTTTACCTTTTTTCACTTCCTTACTTGACTACTGCAGGAATAATTGAGCATTAACTTTCAGCCAACTTCAATTTGGGTTTGAAAAGTGGCATGTTCAATAAAAGAACTTCAGTCGTTGCTATATCAAATCCCCTAACGAATGTTCAAATGCGCGTCAATGTATAAAATGCTGAAACTGAAACGATGTAAATTGAAAATGTTCTCTCCCGCTGAATTATTTCAAAGTAAGCTTCAGGATTTAAAAGGTTTTTATCATGTTAGAACAAGGAACGAGAAAGTGTATTTTTGTGTCGGGTAGGATAGGAAAGTCATTTTGCATATGTTGCTCTTCATCTCATCATCACGCCACGTCGTCTATTTGATTCTTCCACTTTTACTCCACTCAAGTATGAAGAATGGATATTCGATTCAAAGGGCGTTCCGTAAGAAGTGTTTGTTCATCAGAGATTCCTCAGGACTTTTCGAAGTGTAAATTCGACATTTGGGAAGTGTTACTGAAATATCATCATAGTTTTTGTGTCGCTTTGGTTGTTTTGTTGGCTAAATCGATTCATAAAGGGAAGTTTCAATTACCATACCAAATTCATGGAATAGTGAATGTTCCACGTTCCATAGTCATAAGGAAATTTGAGAAATTAGTTGTACACGTGTCCAACTTAAATAGCGTTCATGTTGGGCTATCCACTACCTATTACTTTTAACAGGGTACAAAGTGTTTTTCGTTTTTTTCGATGAATGATATCAATAATATTTGAATAAAAAGTACTGTTTCAGACCTCCGTGGGTACTTAAAAATAATAACTCTCTGATAAAACCCTAATAATACTTACAGCAATACAATTACAAAACAACTGATTCCGATACCCAGATAGCACAGGACGTCCCGAAGACGTCCATTTGATGTCTCAACTATAGCCGAACGTTCTGGTATCTAGTTTGGAAGTCCTGAGGATGTACGATGCCAACCGTTTCAGGGACGTACGATGAGAACGTTTTCAGGACGTACAAATCAAGTCCAAATCTATACTATCATTATATTTTGTATTGACAATCGATTGTCACAGATTCTGTGAATTTCATTTAAGGTTGAAATAGATTTTGTAATTTAAGAAATGAATATGTGAAATTTAGAATGATCTACCTTATCAAAACATGATTATTCAATATTTCAGTTTGTGACATGTGTGAGTCCCACTGCCTGAAATGAAATTATATTCAATAATTTTTTTTTATTTAGGTCAATCGAGCCAGGCACGAGTTTAAATTCTAAAATTAAAATTTAACATTACCGCTCTTCGCGACATTCGCATTCCGATTGGTCACTAAAATGGCGGGGGATTTGAATGACATTTTCAACTGAGTTTGCATAAAGCTGTCGTGTCATTTAAACTCACCACCTTTATAGTGACCAATCACAGAGTGCAACAAATATGGAATAATTAGCCATGAGAAATCTCTATCACAGAACAATTTAAATTAAGGTGTTCTGTGCTTCAATGTTGTACTTTCGGCTCTTCTTGGCTCAACTCGGCAGTCCACACCCGTCATGTCTTTTATATTTTATGATTTTACGCCATTTTCATTTCATGAGACGAGTGTTGTGAGTCGTTGTTGGCTTTGCCATAGCCCCTTCACCGCTGAACTGAAACTGATATAAAAAGTTTGCAATTTGTTTTTTTTGTTATATTATCATATCGATATTGTAAGTACTCATCTTAGTATGGTGGATAGTTTATTTCAGAAGTGAGTTAAAGTGGTTTTTTTAGGTTGGGCAAAGGTAAACTAATATCACTGTGGGGTCTTGACCGAGCTGAAAGTTCTCTACGTACTTTGGAGATTGTGGACTTGTTTGCCAAAAAATAAATCGGTTTGTACAATTATTTGGGGTAAGTTGAAATTGATTGTGGAATGGCAGGTAACGTATTTACTCAAAATACACTTTGTTTTTTAGGTGAATGAATTCGCTGGATTCGGTGGCTCCAATACATATAGTTTCACATATACCAATATATATAAGACATGAAATTTCATAGATGAGTCTTGATTTTCAGGGCCAACTATTATTATTTTTCAATGTCAAAAAACGGCAAAAAGTATTAGCGATTCGTTCAGAAAAAACTAACTACACCATTGAATTCACAAGGTTTCGAAATTACTTTTGTCAAAATGTCTTCGGAATAGGTTTATCAATAAAAAAGTTATATAGGAATAAAGTTGACACACTGTATATTTATGCACTTTTTCATTTTACCTTTCTGGGTTAAAAAATAATACTCCTGAGAAAAAGGAAAGGGTGGTCTACGAATCAATAATGGACGTCCCCAAGACATCCCGTAAATGTCCATGAAATCCTCAACATGGGCCCATAATGGACGTACCCGGGACGTTCCAATTTGTAACCTTGGACGTCCTCAGAACGTCCTCGGGACGTCTATCATCTATCGTCTTAGGACGTCTTGGTGTTATCTGGATAGCCATCATCTCAACTAGCTCGACTTGAAAATGAATTGATTGACCATCTTTATACCGGGTAAAATAATCAATTCTGGAGGATCTTCATAGATATTCATTTATGTTTTATACACTTTGAGAAAAATGGTTTTTTGAGGAAATAAACATCAACGACTTAAGAATATTAGCAGAATAAAAACGGTAGAGGATACCGCACAAGATGTTTTTGAAGACTATTCCGAAGAAGCCAATAGATACTTTGTCAACAAGAAACAGTTGAAGTCTATAGAGCTAGAGATGTAGGTAATATATTTGGAAGCACAATTTACTATTTGCGAATCAAACGATCAAATTGAGGACAAAATCGAATAACTTTTTTCATCAATGGATGAGTCTGAAAATGAGTTGAGAAAGCTGTCTATAATTTAATTTCAATTTAATTTTTGTTCAATAATAAAACTTGAAACTAGGTTAATTAGGTATGATAATGATTATGATTTGCTAATTAGTGTAGGATTCTAGCCCTCAGCAGTCTGATAGATATAGTTATTAACGTTACAAGGCCGATATGTAACAAATAACGGATGAGGTTGAATATTGTAATCCGAGGTGCAGCCGAGGATTATAACAACCGAATAAAATAAAAATATTTGAACAAATGATTTGATGGATACAATAAAAATGAGAATTGAATGGGAAAATAATAAAAATGAAGTAGATAAATTAGAAAATCTCAAATTTCTACTTGTACTGCGGAATACGTATTGTTTATTGTTTTCCTTTTTTTTTTCACAAAACTTTATAATGATCCCTAAAAATTTGTTGATACTAAAAAGTGGAGCGTTTTTTTAATTAATAAAAACATATTTATTGGAAAAAATTTCGATTTTCAATTTTTTCGAAAAATTAAATTATAAACAACCTTCTCAAATAGCTTTGTTTGCTATCTTTACAAATAATCCCACTTTTGTCAGTTCATTCAAATTGCCGCCATATTGGTAGTCACGTAACATATGTCAAAATCGATTATTATATTTTCCAATATGCAGAAACGATCCAATATAACGTATTTTCCAAAACTCTGATAATAGAAATTTTTCCCATATGCTACACTTTATGCCCCCCACTGTATACTACAGATATTCAAGTGTCACTTCGGTTGAGTAATATAAACCTAATGAAGCTGGACAATTTCGAAACATGTTTTTCCTATCTGAACGATAGTGTAGAGCTTCAGTTTCTCAGAGATCTAATGAAATAAACTCGTCAGAAACTTCTATTTTCATATCAATTATTATTTATTTTTTTATATCGTCAGAAAATTGTGTGCGATATGCACTGTTGACATACCAATGATGCAATAAACAATTTATATCCATAATGGAAATGCTTTACAAATAAAATAAGAATTTTTGGGACCACTGAAAATTAATTTGGAACGCCCATGAAAAATATCGTATTCGTATCTCTCCTCGGTTTTCTTTCCCTTTATTGACGAAAGGAGTTTAATTTGACAGATTGTCATCTTGCCTTTTCGTTATTCAGGAAAGTTTATAATGTATAATGAAATGAAGTACTGTCGTATATAAATTAATTAATGGTATGAAGCCTGTGAAACCCGAGATTATTAGCTTTTGTTCGAAGAATATTTCACTGAAAATCTGCGTCAATAAAATCAGATTCAACACTTCGATGTGATTCTGAAGGCACTTTTGATTCTACATATTCAATTTCAATTTTGATAATTTCAAGTTATCACAATTTATTTTATTTATGATAAAGTATTGGAAATATATGTATGTTATGAATATATTATTTTTTTATATATTGCCGCACATCTCATTCTCAGGTATTCCAAGAAAAACACCAATTCCTACATCATTCTCCTTGTATGTGACGATGTTTTCTGAGAAATACAGGATTTTACTGCATCCTTGCATAGGCACTATTCAATATGTAGTAGAAAGGAGTTCTTCCAGCAACGAAATACTTCAAAAACAAAATGATCAGATCAAACTTCAATATTATGCAGGTACGTACCATTATATTTTATTTAGCATCTTGGTTCTGTACGAGTGACAATGAAGTTTAAGAACTTTTTCATGTTCTTCATATCATTTACTTGATACATATTTACAATGAGGTCTCAGGAGTACAGTTGAATTTTTACAGAGTTCTGCTATGTTGTTTGTGAATAATAGTTTTGTTGTTCTTGTAATTTTTTGTCATTTCTGGTATATACAGGGTGTTCCAAATTAAGTCGGCACCATTGCCAACTCCATTATTATTGATGCTACGAATTCGGTTAAATGGGCAAACTAGTAGCATTTTTAATGGCCTTCTCGATGCCGAAAACAAACAAAAATTACAGACGCGTTTTCAGAATATTTCATAAAATGATATTTCTTTCAATGGAACACCCTATATTTTTTCATACATTTCCATTCTAATAGCATTCTCAACAACAAAGCTCATATCACCTTTCTTTCTAAAGTGGAAAATGAGCGACTTATGTGGAAATATTTATTTCTTTCACTAATACAAAAAATTTCTTTGTTTTGGCGAATAAAACCTCATGATTGTCCAAACACTCAATTTTGGTACTCATACGAATGACAATATTTTGTTACTAATAGCAAAATAAGATAGTAAAAAGAAAAAATTGCGCTGGGATGTGATCATCATGTCACACCACTCAATTGACACCACTGAGCTATTTGGTATTAATGTACAAAACGTTAATTTCCATAATAACAACTTTGAAGCCGTTTTTGTACAGAACAGAAAATACTGGATGGTCATATGAATGTGCTTGGAAAAAATGTGTTTGATTCGATAAAACATATTTATTATGAGGAATCAAGTTGCCTTGAAACTTTGTTGAAATACTATTTGACAATGTCATAAATTATTGTAACTGTCAACTACTGTTCGAATATTTTTCGAAATGCCGTTTTTATTGAAGATAAAACATGAAGGTCTTCAAGTGTTTATGAGTTTTTTAATATATATCCATGTTGCCGTTATTTATTTTTGAATGAGTTCAGTTGTTTTATATACGAAAAGTCTTGTATGTCACAAATATATTTTACACTGTTTCTCTGAGAGTTTATTCACGAATATCCATTGCAACTGTACCGAATATTATTTTTTTCAATTGTTTTCCCATCAAGAAAAATGTAATATGTTAGAATTCTACTTGGTTTGCCAGAAAAATAACGGAAGAGCACTCCAACACTATAGCAATTCGTTCCCCGATCGTGAATTACCTAATCGGCGTTTTTTTGCTGTGCTTCATCGTCGATTCAGGAACAATGAGAAGGTTTTTGAGAAGAGGAGAACTAAAAAACGTTTTGTTATATCTGAAGATACAGAAATTGACGTTTTATGCTACTTTGAAGTATATCCAAATAATTCCATCAGAGATTTATCTAGAGAAGTAGCTGTTCCACTGTCTGGTATTCAACGAATTCTGAAGAAACATAGGTAAGATTTCTCCTTATAAGTTAAGACCATTGCAAACACTAGAACCTGGTGATCCTTAGAGACGATTGGGGTTTTGTCGGTGGTTTATGAATAAATGCAGAAAAGATCCAAACTTCTATAGAAATATTATATGGAGCGATGAGGCAAATTTTTCAATTTGTGGGATGTATAATAGAACGAATTTTCATTACTGGAGTAGACATAATCCATTTCTAGTCCATCCCCACAATCCGCAAAGACGATTTAGTAATAATGTTTGGTGTGGTCTATTTAGAGGCAGAATTATCGGTTCATTTTTCTACCATGGTTCTTTGAACGAAAAAATAATGCTCTGCGAGGCTGTTTTGGAAACAGACTGATTGCTACAAATGGTCCTGTTAAGTGGCCCCCTCGTTCACCAGACATGACACCTCTAGATTTTTATTTTTGGAGATTTCTTAAAAATAAGGTGTACAAAATGAAACAATAATGTAGATGAACTGAAAAATTATATTAAAACTATAATTAATAGAATTGATTGCCGAACTGTGTTGAATACCACACGTGGTGTCAATAGAAGGGCCCAAATATGTGTTCAACAAGAAGGCGGTGTTTTTGAACATTTACTCGATATTTTATAGCGCTTTATCAAATCCGTTTGTTATAAATATTTTCCATTGATAAAACTGTCTTATTTTCACCTTTACGAAAAATAGTCAAATAGATTTGTTGTTGAGAATGTTATTACGAATCGAAATGCATGAAAAAATATATGGTGTTCCATTGAAAGAAATATCATTTCATGAAATATTCTGAAAACGCGACTGTCAATTTTTTTTTGTTTTTGGTATTGAGAAGGCCATTAAAATGTTACTAGTTTGCCTATTTAAACGAATTCGTAGCATCAATAATAACGGAGTTGACAGTGCCGACTTAATTTGGAACACCCTGTATATGAAAAATCTGATGTCCTGTCTTGAAAATTCATCAGATTTTTGACATCCTGACACAAAATGATTTTCTCGAGTTGAGCTTAGTTTTATTCTTTTATATTTTTCCTGGATCTTATATGATTGTCGCATCCCTCACAACTTTGCTGTCGAAAAGACATTCTTTTTTTTTACAAAAAAAAAGGAATCGGTCACTACTTACCTGTCTTTAAATAAACTTTCTTTGAAATTTCTTATTGCAATGCTTTCGTTCTGACTTTTTTCAACTAATATCATATTAAGTTGAGTCTACTCAAGAAAACTGAAATCATCACAAATTTTCAATCAAGACAACAATGTTCAATATTCGGGATGATGCACATACCCAGTGACAAATACGTCAGTTATGACTCATTTGGATCAGGATAATTTCAAAAATACTAGAAAAACTTAAATTTATATTGAATTCCCGTTTCACAGAGAAGGTATAACTTGTTTCTTCAAATTGAGGTGTCTGAAAACCCTGGAATAATAATAAGTTCGTTCAGATTTTTTGGAAGATAGAACAAATTAAATCGCATTATGATTATGACAGTGATTGTTGTTGATTGAATTTTATGAAATTTCAATAAACTTTTTAAATATCATACGAAAGTAATAGTCCATACTCGAAGTGGAAGACAATCCAGAGAGATGAACAAAATAATTTATGTAAATCCAGTACCGAAATTTGCTATGATTGGTAATAGCAAAATAACGGAAATGGCGAATAACGGTGACGATATTTTGAACGGAAGTCATACAGCATAGGGCTGAATGGCAAACACTTTTCAAATCGATTCAATCATCTGTATGTGTTGTTATACCACTGTTTCTTGAAATCTTTCATAAGTCGTGAAGGCCGGCGAAAAAAAAATCCGCATTCCTATTGAAATCTATAAATTTTGCTTATCATAAAGCTTGTTTGCGTTTTGATTATGTCAACATGAATTCGTTTTATAAGTACTTATTTTGAAATGGTGAAATATTTTCAGTGTAGTTAGATCATGAAAAATAGGTAATTTTCTGTTTAACAAAATTGAATAATCAGAACATTAGAATAGTGAAAAAACACACAGCTCATCGCACATGTTACTTCTGAGAAACAATTAAATTCAACTCAAAGCGACAACACTATTACTTAGAACACTTCACAATGAAAACTCGGGCACAATTGCGCAGATACTTGCGCCTGCTTGGGCAGATATCAGATAGGCACAAGATTGGCAGGTTCTAGTGGTGAATTTCTATGCAGCTGAATTTGAATACTTTAATGTGAAATGTTTAATTATTATTTACTCTAGTGAATTACATTTCAGCGAAACAAAAATAGTATAATAAAGTCGAAAATGTAACGAATAAAACTGCTTGGAGAAGGTGATTCCGTAAATTTTAATAATTAAGTACCTATGTTGTTTTATTAGTTTCATGCTCGTAGGCAATACTTGAACCTTCTGTTTATGGACATGTATTCAAAAAGGAAATTCGACGGTGGCGGTTCACGCAAGTATCGCAGGATATTTGGAAAGTTGAACGCGGTTTAATTTGTTTCCTCGTAATCAAGCTAGCGACTGTCTCACGTTTAATCCCACAGTTTTGCAGGTATAAAGTCTGAACACTAGGGTTTTTAGTCATCTTATTTAAATTCAATAAAACTATGTTTGTTACAAAAGTCAAAAAGTGACGTTTCAACAAAGTCAGTGATACCGTTAGGTCGCGTTTACACTTCTGGGACGGGTGGCGGGCGACAACCGTTTGTTTTGTAGGCGCATTGGTTTATATGAAATTGATTATATACTCTGACCAGGTGGCAGGTGTCGCCGCGGAGGCGTTTCCGAGCGCCTTCCGTATCTGTAGCAACACGGGTGGCGACAACACGGGTGGCGACCACCGATTTCCTATATACTAGATAAAGCATTCCCATCTATACGTGAAAGCTTTGTTTGGCTCAATAATAACGCAAACAATTGACAGTTTTCCTACGCAACTAGGGAACACCAGCTCACTAGCTCATGGTCACAGAATGTGCCCATGACACCACCAGTGGCGGTTACTTGAAAAGGAATGATACGCAATAACCACTGTTCACAAAATTCACTGCACTACTGCCATGACAGCACCAGTGGCGGTTACTTGAAAAGGAATGATACGCAATAACCACTGTTCACAAAATTCACTGCACTACTGCTGCTAATCTGATAACAAATCGTGGAGTTTTTACATTTCCATCGTGTTTCCCGCCTTGATGTTTATCGGCGAATCACTCGAGCCTAATATTTCTCGCCATCCTGCGAACTGCGCAACTACGGTACCAGAACCTCCACGAACCGCCACTGTTGAAAAACAAATTGGTTGCGTTATTTGTGTAGGGATAATTAGCATAATTTTTGTATCAACCAATGGGCTGCGTTATTTGCGTAGGAAAAATCTGAATAACTTTGCATTGTTCAAGGGCCACTTTGGTTTGTTTACTTCTCCCTCTATTCATAAGAACTCGTTGGTGGCGACACCCGGCACTCCCGCCAGTATCCATTGACATTTTCAAACGAATTGGAACAATGTCTACAGTAATTTTCAAAGACGATCGAGAGATTTTGATAAGCGAAGTACAATTAAGACCTGCAGTTTGGAATGATGCGGATCCTAATCACGAACATATGGATTTTGTAGATAAGAAATCGTCAGAAATCGCTGGAATATTGAATAAGGACGGTAAGTACCGATACGTGAGTTGTTTTAAGTGTTGAGATCCACATCCTGGTGACAAAATTTAACTAAAAACAAGATATCATCTAGCACCCATCGCTTGCTACCTGTCACCTGCACCCTGTCGCCTATCGCCCAGGAGTATAAACGCGACCTTCATCAATCAAAGCAAAATCTCAAATATATTTTGTCAGAAAAAATAAAATACACAAGATGTCAACTTTCCTTCACGAAGATCTTCCATTGATCGATCCGCCATTAGCAGTTCAAATTAGTAGATACCGGGCTAAGACTTCCCATCGTTTTATCGCTAGGCAGAAAATGTGCGAACATCTATTTCTCGATAGTGATTTTCTCCAACATAGGCAAAACTTCAGAACTCTAGCGTAGAGAGGTTTTTATCTTTCATCCATTGTCACGTCATGTAGATATGCATCATATTCAATGGGCCTTATTACTACTCAACTAAAAATCTACCCACTACGTGGCGCTACTTAGCCATGTGGACATTGAAAGTCCGCGAAATGATCCTCCATAAGAAATGTAGGTAGAACATACTATGATAAATTTGAAAATATGCATCAATTAGGACATTTTCTGATAACTTATTTATAACTTCAGTAAATGAAATGTTGTTTATTGTAAAAGTCCAAAGATCTCACGCGTACAACTGTTACATGCTCTGAAATCCGATGGTTAAAATGATGAAAGTTGTACAACATTGACAGTTGATAGTTGATGGTATTGTCAAAGGATATCTACAAGTATGTAGATATTCTTTGGTATTGTATTACTCATGCTGATAATAACATTAATAACAATAACTACCTAACCTAAAATAAATGATGGGATTGAGACTGAGACTATTGATTGAAATCATAGAAAAGAGTTCTATTGCTTTTATACATAATAAGTTTAATGAAGATTGTTTGGATGTTGAAATACAATGAATATCTTCAACCTGGAGCCAAGGAGTCAAGCTAAAACATTCGATAGGATAATAGCGTTGCAGATTTGAAAAGATGGTTATACTGTAGAAATTTGCCCGTTGGTGGACTGAAGAAAGACATGGTGAAAAGGTAAGTTTGTGACTCTTGAATACACTTTTTATACTTGTGTATTGGAATCACTCACGAGAGTGTTGAAGTAGTCAAGTACTTAGATTGTATTGAGGATTAACATATTGAAAACTCAAAAATCCAATCATTTGATCGGGGTAGAACTGATAATTACTTTGGAAATTTTTCTGTAATACATTATTCAAATATTCACAATCCGTGTGAATGATGTTTCACTATTTTGACAGAAATAAAAATTAAAACTGGACTTAACGATGCTCAAATGAATGAAATGAGATTGTCCCCTTTCATTATAGTTGTTCATTAATCTCGTATCCCTCGTATCCAATAAAATCTATCACAGTAACCATAATATCAAATTCACAAACAAAAAACAAAACAAACACTTCTGCTGTGATCAAATCTGAAACAATTTCAACTTTTGTCAGTGTCATTGTTGTTAAGTTAATAATCCGTCCATGTATGTACGAATGTCATTCCAGTTACCAGCAATAATTTTGTTATTAATTTGCTCATGAACTATTGATTTTTCTAATATTATTCGATGATTCCTTCGATTTGATGATCATTTGGCAGGTCAAAATTTGTGAAAATGTGGAATTCAATAATTCCTGAATATCTGCATATTCATAATATAATTTCAAATTCAGAGCTTGCATGTTTACATGTTGTACTTATGGGAATTATATTCCCGCCATTTTAATGTCCTTACCATCTAGTGGCAATTTTTTGTAAGCCCAATTGAGAAAGCATGAAACTCTTCAATCAGCTTACATATTTTCAGCATTCGCCGCAGCTATCTTATTTAATGGAACTTGGTCACATATCATTAATTTTCACTGAAAAATATTGCGATCTTTTACAATTTAGCTGTTATAGAGTCAAGAAAAAGTACAAAACTTCTTGATTTCCCAATGAAACTACGCTCTTTTTCTCGGTTAACAGTGCATTGCTAAAGCAAAGCAGTGCATGATGACATGCAATTGTTCACACCTTCATTGTTGGGGTAAAAGCGTTCTAGACTAGATATGTTCTGTTTGGCTCAGTGCCGTCCACATATTGTTAGCGATAATAAAAACTGACTTCAAATCAAGGGAGTGAGAAAAAGGAATGAATATAATAATAGTGTGGATAAACGGCTTGATTGTTGGCTGCAGAACTAGATTTTCAATATTTGGTGAACAGGCACTAATTCCGGAAGACCATGCAAAAGTTGGCTCTCCTGCTGCACTCTTACGAGCAACTCTCGGGAAATCTTCGAGAGATTTGTGCGTGCTAGTGATGACGTGGGCCTTACCTTTTAAAGTGCGATCCCAAACACGGTCGAGAATAAACTAGGTATTAAACTCCGCCCAGGTCAAGTATCAGTTGAATAATCATCCAAGAGGTGGCCGCAGTCAATGTGGTTTGACTTGTGCTGTCAACAGTACCTATATCCAAAAATCCATAAGTTTTATAAGTTTTCGTTATTGAAATCACAAAACACACTCATATAACAATCACAGTGTCCATGCACTAAGAGTGGATAGGAAGGGGTTGTGGAAGGGTTGTGAAATCCATCGCTGCATGTTAAGTAGACGGGCAGATTAATCCGTTAGCATTTTTTTTTTGCCTTATTGGGGCAGCTCGAACACCCCCTCTGTTATTAGCGGTTACTCCCTTAGTCTTAACTATCATATTTTTGGTGGTTCATCCAGATCTCACCTCCTCCGTAGTTTTAAGGTAGGTATCGTTTCGGGCCATAATAGTGATTCTCACAGAATAAGTTTTGATTTTGGTGAAGGATCCTGCGAGGCTCAGTGTGGCAACCTCTTATACTATCAATGAGGTATGAAATACTTGTAGAATTTGTAAGCTAGCCTATTTACGAGCTTTTGGATGATGGGGACCCCAGCACGCTTCAGCAACACATTTATCTGGTGTATCTGTCACTGTTCGTGAGCATTTTCTGCATTCTCTCGAGTCACAAACTGAGCCGTATAATTTCTTCATACAGCAGTAGGTACCTTGGTGCCAGCTTGAAGTGGAATATCCTTTTATTTAATCGTTGCCGAAGCTAAACTAGCTGTATTCCCAGGAATCCCACGGCTGTGAACGGACTCCCTTGCATGCTTACATGCATGTGAACCTGTGAACCACATTAATATTTTTTTGTTTGAATTGGATTGAGCGTGCTTCTTGTTATTATTATCCAGTTACGTTACAGTAGATTAGTTTGGGGCTTCCGTCCTACAAGACTCTAGACTTTTTTGAACTGTTGTGTATCCTCTCAAAATCGTCTATCTTTAGATGACTCAATCATCCAGATGGTCTGTTCTAGCCTCCTCGTCTGAGATTGGAAGTAGATCTAGTTCCTCTGTTTTCGATACTTGCCTTGTGGCCTGACATCAAACATATCCATATCCGCCTTTTGCTTTCTCCTCTTCTTTTTGTAAAGGTCCTTATAGGTTTTGTGAGTAACTAGGGAAGTTTTGATCCACTTAAATTAGGTTATTCAAATAACCATCCTCATTTCATAAATGTTTGGCTTTCAGCTCCAGAGGATTCCTCATCTGATTTCATGAACATCCTGTTAATATTTTCAAAAAAAGGTATGATATAATTTTACGAGTGTAAACAATACACATGGTTCAAAGTCGATCAAATCAAATGATAAACTATAGAGTATGCCACTGACATGGTCATAAATACTTATTTTAATAAACCATTGAACTTCGTGCAAGTAATAACAATATGGAAAGTAGGTAGATGATGATAAAAAATTATCAAGAGATATTGATCGATTGGTCATTGGTGGTTGACCAGAAGTTAGCTGTTGTTATAATTGATATTTTTTTATTGAAGTTCACAGCCTTTGTGGCTAAAGGCTTGGCCCTTTCGTGCCTTCAGATGTCATTCAGTCGCACCATATAAATTCTACCCTCAAGGTTCAATAGTTGGATCATCGACACAGTTGTCTTTTCGGTTTCATGAAGAAGCTAGTGTTGTTGAGAGAAGTCTAATAGTAATTCTGTTATCGTTAACTTAAAGTCAAGTTCTTGATAACGGAAAAAACAATTTTAAACAATTTTAAACAGTTTTAAGATGATGGTGATGCAATTGAAATTATGGACAGAATTGTTGCTGACATTTGTTTGAGTGGCCAGATCAACAAATCTCCCTGGAGCGATTCATATTTGGACATAAATGGCTAACATAATTGAAGTTTTTTTAAGATAACGTTTAGGTATACTTTTTATTCATATGAAAACATTGCCTGGGACAAGTTATAAAATGTCTGATAAATGATTCTTTGCTGAATCCATCTCTGTTATCATCTACAGATGAAGGTTTATTCATTTGATCCTTTCAGAAAATCTACATTCTGAACAATTTTTTTAGCATGTAGCCGAAAGCTGGATACAGCTTTTGATATAAGTGGTTCCAGTAGCTCATTCGTAGAATAATAATAATAATAATAATTTGTCTTCATTCTTGAATCGAATCGTGTTTACCTTAGTGTCATTGTCTTCATTCATTGTTGATTTAAAATAATCCATTGCAAATATCTATTGAATCCAAAATAGAAATGACGAATAGAAATAGAATTTCAACATGCTTCAAATCGCAGATCCGAGTATAAAACACAACAACTATATAAAATAATATATACATAAAACATAAGTTTTGGATGTTCCTATTTCCGTAACGACTTCACTGTGTTTCGTTTTAGAAAGCGACAATGAGCTGTCTCGACTATTGTAGCGTCCAACAGAAACCTGTATAACCTATACAACTAACGTGGCTATTCTCTATGAACTCTGGATAGGTAGCCGCACCAACGGAAACGCGACCCTTTTGTTGAACAAATATAGGCTAATGAAATCGCTTGCTGGAAATCAACCCGTTTCAGCAAATATTAACAAACGAACATATATACGTGTGTTCCATTCATTTACGAACGACGTAGTTGGCTTTGTTCGATCTAGCTTATCTTACTAGTTGTGACAATTGTAGATGAGAACGATAAAGAGGGGTTGATTAGGGATTGTTTTTGATTGAAAAGAAAAATAATGTCATCAATAATTAATGCAGAGATCAATCCATCCAAT
This sequence comes from Chrysolina americana, assembly GCA_958502065.1. Taxonomy (NCBI): domain Eukaryota; kingdom Metazoa; phylum Arthropoda; class Insecta; order Coleoptera; family Chrysomelidae; genus Chrysolina; species Chrysolina americana. Next base: position 61,500,081 of record OY293414.1, on the reverse strand, counting down.
CCTTTTCAGTTTTAGCTAGGACTGACGGTATAACATCATTCAATTCATAGGCCAACGTAACTATATCAACAGATCAATAAGAATGCATGAAGGCTGTTGTTGATAGCTACACATATTGAAAATATATGAATATGACACCATGAACATCAAAAAACAGGAACAAAACTGGAAAAGCATTGGCAAAAATTTTAATGTTGATGTGATCTTCACATGTTGTCCTTAATATCATAAAAAATTAACAGAAGAGTAGTAATGATCGAAAAATGCTATCATGAGCTTAACACATAACTTCGAAGTAAACAGTTGACGAGAAAAACTGCTTAATTTTTACCATCGGCAGTACGAATGGATCTGAGAGGTTAACAAGTACAAAACAAATATCCAAGAGAAAAATGCAAAATTCTGAAGGCGCGAAAATGGTGTTCGGAAGAACAGTTTACCAAAGAGGCAGGTCATCTAGCAAGGGCAGGACAGCTTAAGTTTCCACGAATTGGGATGAAAGGGTAGAGGCGGATTGATTCATTGGGTAATATAATCAGTAGAACGACAGAACTGGTGAAAGTTCTTACAGAACTTGTACGAGAGTTGCCTCACGTATGCCGGGACTGAATTGACGACTGCAAGCTCACGCAAGTCAGTCACTTGGATATATCTGCCACTGTTAGTGATAATTCGAAGTCCTTTGTTCTGCATCTTATCGATCCTGATCAGCTGGGTCGTGGACAAGCGTACATCATTGCGGGTCTGACAGTTTTCTTGTAGACCAGCACTTTGTTGTTGAAGCTCAAACTTGAGCATCCCGCTATGAAGGGGTAGGTCTGCATGATAGCCGTTGACCCCCTATCCCTGTTTCCCAGCAGTACCACTAAGTTATTCAAAGAGATTGATTCTTTCGTCGGCGCTGTTATAGAATTTTTTCTGGAAGTTGATGACATTGTTCTTGATCGCTTCCACCAAAAACTTGATATTCTTTAATTAAGGCACGATCAGCCTTTCCAGATGAGTCTGGACCCGCTTGGCAGCAGTTGCGCTACGGGACAAATATGCCTATATAGCGGTGTTGTCCGCATATATAGTCGTATTCGTCTCTTCGAACTGAAGAAAGAAGTAGGTATGAACATCGACCCCATGAAACACCTAATTCGATTGCATCACTTGCGTTCATGTTGTTTACTTTCACCTCCATAGTCCTTTCGACTAAGTACGAATCGCTTAGTCTCACTATGCGGTGTCGAAGACCTTGTAGGATGATAACCGTTTTCTGTTTCTTGTGAAAAGCGTCTTTCACTCCATGTAAAAACTGTATCAATAAGGATAAATATGATCTGTCCGGAAGCTGAGTTGCACATCAGGTGTGATTTTGAGCTTTTCCCCAAAAAACCAGAAGCCGTTCTAGATTATTGGAATGCTGGAATCTAACGATCAACAGAGATTGAACAGAAAATGAAGCAGTGGAACTTCATTCATGTACTTCAATCCAAGTTTAAACCAATTTGAATAATCAAACAAGTTGTAAATAATTGTCTTCAAATTCCCTTACTAATAAAACTGGGGATGTCAAAAAGGGTCTATCTGGGCCTACTTGCTTGGCTGCGAGAGCGGCTTTCCCTCTCCCCAATTACTACTACTACTTGGGTTTAAGGACGAGTTTTATAAATAACGGATATCAAATGAACCCAAGGAAAAATTGAACAAAAATCGATTTCACTGGAAGTTATTGGTAGTTTGAAGTGGCCCTCGTAATGGAGTGTTTTCAAAGTTTCAGACTATAATAATGATAACCTTAAATTATATGCCTCTGAATATATACCTCGGGAGAAAAGAATCTTCATCAGTCCTTAAGGGTGGTGCAAAAGTACTTGCATGCTATCGGAATAGAGTTTGGGATCGATAAATTTGACACGATTCATCTCAAAAAAAGACGATGCAATGAATACGGAGAGGACGTTCAGCTCGTAGACGGAAGCATCTTATAGCAGCTGGATGCCGGAGCGACTCATAGTCACCTAGGGGTGGAACAACGCCATACCCAAGAGATAACCACTGTTGAAAACTTTCTCCGCGGCAAGTATCAGCTATAATATCCCAAGGACATTGATAACTAACGAAATAATTTTATCACAGTTTTCGAAAGCACGTTATTTGTTAACATCCCGACGCCGAAGGCGGGGGGATGTTACCTAAAATAACGTGCTTGTGATAAAATTATGAGTTATTTATCAATGTTCGAGGGATATTCGGTGAGAAATTTGTTTGCAATTCGAACAAAATTATTTATTGAACACAATTATTAAAAGAACAATTCGTATAATGATATTCCGTTGATCTTGTTGTATTCGCCTCGGTTACTGCATAGGTGTTTCCACGCATACTATTGTTTATTTGGTTATGATGTTCCTGATCAATATTTAAATAATGTTTTATAGAATTTTCATTATTGTGCCCAGTAATTTTCAACAATTGTTGTTCTTGAACTCCACTCTTAGCTAATTGACTGACTGCAGTTGCTCTATTAGAGTGTTTGGATATTTTCCTCTGTATCGTATCCAAGCCAATTGCTTCAGCAGAAGATTTCCATACCAGTTATCGCTTTCTGTCTTCCAGTGACGATTTGGCCTTAAAAATAGTCTATTTGTTTGGATATTTGTGCCTCGTATTGATAATAATTTAATGAATAATCTGACAGGACAAGCATTGTTATCATTATTTTAAACTAACCATTTACTAGAGGCGCAGTTCTTTGAACCCCCTTGGCAGGTTTCACTGAAAATTGGATTATATTCTATCCTAATAGTTGGAGATCCATTGTTGTCCTTTTCGATATGAAAATAATCAACTAAGCAAGCAGCACCTTCACCATCTCTCCAAGCCAAATCCACCGCTGCTATGTGATAAAATTTGCGTAGGAGTCCTATAGGGTTATTTTCATCCCAAAAGTTTATAATTTTACTCATTTCCGTTGAAGTTAATGATACTGAAGTTGTTTTGCGTTTAGTGGGATCTGTTTGTAAATTTCTTCGTGCTGCGTCGCGTGCATTCCGCGCTTGTTTGAATGCATAAAAGTGTCTTGCATGATATTATACTCCTTGTAATACTTTTCTTGTAATAATTTGCTTGTTATATTCCATACAGTTTTAACAGTAGCCTCCTTAAACTCTGTGCCATCCTTTTTTTCTCATATTAATCGCCTAATCCTTGAGTATTAATACAAGTTCTTCAAGAGTACGATTTCCATCCAATTCATATTTTTTGGCGTCACAAAACTCCATAAATATTTTCCAAGTATATTTTTTACTATTGACAGTATTTTTTGGTGTATTTTCTTCAATGATTTTGTCAATTGCCACATAATTTTGAACACCAAAGCGAGGAAGTGACATTTTCAAAATAAATTGAATTACAGAAATGTCAAATAACTTTATTGTGTTGGTTGCTTAGCAATGTCATGACATAAGTGATAACTACCCGTGAAAACTATCCATTGGTAGTCATCAGTGTAATGATGGTTTTATTGGTTATTTCGACACACATAACTAGAAATAGACAAATTTGATAGGATATTTTTTTGAGCAAAACATTTTCAGCATAAACTCCGACAGATCTGGTCTTCAGAACTGTCGGGGAAGAACAAAGTTGCTGCAACTAAAATGCTTACCGTTCCGATTCTACTTTACTCATTCGGACAATCTGCGATAACTCGACCCAAAAACTCGCAAAATGATGCATCTTCATAGGAGCTTGCATCCTAGAATATCTGTTCCACGGTTATACTTCCCCATCCAACGGGGATGCCATAGATTTTTGAGCTTGGAGTGTTTACATAATAGTAATGGTACCGGATAGAGCCCGTAAAGTCATCATGAGTTCACATCCCCTTCTCTGCTCAGTATGCGATCATGAAAAAGCATGGATTGGGGCATTTCTTTTCAAGGCAGCAACCTGTGCAGCCGATGAACTCGGTCTCGTATTGGACACTGAACGGATGAACCCAAACTCTGTCACTGAGTTGGAACCCGTTCGGCAAAAAGCCAACGTCAAAGCTGCGGACAGAGTGAGAGTCTCATACAGCTACATAAGGATAAGCCAATGCCAATGCCACTGAAGTCGGAAACCGAGGGATTCATAATGGCCTTCCGGGACGGTGTCTTCGTCTACCATAGTCGCGTGATGGGTATAGAGGCCCCTGACACTAGATGCAGAGCGTGTCGTGGGGCAACTCTGACCAGAATTCATTTGCAGTCAGACTGTCCAGCTTATGCGGTCTCAGCCTATATTCACAGGCGTAACGCGGCGCTACGAGTGTTGTACTACCATCTACTACACTCGTACGGTATGGACGAGACACCGGAGTTGCCTTATGCTCCGGGAGATATCGAGTCATTTTTGTGGAGAATGAAAAGTGCCTAATCTATCGGAACTACTAATTCCTCACCCTCAGACAAATACAAGCAAATAAGCCTGATGTAGCCCTCCTCGACCATCAAAGTAGGACGATTTTCGTCATAGAGTTTTCGGATCCTGGCAAAACGAACATAATCGGAAAAGAGAAGGGAAAACGGAAAAAATATCGAGACTTACTCTCCGCAGGCTTCACCCAAACCATTCTGTCAAAATGGTGGTTCTGATCATTGGGGTACTTGGTGGAATGTTGGGCAGCTTGCCTTGATGTGGCAGAAATCTCAGCCGGTCAAATGCAGAATGCCGTAATAATTCTTGTTTCACTCCGCCTACTCAGGGCACATGATTCTCATACCCAGAAATCACTCACCTTAAGGACGTGGGGAGTGTTTACTGGAGTTAATGACACACCAGCGCGCCTTCTGGATGTATCGGGGCTCCAAATACAGGACCTGGCTGGTTAATTCCTGACGCAGTGGCTAAAAGGTCCCGGGTTCGAGCCGCAGTCGCGTTCAAATTAACAGTGCTGCTCCTAAGGTCGCGTATGAAGTTGGTAGCACAGCCTACCCAGAACACATATTTGCTAATGATCTTAACAATCGATGCCACTACAAACACAAAGAGAAATAATAATAATAATAATAATAATAATAATACTCCCTCATGAACACTCGTAGAGTGTGTAGCCAAAGTCATAGGCTGTGCGAGTAGAAGACGGATATTATTATTATTTGCCGTGACGTTCTGGGGAACTTAATGATTTTGCTGATTTCAGCTGTAGAAAATCCCGGAAAACCTACAGCATCACCCCGTGTGTTTATCTCAGATAAGTGAAATGAAGTATCCAAGAAAATTCAGTGCCTGAACGTAATTAGTTTGAACCAGGTTTCACCCATTTCCAAAACGACCAATTCAAACTTCGTAACACCCCTTTCTCTAGTTTATTTCGTCACATTCGTTGTTTTTCTCGAACCATCTCGGGGGGATGATGACGTGGATATTTGTTTCTAGTTCCCTTTACCAAAGATTACACCTCTTGCAGTATTTTGAGAACATCATCGACGCGTTCTTCTAATTAAACCAATTGATACGCCAGAGTTGCTGCATCTAGAAGCTTTTATTTTCAAATTAATGGGCGATCGCGAAGGTACAGGAAGTATAGCCACAGCTAATATCAGTGATCTCAGTATTCTTCGGCAACTTAACAGCTTCTCCAGTTAACTTTAGGGCTAATTTAAAGTTATTATCATTCTTCTGGTGCTTCATAAATTTTTCAGAATACCACAATTCTGTAGGTTATGAATGGCAACACCTTACAGGAAATCGACGAGTGAAAATCCACTCAAAAATCTCTATTCTAAAATTTATTTAATGCAATTTTACATGAATTCTATTGAACAATACTTTTTACGGAACCGTGATGCAAGGCGAAGAGAGAAATCAATGAATTAAGGCATGTTTCGAACTCCCTATAACGATACATTGCAAATTCTATCATTTTTCCACTTTCATCATGCTGTTCACGAACAAGCTCGAAAATCAAATAAGCAAACAAATCTGTGATGCCGACTGATACAGCTCACTGAAAATATTTCTTTGCAATTTCGTTAAGCTCTTCCAGACTTCTAACTCTTGACAATAAGCTTCGTCGTGTGGTAATGCGGTAACGTACCGCATCCGCGAAATCATACAAAAGGATCGCTCCACAAAAGATTATTAAGTTTGATGAGTCCCGCTTGCCAGTGGAGGAGTGTGAAAGAGATATTTTATATTAGAGCTCGATTCATGCCTGCTGGGTGATGCCATGACGGATTCTTTGTTGTTTTCAGATCACAATTTCAATGTGTGCATGATCTTGGAACAGTTCTTTCATTTGGTATCTACATGGGTTTATAGATTCATTCGTAGAGTGAAAAATATTGTATTGACCTACCAAGTGGTGTAACAAGTAAACTGTTTCAAGTCCTTTGGACCATTGAAAGTCCCAAATTATAAACATTATTTCTTAATTGTTTACAAATATTTCGATAACTTATCCTTGAAACGCAAATAAATGCCTAAATTTATATTTGCAAATAAGCAACTATTTCAATACTCGTCGATAAACGTCTATTGATCGCAGTTCTGTGAGATCTGTCGGATGTGTCTACTGTCATAGAATTTCTTGAGAATGACGGAGATATATTGTCAACAATGTCAACCAGAAATCATTTTTTGTGTACAAGAAATTGATAAAACTAGTGAGCACCTTGCTTAGCTGGTGAACTTCAAGAGCTATGAATTAGAGGCATAATTACTGTGTCTATGTAAGAGAAGCCATTTTGACGCTTGAATAATTTGAAGATTTTCTCAATTTCCGAGCCTTCCTATTTCTAAAGGGACTGATGAAGGTTAGTTTGAATAGTTCTTTATATTTTTACATTATATGCTGATGTATAGAATTCTTTCCAGAGCAAAATCAAGGTTGGTTTTATTGTTGAACAAGTTTTGTGTTGAAGATAGCGTCCTACAACATTCCTGCATTTTCTCTCCACTAAATCCTACAATCTTCCTGCAATTTCCTTCACTAAATTCTATAGCCTTCTTGCTTATTTAATGCTGTTTTATTTCACTAATGATTCATGCATATTCGTAGTGTTATTTTAACATGCTTTCAGTCGATCCCAGAGCTTCTTTATTTTACATTCAACAAATATATGTATTTGAATTATAATTATGTTCCTTATATGCATATGTAAAGGTTAAAATCAAATTGAATACAGAGCTCGAGTCGAATGGAGGTGGTAGTGCATTTTTTAAAACCTATGAAATTACAGGTCCCTTTTATTCCGGGAGTACATTCTAACGCAGGGAATACCTGCGAATACCTTGTGAACATTGAGGATTCACCACAGTCTTTCCTGAACACAACTTATTAAGGAAATTCAACACACTGGAAGCACCTTCAGAACCTTCAGAAGCTAAGTACACATTATTGTATGCTCTCAGTGTTTCACATTGTTCACTTCCACTTCATATGAAATAAATGTCAACAAATTTTATGTATTACCTGTTGCTTAATTTTCTCCAACTATTATTCTCGGTGGTGGCGCCCTTTTGAAAATAAACATTGTAATTTCTCAATAACGGCACCGATAGTAAATAGTTTCCAGCCTAACCCACCTGAGAAGAGTTTACCTATTTTAGGTAACATACTTTCTATTTGAACAAATTTACGTTTGAGTGGCTTGAAAATTGAATTCAATAAGAACTACTTTGACATTCCGTAAAGGAAAAAAACGATGAAAACAACCCAAAAAAATATAAAAAATCGATAAAACTCCATTAGTGTATCGAATTTTCACTTGAAATGATAACAAGTACTTTTCTAGTATTGTACCCCACTGTATCTAATGTGTATGATCAGATGGTGGTAAAAAATATTTAAGTTTCATTCATTTATATTGGGATTTGTCACGTTATTTCTTAAATATGTGCCATCTCCAAAAAAGGAAAATAGTTTTTCAAATGTACACTGTAAAGTTAAAATTCTTGAAGTTATGTCCATCAGATAGTGTGATCCTAAACCACTTTTTGGTACTAAATTCGTTACACTTCCGTATGTGAAAGAATACGGGATAACTTTCTCTCTAAGCGTTTCCACCAAGTGGAAAAATAAAGGCAAACATATGTCAGAAAACAACTACTTCCCTGGCTAATACCACGACGGACATTGAACTACATCCGACAGATATTTGTGCAATGTTCTTCCAAGAAGACTCAATTGCAAGTGCTTGTCTTGTATTTCAATACTCGTCGATAAACGTCTATTGATCGCAGTTCTGTGAGATCTGTCGGATGTGTCTACTGTCATAGAATTTCTTGAGAATGACGCAGATATATTGTCAATAATGTCAACCAGAAATCATTTTTTGTGTACAAGAAATTAATAAAACTAGTGAGCACCTTGCTTAGCTGGTGAACTTCAAGAGCTATGAATTAGAGGCATAATTACTGTGTCTGTGTAAGAGAAGCCATTTTGACGCTTGAATAATTTGAAGATTTTCTCAATTTCCGAGCCTTCCTATTTCTAAAGGGACTGATGAAGGTTAGTTTAAAATAGTTCTTTATATTTTTACATTATATGCTGATGTATAGAATTCTTTCCAGAGCAAAATCAAGGTTAGTTTTATTGTTGAACAAGTTTTGTGTTGAAGATAGCGTCCTACAACATTCCTGCATTTTCTCTCCACTAAATCCTATAATCTTCCTGCAATTTCCTTCACTAAATTCTATAGCCTTCTTGCTTATTTAATGCTGTTTTATTTCACTAATGATTAATGCATATTCGTAGTGTTATTTTAACATGCTTTCAGTCGATCCCAGAGCTTCTTTTTTTTACATTCAACAAATATATGTATTTGAATTATAATTATGTTCCTTATATGCATATGTAAAGGTTAAAATCAAATTGAACACAGAGCTCGAGTCGAATGGAGGTGGTAGTGCATTTTTTAAGACCTATGAAATTACAGGTCCCTTTTATTCCGGGAGTACATTCTAACGCAGGGAATACCTGCGAATACCTTCTGAACATTGAGGATTCACCACAGTCTTTCCTGAACACAACTTATTAAGGAAATTCAACACACTGGAAGCACCTTCTGAACCTTCAGAAGCTAAGTACACATTATTGTATGCTCTCAGTGTTTCACATTGTTCACTTCCACTTCGTATGAAATAAATGTCAACAAATTTTATGTATTACGTGTTGCTTAATTTTCTCCAACTATTATTCTCGGTGGTGGCGTCCTTTTGAAAATAAACATTGTAATGTCTCAATAACGGCACCGATAGTAAATAGTTTCCAGCCTAACCCACCTGAGAAGAGTTTACCTATTTTAGGTAACATACTTTCTATTTGAACAAATTTACGTTACAGTGGCTTGAAAATTGAATTCAATAAGAACTACTTTGACATTCCGTAAAGGAAAAAAACGATGAAAACAACCCAAAAAAAATATAAAAAATCGATAAAACTCCATTAGTGTATCGAATTTTCACTTGAAACGATAACAAGTACTTTTCTAGTATTGTACCCCACTGTATCTAATGTGTATGATCAGATGGTGGTAAAAAATATTTAAGTTTCATTCATTTATATTGGGATTTGTCACGTTATTTCTTAAATATGTGCCATCTCCAAAAAAGGAAAATAGTTTTTCAAATGTACACTGTAAAGTTAAAATTCTTCAAGTTATGTCCATCAGATAGTGTGATCCTAAACCACTTTTTGGTACTAAATTCGTTACACTTCCGTATGTGAAAGAATACGGAATAACTTTCTCTCTAAGCGTTTCCACCAAGTGGAAAAATAAAGGCAAACATGTCAGAAAACAACTACTTCCCTGGCTAATACCACGACGGACATTGAACTACATCCGACAGATATTTGTGCAACGTTCTTCCAAGAAGACTCAATTGCAAGTGCTTGTCTTGTAATTAAACAGAAGATTATGCTTCATTTGGCTGGGAATGACCACCTGCAGACATGCATGTTTCGAGGTTTATTGCCTCTCATCAGTGACAGGGTAGGTCGGACAACATTATAATTGTTCTGTCCCTGCCAAATGAATAATGATCAACCGTTTAACTAATATTTCCCCACGGATGACACTACGACCTACAACAAAGTTGATCACAGCGCCATCCGCACGGAAAATCAAGGACAGACAGTTTGAAAATATTGGAAAATAGCCCAAGGAGAAATATTGCACCCATTTCAAAGACTGTATCCCTCAGAAGTGAGATATGAAGAAGAAAGACAACAATTGAGGAGTTTGAAGGTAAATGAAAAGTAAAACGAAATAGAAATGAATGCCATTTTGGAACGGACGATTTTACGAAAGAGAAAGAAGATTTCAAGGAGAAATGAGAGGCTACGAAGGAGAAAAATGATAAACGAACACGGAACGGTCATTATATTTATTCAAATATCAGAATAATTGCTGGAGAAGTAAAGGAGATTATATCATAAGTGTATCACATGATATTGGTGTTGTTGTTGAAATTGTTATATCCGTCAACCGGCTGCACCCTTACGACCATAACCCTCAGAAGCATCTGAGAAACTTGTGCGAGCTAATAGGGAAGACGTAGCCCTTGTCTTTTTAAACGTGTGTGATGCCTTGCACGAGACCGGTGATCATGCTGATTCGAACTCATGCTCCAACGGGTGATTGCATTAAGAAACGAGCGTCTAACATAAACGGTCACCACGGCCCATAAGGTATATCAGAGTATTCTGTAAATTCATTTCATCTGTTAGGTACATTTAATGGAACTTTTCTCTCATTAGTTTATTCTTTAAACGAAGCCTGAAGTTTTAAAAATGGGATTTTGGAGAACATGTTGATTTCAGAGTTGTTAATAAAAAATTCAATATGTTTATAGAGCTTCTAGAGTTTGTCTCTGAATCGTTAAAGTTTTTCACGCACAATGGATATGCCAACATACGGTTTGAGTATTTTTTTCAGTTGTTCCTAATTAATTCTTCTGAATTTTCAAATAACCCCTTAATACAAATACGGTGGTGCTATTTTTTTTAGTATTTTAATTTCATTTACTTCCGCAGTTATTATCAATTGTTTTGGACATTGTTTTTCATTTGTACGCTATTCTATGAATATTGCATGTGTCGTTTCTTGTAACTTAAAACTTTTATGGATTTCTTAAAACGCATTATATCCAGTAGAAAGTTTTAGTCCTAATGATGAATGGAATAACATCCAACCTGTGGCATTGTAGTGAATGCATTTTGTCAAACTTCAGTTTTCAAATGAATAGCTGTTGTATCACACCACTTCTGGAGACTGCTGATATTTGTCTATGGAATATATGATTGGGATATCAAACGCTAAGCGATTTTGAGGATACATTAAAATCGATGCAATTTTACAAACTGTGAATGTGATTTTATACACCATCTGCTAGTACTTTCACTATAATTACTCCCATTCTACCTGTGAAAATTTGATATTGTCGATAATTGAATATCTAGAAACGAAAATTGGAGACAATTGTATAACTTCAGTTCTGAGATAAAAATCTGATTGTAAATTAGTCACAGTCACAGTCACAGTCTTATACATTTATGATAACACGGTGCGTGCGATTTGAAACCGTTATTTTGGAACCCATAGACCGATTTTGAAAAGTAAAAATTTCAAGTTACAGTACTCCATGAGCTCTATTCAAAAATGTTGACAGATTATATAATTAAATTAAATTATTTTTATTTTCAGGACCTACTATGCTCTGCTAAATGGGTCGAAATTTCGAGAAGGTACTTTAGGCGTTTTTTCTCAGAAAAGTGGATATCCTATTCGATTTGGGCATATTTTGAACACCTATATACCAAGTTTCAGGCCAATATATCAAACAGGGTGTTAGTTATATGATGACAAATTTACAAATTCATGTTTTTTGACTGACCCTGTTTGAAAAATCTATGAACTTTACACAATAGATAAAGTAACCATTCAATGAAAGAATACTTCGCATAATCAAGTACGAAGTTACATGGTTGTAGTCGTTTCATGGAGTTGTCTTTAGTTTAACCAAAATCAACAAATCAAAAGTTTCAAACGTGTATTTAATCCAAGAACAATAACCAACAATTGGAATAAATGGAACAGTTTCCTCAGATATTGCAATATATCCCCCCTCCGCTGTATTCATTTTTTATAACGCCGTCTCAAATTTTGGCGGGTCTTCCTCAATTGGTCTGGTGTTATTTCAACTTTTGCCTTATGTCTCCTTCAATTCGTTGGAATACAACATTTCTGCGAACCTCAATGCTTAGTACTTCCATGACATCCAAAAAATTCGTATTAAAACGAATCATAAAATCTTTTACAATCTAGTGTTTGTTTAAAAATAATGGACCTTCAATACGGTTCTTGAATATTTCTACCCATCAGACTTTGATTTTCCATAAATACTGTCTATTTGCATTTATCACCCAGTGTGGATTCTCCCTTGTTGTATTCTGAGTGGACCATTTACCGGTAGTGGTAAATGTCGCCTCATCGGTGAAGAGAATATTGTCTAGAAAGTTGTAATCATTCAAATATTCACCTTGGCGGAATAAATAGAATTCCAACCTAAATAGAATTCCAACCTTCGTTCCTCATCACCTCGTTATAACGTGTGCATGATTTTTGGTTTGAAGGGAATAACTTTTTTTTAAATGTACATATTTTAAATACGCTAACGTGCAAATTTCGTGAAATCTGCCTCAAACTATTTTTCGGGTTTTCTTGAACATACTTTAGAATTTGTCTGTCTCTAGATTTTCTCTTTGTATCGGTACATGTTTTTTATTAACTCTCTCGGTTCTATTGAATAATGTATTAATCCTGAAGACGGTCTTATATGATGAATTGGTTCATAATTTGGATATCTTCTGATGAATTCTTCAGCAGCTTCCCTCATTGACCGAGCATTATCACCAACTAAACGTACAATCTCAGTTCTCTCGACTAAGTTGAGATTTTCCATTTTGAAAACTCGCAAAACCCGTTTTGAGAATAACTGTCAAACTTATAACAAAGAAAAAAGAGACAACTCATTTTCAAAATCTGCTATCAAAATATTTGCCATATGAAATGAAATCATGAGAATTTTGCCAAAAATTTGTCACAGAGTTGATGGACTATTTATTATACTAATAAATTAAACGATATGATTGATTACTTTTTGAACTTTTGATTTTTGGTTGAACTAGAGACATCTATATGAACAGGTTACAATGATAGAACTTCGTATCTGAATATTCGCTGTATTTTTCATTTCAATGTCTACTCCACCTTTTCTTTAAAATGTACAGTTTTTCATACAGGGTCTGTCAAAAAAGCATGAATTTGGAAAATTGTCATCATATAATAAACACCCTGCATGAGATATCGGGCTGAAACTTGGTATATAGGTGTTTAAAATATGCCTAAATTGAATACGAATAATTCATATTTGTCAACGAATAGAGCTTGTCGTGTACTATAACTTCTTTTTTTAAATCGGTCCATGGTTCCAAAATAAGAGGGTGTTGCCGTTTCAAATCGCACACACAAAGAGAGATTAACAAAATTCATAGTAAATAATATGTTAGTGAAAGTTAAATATTTTTCTCGTGCAATCTTCGGGAATTGAATAGCTTCAGCGCACTTCAACAGACCAAACAGGGTCATCACAAATTTTCAAAAAATCAAAGAGTCAAGGTTCGATAATCAAATTACTTGAAATGACAATCAATAAGATCGCATCACATTTAAAAAAGATTTATATGCAATAACCTTTTTTATGTGGTAATTTGGTAAAATTCATTATGTTGGAGAGCAAATACCATTTTTTCTGCAATTGATATAAATTTTTCAGTTCTAATATTAATTAAAACGTTCTTCATTCTTACTAGCAATGAAACTGAATTTTGACTCACAATTAAATGAACTAGCTACTCTAATTCTGCAACTTCTTGCAGGTGTTTCTACAAAGCATTCGGTATGGAATAGCTTTCAAAGATTTCAAACAATGGAGTCACTTGTGAGTGAATTGCAATTTTGAAGCGGTAATGCTAAGCTGCTTAACTTTGGCTGAAATATTTTCACCAAGCCAAAGCCGAACGATGAACAATTAAATTCCCGGATAATCACGACAGCTTTTCATGATCTGAAATTTGCTGTTTTCAATTGGGTTTCAGGGGTTTCATTGGCGTGGGTGGAGTTATCTGGGAGTAAATTCCTGAGATTGTACGAAGGTTGAGCGAAATGCACGTGCAATTTTCGGGAAATTAATTCACAAACATTTCGTTCAAACCCGTCGTTTGATACAGGATGCATAAAATAATACGTTTCATTAATGCATTTTCAATATGCTCATTCAGTGCGATTGAAAGTATAACTTTTTTTTTTGGGGTAGATAGTCAAACCATAATAGATGTCTCGAAAAAGCAACTCTATATTGCTGGGAGATGAAAAAGAAGTTCATAGTATAGTACACCAAAACGTAAATCTTCGGTTAAAGTGAGCATCCGAATTTATCAAAACAAATTTCTCCTGACCAAAAATCCAAATGGAATTTTTGTCGGTCACGGCAATTTTCGAAGATATTGGACAGGTTGAATTTCTGTTATTGATAATAAACGAAAGGACCCCGCGCGGAATTCAATGAAACTCGGGTGTGTTGTAGATCACGATCTGTCGGTAACACTTCAAATGGACTATAATCAAATCGTATTAGTTTCGGAGACACAGGGTGATTTTGAAAGATGTTACGAAAACACAAAATGAAAGTAATTTACACAAAATGAGATTATTTCTGATTTATTCACGTGATTCGCCTAAAATATGTCATGCCTTCGAAAACGCCATACTGTCATGATCCAAAACAGTATTTAGCTTACCGGGGAGATCAAAACATCCAATTTCGACGTTGTTCACTCCACTTAGTCTTATTGAGATATTTTCTAATTTAATTTCGAAATATGGCTGTGTAATGTTTACAATTTGAAAAAGCAATACTATTTTGATACAAACACAGTATTTTACTTTATCGGGAAAATCAGAAAAGTACTTGAAAATATCTTATTAGGAAGATGTACGTCATTCATTCAATAGAATCCTTACAGAACCCTACGTTTTCGACTTTCAACATTAATTAATATGTGAAAACCTTTGATTCATGATAATTGAAAAACCACAAGCCACACTTACTAATATTTAAAAAATACAAGGGCTCTACAAATATGTTTGCCAGTGGCACTATATCTTTGCAGTTTCTCTAATAAAATAAGTAAAAAAAACTTTCAAGTTGAACAAATTCATTGTAAAGAAACCTAATGAAGATACAGATAATAAAAGCTGAAAAATTATTGGGTAGGTACCATCAATCAATCAATCAATCTAGGGCATTGATCAGACTAAAACATCATCGTGGGCCGTAGCGTAACCTGAATAAATATGTTACTTATCACTAATGAGATTTTTTCTAGTTTAATTTCAAGATTGGGCTCAGTAATGCGACGGTTCGGAAAAGTAAAATTATTATAGTACAATAATATAGTAAGTATTTTACCATATCGGGGTCATCAAAAAAGTACTTGAAAATATCCTATATTTACTTCATTCTTTCAATAGAAACCTTGAAGAACCATATGTTTTAACATATAAAACGTCAATATGTGAAAACCCATGAGTCATAATGAGTATATAAAAAACTCAAGCTATACTTATTATTTTTAAAATACAAAGGCCCTACAGAAATTAACTCTATTATATACCTGAACACATGTTTTTTGGCGTACCACTTTTTCAAAATCATTTGGTCCGTTTTAAAAACATTGCGTTTTAGCGTTGAAACATTGACGTCATAATGCAATATTCTGACACATAGTCAAATCTATGATGTAAATTGAATACGTTTTTAAAACATTATTAAATGCGGTTCAACGCCAAAAAACAGCTTTGATGTCAATACATTAAAACTGAAATCTAGGTACCTATCTAGTCGAAACAAATGACTTCGACAACTTAGAACAAACTGTCAGGAAAGAAACCTCGTGATGATGAGGCACTAAATAAACTAAATAGAAGGGGAAATATCAAAATAAAATACTAAAAACTTGAAAATAAATTAATTGAAAAAATATTGAAGTTGAAAAGTTTTATTGCATAATAATGATACAGATGATGTACTAATAGTTAAAAAAAATAATTAGGTTGGTACCAGGTACCAGAGTCTTCAAACCTCTCTTCTCAACACCGATCAGACGAAAATAAAATCGTGGAGCATGTCGAATTTATATAATCTACGTCAACCGATCATATCAATACATATTTATTCAGGTTACGCTACGCCCCACGATGATGTTTTAGTCTGATCAATGTCATTATGTTTCTCTGCAATAAAATTGTTTAACTTAAAAGTTTTCTACTTATTTCATCAGATATAGTGCCACTGGCAAACATATTTGTACAGCCCTAATATTTTTCAAATATAAGTGTGGTTTAAGGGTTTTCACATATTAATTAATGTTGAAATTCGAAAACGTAGGGTTCTGTAAGGATTCTATTAATGAATGACGTACATAACTTCCTAACAGAATATTTTCAAGTACTTTTCTGATTACCCCGATATAGTAAAATACTGTGTTTGTATCATAATAGTATTGCTTTTTCAAATTGTAAACATTACACAGCCATATTTCGAAATTAAATTAGAAAATATCTCAATGATACCAAGTGGAGTAAACAACGTCGAAATTGAATGTTTTGAGTTTCCCCAGTAAGCTTAATACTGTTTTGGATTATAATTAATAGTAAGGCGTTTTCAAAGACATGACATATTTGATCCAAATCACGTGAATAAATCAGAAATAATCTCATTTTGTGTTGATTACTTTTATTTTGTGTTTTCGTAACATCTTTCAAAATCACCTTGTTTCTCCGAAACTAATCATACCATTTGATTATGGTCCATTTGAAGTGTTACCGACATATCGTGATCTACAACACACCCGAGTTTCATTGAATTCCGCAATCAACCAAAATCCCATGTATTCCGTGCGGGGTCCTTTCGTTTATTATCAATAACAGAAATTCAATCTGTCCAATATCTTCGAAAAGTGCCGTGACCGCCAAAAATTCCATTTGGATATTTGGACAGGAGACCAAACTACATACGTAACTTGCAGACATTTGTTTTTATAAATTCGGATGCTCACTCTAACCGAAGATTTACCGTTTTGGGGTACTATACTATGAACATTCTTTTTCATCTCCCAGCAATATAGAGTTGCTTTTTCGAGACATCTATTATGGTTTGACTATCAACCTCAAAAAAAAAATTATTCTTTCAATCGCACTGAATGAGCATATTGAAAATGCATTAATGAAACGTATTATTTTATGCATCCTGTATCAAACGACGGTTTTGAACGAAATGTTTATGAATTAATTTTCCGAAAATTGCACGTGCATTTTGCTCAACCTTCGTACAATCTCAGGACTTTACTCCCAGATAACTTCACCCACGACAAATCGTAATCTACAACATACCCGAGTTTCATTGAATTCCGCAATCAACCAAAATCCCATATATTCCGTGCGGGGTCCTTTGTTTTTCTTTCAATCTAAACATCACACACGCCCTTATTTACTTTGTTTCACTGTATAGTGGAAAAAACTACATATTTTTCAAAAAAACTCACCCTTTTTCCAAACGTAAACTTATCATTCGAAATTCATTGTTGAACACTAAATGCCTGGTATTTTTTCTTTATGCAATGTTGGCAACGAGAATGGGATTGTTCGAGTTTAGTCAGTAAGCAAAGTAAAGATAAGTTTATCGGCAGGTTGTGCGAGCGCAGCAAGCATCTGCTGATTTAACTTTTTCGTGACAATTAGAGATCGGATTACCAGCAACTTGGATCGCAAGGTTAGGTTAGATTGTGTCCACTTTGGGAGAAATATGATAGGTCCATAGCTGAAAACGTGAGCAACAAGAAGAGAGAGACGCCCAGGAGGCGTGTCTCTTGCCAACATTGCATAAGCAAAAAATACCATGCATTCAGCGTTCAACAATGAAATTCGAACGATTAGTTTACGTTTCGAGAAGGGTGAGTTTTTTTAAACTTATAGTTTATTCCACGAAAAAATGCTGAAACCAAGTGAATGAGGGCGTGTGTGTTGTTTTGATTGAAAAACAAAATAATTTTGTTTATTTTCAATAGCAGAAATTCAATCCGTCAAATGGTGAAGTTTCATAAAAAAATGGGCCAATATTTTCGAAAATAGTCGTGATCTCCAGAAATTCCGTTTGGATTTTTTGTTCAGGAGACCTAACTAGGTAAGTTGCGAAAAAAAATGTGCTCACTCTAACCCAAAATTCACCATAGGAAGGGTACAAGAAATCAATAACTTTTGATTCCAAGCTATCGAAAATATATTAATATTGTTCAAATCACAATGTTACGGCAGAGCAAATTGTCGTTGTCTTATATTACACGTTTGATGTGTATGCTGAAACTGGCTATTTTCATCACTTTTTTATTTTCTCTTTCAAGTTTGTTTTCTGATAATACACACGGTGGTTTGCTGATTTTTGTTTTTCTTGTCAAAATGATGATTAAAACCTCTATAAACCTTCACTTCTTGGTTCTAGCTTCCAACAAGTTCATCAAATATTTATTGCGCACAGTTGAAATATTATTTATTATTACCCGCAAGATTGTTGGTCCAGTTTGGAATTCATAAAAGATATTGATTTTTCTAAAATAGTTTTAAGTTTTTTCGGCAAAATTATCATTGAGTCAATACTTATTGAAACATTCGTAAAAGGGGCCCACAACGGGGTTATCAGGAATGAACTATCTTTTTAATTTTTAAAGATAAGGAGTACAAGTAATTTTCGTCTTTTTTCAAATATGAAAATCGCCTCTATTTTTGCCCCCATTGGTTGGTCTGAAGATGAAAATGAGTGAGCGATACCAAAAAGTGTCAGATTTCCATCTACACAGTTTTGTGAAGAAGTAGACAGGGGATTCAAGTGTCAAATTTCAACAGGATGTTTGCAATGACACAGTCTGGCTTCAAACTCATGCCATAAAACGCAAAAGTAGGTAACTTTGCCAAAAAGTGGTATGGAAATGTTTTCACACCATCGTAAAATATCCGAAAAGTGAACTTGTATAAGATTTCTTTTTGTCTCCAGCTAACCATGAAAAAAATATATCCTGTACTGTTCAGAGAACATCCTGTAAACTAAGGGAAAGAAGGTAGGAATTGGTGTATTTTTATTTCTGAAGGCTGTATTTCAGAAAACACCGCTCCAGGCAACGAATTTTGAAGGTTGGCGTTCGTTGAAAGAACCAGCCAGAGACGTCCTGCAACTGAACAAATTGACGTGGAAGGAACGCTAAAATTGCTAATGGTGGAACGAATGATAAAAAAAGGTGACCATATTTTCAGTGGTGTTCCAGATCAGTGAGCAAGTTTGTGAGCAAGCAATCATCGACTTGACGACTTGATTATTTTTGTACAGGAACGTTGAATTGATCTGCTTTCTTCTTGGTTCTCACAAATATTTTAGTAACCAGAAAAATATACACGATCTTTCAGGTCGTACGTTACACACTCTTATAAGAAATCGTTTAATTTTCATTGTAATTGCTATGTTCGAAGAAACTTCGTCCACATGTTAAACGTGACTGTATACGAGAACTCCAGACTACACGACTCTGAAACCGCAAACAGTGTACCTGAAGTCAGGTTGACCTTTCAGGGCATTTCCACCCTCTTTTATCGAATATTAACACATGCAATGTCCAATATGACTTCCGACTCCCGGCAGTTGCTACACGTTCATAAGTCACCCCTCCTCAGTTATTCACCCGATTATTTTCGACATGTTTTCTATATATTACGGAAGACTTATTTTGGGAGGTTTTTTGTAACATTTGTGTCTTTTATTTGAGGAAATGTTAAAAATAGTTTACGAATGCACAGATCCCGTCACAAAAATGTGACTTCTTGCTGATCTCTTGATACTTTTTAACCTTGAATTACAGAAGCATCCCACACTCCAGTCAATAGTTGTGTGGGGGAGATATTTATAACAATAAAAACCGTATCACCTTTCATCACATGGGTATTACACATTATACAGGGTACTCCATTGAAAATACCCGTAATAACTTCTGGAGAGTGTATTTCAAAAAAAACTGTTATGCGTATTCATATTCGATTTAATAACTTTCAGCCCCACTCCTTATGCTCACCTTTCCAATTTTTTTAAAGTGAAACCTCATATATTTTTCAATATCTAGATTCTTAGTGGCATGCTGATTCTTCAACTATCTGATACTGAGGAACAAGGAATTAATTAATTGATTTTTCCCGCTGCCGACACTGTAAATAGTCCATACATGCTTAGCATCAAAATGGGGAAATGGCCTATATCATTCGTTTACTAATTTATCTTGACAGCGGAATGTAGATAGTGTCATTTACATGCATAGGGTAATAATGACTTTGCCTTTAACAAGTAATACCTTCAGCTTCATTTAAATCAATTTTAAGGTTATGAGACTTTTTGAATATAATTGTTGTCTGTTTATTCGGTAACTTAGTTAGGCGCACAAACAACTAAGAATGAAATAGCGGAACGAATAATCATGAAGGAAGGGTAAGAAAACAAACTTCAATCCAGGCAAATTTTGAGAAATGTCAACAAGTAGCGGGAAAAACGTAATAAGTAACATGGAATGTATCGACGTTAACAGCCTCGGCTTTGCCTGGGCTCGTACTCGATCACTTCGAATGTTAACATGCCTTTAAATTCCTTGTAACTTAAATAACTATTATTTAAAACCCTTAATTTGATAATACATCTTATGGGATACGCCCTGATTATCAAAATATTATTAATCCCAAATGAATCAATCAAGTTGCCCATCTAGTTTGCAGGTCGAATACACTTTATTCTATACTGTTTTACTATAACAGTTCAGACATTTACCAGTAACGGCAGTTTAAATATTATTTTACGAAAATTTTTCAGGTATTTATGTGAATTGATGTTAGTCGTTATTTTTGAAGCTGCATCCAATTTTCAGAATGAAAATAAACAAAATGTTTCCAACTCGTAGAGATCAAATATTTGCCCTTCTTCTTCCTTCCACATCAGACATTGATGAGACAAGTGACGATGATGACAACTAAACAATCCATAAAACTGATCAGGATAGACATTCAGAATCATCGGGAGGATCCCTCACTTCCTAGCTCAATTGCAGAAGAACTTGGGGATATTTTCAACAATGAAAAAAACATTGCAGGAGATAAAGCAACCTCGACGCAGTCATATGTTTTTACCCCACGGAGAAAAAAGGCCAAGAAAGTAAAGCAGAATGAAATCAAAAGAAGAATGAAAATACTGAGAAAGCAAAGTCAAGAAAAACCATGTGGGCTCATTATGGAGAATACCAATTCATAATATTGTCAGGAAACAGAAAAATCCATATGAATATTTTTGAAAATAAGGTGCGAGATTTCGTTGCTATATGCATATTTTGATGGGTATGCCATCATATTTACACTATTGGGGAAAATTATTGACTGCCGAAGATAAATAATTATTCTTGAGAGAATTTAGATATACAGTGGCTCAATCTCTGAAGTTGAGAGATAGGATAAAAAAACTAATTTAGCTGAAGCTACAAAAATTCGAGGAATATTAAGCCACCTGATGTTCTGATAAAGTGAATTATTTTTCTGTATATTCCTTAAAGGTCAATGTCGATTATGTTAGTCTGGAAAAACTCACTGAGTTTGTACCAAATATGTTTGGTGAAAAACAGTAACTTTATTTTGTTTTTTTACGAATCACCCAAGTTTTTGGAGAAAATTTCTCAAAAACATAGCTTGTACGAGCAAGTAACTTTATTTTGTTTTTTTACGAATCACCCAGGTTTTTGGAGAAAATTTCTCAAAAACATAGCTTGTACGAGCAAGGGAGACCTACAGCTTGCGTACAAGTGGAATCCGAACCACTTTAGCTCAGTGGGAGGAGGTGGGAAATGGCATTGTATCTTATAAGATACAAAATATATTAGAAACACATCTCTCATTATCTTGCCTTGTTTCTTATAAGATACAACTCGTAAATTTTTGGTATTATGAATTTGTCACATCTTTTGCACAAATAGGTCCTGATAGACGTAAAAGAAACAGGTATACCAGTGTTTTCGCAGTGGGTTAGTCAAATCGAATCTTGCCAAATTAATGGTTAATACTGAAAGGCAATAAGGAGGAATCGTTGCTATTTCCGTCAACCGGCTGCACCCTTATGAGCAAAACCCCTAGAAGTCTTCGAAAGACTTGTGCGAGCTAAGGAAGACGTATTAGAATTCATTAACTTGGTATCAGGAAGTCTTGTAGGTGTTCAAACTGACGACCATTCGCCTCCTAATATATCTGTACTCAATAAGCGACATTCTTGAATAATTCGAAGTCGTAAATTATCTATAGATCTTGCTGTGATGCATCGATTCTCATTTTCAAGCGATATCACAAAAAAATGCCCAACAGGGTCAAATCTGGTGACCTAGGTGGCCATTCTATCATATCACCTGTTATGCCTATCTAACGACGAGGAAATGTTACAAACACTAAGTGCCGTACGTTGGTAGAGAAATGTGGAGGTGTCTCATGGAGTGTCTCATCTTGTATTTAGGCTATTTATTGATCAACTGCTGCTATGAGTAACTCTAAATAAGATTCGCCCGTTAACTTTCAATCGATGAACAATGGTCCGTCAATGTGATCACCTAAAATACTACGCCATGTTCAACTTTTGCCATATTTGAGTATGGAATTCTCTCATTACATATGAATCACTCTCATCCCAGTATCTGCAGTTGCATCTCTCAACCAAATCACTTACTTAAAATGAACATTCGTCTACAAAATATATGTTGAAGAAGATCTGATGGAGTTGCAGTAAGTCATTCAGTCATAACTTCACAAAACTCTAAGAGACGTGACACTCATAAGATTTTTCGTGCAGTCCATGCATACATTAAATTTTGTAATGATGGAATAATGTGTGTACCTATGTGAAATTCTAAAAAACACTGGCTTTTTACGACAACCACTTCCCTACATAAGAGGTATTTCTATTGATGATTGCTGACCTTGCCGACCATTGAAAAGTCTAGCTGCTCTCAAGCAGATTTATAATTTTTCTAACACAAACTGTGAATGTTTTTGTTTGTTGTAGCAACATAACTTTTTTCGCAGGTCTCAGTAATATTTGACATTGGTATCTTTTCTACATTTTGTTCTGCAGTATCAGTTTATGTTCAAATTAAATACTCATATTAATGGATATATATTTAATATCATGTATTCTAACACTCCAATTTGCACTGGAGCTGCAACTCCATCATGTAAATCTCAAACATCAACTATAAATCCACAATATCATATAATTGATTATTACTCCGTCTTTGTCTGTTGGGGTGGAATTTTTGCAATCGATTTTAGATTAATTGCCCGATGAACTAGAGACTTGAAATTTTGAACACAGCTCGAAACTGGATAACAATGCAATATCATTGCATAATATGTTGATAATATTATGATGATAATAGTAACAAATTGTTAAAGTTTTTCGCGGCCATTGTTAAGTATTGATTTTTCAGGTTTTCAGGCCGACTTTATAATGAGATAGTCTCGACGTTTCGCCAACACGAGTGATTGACATTCTCAAGAGAGATTATTGCATGATGACAGGTACTTAATTCATTGTTGAATGCTTGAAATTTTACATTCGTTGTCGCATTGAGTGTCTGTGAGTTGGCGTTCTTACCCTGTGAGTGCCTTCATTTTCACCAAAATGATCTAGTTTACTGGAAATTAGATGATATGCCAAGAATGTAAAAGGGAGTATTAGTGATATTCTGAAGGCGGTGTTTTAAGAAAGAAAAGCTATAGGTTAATGATTGGCTACCTCTTTCTCGAAATTTTATGCCCATAAACTTCTTTCTATAGGTTGTCATCAAAAACGAATTTTTCATGCACCCAATGTCTACGAAGGAGAACATGAAAGAAGGATAAAAGCTGTAGTATCCTTAACATCATCTACACAAATACTATGAACACCTTATAATTTTCTCCTAGGAAGAATCGAAATATTATTGCATATACCATACCACGGAATCCATTTTGAACACCTATTAGAAGAGGTGTTCCCTTCCAAATATTCCCACACTTTTTTTGAATTTTTGAATTGTTTGTCAGTTTGTTATTATTATATTTCGTGACTTCACAGTTTATTTTCAATTATTGTTATTAAATCGAACCAGGTTTTCATGGCAACCTTGTGAAAACTCATAGGGTTCGCAATTTTCGAAGGCAAACTTATCTGCAACTATTCAATCTAGATATAGAGAATTACAACAGTCCTCCTCCCTAGTTTACCGTAAGATCAATTCAAAGAAAAAAATGGGTCATGAATATTTTTGAAAAAATAATTTCAAAAAATTAAACGTATTGAAGCATATTTTATTTTGAAAGTCTAGTTATACTTACGACAGCGCCCAGTCTTTCAGTAAGACGCCGTAGTTTTATTTCAAATACGACGGTTTGTTAAAAAAAAGTATCAACTCCATTTTTTCCAGTACGGACCTGTATTTTTTTGTTTTTCGTTGGTCTCAAACCGTTTCATGATAGAAACTGATATATTTGTCGTTTTTTTATATTTTATTCGACACCTACTTTGAAATATAAATTTTTCAATGCCATAATTTCGTTGGTTAGGTACAAATATATAACAAAATGTACTGATACTAATGAATGGCTGAATTAAAAGCTGAAAAGAAACAATAATAACCAAAGCTGTTATTGGTGGGTCATTAAAGAGACAATAGTAAATATGAGTATAATGATTATTTTCAAATAAATAAAAGTATAAAAAATTAAGTATTAAAAACTGTACAATGAAATAAGTCTGCTTGAAACTCAAATACAAAAAAATTGCCCATTCCAATAAAAAAAACGTGATTATGATTTATTTAGAACAATACTCGTAGATCCATATCCCCATTATTCGTATTTCAATACTTTGGGCAGATGTTTCGGTCTGGTAGTTTTGATAGATCCCGAAATGCGTATGGTAGATGTGCAGAAGATGAAGATGAGGTGTTTTAAGTGCTGTTGGTTTTAAACTGATATTTAATTATCTACATATGATATTTTGTGATAATATTTCACCGAATCATTTGTAAAGGTCACGGAAAATTCTTGAATATCAAAACGGAAATTTGCTTTAGAAATGAATATGCCTAGAATTTTTTTAAACAAAATTACCGGAATAAATCGAACCAAGTTCGAGAAATGTGTAAACGGAAAGGTAAATCAAATAAATGAAAAGAGATAATTTCGACAACGATCGGAAATACCCACGTCTCCACAACATTGGGTAACACTGCACGAATGGATGTCAGATGTTATTTAATTTCGGTATGGGGCAATAGTTATTTTCTGTCAGATATTCGCCTCATTTTTCCGCAGTCGAAATTATTTATTTTCATTTAAAATAATCTGGACTGATTAAGATAATTTTTCCATAAACGGCATTTTTATTTGAAGCAAGAGATATTATGCGGTGAAAAATGCGCACTGAAATCAGCTAGTGCGAGGGAGATGGACATCATTCACGGTTTGGGTTGGGCTGTATCGGAACAGAGTCGTGGGGTCAATTATTTATAACTAACAAATAAATACACTGAACGTTACCTACCTTAATTTATTTTGAAATATGGATACACGCGTAATGACTTAGGTAACTGTGATAGCAATAGGATGGCGCACCACCCAATAATTAAATGACATTTTCTCAATTTTCTTAAATATTTTGTAATCAATGTATCGGAATACAAGGATTGGAGCGCTGGCATGACGAAAGCCCTGATTTATACTCACTGGATTATTCCTGATGCAGATATTTGGAATAATGTTTATTTTGACATATTCCCCGTGATTTTGAATTTTGAAGGCTGTGCTGTCCCGCATATGTGTAAAATAAGACCAAATATATTTTGAGCAATTGTTACAGCCCCCCCTGGGGAAATATTTGTGATATGCCAGACACATTGTATACACCAGGTATAGAGTTAATTCTATATGTAAACTTTGAAATATTCCATCATGAAAGCTATCACATTTTTGATTGGTCATTCTTTTGTTTACAACAGGAAGCTTTCCTAAGAGTCCAATACTAGGGAAAGTGTTATCGATTAAGAAATCAAAAACATAATCTAAATAATTTCAGACTTAAAAGCATTCCACGTTTGCAAAAATTTTTGTTATATGCCTTTTTGGATCGTCTTTTGAATTCATGAATGCAAATAATATTTTGAGTTCCATACCACATGGATTTCGTTTGGATAAATCTACTCTTACTGTATTAATGAGATTCTTCACCCAATTACTTAGTGGAGATCATCGATACTGGTGAATGCCCTGCTGCGATATAATGCGACCTGAGCAAGGCATTCGACTGCGTCATCCATATGAACTTAAATAAATAGCTATCGTAGAATTGTGTGGTATAAGAGAAAACTCTTCATTCCTCAACCCAGGCCAAAAAAATTGTTATCAAACAAAAACATATCCCATGTTGTATTTTGAATGCTTCTAAAATGTCTTCATGTAGACTAATATTTACCACTTTAACCCTCATCATTTTAAATATCCATGAATTTCAAATTTTATTCAGTAATAGAAAAAGTCCACATATTTTTTTCCAGAATCCAAGTCCCCTCAAGTTTAGGGATGATTTGGAGTTGTATAAGAAGGCAAACTTTCAAAACAATTTATTCTTACCTTTCAATTATCTACCATAAAAACAATCCACTATATCGATCTGAGTCACAAAATTAAAACTACCTAATTAGTATATTTATTTCCGGCAGACGCGTGTCGAGCGGATAAAGTCGCGGCAACGGTTTAAAACCACCAAACCACGTGTTCCACCCTCGATGAGAAGCAAACGCGTTGTGAGAGGTTGGGAATGTGATAATAACAAGGGAGGTGGGACGTTAGTGCACGTGGGGGCGGCGTTACAGGTGATACACCACTATCAGCGGATTTCGCGACAGATGGATCATTATCATAAGAGAGCAACTCTCCGTGGAGACAAAAGTAACCAAGAAATACCACTCACTATCTGATATCAATGTTGCAGAAAACCGATATTTATATCAATAAATTAAAAAGTATTTATGAAAATTTGCAAGAAAGATGATCGGTTATCCATGGACTAAATTTCGAACATTCATATCACACATTGCGCATATACGATCAATTATATACGGCCAAAGAAGACAGAAGAAAAATAGTATACCTACACTTTCTATTGAATATTATTATATTACTGTATGCCATGACTCTAAGGGCGGATTCTACAATACAAGTTCAACAGCAGTTCAAGTGAACCGAGGTCAGTTGCTAGAAATTAGCCAATAAAATTTCTAGTTCCTTAGCAATTGAACTCGGCTCACTTGAACCGTTGGCGTTGGTGAACTCGTATTATACAACTCAGCGTCGGTCTAAGAGTCACTCATTGCTTTTTGGTGGTGTATTCAAACCCAATATGAATCTACTCCTGTATTTGAATATCAATGTGTACATAGGAATCGCGCGTTAAAAGGTAAGACCTCGTTAATCCTTAGCTCGCACAAGTTTCGACTTGTTTTTCGTTCGTAGGGGGATGACAGCTGGTTAACGGAAAAAAACAAACAAAACAACATAAAAAATACGACATACAATGGACATGAGAAAGATGTTCACTGAATAATTTTTTTGTTAATGACATTTTTTATAAAATCTAGTTACATTAGAAAAAAACTTACGAAAGTTCAGGTTTTACGCCAGACTTCTTCCCTATCTTCTGCTCACTTTATCATGAGAAGGAATGTGAAAGAGTTAGAAGTATAATTTCTTCAATTTTAGTGATGAAAAATGTATAGCAAAAACGATTTTTCCGTACAAACCCCTAAACAATATTTATTTTTGTCAGAAAGTATCTAAGAGAAAAAATTACTCTCCCAACGACCTTTGAATAACATCTGTTTGATACTTGGCAAAGTTTTCTACAAGAACTACTCTTTAATGCCTTTCAAATATCATAGCTAAACTTATTTTCCGATTTAAATGGGGGTTACCTACGTACCGTTTTCATGGTTCTTGCCAATCACCTGCGATAGCTGGTTCAACCCAAGTTCTTATAGGGCAATAGCTGTCATCTGCTGGATGATTGCCGACAAAAATACTTATTGTTTTGGAGGAAGATTTCATTATGAAATAAACTTCTCCTTATAAATTTAATGGTCTTCCGTCAAGTATTGCCGTCTTTTCTTCATGAATTTATTACAGAATTTCAGTGAAGAAGGATGACGACCTATTTGAAAAGGAGATCAAGGAGTTATTGCCTCTGACTCCAGGGGAATAGCTGAGGGGGGCTAGCAAACCTCTCGATGACGCTTTTCCCAATGACCGCTGTGCGCTATGATAAATAGCATCCTGCGCGAGGTGGTCCTGCTTAGCAGAACGTTGAACGTCCTGAACTGGAAGCCAATCTGCTCAAATCTGGCAGCGACGAGGAGACTGATAAATCCTCGAAAGCCATTTCGAAAGGGAAGGATAAAATCAAGCTCAGCGGACCTGCCCGAAAGAGGTTGAAATACCTTATCAAACAAGGCCTCCCAATTGAAGAAGCCAGATTGAAAGCGGCTGAAACGTTGAAGAAGCTTACCGCGGACAAAGGACTGAAAAGAGTTCGGTCAGAGGAAAACACTCCAGACGGGCAAGCCAAGAAAAAGCCAAAAGCGACAGACAGAGACAGCACTCCCTCAGGGCCCACTGAACCAACCTTTAGTCAAGTTACTGAAGGCGTGAAAGTGGGCATTTCACCCTACAACTATCCAGAGGTTCTCTTGATAACCAAACAATTAGAAGCCGTGAAAGAAGTCATACTGGATAAAATCATTGAACTAGGAAAAAAAGCTACCACAAAGCCTTTTTTCCACAGCTCACACAATAGACCTGGTTGGCTAGCTCTGATGTGCACAAATAAAGCCAGCGTGCATTGGTTGAAAGGTGCCATCGAGGACATAAAACCCTGGGAAGAGGCGCGGCTGAGGGTCGTTGAGGAGGCAACAATGCCTCACAGCAAAATTCTGAATGCGCACCTACCAGGAAGCCAGGGATACTCCACGGAGAGAATCCTTGGACTGATAGAGGCTCAGAATAACCTCAACTCAACAAACTGAAGAGTACTAAGAACATCCGGAGGTCCTCAGGAACTCCTTACGATCTCGGCCGAACGACTAAGGAAAACAGGGTTTGTGATCAACTATAAGTTTGATCACACAACCCTCAGGGCAAGGGGTGGCAAATCTAAATCGGCCACACTTGATCCCTCAGAAACTGGTACACAATCTGCAGACAGCATCGAGAAGCAGACTAGTAAGGCTGCAAAAAATGTTGAGAAATCTGCAATAACAGGGCTGATCTCAACCGAAGGAAAAATGTGCCTCCTACTAAGAACAGTCCTCATGCCGGCGGAGTGAGGAAGGGGAGGAAACAAAAAGCCCCCCACAAGCCACCGACAAAATGAGCAAAAAGCTCATTTGCCTTCAAATAAACCTCCAACATAGAAGGAGGTTTATTGAAGACAACCTACAAATAGGGGCACTTCAAGAGCCCTGTATAAATGGAGGACGGATACAAGGACTCAACATCAAATCGTGTAAGTTTCTTTATTGCACTTCTCACGAAAAACTAAGAGCAGCATTATTGCTCGCGCATACTATTAACTTCATTCCTGTTCCAGAGTTCATCACTGGAGATTTGGCAAACGCCATCGTGGAAGTGCCAACGGAAGCAGGCATGAGGCAGATCGTTATCGCCTTGGCCTACTTTCCATGGGACTCGCCAACACACACTCCACCAGAGGAAGTCCAGTACCTTTATTATTTAATATTTGTCGGCCACCAATATCGACATTATCAATAATGATCCA
This sequence comes from Chrysolina americana, assembly GCA_958502065.1. Taxonomy (NCBI): domain Eukaryota; kingdom Metazoa; phylum Arthropoda; class Insecta; order Coleoptera; family Chrysomelidae; genus Chrysolina; species Chrysolina americana. The sequence continues at coordinate 61,470,063 of OY293414.1, read as the reverse complement.
TTTATGACTAATTACATTCACAACTGGCATGTTTCTGATGTCTCCTCTATGTCGGACCATCAGCAAAAAGTGTTCGACTTGGAGACATCTGGGATGTTTACAAAGAACGTCTCGATGGGATAATGGATGATCACCAAATATCTCGCGAATCAATCGAGGAACTCGATGCAGCCTCGAGACAACTTCAAAATGCTATAACAAATGCATATGAATCCAGCTATCTGGAAAAAAAAGGCAAATACTAGAGATGTGCCCTGGTAGAATAAGGAATTAGCAAAACTTCGAACAAAAGTCAGAAGACTTTTCAATAGAGCTAAGGATCTGGGTTACTGGGAAGACTATACAAAACAGCTCTTTCTCATCACAATTTGGAACTCAGAAAATATAAAATAAGAACATGGCGACAAATATGCGAGGGGATTACCGGACTGGCCCCAGCACAACGACTCCAGAAAGTTCTCTCGAAAGAACACTCCAACGGTATCGGTCTGATCAAAACACCGAATGGTTCTAAAACGGCTGTGGAGAATGAACAGCAAAGTGCTCACCTAGTAAGGGTTGTCCACAACCCCAATACCAAAGGATCGAATGTTGAGAAGTGATTTCGCATAATATATTTTCTAGTAGTTTATAAAACAATTGTATTAGGTTTTGTTATGTATCACTATGTGAATATAAACATGTAGTTGTAATTCAAAAAAAATTTAAGAAAAGGTTCATTTTGGTGTTCTTCATCACAAGTTTATTGAATGTTAAAAACCTAGTTTAACAGGTTATGGGCCCAGGTGCGTGATACTGAAGGACATGAAACTCTTTAAAACAAAAACTTAAAAATCCTATCATATCCAATTCCTGAGGTAGCGGTCTTCCTGTGAACATATAAGTACGTCAATTTGACATAAAAAGGCAGTATATTCAAGAATATATGGCTGGTTCCAATGTGGAAATAGAAGATAACATCCAAATAGAAAGACTCCATGACTGCAACAATTATCAATTATGGAAGTTCCAGCTCACTATTCTCCTCAATTCGCATGGGCTTCATGATATCATAATTGAAGATTCAGCGGTTCCAGTAAAAGACGACGAGAATCCAGACCCGTAGACACAATGGATGAGAAGAGATGCCAAGATTCAGAAGTACATTATAACAACGATCGAAAGAAAGCCGATGTTGCATATATTGAATTGTTCCACTTCTAAAGAAATGTTTGATAAACTTTGTGCCATTTATGAAAGAGACAATGAACAACAAAAGTGTGCACTTCTCCAAGAATTTTTCAATTTTCGCAATGAAAAAGGAACTGATATCGCAACTCATATAAGCAAACTCGAAAATTTAGCATTTAGATTGGAGACATTGAATAACAATATTGATGACTCGATGCTTATGTCCAAAATCCTCGTTACGTTACCCGAACATTACAAACATTTTGTCACAGCACGATTACTTGCAGAAGAATGCCGTACCAAATCATGTGAAAGTGAAGTGGCTACTACATTTAAAAGTACAGAACTGAAATGTTTCCACTGCCAGGGTAAACATCTAGCAAGATACTGTAGGAGTAAACCTACGGGAAAACAGTATCTAAAATGTAAAATATGTGGAAAGAATAATCATTTGGAAAAACAGTGTCTTTTCCGTAACAAAGATTCGAAGAAAACCCCGAACAACGATGACAATCCCAGGAGAAAGGTTGCTTTTATGGCTGGTGGTGAATGTGCTATTAGTTCTACTAATATTTGGATAGCTGATTCCGGTTCTTCATCCCATATGACGAACGATAAAAGTCTTTTCAAGGAATTCAAGGAGGAAATATACTTCATAGCAGTTGCCAAGTAACTGAGTCGATGATTTCGGAAGGAATCGGAACAATCGAATTCAACAATTGTATACTCAAAAACGTTTTGTATGTTCCACAACTTTCGAAAAATTTGTTATCTATAAAAGCCATCACCGAAAATGATGGAATTGTTGAATTCACGAATGACAGTGTCATTGTAACTGTTAATGGAGAAATCGTACTTCAAGGGGATACAAATGAAAATGGGATTTACTCAGTCCAATTCAGTAGACCAAAACAAGAAGCTTTGAATGTGGAAAAGGAGGAACTCGCATATGAATGGCATCGTAAATTAGGCCATCTTAGTGTGTCAAATATGTCCAAATTGATCAAAATTTCAACCGGCATGAGCACAAGTGAAAGAGATATTCTTAAACTTGAAGGTGTCTGTAATACATGCATGAAAGCGAAACAAACTAGAAATCCATTTTCTGAAGAAAGAACCCGAGCTGAAAGACCTCTCGAAATAGTTCATACCGATGTTTGTGGCCCTATTTCTCCAAATACATGGGACAACAAGAAATATTTCATCACCATACTAGATGACTACTCATTTCGTTGTCGTCTATCCAATCGAAAATAAGTTCGAAACTGCTGGAATTATAAAAGATTTTGTAAAAGAAACCGAAGCTAAATGGAACCTGCGAATATGGAAACTCAGATGCGACAACGGTGGAGAATACATTGAAAAACGGTTTCAAAGCTGGTGCAGGGAAAGAGGAATTTGCTTGGACTATTCAATTCCTCATTCACCTCAACTAAATGGCAAATCAGAAAGAATCCAAACAACCTTGATTCCCAATTGAATAAAGAAATGTGGGGAGAGGCAGTTAGTTGTGCAGCCTATTTAGCAAACAGGGGTCCAACGGTAAAATTGGAAGTCACTCCCGCTGAAAAATGGTATAAAAAAAGGCCAGACTTGTCTAGATTACAAATTTTTGGTAGAGTTGCTCACACAAAAAAACTCGGTTACCTCCGGAAACTGGATGATCGAAGTGAAGAACATATTTTCATCGGCTACAGTAATAATGGTTACAGACTTTGGAATGAGCAGAAAAAAGAAGTAATTTTATCAAGAGATGTTGTTTTTGACAAATCTTCGCTAAAAATGTCATTAAAACGTCAGTTGATTCCAAATACAGAAATAATGCACTTGGTAGAGAACGACAATATTGAAAAAGTCGGAAATCGAGAAAATTCAGAAATCAACATAAACGAGGAAAATGAAGAAGAAGTACATAATGAATAATTGTCATCGAATGAAGTTATCGAAACTCTTCAGCCGACACGTCAGAGCCAAAGAAATAAAAAACCTCCAAACGAATTTCGAGATTGTCATGTTCAATGAGAATGCACAAGCACTACTCACTTATGAAGAAGCCATTACAGGCCCCGATAAAGAAAATTGGATTGAAGCAATTAAAGAAGAGAAAAAATCCTTAGAGAAAAATAAAACTTGGAGTCTAGTTGATACAACTCAAGCTGATAGAAAAAAAATTTTCAGCAGGAAGTGGATATTCAAAGTGAAAGAAGACGGAAGATATAAAGCACGATTGGTAGTGAGAGGTTTCGAGCAAGAATACGGCATCGATTATTTGGAAACATTCAGTCCAGTGATAAACGCAACTTCATTGAGAATTTTGTTTGCCATAGCAATTCAAAAACAAAAACAGATGGTGAAGTTTGATGTGAAAACTGCATTTTTATATGGAGACATCGAAGAAAACATCTTCATGAAGGTTCCCGAAGGATATAATGTGACAAGTAAAATATGCAAACTCGAGAAGTCACTATTTGGTCTGAAATAGGCACCTTTGAAGTGGAACCAACGTTTCACAAACTTCCTGAAAAGTAATGGACTAAAAGCAATTAAAAGCAAACAATGTATATTCAGAAATGATGCAGGCACATTGATTCTAGCCATTTACGTCGATGACGGCATTTTGGAAAGAATTTGGAAGAAATTAAGGTATTATTGTCAAAATTGAAAGAAAAATTCGAAATGGTCATCAGTTATGAAATGGGCAGTTTTTTGGGAATGAAAATCGAAATATTTCCAGATTACATCAAAATATACCAGAATTATTATTCTATTCGAATTTTGGAAACATTTGGAATGGATGAAGCAAAACCTGTCATGACTCCTTTATTGCCTGATGACAAAAATTTAGAAAAAGTTCAGTGAAGCCAACTTTCCATATCGAGAAGTGATAGGAAGGCTACTATATTTATCAAACAAGACCCGACCGGACGTGGCATATGCAGTTGGTTATGGAAGCAGATATCTTGAGAATCCGTCAGTGTCAGATGTAACGAATATCAAACGAATTTTCAGATATATGAGAGAAAATATAGATCTCGGCATTAAATTTAAAAGGGAAGGTGAACTCAAAGTCGATGCATATTCTTTCCAAAGCTATAGCGGCAGGCTCGACATGCCGCAAAGTCTTTGGTAAGACATGGGGTCTGGAACCAAAAATGATTTATTGGTAGTACCAAACAATCACTAACCCATGGTCACCTACATCTCACTGGTATGGTGGCCAAAAATTCAACAAATTTCAGCACAAGTCATGTTGCAGAAAGTGCAGCGGCTAGCCTGACTGGGAATCACAGGGGTAATATTTACGTGCCCTACAGCAGCCTAAGAGACAATGCTAAACGTTCCGCCATTGCACCTACGTGTAATGAAAGAAGCAGCAAACAGTGCCTTCAGACTGAGCCTGACAAAAAACTTGAAAGCAGAAGATCTGATCGGACATCTAAAGATTTTGGAACAAATCTACCTTGAAGCCATGTCTAAACCGACAGATATCATACCGATCAGGTACGACTTCGAAGTGCAGTTTGAAGTGGTCACAAACAACCACCAGGTTTGCATAGAGAACGGACCTCAATTGGCAACGGATGTCTCAGTGTGGTACACTGATGGATCCAAGTTGGAAGTTCATGCTATAGAGATCTGTGCCCAGGAATGCCTTGAAAGGGATACCCGAAGGGAAGAAATCTTCATACTACCAGATAGCTAAGCAGCATTGAAAGCTCTGAAGTCACACACTTGTGAGTCTAAGCTGACTTGGGACTGTAAAGAAACCCTGAGACAACTGGCTGTAAACAATCAGGTAACCCTGATGTGGGTTCTAGGTCACAGGGGCATCAAAGACAACGAGGAAGCAGACTGCCTTGCCAAAGAAGAAGCAAACACACCATTTTCCGGTCCAAAACCCTTCTGGGGACTCTCCAAAGCCCACCTAAAGAAAGAGTTCCGACTCTGGGAACCCGATGAAATGAAATCTCACTGGAATAAAGTGACAGGACAAAGACAAGCGAAAAGACTAGTGTGCCTATCGCCAAGGAAAGCTAAACAGCTTCTCGAGTTGGAAAAAAAGACTTGAAATTGGAAATTGGTAACGGGACTACTAACTGGGCACTGCCCTCAAAAAAATTGGGCAAGTCAGAGAGTGATAGTTGCCGCTACTGCGAGAACTTCGCGTAAGAGGCTTAAATTCCTGGAAGGGGAATTCTTAATGCCCTCCGATATCAGGAACTTAGCTCCCAAGAAACTGACCAACTTCGCACGAAGTCTCAGAATCCCGGGCCTCGAATAGACAAAGGGTCACGCACAAAAGACCTTATAGGTCGAGGTGGTTATGAGGCTGCAGAGCCTGCACGAACCCTATCTATTTGAAAAGTGTTGATACTGTAGAGAAGATCATATGTTTCATAAATATTGTCGGAAAAAAAAAATCAAGCAGAGTAAAGAAATTTCTTATGCAGTTTCTGATATATCTTGGGATATTAAAGATATGAAAGAACTGTCACCACAACGTGTAGTAAGACTACGCTGGAATCGAAACGAAGACTGTTTCCTGTTGTATGGAGAAAAGGGAAGTACTGGAAAACATAATGGTAACAATTGAAAAATGAATAAGTGGATGAACGAACTGAGAAGAATCGAATAGTTGAAAATTCCAAGATACTGTAAGGGTGATATAATAATAACAACATTCCCTCGTAAATATTCAAAAAATGTACCGTAAATCATATCCTGTATGTAGCAAACGGCTATTATCAACATTTTCCGTGGCGCTCTGGGGCGACTTACTGATTTTTAGTGGCACATTCACTTTTCAGCAGAACTAGAACCCGAAACCACCTCTAAAATCAAAGGTAATATTCAGTTTTATGATGAAATTTGTTCGAAAGCGTTGTTTTACTTATATCAAGGTGGGATATAATGGCGTTTGTCGGCAACAGTCGATCGAGTCATGTGGTAAATTTAGTGATTGAACAATAATTCAACTAAAACATTGGTCGGTGGATCAGCGGTCTAATACACGGGCCGTTCGAAACTCCAGCATAGCGATAGTAGGTTCGAGCCCGATGTAGGTACAAGAGAATTTTTCTCATCTACTTTGTATCGGATCGATAGGTGACCGCATGCCTTGTTGAAAAGCAAGTGTATTGTGAGTTGTCTAGATGCGAATGTCGTCTGGTGCTAGCTTGGAGTGCACACCGAACACCCGAGGTGGTGCTGTCGGTTTTCCGGGTTTTCCTATAGCTGAAAAGTAAATCCGCCACCGAAAATCAGTAAGTCGCCCCGGACCGACACGGCAAATAATAATAATAGCCGTCCTCTACCCGCAACGAGTGTTTATGAGGGAGTATTATTAATATTATTTTTATTTTTATTTTTTTTTTCGTTGGGAATTTCCCAGACAGGCCCTGTCTCCGGACCCCCGATACTTCCGGAGGGTGCGCTGGGTCATTTATCCCAATAACCACTCTCCACGCCGTGGGGTAAGTGACTATTGGGTCCGAGAATCAGGTGCCCTAAGCAGGCGGAATGAACCAAGAAATACGGCCTTCTGCATTCATCCGGCTAAGATTTCTGCCATATAATGGCAAGCCGATATGATTTTTAAGTTTGAGAGCTGTGTGTCCATCATTCCACCAAGGACACCTATTATCAGAACCACCATTTTGACAGAATGGTTTGGATGAAGCCTGCGGAGTTCAATGAGTAGATCTCGATATTTTGTCCATTTTTCCTCCTCTTTTTGGACGATGTTCGTTTCGCCAGGAGCTGAAAACTCAATGACGAAAATCGTCCTACTTTGGGGAATGAGTAGTTCCAATAGATTCGGCACTTCTCATTCTCCACAACGGACTCAATATCCCCCGGAGCATAAGGCAACACCGGTAACTCGTCTACACCTTACGAGTGTCGTAGATGGTAGTACAACACTCGTAGGGCCGCGTTATGCCTGTGGATATAGGCTGAGACCGCATAAGCTGGACAAGCTGACAGCAAATGCATTATGGTCTCAGCTGCCCCACGACACGCTCTGCATCTAGTGTCAGAGACCTCTATACCCATCACGCGACTACGGTAGGCCATTATGAATCCCTCGGTTTCCGACTTCAGCCCACTTGACCTGAGAAAAGCGAAGGTCAGGTTTCTGGATAAGTCAAGGTCTTCAATGTTCTTGAAGAAGACCCAATGCATTGGCTTATCCTTATGTAGCTGTAGGAGCCTGTCACACTCCGCAGCTTTCACGTGGGCTTTTTGCTGAACGGGTTCCAACTCGACAAAGTTTGGGTTCGTCCGTTCAGTGTCGAATAGGAGACCGAGTTCATCGGCCGCGGAAAGAGTTTTTAACAGTAGCTACCTCTTGGGTGTGGCGTTGTTCCATCCCTAGGTAGGTATACGTCTCTCCAGCATCCAGATGATGTAGGATGCTTCCGTCTACGAGCTGAACGTCCTCTCCGTATTCCTCGCATCGTCCTCTTTTGAGATGAACCGTGGCACATTTGTCGATCCCCAACTTCATTCCTATAGCATGCGTATACTCTTGCACCGCCCTTAAGGACTGATGAAGGTCCTTCTCTCCGTAGACATAAAGTTTAAGGTCATCCATGTAAAACAGATGGGTGACCTTATGCCTCCGGTTACTGGGGGTGCCGCAGTTGTATCGGCTGAGGGAGTCTCCCTGAAACACGCCCCTTCTAAAGATAACCTGCTCTGTTTGGACTCTGACTTGACCAGATGGTATGGTCAAGCGAGTCCTCCAGAGCGGCAACAGCTGTTCAATGCATCTCACTATTTGATTGGGTACCGCAAGGCATCTGAGCAAATGCATGATGAGCTCATGCGATGTTGTATCAAATGCCTCGCGATATTCGATCCAGGCCATTGAAAGGTTACGCTTGTACTGCACGGTGTCCTGCATGATGCATCTGTCGATCAGCAGGTTCTCCTTGCAGCCAGCGACCCCCTTCTTTGACCCTCTTTGCTCATATATAAGTAAAAGTAAAGTATACGGTTGTGTTCGGTGAATGCTCCGATAAATAATCAAATAACAGTTTGAAAATACCAAAAAGTGATCCAAAATTTAAATCCAAATGTGCGGAAAGTGATAGACTATACGAAATCCTCAATAGTTTTGTTCTAATAGTAAAGATTATTGCACACCTATTAATAAACTGTTTCACAACCGAGATACAAATTGAAGAACACACAAAAAAACCTAATTATCTCAAGTATTTTTTACCAGCACCAACGATAAACACTGTGCATACCCCAGTGGCGCGCACTTAAAAGGAGATATGTAAGATGATGAAGTGTCTACTTACTTTTGAAAGGAGTGAATGAAAATATCAGTAAAAGAATCGATACGCTTGAAGAATGGTTTCTTGGTGGTCCAAGAACTGGTCAACAATTGCACAAAAAGAACTGGAAACAGTTAGAGATAGAGTAGAAATACTTGGGAGAGAACATTCTACTGAAGAACCAAGTGTCAACATTTGAAAAACGACTCAAACAAAATAACCTCGTGATATATGGTATACAGGAAGAACAAAACGAAAATCAGGAAACGCTGGTGCAGAAATTCACTGATTTGGCAGCAACAAAACTAAATATACAAATAACAAAAATAGAATTTAATAACATACACAGACTGGGAAAAAAAGGGGAAAACAATAGGCTTATATTAATTTCAATTGGTTCTCAAATAAAAAGGCAGGAAATCTTAAGAAGTGGTAAAAAATTGAAAGGGACCGGCATAATTATATCAGAAGATCTCACAAAAGACGAACTGAAAGTCAGGAAAATTCTACAAGGGGCACTCAAAGAAGCTAGAACAATAAACAAAACTGCATATATCAAAAGAAATAGACTTATAGTAGAGGGTGAAATATATACGGCAGAAGACATAGAGAATGCACAAAACTTAGAAAAGGAAGACAATTACTTCTCACCAATACAAAAACGAAAAATACAGAGCGAACCCCCTACACCATCTCCAAAGGAAGTCGAAGAAGAAGATATACCAGAATCAAAAGAATACCAGAAGGACATAGTGAGAGACATCAGGAATAGCAAGGAAGAGCCAAAAAAGCCTGGGGAAGGTGTTACCGCCCATACATCAACTTCAGAGACCCCCAAGAAAAGTGCAGCTCAAGGACGCAACCTGAGAGTCACAAAAAGAAATGAAAAATAAGGCCGACGCATGTACGTTTTTATACAGCTTCATTTAGCATTTCATTTTAATATTTCAACATCATTTTATATATGCATCTCACGTGATCTGATTTTAGCATTATAAATGTACCAACATTTTAATCTAGATTTTTAATGATTTAGCTTACTCAATTTTAGTATTTTAACACATATTTTTATTCTTCCTAATATAGTACATTGAAATATTTTTTTCTATTCTTCTCCGTTTCTCTTTATAGATATATACTTCTTCCAATCATTTTACTGTATAAGTTTTCATCTCATATTATATAATGGATCCCTATATTCGAGATTTCAGAATTGACAATATTGAATCATATAGCATAGACACAATTGGTGAATGCAGTCAGATACTTAATATAAATGAGAGCTACCATAACTTCAAGATTCTGCAAATGAATATTCGCAGTATTAATAAAATCCTTGACGAATTTTCCATTATGCTACAAAACTTAAAATCTAATATTGATATAATTATCCTAACCGAAACTAGAAAGGTCATTGATGAGAGCATTATTTGTATAAATGGATACAACATGATATATAACGAAAGCCATTATAACCAGAATGATGGGGTTGTTGCTTATATAAAATCAAAATTTAAATACACATACAAAATAATAAATGTTTCTGATGAGTCGAAAGCGCTTCGGATTGAACTTGAACTAGGCACAGGGAAAACACTCCTCATTACAACCCTGTACAGATCACCAAATTCTGATATACAGGAATTCAATACAAATTTGTTCAACGTATTCGAGAACCACCATGATAATACGGACATATCCCTGTTTTTGGGCGATATCAATATTGACTTGTTAAACGTCGATAACAAGTTTACAGTGGAATATCTGGATACGTTGAATGAATTTGGATACGCCTCAACAATAAACGCATCTATTGGTATTGGTATTGGTGAGTATGGATGGTGATTGATGCGCTGCGACCTGATTAGATCTATTGTGCCCCATCTTCTTCTGCTGTCACAAGATGTTCTTGTTTACAGCAGCCCTTCAAGTCCCAATTCCTTCAGGAATTTTAGGATTTTGAGGGGGTCTGCTCGTGGTATTTCTCCCACGGTCAGCTGGTGTGATCCCAGTATATTCAATCTTTTGCGATGTACAGCGTAACACTCCATCAATATATGGTGGGGTGTTTCTGGGTGTTCCCCACATAATCTGCAGGTGCTGTCCTCCTCTAAGCCTAGCTTCCTCAGGTGTTCTTTGAGTCTGCAGTGCCCCGTTAGAAATCCCGTGATTGTCTTTAGACTAATTTTGCTGAGGTTAATCAGTGTCTTTGATCTTGCTCGGTTGAAATTTCCGAGGAGATCTTTGGCCTGCCTCAGCCCTGGAAGTCTTAGCCAGTATGTTGCTCTCATTGCTTCTTCAGCTTTATTGAGTTCTTCTCGGAAGTAATATTTTCCAAGTCCGCAGAATGGTTCTGGCCCGATCAGTGGCGTTGCTGCGCCTTTCCGTGCCAGGGTATCTGCTTGTTCGTTGCCCTCTACTCCGGCGTGCCCTGGCACCCAGAGGAGGGTCACCTTATTGTTCCTGCCCAGATCATTAAGTTTGTCTAGGCATTCCCAAACCATCTTCGAGTTGATGTTGCAGGAGCTCAACGCTTTGATGGCTGCTTGACTATCGGAGAGGATCACGATTTCCTGGTTCCGGTATTTCCTATTGAGGTTGAACTGAATGCACCTTTCTATGGCGTGAATTTCCGCTTGGAAAATGCTGGGGAACTGGCCCATGGGTTCAGAGTATTTGGTGCGAGGCCCAAAGACCCCTGCTCCAGTTCCTTCGGGAGTTTTGGACCCGTCCGTATACCATGTTAAGGTATTCTTCCCCAGTGCTCGAATCGATTCTATGTTCCATTCTCGCTTGGTGTTTAGTTCCGTTCGAAAAAGTTTCTCGAAACTAAATTTCTTGGTAATTTCGTCAGTTGGGAGGTCGGCAAGGTGTGCACAGTTGGTAGGGGTTAAGCCCCTCGCGCCGTGTGCTGTCCCTATGAGTCCGACTTTAGCCAACCTGAGGTTTGCCTCCCAAGCAGTTCTCTTCACCATTATGTGGAGAGGAGTGAGGTCCAGAATGACCTCTATTGCTGCTGTTGGAGTCGACCTCATTGCTCCTGTTATACAAAGACATGCTAGTCTTTGCACTTTTTCCAAGATCTTCTTTGTTGTGGCGAGTTCGGTTCTGCCTTGCCATGCTACTGCCCCGTAGGTGATCATAGGTCTCACTATCATGGTGTACATCCATCGCAGTACTGATGGGTTACATCCCCATGTTTTTCCTGCAATGTTCCTGCACACCATCAGTGATGATTTTGCCTCTACGCATCTACCAGAGTACAAGGAGACAGTGAATCATGTTTGGATCATATCTTCATTAAATCCAAAAATCCTGACATAAATGAAAATATTTTGCCCATTGTATTGAAAACAACAATTACTGACCACTACACCAGTTTACTACAGATTGTATTTTCTGAAAAACCGAAAACAAACGTTAACAAAAAAAGATATGCAAAACGTATTAACACCAATAAAATACACAACGCCTTCAGCAGTATTTCCTGGGATGATGTCTACTCTGCGCCAACTCCAGACTCTGCAACAAAAAAAATCATAATCATGAATGCACTAGAAGCATGCACAGACAAACATCAGATTTGTAGGAAAAACACTAAAATAGCTCCCTGGGTTACAAATGGTTTACTGAAATCTATCAACAAAACAAATACTATGTTTGTCCGTTTGCAAAAGCACCCATATGATAATTATCTGAAGGAAGAATACAAAAGATACCGAAACAAGCTAACTTCACTGATCAATAAAGCAAAATTCAACTTTTATAAAAAACAAATTGATAAAAACCAAAATAACTCAAAAATTTTATGGGACGTCCCACAACAAATATCTAAGACAAAAAAACAAAAAATCGTTATAGATAAAATTAAACACCCCACAAGAAATGAAATTTTAACCGATAAGATGCACATTGCAAACGAATTCAACAAAGAATTTGTAGAAACGGGTAAAGTTCTTGCTAGTAAGATCGAGAACGATACAAATTACGAAATAAAAAGAACGTCAATTTTAAATTCATTCCTCTTCAATCCAATTGACCCATCGGAACTAAAGAACACAATTTTTGAACTTAAAAATAATAAGGCAGTAGGTTGTGATGATTCAAAAGCAGAAAATATTGTAGTAAAACTGCAATAACTAATTTTCCTAATTTATTTATAACACTATTTACAACGATTATTCACTAAAACATTACTTCACTATTTTATTTCTACGGTGTCGGTCTCTATCTGCGAACTCTGGAACTGTAACTCCTCTGAATTCTGACTGTCCCGCTTATATACTCCCAAGCAGTTTCCATTAACGACTCTCGAATATTCAGGAGTATAGAACATTTCATCTAGATGGCTCTTCGAGTAGTATCGAACAATCGATTATTCCAGCTTGTTCTCGGCGTACGCCAGCAGATATGCAGAGTTAGTTGAGCGAGGGTGCATAATTAATAAGATCAGGACCGGTCTCGGGGCCGGTCTCGAAATCGTTACATTGCCCCCTTCTTAAAGACGTTTCGCCCCGAAACGTCATTCTTGGAGTGTGAAGATATCTGCAAGATTCTCCATATCTGCACCTGGACGTTCGATGGAAGTAGCACTCCACAGTCTTCATTTTGGGTCGAGGAAGATGGTTGGAGCACACCAGAATGTTGATGCCGCTGGGTCTGAATATTGTCTCCAACATGCTTCTTATAACTCTCCAGTCCAGCCGATCAAGCCCACAGGCCAATTTTGGAATTGCCAGGTCTACAATATTCTGGTCCGGCATCGTGTCTCTCAATCTTGTAAGGCTTTTCCAAACATCTTCATAAGACGGCTTATCACGAGAACGCTTCTTGGTAACCAGTTAGTAGATGTTTCTCTGGCCTTTCCTCAGCTCTAACACCCCTCCAACTTCCGGGTTCTGTTCTCTCAGTTCCTGGATTCGACCGAACTTCTTGGAGAAAACTACTGCAATGCCTCTGGACATTTGGAGATCTTCTGCCACACAGTGAGCTAACGCGTAATTGGCAGGCACCTTGAAAAGATCTCGTGACTCCTCTCGGGTTACCCCATATTGAACTTTCTGTCCGTTCGAGTACAGGGACATGAACCTCTGAAATGTCATTTCGTCCTCCGGTGATCTGACGGTGCGGACTTGATCGTGGTTTCCGGCGTAAGGGGACAACCTATTGAAGTGGACTACCCTAGGTTTTCCTCGTGGTGGCTTATATATGCGGTAGACGAGGTCGTTTATCCTTTTCATGATCTTATATGGACCTTCCCACGAGTTCCGAAGTTTCGGTGATAGTCCACGGCAACGTTTAGGGTTGTATAGCCAGACAAAGTCACCTGTCTGATATCCACCAGCATCCGCCTTGATGTCGTAGGTCTCCTTCATTCTGTCGCTGGCACTCTGGATGTTCAAACGGACCCGTTCATGGATGTCGTCCATTCTCTGTCGCAGTTTGCTGACATAGTCATCTCCCGCAGTGTCTTGTCCTGGTGGCGTACCAAACTTCAAGTCACATGGAAGTCGCAGCTCTCGGCCCATTATAACACTAGCAGGGGTTTGGCCGGTTGACTCATGAACTGCGGAACGATACGCCATCAGGAACAGATGGAGGTACTGGTCCCAATCCTTCTGGTGGTCAGAGACTACCTTGGACAGGTGGCGGTTTATCGTCTTATTCATCCGCTCCACCATTCCATCGGACTGCGGATGTAGAGCTGTGGTCCTCGTTTTCCGGATGTTCAGCATCTGACACATCTCCTGGAACAGGTTTGACTCGAAATTCCTGCCTTGATCCGAATGCAGTTCTAATGGGACACCGAATCGACAAATCCACTCCTTCACCAAGACGTCGGCAACGGTGATGGCTTCTTGGTTGGGCAGGGCATAGGCTTCGGTCCACTTGCTGAAGTAATCCATCGCCACAAGGATGTACTTGTTCCCGTGTTCAGATTGTGGGAACGGGCCAGCGATGTCAATGGCGATCCTTTCAAATGGGCTGCCCACATTGTACTGGCGCATCGGGGCCTTAGGTCTTGTTCGAGGCCCATTACTGGCAACGCATACAGCACATTTTCTGCACCAGTCCTTGACGTCAGCTTAACAATTGGCCCAGTAGAACCGGTGCCTAACTTTCTGGAGGGTCTTCGTCACTCCCAGATGTCCTCCGGTGACCCCATCATGGATTTCTCGAAGCACTTCCTGTCTTCTGCTCCTGGGAACTACTACCTGACGTCTTTCTTCCCCGCCATCCTCCGACTCCAACACACGCTTCAAGACTCCATTGTCTAAGGTGAAAGAGTTCCGTTGGGCCCAGTAAGTTTTAACGACTGGAGAACAACTGGCTATTTCCTGCCACGACGGTCTTCGATCACTCTTCTTCCAGCCGATGACTAAACCAAGATCTGGATCTTTCTCTTGGTCGTTCTGGATCATGTGGTCATTCCAGTTATCATCGACCGCCGTGGTTCTGCAGAGTGTCGACTCCTTTTCCTCTGTTCGTCGGCAGTGCGAACAGTTGTCTGGACATGGTCTTCGCGATAGGGCATCCGCATTTTTATGGCTGGTCCCCGCCCGATGTTCGATCTCAAAGTCGAATTCCTGGAGCCTCTCAATCCAGCGTGCCACTTGACCCTCGGGATTCTTAAACTGTAGGAGCCATTTGAGAGCTGCATGGTCAGTTCTCAGTAGGAATCTTCGTCCATACACGTACTTGTAGAAGTGCTCAACTCCCTTGACAACAGCCAACAGTTCCCGCCTGGTGACACAGTAATTCCGCTCCGGTTTACTGAGGGTCTTGCTGAAGTAACCGATGACCTTCTCTTGTCCTTCTTGGATCTGAGACAGGACAGCTCCAAGTCCCACGTTACTGGCGTCCGTGTCCAGGATGAATTTCCCGTCTGGAAGGGGGTAGCTCAGGATTGGTGCGTTGATCAAAGCTCCTTTCAACTTCCTGAATGAATCTTGGCAATCATCTGACCACTGGAACTTTGTTTGTCCTTCCGTGAGCCTGGTCAGTGGTTTTGCGATGTTAGCAAATCCCAGCACGTATCGGCGATAGTAAGTGCACAAGCCAAGAAAACTTCGAAGCTGGTGAATGTCTTTCGGAACGGGCCATTCCTTAACAGCTTTGATCTTCTGCTCATCTACTGCCACTCCTTTCCCAGAGACAACGTGGCCGAGATAACGTACTTCTTTTTGAAACAGATGACATTTCTTGGGGCTCAGTTTCAGTCCGGAGCTTCTCAGTCGCTGAAATACCTCTTCCAAGTTTTTTACATGGTCCTCGAACGATCTGCCAACCACAATAATGTCGTCGAGATACACCAGACACGTCTTCCATGATAGTCCTTTCAAAACCGTCTCCATCAATCTTTCGAACGTGGCTGGAGCATTGCAGAGGCCGAATGGCATAACTGTAAACTGCCATAATCCGGAGCCGATGGTAAAAGCTGTCTTTTCTCGATCTTCCTGGGCCAGTTCTACCTGCCAGTATCCGCTCTTCAAATTTAAGGTCGAGAAAATCGTAGATCCAGCCAGCGTGTCTAGCGTGTCGTCTATCCTTGGGAGAGGGTAGCTGTCCTTTTTCGTCACGTTGTTTAGTTGACGGTAGTCTACGCAAAACCGTGTTGATCCATCTTTCTTCTTCACCAACACGACTGGAGAGGACCAGGGACTGTCGGATGGCTCGATGACTCCGTCTTTCTCCATGTCGCAGACTATTTTGTCAGCCTCCTCCTTTTTGGCTAGAGGAAGTCTTCTGGCTGATTGCCTGATTGGTCGGGCATTTCCAGTATCTATCTTGTGCTGAACCACCTTTGTTCTACCTCCTTTGCCTACTCCGGTATCGAAGATTTCCTGATACTTCCTGACTAGTTCCCTCAGTTTGGTCTTTTGTGCTGGCCCCATGTCCTTGGACGAAATAGCAACCAACTTCTCCAATTCTGCTGGCATATTACTGGCTTGGCTAACAGTGCCACGTACACTCCTGATTACAGAGGAAATTGACGAGCAGTGCCCCAAAATCGTTCCCTTCTTTAAGGTCACCGGGTAATAATTGACATTCATTACCCTCACTGGCACAAATTTATCTGCACGCAACAAGGTTTTAACTAGTGCAATTCCTCGTACAATTTTCTCATCATGTAGCTTGGGCTCGAACATCACCACGTTTCCACTGCTCGCACCATTCAGGCGAGCCTCTAAAATGGTTTCAGCCCTCTCCGGTACGCTTACGTCTTCAGCCAGCAGAACTCGAAAACTCGAACCATTTCTTCACTTCTCCCGTGAAGTACCAGCTCTTCTCCGTTCACACGAAGGACGCCGTCTTTAAAATTCAGCTCGAATCCTCTAGAATTCATGATGTCCATTCCAATTATTATCTCGTCCTCGATATCCGCTACCAGAGCCCGGTGTTTCACTGTAGTGCTGCCCAAAGTCAGTTCAATTGGAAGTTCACCATACACAGTTGCCGGCTCTCCTGTTGCTGTGCGTAGCTTCCAATTCGACGATTCAATTCTTGCCGGTGTTTTGGCAAAAGTTGGTCCAAGGATTGTCCTAGTCGCACCCGTATCAAGGAGCATGGTGCGAGGCTCGTTGTTAATGAGACCGTCTACAAAGACACCTTTGTCTTGTCTTTGAAGTACAGCGACATATGCATTGTTAACTGGGGCTTGTTGGATACGGGCTGACGATTGCTCCTTCTTGACCTTCATCGTTGATGTCGATTTTTTCAATGTTGGACATTTGCTACGCACGTGCCCAAGTTCTCTACAATTTCGGCATCGTATCAGTCTTCTCTCAGGCACAACTTCCTTCAGCAATTTTTGCATCACAGCTTCGATATTAGCGGGCTCCTGTGGCTGTGGATCTTCCTCGATCATCCGGACTCTACTCTGGCTTTTGCAGGATTGCTTTGCTGCTTCGAATTCCAGAGCGCGTGCCAATGCATCTACGAGATGTGCGGGGCGAGCTAGTGTTAGGGCTTGCCGGGTTTCCTGGTCACGAAGTCCATCCAAAAATGCTTGGACCGCTAGTCGCTCCATTACATTTTCCGGTGTAGCTGGGTACGCAAGACGAACCAAGCGTGCAATATCTGCTTCAAATTCTTGCAACGACTCGCTTGATTTCTGGCATCGGTTTTTCAGCTGTGAGTGATATACGTGTTCAAGATGGGCTTGGCCATAGCGAAGATCCAAGTATTTTACCAGCTGTTCATAGTCTTCCTGTTGTTGGGCGGTGAGCGTTTGTAAAATATTTGTTGCTTCGCCACGCAATGCCAGTGTCAATGCTAAAGCTTTTTCCCCAGCATTCCATCCATTTGCTTTGGCAGCAGCTTCGAATTGTCGGTGGTAGTTTGACCATGGAGTATTTCTGTCGAACTGAGGCGGGTTCAATGAGAGCTTTCCTGGTTCCGTACTGACCTTGAAATCTTTGATGTGTTTCTTCCTCCATGTCATCTTTGATTTTCTCCATCTCTGTTTCAACAGTTCCTATTCTTCCTTCCAACCGATTGACTACACCGCAAACTTCTTTCAAACTCTTCGAATTTTCTAGAAGCTCCTCCCTCAGGCCATTTGAATTTTCCAGAAGCTCTTCTCTCAAATTCTCCGAATTTTCCAGAAGCTTCACTTCTAGATTTTTCGAATTTTCTTCAAGCTTTTCTTCTAGGTTTTTCGAATTCTCTTGAAGCTTTTCCTCCAGACTCATTGAATTTTGAAGAAATTTATCTTCCAGACTTACGGAATTTTGTAGAAGTTCCTCCTTCAAACTATTCGTAGTTTCCTCGAGTTTGTTCATTATAGCACTCATATCGATTCCAGAAACTTCGAACAAAAATGTTTCGGGGTCTTCTCCTTCTTCAATCAGTCCATCTGCAAGTCTTTTCTGGAGTACGGCCTTCTTTCCAGTTGTTTCTAACTCACGCTCCTCTAACTCTTGCTTTAATTCACTAACTTTAAGGTCAACTAGGTGAACTCTTCTTGGAAACATTTTGTCTCTTATTGTCTTTGCTGAGATATCAGTCTATTATTTATTTCACACACAGTTTTCAGTTTATTGTCCCGCGACGCGCAAAACTGTCCACTTTGCACTCAAATGTTCAACGGGTCACTAACTGTTAGGCGCGATGTCTATCAGTTTTTCAACGCGACGAACACTTTAACACTTATTTATTTTAAACATCCGACTTCTGACAACAAATGTAGTAAAACTGCACTAACTAATTTTCCTAATTTATTTATAACACTATTTACAACGATTATTCACTAAAACATTACTTCACTATTTTATTTCTACGGTGTCGGTCTCTATCTGCGAACTCTGGAACTGTAACTCCTCTGAATTCTGACTGTCCCGCTTATATACTCCCAAGCAGTTTCCATTAACGACTCTCGAATATTCAGGAGTATAGAACATTTCATCTAGATGGCTCTTCGAATAGTATCGAACAATCGATTATTCCAGCTTGTTCTCGGCGATGCGTACGCCAGCAGATATGCAGAGTTAGTTGAGCGAGGGTGCATAATTAATAAGATCAGGGCCGGTCTCGGGGCCGGTCTCGAAATCGTTACAATATGAAAATAATATCAGTTTACATATTAGAACCCCTTACTTATATTCTCAATCGATGTGTGGAAGAAGGTGTTTTCAAAAAAATAATTATTACGCCAGTGTTCAAGAAAGGGGATACGTCTATTATCACCAACTATCGTCCTATATCCCTAGTAACTCATCTTTCAAAAATATTTGAGATCATTAAAAAAAGGCTAATTTCTTTCCTTGATAAATATAAACTAATCTCCAATAGTCAATTCGGATTCAGAGAAAAAATGTCTACTCAAGATGCTGTACTCACCTTGACTTCAAAAGTTACCGAAGCCCTAAATGAAAGCAAAACCTCTCTGTGTGTGTTCATAGACCTTTCGAAAGCCTTTGACACTGTCAGTCATCATCTTCTCCTTCAGTCTTTGGAAGATTCTGGAATAAGGGGTAACATATTGAAACTATTCGAAAGTTACTTAACAGGAAGGAGTCAGGCTGTAAGAATTGATGATGTACTGAGCAGTAAGAAGGTGATCGATTGTGGAGTACCTCAAGGATCCGTGTTAGGACCAACACTATTCAATATATATATCAACGGACTTTTTTCATTGGGCAACGGGAACATAGTTGGATTCGCAGATGACGCAGCCATATTTTATAAAGCAGAGAACTGGAACTCCCTGAAAATTAAAGTTGAAACTGAGTTTTCACTCATCAAATCTTGGCTGGAAAAGAAGTTGCTAACGGTTAATATTGATAAAACGCATTACCTACCATTCTGTTGTAATGCGGCTGGAGCACCCCCATTCGATCAACTGACAATAAGAAATGATACACCCTTCCATATCTACTCTGAGAAGAAAATAAAATACTTAGGAATTATTCTTGACACTCATTTGAAATGGGATCTCCATAATAAATATACCGTCAATAAACTGAGGACCATCATATTCAAGTTCAGAAAACTTAAAGAACTTTTACCGCTGAAATATCTCAGAACTTTATATTACACACTTGTGGAAAGTCATATACGCTATGGAATTGCGGTGTGGGGAGGAGCTTTGAATACGCATATTTATCAAATTGAAGCTATACAAAGGCGTTTTCTCAAATTAATATTTTCTAAAAACAGCAGATATCCTTCTGAGAGTTTATACACCGAAACACGCATTCTGGACATAAGACAGTTGTTTTTTTTATGTTCTAGCACAAAATATCATAAAAATAAACATACCGCATTGCTTCCTGCACATCAGTACCACACACGCCAAAGAGATCAGTATACCACACCCCTAATGATCAGGACCGTTACTCAAAGATCATATACCTACTTTGCGCCTAAACTTTACAATATCATTCCTGAAACCATAAAATCAATTATAAATATAAGTCGCTTTAAAAAAGATTTGAAAAAACACATCCTTTAAAGTCAACGGAATGAACTCCTACATCTATTTGAATAATTAAAAAAATCAAAATGATGGGAAAAAAATCATACGTACCTTTGCTATACTGTCTACTTACAATTCTGAAATGCATATAATATATGGTTCCATTTTAATTATTTTTTGTATATAACGTCCACTTTCAATAACTTCTAAATATTTTCAATGTTTTATTGTATTTTTATTTATACTTAAGATTGTTAACACATGTATTCTTAACTCCAATTTTATTATGTATCTATGACGAAACAAGTACATCTGTGTACTTATCGTTATCAACTAACTTTTTTCGCTCTGCGTGAGTATTGTGTTTTAATTGATGTAAGTTACTACTACTGCGAATAAAGTTATATTCTATTCTATTCTATTCTATTCTATTCTATATATCCGTTCATACACCGGCTCAACTGCGGAGAGTATTCGCATGTATAAGATGAGGGAAAACATCTTATAACATGCGTTCAAGCATGTTATCGGTCTGCAGTTCTTCGGATCAGACAAATCTCCGTTTTTGGGGATTAGCACGGTTCGCCCTTCGACAAACCAATCCGGAATCTGTTGCCCCCCATCTAGCCATAAGTTGAAAACTCTTGCTAGATGGTGGTGGGTACTTGGAAATTTTTTCCACCAATAGTTATTCAGGCCATCAGGACCTGGAGCAGCGAAATTTTTCGACCCTTTAAAGGCCCGTCGAAATTGTTCCGGGGTTATCGGTTTGTGCAGTTCATTGAGCTCAGGCTGACGAAGCCTCCTGCAGAAAGCTTTGAACTGCGCTAGGGCTGGAGTATCTACGTTGAGTGGTTGCGGAAATTCTTAAATACCCTTCCAGAAGGTTTCTACCCGATCAGCCGCCGGCGGGTTATCCACAACACGTGGAGGCTCTTGGAATAGGCGAGAAGGTAGGTATACGTCTCTCCGGCATCCAGACGATGCTTCTCGCCCGCCTCACTAGTGACTTTTTTGCAGCCACCAGTATTCGTATCCTATCAAGACGGTGCTGTTTGATGGTAAACAGCACGCCTTGATTTAGTGTGTGTTGAGCTCGTTTCGAATTTGCGGCAATTCGCCGCACTGCGGACGTGAAGGGTCACACACTGGATACGAGTCGCGTGTTGTCTCGCCGACTTGATCTTAGTTTCCATCTTATAGATGCGTCGCTCATGCCTGCCAATCAGAGGGGAGGTATCCCTCCTCTCCGCTTGGGACAGGGCCTGAGCGGCATCATGCACGGCAGAGTTGATCTGCCAGATGTCAGCCTCTTTTGAAAGGACTTCTTGAATCTCCGCATCCACCCGTGCCAATTGTTGTGGCTTCAGGGGCTTGGTGTTGTGAAGCGCCCTGCGGGTTCTGATGACTTCCGTTGGTGGTATGATGCGGGGCTCCTCTACAGCCAGGTCGACACGTGGTATATCTGCCACTTCTGCCGCTGCGTTAACCGGCTGAGGAGGGGGTCTAACATAGCCTCGAACCCGAAGGTGAGATACATAATCTCTCAGATTTTGTGCGGAAAAGGCAGCATAATCTGGGTGTATTTCACACCACAGAGCATGCATTCTCGCCATGTATCCTCTGCGGGCGGGCTCACTGCTCTCATAGCAATGCAGAAGACTGTTCCTAGGTTCATCCGTTCACTCAAAGCGTCCCCTTATCATTGCGGTCGTCGTCGTTTGTAAATCATCGTTTTGGGCACCACCACCTTGCCTATCACCCCTAATTCGAAGGGGTCGATTGTAAGGGTCTCTTCCTCGTGCATCCTGAACCGAGTACTAGGGTATACCGGGGGGTTAGCCTAGTATACCCACGGCCGACATCAGAGGGAATGAGCATTCCCTCGAGTGTGCGCCTTGGCTGCCGGTCCGGTTTTGCACCGGTTGCTCAGGAAAGTGGTGTCGCAACTCACCAAGGCCTTGAATGGTGGTTGGCCCTCCCTGCTTATTATTATTATCATTGACGTCACTATTTTATTTCTACTATGGCTCTCTATCTGCGAACTCTTGAACTGTATTTGTAACTCTCTGCGATTATCTATCTGCCATCCCGCCGAGCGCCTTATATACCCGCAAGCAGATTCCATTTACAGTTCTCGATTTATCGAGACTACACGTCGACTTCTTAGGTGTCTCTCGACACTTTGATTTCGTTCACCAGCAAATTCGAGTTTCTTCTAGGCGTGACTCATGTGTTTGCGAGCGGAGGAATGTTTACTTGGAGTGCATACCTAATGAGGTGAATGCTTAATGAGGTGATCAGGGCCGGTCTCGAAATCATTACACTATCCTACAGTAGCACCCTTCACCAAATTTTCAATGAAAGCGACTGCATTTGTTTTGTATCTTATTGTCCACATTACCAAAAGCAGAGAAATTGGATCACGCATCCTATTGTTGACATCTTTCAAGTTGGTATTTGATGATTGTTTTGTATATATTTTGGCTACGTTACTTTAATATCTGAATCAAACAATTTCAATTTCAATTGCTAAAAAACCCAAATTCTGCTCTAAAAACACCAAACAACAATTCATCAATTCAGAATGAAAATAAATAAAATGTATCCAACCTTCTTCCTTCTTTTACATTAGATATTGACTTCCTAGCTCAATTGCAGAAGAACTTTAGTATATTTTCAACTGTTCAGATACTGACATTGCTTCAAAACAGAGTAATGCACAAAATATTGGACTACAAGCGATGAAAACACCTACCAAAAACAATTCAGATGAGAGTAAAGCAACCTGAAAACAAGATTTCGTATAAAGAAATAAGGCCAAGATAATGAAGAAGCAGAACAAAGTGAAAAGAAGAATGAAAATACTAAGGAAGAAATATCAAGAAAAACTAATACAAAACTTGTGAAAATTGATAGATATATGTCTGATAATGCTTGGTTGCTGTATCGACGCGAAAGACAATTATTGACTGCCGAAGATGAAGTATTATTTTCAAAAGAATTTAGATACACAGTTGAAAGTTGAAAGACAGAGTAAAAAAAATCAGCTGAAGCTACAAATAATTCGATGAAAATCAAGCAAATGGTAAACCGTCACTTGACGTATGATCTGATAAAGTCAATCAATTTCCAATAAATTTCATAAAATGTCGATGCAAGACGGTGTTTTTAACTAGTAGGATCACTAGTAATCGTACTGATGAAGTTAACTTGGTTAATTAAATGCGCATCTAGGAATGAAATTACTAGTGTGGTGAAGGGGAAAACTTCTTTTGTTCTCATAATATAGTATCTAATTATTTAGTCAAATCACTTTAAACGGAAATAAAAGGAGACTTAAGTGTAGAATTTCATGAACAGAAACTGTCAAATTTGACAGGAACAATCAGCAGAGGCGCTGGGATCACTAACACTCTATATCAGAGAAAATTAATCAAGTGTAAGAATAAGAAATAACTTAAAATGTTTTTTTACTCCGGCGGGAGAAGTTAGTTTTCCGCTAGAAAAAGAGGGGCCCGATTAATGTGAAGATATCTACACTTTCCCAGCCACGGTTTCTGACGTGGAGACTGTCGAAGATAGAGCACTAGAGCACAATTTATGAGCGGTGTTGCCAAATTTCTCAGGGATTCTGAAATTTTTTTTCGATTTATGGAATGTGTCAAGGAAACTTACAGTGTGATAAAATTTCAAAAAGTGTCAAACTGAGTCGACGAATGAGAATGATGTACCACCATAGCGTATGGAGTAAGCAATAAGGAAATTACTCATTATTTCCGATGCTACTTCGAGTTCGAGAAAGAAAGTGTACAGAGCGAGCAATATCAGAACAGAATATTCATTATTACCAAAACAACTACGAGAACGATATCGATAGGATGACATTGATCTCATACAGTGCTAAACCGTACAGGGCGAGCGATAAGTAAATAAGTGAACAGAATATTCATTATTTCCGAAACTACTACGAGTACGAGAACGATATTGAAGAATGTCAATAAAAACTGATATTATATAGTGTGGTGAAATATCATACACTGCTAAACCATACAGGGCCAGCTATAAGTAAATAACTGAACAAAATATTCATTATTTCCGAAACTACTACGAGTTCGAGAACGATATTGATAGAATGTCAATAGAAACTGAAATTTCACAATTTCGTGAAATATCATCCACTGCTAAACCGTACAAGGCGAGCAATGAGTAAATAACTAAACAGCTGAGACCATATAATGCTTTGCTGTCAGCTTGTCCAGCTTATGCGGTTTCAGCCTATATCCACATGCATAACGCGGCCTTACGAGTGTTGTACTACCATCTACGACACTCGTGCGGTGTAGACGAGACACCGGTGTTGCCTTATGCTCCGGGTGATATTGAGTCCGTTGTGGAGAATGAGAAGTGCCGAATATATTGGAACTACTCATTCCCCACCCTCAGGCAAATACAAGCCAATAAGCCTGATGTAGTCCTCCTCGACCATCAAAGTAGGACGATTTTTGTCATTGAGTTTTCAGCTCCTGGCGTAACGAATATTGTCCGAAAAGAGGAGGAAAAACGGACTAGATATCGAGATCTACCCTTTGAACTCCGCAGGCTTTACCCAAACCATTCTGTCAATATGGGGGTTCTGATAATAGGGGTCCTTGATGGAATGATGGACACACTGCTCTCAAACTTAAAAATCATACCGGCTTGCCATGATGCGGCAGAAAACTTAGCCGGAAGAATGCAAAAGGCCGTAATTCTTGGTTCACTCCGCCTTTTTAGGGCACATGACTCTCGGACCCAATAGTCACTTACCCCACGGCGTGGAGAGTGGTTATTGGGATAAATGATCCAGCGCGCCCTCCGGAAGTGTCGGGGCACCGGAGACAGGGCCTGTCTGGGTAATTCCTAACGGATAAACAAAATTAAAAAAATAAAACTCTCATAAACACTCATAGAGTGTACCCAAAGGCATAGTCTGTGCGGGTAGAGGACGGCTATTATCATTATTTGCCGTGGCGCTCCGAGGCGACTTACTGATTTTTGTTGGCGTATTCACTTTTCAGCTGTAAGAAAACCCGGAAAACCTACAGCACCACCCCGGGTGGTCGGCGCGAACTCCAAGCAAGCACCAGACGTCGGGATTGGCATCTAGACGAATTACATTGCCTATCGACTCCTATGAAATTGAGAAAATTGTTCTCGTTTTCCAGGATTCGAACCTGGCCAAATTCGAGCGGAAGTTTAGAAGGCCGACATCTAACCGCCTCGCTACCGAGCATGTATAATATCAGTTTTTATTGACATTCTATCAATATAGTTCTCGAACTCGTAGTAGTTTCGGAAATAATGAATATTCAGTTCAGTTATTCACTTATGCCCTGTACGGTTTAGCAGTGGATGAAATTTCACTACATTGTATAAAATCAGTTATTAATGTCATCCTATCGATATCGTTCTCGTAGTTGTTTTGGTAATAATGAATATTCCGTTCTGGTATCCACCTATTGCTCGCCCTGTACTTTTTTTTCTTGAACTCGAAGTAGTATCGGAAATAATGAGTAATTTCCTTATCGCTTACTCTATACGCTTTGGTGGTACATTATTTTCATTCGACGACTCAACCGTTTGACAATTCTTGAAATTGTATCACACTGTGAAATCATATATCAGATTTCAAAGATCACTTGACACATTCCAGATATCAAATAATTTCCAGAATTTATGAGAAATTTGGCAACATCAATCATAAATTGTGCTCTATCCCATCTTCGACAGTCTCCACATCAGAAACTGTGGCTGGGAAAATGTGGATATCTTCACGCTTTAGATTTCTCCCAAAATTTTCAAAGTATTGTAGTAAAAATGTACTAAACTGATTTTGCTAATTCATTCAAAACACTACTTAAACAATTATTCAACTAAAACATTAACTTTACTAAACTATTTCAATTTATTTTCACTGTTGCTGTCTGTCTGCGGACTCTGGAACTATATGTACAACTCTCTGCGACTATCTATCTGCCCTCTTCCTGCGAGCGCCTTATATACCCACAAGCAGATTCTTTTCACAGTTCTCGATCGATCGGTACTACACGTTGATCCAGTCAGATCGCAATAGAAGTATCGAAGGCATTCGATTTCATTCCTTGGCGAATTCGCGTTTTTTCTACGCGTGACTCATGTGTTTGCGAGCAGAGGAATGTTTAATTGGGGTGCATAATTAATGAGGCGATCAGGGCCGGTCTCGAAATCGTTGCATTGCCCCCTTCTTGAAGACATTTTCTGTTGGGTCGAAAGATGGTTACAGCACTCCAAAATCTTGATGCCACTGGATCTGAATATTATCTTCAACATGCTTTTTATAACTTTCCAGTCCAGCCCATCAATCCCACAGGCCAATATTGGGATTGCCAGGTCTACAATATTCTGGTCCAGCATCGTGTCTCTCAATCTCGTAAGGCTCTTCCAGAAATCTTCATAAGACGGTTTATCTCGGGAATGCTTCTTGATAACCAGATGGTAAATATTTCTCTGGCTCTTCCTCAGCTGTAACACACCTTCAACTTCCGGGTTCTGTTCCTGCAGTTCCTGGAGTCGACCGAACATGGAAAATACTACGGCGGTGCTTCTGGACATTTGGAAATCTCCTGCCACACAGTGAGCTAACGCGTAATCGGCAGGCACCTTGAAAAGATCTCGTGGCTCCTCTCGGGTTACCCCAAGTTGAACTTTCTGTCGGTTTGAGTACAGGGACATGAACCTCTGGAACGTCATTTCATCCTCCGGTGGCGTGATGGTGCAGACTTGATCGGGGTTTCCGGCGTAAGGGCAACCTATTGAAGTGGACTACCCTAGGTTTTTCTCGTGGTAGCTTATTTATTCGGTAGATGAGGTCGTTTATCCTTTCCATGATATGGACCTTCCCACGAGTTCCGAAGCTTCGGTAATAGTCCACGGCAACGCGACGTTTAGGGTTGTACAGCTAAACTAGGTTACTTATCTGATATCCGCCTTGATGTAGTAAGTCTCCTTCATTCTGTCGCTGGTACTCTGGATGTTCAAACGGACTCGTTCATGAATGTCGTCCATCCTCTGTCGTAGTTTGCTGACGTAGTCATCTCCCACAGTGTCTTGTCCTGGTGGCGTCCCAAACTTTAGGTCACATGGAAATCGCAGCTCTCGGCCCATAATAACACTAGCAGGGGTTTGGCCGGTTGACTCGTGAACTGCGGAACGATAAGCCATCAGGAACAAATGATACTGGTCCCAATCCTTCTGTTGGTCAGAGACCACCTTGGACAGGTTTGTCGTCTTATTCACGATTCCATCTGACTGCGGATGTAGAGCTGTGGTTCTCGCCTTCGGATGTTCAGCATCTGACACATCTCCTGGAACAGGTTTGACTCGATATTCCTGCCTTGATCCGAATGCAGCTCCAACGGGACGCCGACAAATCCACTCCTCCACCAAGTAGTCAAGTAGTCCATCGCCACAAGGATGTACTTATTCCCGTGATCAGATTGTGGGAACGGGCCAGCGATGACAATGGCAATCATCTCAAATGGCCCATATTTTACTAGCGCATCGGGGCCTTGGGTCTTGTTCGAGGCCCATTGCTGCAAATTTTCGTTGCCTCAGTGTTGATACTTAGAGTTTTGAATTTATATTATTTATGTATATAGCTACTCATGATTTTATTATTTTTAAAATTTGATAGACGAAAGTATAGTTTTTATTGGCAAGTTTAGACTTTCAACTGACGAAGTAATAACAATGGTGACCCCGACTAGTCCACGATATGGAGAAAGATGAGTTAGCAGATTCCCACACAACGACACCCTGACAGGCCCAGAAGAGCAGGTGCAGGTATCAACGAGAATCTATCGGCTGATTTCTTATGGCCCGAAAAATTTGAATCAATAAAGACCGTACCAACCCGTCTACATTCAGTGGGAACAAAACCAAAATCAGTTTCAAAGAAAACAGACAGTTCACGCTCACAGTTGAGTATTCAGAAGAAACGATTAATGTTGGAGAAAGAAAAGAAGAAACAGGAATTAGAACGACGTCAGCGTCAAATTCAGTTTGATGAAAAAGAAATAGAAAATGATATTCGTCTCTTGGAATTAGAACATGACCTACAAGAAGCGGAATTGGACGCTAAAGAGGAAACAGAAAGCGGCCCAGAAGAAAGAGAAAATGGTATCTTCTTCACTTTCCAGTATCGAATCCGAATAAAAAGAAAATACGTCTTGTGCCGCAGCTAAGTCGAATGGCGTGAGCTTGAATGCCACACTTTCAGCAGGTCCAGATCTACTTCAGTCTTTAGTAGCCGTTAAAAATAACGTCACCGTTATTCGCCATTTCCGTTATTTTGCTATTGCTTGGTGATAGCAAAATATCGGAAATGGCGAATATAATGGTGACGTTATTTTTAACGGAAGTGATACAGCATAGGGCTGAATCTTGTGGAAGTTCAGGCAATACCGGTTTGGCATTTCTGGAAACGTAAAGGAAATGTTCCATCAAGTGAGAATTCGCAAAGAAGATAGGGAAGAACAACGTTTTCTTTGGCGAAACCTAGAATACGACAGAGATTCAGACGTTTATGAGTTGTTGGTAATGACATTTGGTGCAACATGCTTCCCTGTATGTGCCCAGTTCGTTAAAAGTTACCACGCTGAAAAAATGTAACGGACCCCTAGAAATATGCCATAATGAAGAAATTCTATGAGGACCATTTCTGGATTCCAAAGCAACAGAAGAAGAAGATAGGAATCGCACGTTGAAAGATAAGACCTCGTTAATCATTAGCTGGCACAAGTTTCGACTTCTGAGGGCTGTCGTTCATAGGGGGATAACAGCTGGTAAACGAAAAAAACAATTTTAAAAAAACAATTTTGAAACAAAAACAATTTTAAACCCTTACTGCAGTATGTGATGCGATGAAATCTGCTGGTTTTGAAGTAGTAAACTGGGTGACAAATTCAACACTGATTCAAAAAGATGTTCCAGAGAACATCCTTGCTGAAAAGCACATAGACGACGGTTCCTCTCTTCATAGAATGCTGGGATTATGGTGGGATACACAAAATTATCAGTTTCAGTTCAAGGTGAATATTAGAACAGACATTTCCACTGTAAATATAACGAAAATAACTGTCCTGAAAACTGTCATGTCTCTGTATGATCCTCTTGGCCTAATATCCAGTTTCACTATCAAAGCAAACATTTTAATCCAAGATGTTTGGCGATCTGGAATAGACTGGGATGAAAATCTGAATGAAAATCTTTTGAAAACATGGAAAAAATGGATGACAGAGTTGCCGAAAATAAGCACCATCAGAATTTCAAGATGTTATAGCCTGAAAATACCAACTGCTACGAGAATAGAACTCCATAGTTTTCCTGATAGTAGTGAGATGGCTTTCGCAGCGGTTTCCTTTCTCAGAGTCGTGAGAGATGCTGAAGAAGCAGATCTTTCACTGGTATTATCCAAAGCACGAGTTGCACCAATGAAACAATTATCCAAAACGAGATTAGAACTCCAGGGTGCTGTATTGGCAAGCAGATTAGCACAAACCATAAAATCCGAACTAGAGATACTTATCCATCAGCTATATTTCTGGACAGACTCCAGATGTGTTCTTTCTTGGATAAAAAGTGATGATAGACAGTTTAAGCAGTTTGTTTGGTTATTGTTTATTTAGCTATAACAGTAATTATATGTCGATTTACAATTTTTGTCAATTTACAATTAATACAACACAAGTATAAATTTCAAGATAAAACACATTACAACAATAATATCAATCAAACAAGATTGAATAGAGACAAATAGTTTGTCAATTGATCATCATCACTGCTGGGAGTAGCATTGATTCATTAAATATCTCTTTAACTTAATTTTGAATATATTTACTGAATCAACACCTCTAATATCATTTGGTAATTCATTATAATGTATGAGGCCTTTGAAGAATACCGAGTTTTGCGTTGCACTTTTAGAAACAGAACTAACATAGAAGTTGTTTCTATTTCTAGTTGGGTAGCTATGCACATTGTAATGAAGCTTTTGTTGTAAGTAAGGAGGTGATAGCCTGTTTTCATTTTATGCACAAATATCATGGCATTATATAAGAGACATTCCTTGACTGGTAACCACTGTAATGTTAGTTGCATGTCCAGGATGGGAGTATACTTAGAGCAGGACAATAGTATTATCATTGCCCTATTTTTCATTTTTTGCAATCTGGAGATTTCATTTTGATTCAACAAGAACAGTACTGTAGAACAGTAGTTGAAGTGTGGAAGAATTAACGTGTTGAAGATTACTTCTTTAGTCCATTTTGATAATCCATAGGAACACCTAAATAGGTAGTTGAGCTTGTATGATATGATTTTAATGATATAGTTTGCATGATCTTTGAATTTTAACTGCCGGTCTATGATTACACCTAGATATTTGAATTTATCGACCATATTTATTTTATTTTTACCTATTTGTATAGTGTAGTTTTTATCGATAAATTGTGAATGAATAGGACTATTTCCAATAACCATATATTTTGTTTTATTTGAGTTCACCTTCAGTAGGTTACTAGAGCACCATTTATTTATATTTTTCAATGTGTCATTGACAGTTCCAACAAGAGAATCAGTGTCTTTCGATGAGAAGTATATAAGTGTGTCATCAGCAAATATATGAATAATACAATGACCTCTGACATCAACAATGTCATTTATATAAATAATAAAAAAAGTGGGCCCAATACACTTCCTTGCGGTACGCCTCTATCACAATTTATTTCATCAGATATGATGCTGTTCAGTTTCAGTTTCCTATTCGTCAGGTAGTCTATGCACCATTTTAAAGCCATTCCCATAATTCCTACACTTTGTAACTTTTTTACCAGTATATTTCGATCCACTGTTTCGAAAGCCCTCTGTAAATCAAGGAATCGGGGAATTCAGGAAATTCAGATTGGAGGTGGGTTCCTACTGACCTCAATCCAGCTGACGAAGCAACTAGACCTAATTTCGATCCGAACAAGAAAATAATATCTGACTCATGGACACATGGACCAGAATTTCAGAAGAGATCCCGAAGATTTTGGCTGGAAGAAAACTCTGTTAAATTACCATCAGAATAATATAAAACTGAAAAAAAGTCTGATTATGCGGTTTGTTTATTATCATCTGAAAAGAAAGTTCCTCTGCCCGATGTGAAAAGATTTTCACGATATTTAAAACTGATAAGAAGTACAGCGTGGTGCCAGAGATTTCTAGAAAAAATCGACCACACTTTCTGAAGGAGCTCTCAGTGAAAGAACTCGAGGAAGCTGAGAATATATGGATTAGACAATGCCAGAATAAAAGTTTTCAGGATGAAATCTTGAGTTTGAAAAATGGACGACGTTCTTTGATTACTCTTTTTCCAGCCGATGACTAAATTCTTGTTGTCATTTCAGTTATCATCCACTGCCATAGTTCTACAGAGTGTCGACTCCTTCTCCTCGGCTCGTCGGCAGTGCTAACAGTCATCTGGGCATGGTCTTCGCGATAGGGCATCTGTATTCTTATGGCTGGTCCCCACTCGACGTTCGATCTCAAAGTCAAATTCCTGGAGCCTTTCAATCCAGCATGCCACTTGACCCTCAGGATTTTTGAACTGTAAAAGCCATTTGAGAGCTGCATGGTCAGTTCTTAGTAGAAATCTTCATCTATACTCGTAGTTGTAGAAGTGCTCTACTCCCTTAACCACAGCCAACATCTCCCGCCTGGTGACACAGTAATTGCGCTCCGGTTTACTCAAGGTCTTACTGAAATAACCGATCACTTCTTCGTGTCCTTTCTGGATCTGATGCAGGTTAGCTCCAAGTCCCACATTGCTTGCGTCTGTATCCAAAATAAATTTCCCTTCCGGAAGGACATAGCTCAGAATTGGTGCATTGATCAGTGCTCCTTTCAGCTTCCCGAATGATTCTTGGCATTCCTCAGACCACTGGAACTTTGTTTGCCTTTCTGTAAGCCTGATCAGCGGTTTGGCGATGTTGGCAAACCCCAGCATATATCGGCGATAGTAAGTGCACAGGCCAAGAAAACTTTGAAGCTGGTATATGTCTTTTGGAATGGGCCATTCCCTAACAGCTTTGATCTTCTGCTTATCTACTGCCACTCCCTTGCCATAGACAACGTGGCCAGGATATCGTACCTCTTTTTGGAACAAATGGCATTTCTTGGAGCTCAGTTTCAAACCGGAGGTTCTTAGTCGCTGGAATACCTACTCCAAGTTTTTCACGTGGTTGTTGAACAATTTGCCTTCCACAATAATGTCGTCAAGATACACCAGACACGTCTTCCATGAGAGTCCCGTCTTCATCAATCTTTCAAATGTGGCTGGAGTGTTGCAGAGCCCGAATGGCATGTACGACGGTGAAAGCTGTCTTTTCTTGATCTTCCTGACCCAGTTCTACCTGCCAGCATGTCGTCTATTCTTGGTAGAGGGTAACTGTCCTTTTTCGTCACATTGTTGAGTTGACGATAATCAACGCAAAACCGGGTTGAACCATGTTTCTTCTTTACCAGTACTACTGGAGAGGACCAAGGACTGTCGGATGGCTCGATGACTCCGTCTTTCTCCATGTCACTGACTATGTTGTCAGCCTCTTCCTTTTTGGCAGGAGAAAGTCTTCTGGCTGATGATGAAACACCTTTGTTCTACCGCCTCTGCCTACTCTGGTACCGAAGATATCTTGATACTTCCTGACTAGTTCCCTCAGTTTGGGCTCTTGTGCTGGCCCCATGTCCTTGGACGAGATAGCAACCAACTTCTTCCCATTCCCATTGTTCCCATTTTCAAGGTCACCGAGTAATAATTGACATTCAGTATCGTTACTGGCATAAATTTATTGACACGCAACAGGGTTTTTTCTAGTGCAATCCCTCTGTCCAATTTTCTCATTATGGAGCTTGGGCTCGAACATCACCACGTTTCCACTGCTCGCACCCCACCCCAGGCGAGCCTCCAGTATGATTTCAGCCCTCTCAGGTACGCTCACGTCCACAGCCAACAGGACACGAACGATTTCTTCATTTCTCCCATGAAGTACCAACTCTTCTCCATTCACGCGTAGGACACCGTCTCCAAAATTCAACTCAAACCCTCTGGAGTTCACCATACACAGTTGCCGGCTCTCCTGTAGCTGTGCGTAGCTTCCAATTCGATGATTCAATTCTTGCTGGTGTTTTGGCAAATGTAGGTCCATGAACCGTCCTAATTGCACCCTTATCTAGGAGCATAGTGCGAAGCTCGTTGGTAATGAGACCGTCTACGAAGACCCCTTTGTCTTGTCTTTGAAGGACAGTGACATATGCGTTGTTAACTAGGACTCGTTGGATACGGGCTGACGATTGCTCATTTTCGACCCTCGTTGGTGTCCATTTTTTGAATGTTGGACATTTGCTACGCACGTGCCCAAGTTTTCTACAATTTCGGCATCGTATCAGTCTTCTCTGAGGCATAACTTCCTTCATCACTTTTCGCATGAGACCTTCCATATTAGTAGGCTCCTGTGGGTCTTCCTCGTTCATCCGCACTCTACTTTGGCTTTTGCAGGATTGCTTCGAATTGCAGAGCGCGTGCCAATGTATCTACGAGATGTGCGGGGCGAGCTAGTCTTAAGGCTTGTCCCGTTTCTTAGTCACGAAGCCCATCCAAAAATGCCTGAATTGCTAGTCGCTCCATTACATTTTCCGGTGTAGCTGGGTACGCAAGACGAACCAAGCGTGCAATATCGTCTTCAATTTCTTGCAAGGATTCGCTTAATTTCTGGCATCGGTTCTTCAGCTGAGAATGATATACGTGGTGGAGGTGGGCTTGGCCATAGCGAAGTTTCAGATGTTTTATCAGCTGTTCATAGTCCTCCTGTTGTTGGGCGGTGAGGAGCTGTAAAATGTTTGTTGCTTCGCCGCGCAATACCAGTGTCAATGCTATAGCTTTTTCCCCAGCATTCCATCCGTTCGCTTTGGCAGCAGCTTCAAATTGTCGGTGGTAGTTTGCCCATGGAGTATTTCCGTCGAACTGAGGAGGTTTCAATGAGAGCTTTCCAGGTTCCGCACTGATCTTGAAGTTTTTGATGTCCTTCTGAACTTCCTCCAATTTCATACTCAGGTCCAGCATTGAGTTTTTGTTGGAAGTTTCTGGGGTGTGCGCAGAATCCATTCGCTTTTCTATCACACTGAATTTTTCCTTTATTCTGCCGATGTCTATCTCGATTCCGCCTTTTATTTCATCGTGGAGCGTTTAATTAATTTTTTTTATCTCGTCCTCGATGTCATCTTTGATTTTCTCCACCTGAGTCTCAATCTATTCTCCTTTCCAATCGATTCGTACACCACAAAGTTTCCTTTTCAGAGTTTTCTAGAAGCTTCACTTCCAGATTTTGCGAATTTTCTTGAAGTTTTTCTTCCAGGCTCTTCACATTTTCTTGAAGTTCTTCTTTTAGACTATTGGAATTTTCCAGAAATTCTTTTTTCGGACTATTCGAGCTGTGTTGAAGTTTTTCTTTCAAGCTGACCGAATTTTCTAGAAGTTTTACCTCCAGGTTCTTCGAATTTTGTAGAAATTTATTTTCCAGAATCACCGAATTTTGTTGGAGCTTATCTTCCAGACTTTTTGAATTTTAAAGAAATGTATCTTTGTCAGACTTACGGAATTTTGTTGAAGTTCCTCCTTCACACTATTCGAATTTTCCAGAAATTTAACTTCCAAGGATTTCGTGGTTTCCTGGAGTTTGTTCATTATAGAACTCAAATTAATCCCAGAAACTTCGAATAAAAACGTTTCTGGGTCTTCTCCTTCTTCAATTAGTCTTTCTGAAAGTCTTTTCTAGAGTACAGCCTTCTTTCCAGTTGTTTCTAAATCACGCTCCTCTAATTCTTTCTTCAATTCACTAACTTTTGGGTCAACCAGGAGAACTCTCCTCGGAAACATTTTGTCTTTTATTGTCTTTAACCGGGATATCAGTCTGTTCTATTCATTTCACACAATAAGTTTTCAGTTTATTTTTCCGCGACGCAAACAGTGAAATGTTCAACGGGTCACTAACTAGTATATTAGGCGCGATAAATGTCTATCAGATTTTTTAACACGGCAAACACTTATTTATGTTAAATATCCGACTTATGACACCAAATGTAGTAAAAATGCACTAAATTAATTTTGCCAATTTATTTGAAACACCACTCAAACAATTATTCAACTGAAACATTGACTTCATTAACTATTTCAATTTATTTTCAATGTCGCTGTCTCTCTGCGACTATCTATCTGCCCTCTCCCGTCGAGCGCCTTATATACCCACAAGCAGACTATTTTCACAGTTCTCGATCGATCGGTACTACACGTCGATCCAGTCAGATGGCTCTAGAAGTATTGAAGGCATTCGATTTCATTCCTTGGCAAATTCGCGTTTTTTCTACGCGTGTTTGCGAGCGGAGGAATGTTTACTTGGGCTGCATAATTAATGAGGCGATCAGGTCCGGTTTCGAAATCGTTGAAGTATGGTTGTAACATATAATGCCCTGGTAAGTGTAGGAGCTCTGAGAAAGACATAACCGTGAAAATGGCAAACGAAGATGATTAGTATTTAGAGTGGTATACTCGTGTATCATATTTCCTCTCATATACACATAGAAGTGTCAGAACTGAATGCTTAATAAATAGTTGTCTACAGCTCTCACGCGGATTTGCA
This sequence comes from Chrysolina americana, assembly GCA_958502065.1. Classification (NCBI taxonomy): domain Eukaryota; kingdom Metazoa; phylum Arthropoda; class Insecta; order Coleoptera; family Chrysomelidae; genus Chrysolina; species Chrysolina americana. The sequence continues at coordinate 61,433,935 of OY293414.1, read as the reverse complement.
CCTACAATAACATCTTATTATTTTTTTCTGCATTATGAATGCTTTATGACTGTGACCAAAATATCAGACCATTCCTGAGTGTTGTCCACAGTACGCGGGTTTATTAATTTCTGGAGATACAGTGTTCCGCAATTGTCTAATAACAAAACATGTACTACTCAATTTGGAGACTAGATTATCTATGTGAATTCCCCATGTCATTTTACGATCTACACACACTCCTAAAAATTTGATATGATCAACTTGTTCTATAGACTTGTGATTTATTTTAATTAAAGCACTGTAGTTACAGTTATATATTTTTGTTGAAATAACATGGAATATGTTTTATTGATATTCACTGATCCATCCATTATCGAAACATCAATCGTAACATTGATTCACACAGATATTTGACATTGTCACTAGTAAAAATAATGATGAAGAGCAAGGGTCTAACAATAGATCCTTGCGGTACACCTATTGAAATGTTTGCTGGATTTGACCGTATTGAGTCCATGACCACTATCTGTGATCTATCCCTCAAATATGATGTAATCCAATTATTGGCAACACCCCGAACACGTAAACGATAGAGCTTGTTCAACAGTAAGACGTGGTCAACTGTGTCAAAGGCTCTGCTCAAATCAAAGTATTAAGGTATTGGATATTTTTTTCCATTCAAGTATTCATAAACATGGGAACGTAATTCTTTGATAGCTGTTTCAGTAGATTTTTTAAATCTGAATCCATGTTGACAATTCGGTATGTATTAAATATACATACATAAAACAACTTGAGTCGAGTGTTAAAGGAACTGTCGATTACTTTGGCAAACTGTGATTGCAGGCATACATTTCTGAGTTAACTCACATCATCTCTTGATCCTTTACTCTTGAATATTGGTACTGATTTATTTACTTTCAATGCATTGGGGTACCGTCCTTCATCAAATGATTTATTAATTATAATATGGGAGAGAGGAAAACATACTATATCACCAACTATCTTTAGAGCGTTTCCATAAATTTCATAATGCCTGAGAAGGATTTTCCTGTTGTTTTTTTGACAATGTCATATATCTCGTGTGGTGTAGATAGACGAAAACATTGAAATATTTGAGAATTGGGCAAATCTTATATTTTCCGTATTCGGTTTGATTGCTTTCACACTTATAAAGAATTAATTAAAATATGATTACATATTTTCCCTTTATCGAGCTCCTTGATATTATTTATATTTATCTCAGTTGGCCACGTACTCATTGTTTTATTTTTTGATTCATTAATGATTTTCCAACTTTCTTTTGATAATATATATTACTTGCATTAGTTACTTTATATCGTTATTATATTCAAGTTTAGCTTTTTTTAGTTTTTCATTATGAAGACATTGAAGATTTTAGTAGCGTTCTTTGATTATGTCATTGTTAATGGTTATTGAAATTTTTGACATTTTACATAATGTTTGGTGGAGCAGTTTTATTTCATAACTGAACCATGGCTTCTGTTACCTTTGTTGATTTTTTTCCTTTTAAGAGGGAAAGTAGTATTATGATAATATTCAAAAGTGGAATAAAAATTATTAAATGTTTGGTGGAGCAATTTTATTTCATAATTGAACCATGGCTTCTCTTACCTTGGTTGATTGTTTTCCTTTTAAGAGGGAAAGTAGTATTATGATAATATTCAAAAGTGGATTAAAAATTATTAAACGCCTCATATCTACAGTACCAGTGCCGAACGGGTTCCTACTCAGTGACAGAGTTTCGGTTCGTCCGTTCAGTGTCGAATATAAAACCGAGTTCATCGGCTGCACGGGTTGCTGCCCTGAAAAGAAATGCTCCAATCCCTGCTTTTTGATGATCACATGCCAAGCAGAGAAGGGGGTCTGAACTCCTGATGACTTTACAGGCTCCATCCAGTACCATTCTGTTATGTAGACACTCCAAACTCAAAAGTCCACGGCCTCCCCGTTGTCTGGGGAAGTATAACCGTGGAACAGACGATTTAGGATGCAAGCTTCTATGAAGATACATTATTTTGCGAGTTTTTACGTCAAGTTGTCGCAGCTCTCCCTGAGTCCATTTCATTACTCCAAAGGAGTAAAGTAGAATCGGAACGGGAAGCATATTAGTTGCAGCAACTTTGTTCTTCCCCAACAGTTCTGAAGACCAGATCTGTCGGAGTTTGTGCTGATACTTGCCGCGGAGAGAGCTTTTGACAGTAGCTACCTCTTGGGTGTGGCGTTGTTCCACCCCTAGGTAGGTATACGTCTCTCTGGCATCCAGATGATGTAGGATGCTTCCGACTACGAGCTGAACGTCCTCTCCTTATTCCTCGCATCGTCCTCTTTTGAGATGAACCGTGGCACATTTGTCGATCCCAAACTCCATTCCGATAGCATGCGTGTACTCTTGCACCACCCTTAAGGACTGGTGAAGGTTCTTTTCTCCGGAGGCATAAAGTTTAAGGTCATCCATGTAAAACAGATGGGTGACCTTATGCCTCTGGTTGCTGGGGGTGCCGCAGTTTTATCCGCGAGTTTTCCGTTGTGCAACGGACAATGGCAGTAGTGAGATGCAGAAGAAAAGAGGGCTGAGGGAGTCTCCCTGAAACACGCCCCTTCTGAAGATAACCTGCTCTGTTTGGACTCTGACTTGACCAGATGTTATGGTAAAGCGAGTCCTCCAGAGCGGCATCAGCTGTTCAATGCATCTCACTATTTGATCGGGTACCGCAAGGCATCTGAGCAAATACATGATGAGTTCATGCAATGTTGTATCGAATGCCTTGCGATAATCGATCCAGGCCATTGAAAGGTTACGCTTATACTGCACGGAGTCCTGCGTAATGCATCTGTCGATCAGCAGGTTCTCCTTGCAGCCAGCGACCCCCTTCTTTGATCCTCTTTGCTCATATATCCGTTCATACACTGGCTCAACTGCGGAGAGTATTCGCATGTACAAGATGCGTGTAAACACCGTATAACTTGCGTTCAAGTATGTTATCGGTATGTAGTTCTTCGGATCAGACAAATCTCCGTTTTTGGGGATTAGAACGGTTCGCCCCTCCACGAAACAATCCGGAATCTGCTGCTCCCCATCTAGCCTTGAGTTGAAAACTGATGAGTTATGATGAAGGAAGGTACTAAACTTTTGTGAATACTGTTTAATTGAAAAATATATTTCAAAGTATATGTCATACAAAATATGGTAACTACATAAATTGAAAAATAAACAAACTCTACTGTTTTTAGAATTTATTTCAAAGATGCCAAGATCTCGCTTATGAAATAATAGTGAGTGTATTATTTCAACACAGGTATCCACAAAAGTTTAGTACCTTCCTTCATCATAACTCATCAGGTTATGGGCCCAGGATCACTTCTGTAATATAGTGAATCAATAAAGTTATCAAAATAGCAAACCAAGCAGTTTACCGTCTCGAAAAGTTGGAAGGCACAAAGAACTATGGAACCTGGAAGTATGCAATGAAAATGCTATTCATCAAGGACAAATCATGGCAAGCAGTTAATCCAGAAACGAATAAAGAAGTTGATCTTGAAACTGATCAACAAGCGTTGGTAGCAATAGTTCTCAACATCAGTCCAAATATCTACGTTCGCACGAAAAATGCGAAAACGGCGATAGAAGCATGGACAAAACTAGAGAAAGCATTCGAAAGTACTAGACTTCGACGTCAAATCATATTAGATCGTCAACTATATTCAACCAAGTTGAATGATTCTACCAGAATGGAGGACTACATCAATACCATGTTAAAAATTCAACCAGAACTGAAAGGAGTCGGCAGAGAAGTCAGCGATGATTACATGGCTTTCAAGTTACTTCCAAATCTCACAGATGATTATGAGTCATTAGTTATGGCCATGGAAAATAGTTCACAAAAATAAGTTGTGGATTCTGTAATCGAGAACCTTTTACAAGAAGAAGCCAGGCGAGCTGAAAATACCATGAAAAATTATTCCGCTCTAGGGAGTAAACAAAAGCATCACTTCAAGAAGCAAATAGGTCATAATTCAAAACAAGAGCCCAAAAGAGGAACAAGATGTTACATTTAAGGAAAACTCGGACACATTGCAAAAATGTGTTACACAAAAAAGTTTCACCGCAAAGAATGTTCTTTTCATTCAACGCCGTCATCAACAAAGCAAGAGTCGAGATAAGCATATGCAGCTGTAGATAGCAAAATAAACCTAATTGGTGATGAAAAATGGTACCTAGATTCCGGTGCAACTCGCCATATGAGTTCACAAAAAGAATTGTTCAAGAACATTAATTCTACCACTGAAAGAGTCAATGTTGAAACTGTTGATGGAAATCTGATTTCATCAGAAGGCATTGGGGATATACCCTTATCAGTGAATATACAATGAAAATCTGAAGAAATTGTTATTAGAGACACCTTATATATCCCAAGTTTGAAAATGAACCTTCTATCAATTGGTAAAATTGCTGATAGAGGTAATGAATTGATCTTCGATGGAAAACAGTGTTCTATAAGAAATCAAAAGACCAAGCAACTGATCGGAACTGGCACAAGAGGAATGAATGGTTTATATACATTAGATGTATCAAGAGAAAATGTAAACATTACAAAAACTTTCAGTGACTATGACCTTTGGCATCAACGACTCGGTCATATGAGCAAAAATGGACATCAAATACTACTTCAACAAGGTTTAGTAGTCGGAATACCTCCTAACGTACCTTTCAATGAAAAACATTGTGATAGCTGCATCATTGGTAAACACAGTAGAGCTGCATTTCCGCGCAAAAAAGAAAAAAGAGCTACTGAATTATTGGAACTAGTGCATTCTGATCTTTGCGGGCCCATGGACGTAGAGTCGATTGGGAAGGCCAGATATTTCCTAACATTTATAGACGACAAATCAAGAAAAACCTTTGTTTACTTTCTACGTCAAAAAAGTGAAGTTTTCAATAATTTTAAAAACTTCAAAGTCCTGGTTGAAAATGAAACGGGTAGGAAAATAAAGAAACTAAGAACTGACAATGGTCCAGAGTATTTGAATAAACCAATGGAAGAATTTCTACAACAAAATGGTATTCATCATCAGTTATCAGCACCATACACTCCTGAACAAAATGGTGTAGCTGAAAGGGTCAATCGAACCATAGTTGAAAGAGTGCGATGTTTACTTGATGGAGTAGGACTGAGCAAAATTTTTTGGGCCAAAGCAGTCAATACCACCGTTTATCTGAAGAATCGTTCTCCAACCATCGCTTTAGTGAATTCAACTCCTGAAGAAGTTTGGTGTGGCAAAAAACCAAACGTGAGTCATTTACCTGTCTTTGGTTGTGAGGCTTATATTCAAATCCCAGATGTGAGAAGAAAAAAATTGATTCCAAATCAGCTGAACGTATATTTCTTGGATATGAAGAAAGTACGAAAGCATACAGATTGTTCGACGGCAATAGAAAGAAAATTGTGATATCCAGGAATGTCATATTTATAGAAAATCAAACTTATAATATATATATATATATATATATATATATATATATATATATATATATATATATATATATATATATATAAAATGTATAAAAACACTATAACGGCGGCTAAAAATGAAAACGAACATGAAATTTTGATTGTCCATCAAATGAACAATGAAGAAATGATAAGAAGAGACTCCGATTCAAGGCAAATTGAAAGTCGTGAAAGTGTACATGTTGAAGCAGAACACACAAATAATAATATTCCCAATGAATCAGACAGCGAAAGAAAGAAAGATGAAGTGATTGAAAAAGAGCCGAGAAGAAATCGCAGCAAACCAACTTACCTGCAAGATTATCTTTGTTACGCTAATTCACCTAATCATCACATTCATTCTGAACTGACGACATTGGCAGAAGCTTTGAACCGAAGTAGTTCTCAAAAATGGAAAGAAGCTATAGTCGAGGAGCTGAGGTCACATGGAATTAACAACACATGGGAAGTTGTGAAAGACATACCAAATGGCCGAAAAGCAATCAAAAGGAAATGGGTATTCAAACTCAAGAAAGGGGCAGATGGTCAAGTCGAAAAATACAAGGCAAGACTTGTAGCTAAAGGATTTTCTCAAGAAGAAGGGATAGATTATGCGGAAATTTTCTCACCAGTTGTTCGACAATCTACTCTGAAAGCCCTCATAGCTATAGCTGCTGAATTGAATTTGGAAATGGAATTGATGGACGTTGTGACAGCTTATTTAAACTCTGAACTGTCCGAAGAGATTTATATGGAGTTGCCAAAACCAGACAACCCAGTAAATTCGAGCATTATCTGTATAAGCTGAATAAGGCAATCTATGGGTTGAAGCAATCTGGAAGAGTTTGGAACAAAAAATTGCACAACGAACTGATGAAAAACGATTTGGTTCAATCCAAAGTAGACCCCTGCCTATATTTTCGAATTAAAAATGATAACATTCTGATTGTCACAATTTATGTAGATGACATATTGATATTCGGATATCATAAAAACACAATTGATGATTTCAAAAAGAACTTAAAGCGCATTTTTGAAATGGAAGACTTAGGACCGGTCCACCAATGTCTAGGAATATGAATAGAAAGAGACAGATCCAAAGGTATGATAACTTTGGATCAGGAGAACTATATAGAAACAATATTGGAGGAGTTCAACATGAGCAACTGCCATCCAGTTTCGATACCGATGCCCAAAGACCAGAAACTAACAAGAGAAATGGGACCAAAAGATGAAGAAGAGAGAAATGAAATGAAAAATATACCATATAGAGAAGCTATTGGAAAACTCATATACCTACCTTGTGCAGTGGACCAGACCTGACATCGGTCACGCAGTTGGTGTTGTAAGCAAATTCAACAATGACCCTGGAAAAGCCCACTGGACTGCAGTAAAGAGGATTTTGCGATATCTCCAAGGTACCAGTAAAAAAAATTGACTTTTGAATCTAGCAGTATGCCTGAAATAACTGGGTATTGTGATTCAGACTGGGGAGGATATTCAGATGATCGCAAATCATATGCTGGGTATGTGTTCAATCTTGTAAAATCTTTGATTTCTTGGAATAGTAAGAAGCAACCAACAGTCGCTTTATCAACAACAGAGGCTAAGTACATGGCTATGAGCCACGCAACTAAGGAAGCATTATGGCTACAACAGTTATTTCAAGAGGTAGGACTGAAATATATCATATCCAGGCCAATAAATATTTTCTGCGACAACAAAGGGGCAACTGAATTGTCCAAAAATAATGTGTATCATGCAAGAAGCAAACACAATGATATTCGTCACTTTGTCCGAGATGCAGTGGAACAGGGGAACATTTGCGTTAAACCAATTGGAACTGAGAACATGCTAGCGGATGTCCTGACTAAGACTACGTCTCATTCGAAGTTTAAATGGTGTATTGACAATTTTGGATTGATTTGAGATTTAGAATTTTTAGCAAAGACGCCAAGTAGGTGGAGTGTTGACATAATACACTCACTATTATTTCATAAGCGAGATCTTGGCATCTTTGGAATAAATTCTAAAAACAGTAGAGTTCGTTGATTTTTCAATTTATGTAATTGCCATATTTTGTATGACATATACTTTGAAATATGTAAACGTTATTTTTCAAACAGTATTCACAAAAGTTTAGTACCTTCCTCCATCATAACTCATCAAAAACTCTTGCTAGATGGTGGTGGGTACTTGGAAATTTTTTCCACCAATAGTTATTAAGGCCATCCAGGAGCAGCAAAATTCTTCGAGCCTTTGAGGGCCCGTCGAACTTCTTTCGTTCAGTTCATTGAGCTCAGGCTGACGAAGCCTCCTGCAGAAAGCTTCGAACTGCGCTAGGGCTGGAGTATCTACGTTGAGTGGTTGCGGAAATTCGTAAATACCCTTCCAGAAGGTTTCTACCCGATCAGCCGCCGGCGGGTTTTCCACAACACGTGGAGGCTCTTAAAAAAGGCGAGAAGGTTTATCGTGGAACTTCATGTTTTCCGCGATGCTTCTCGCCCGCCTCACTAGTGACTTTTTTGCAGCCACCAGCATTCGTATCCTATCAAGACAGTGCTGTTTGATGGTAACAGCACGCCTTGATTTAGTGTGTGGTGAGTTTGTCTTGAATTTGCGGCAGTTCGCCGCACTGCGGGCGTGAAGGGCCTATTGGCCGCCACGTAGTCCGCCACACACTGGATACGAGACGCATGTTGTCTCGCTGACCTGATCTTAGCTTCCATCTTGTGAATGCGTCGGTCATGCCTTCCAATCAGAGGGGTGGTATCCCTCCTCTCCGCTTGGGACATGGCCTGAGCGGCGTCATACACGGCAGAGTTGATCTGCGGGTTCTGATACCTTCCGTTTGTGGTATGATGCAGGGCTCCTCTAGAGCCAGGTCGACACGTGGCATATCTGCCACTTCGCCACTGCGTTAACCGGCTGAGGAGGGGCTCTAACATAGCCTCGAACCCGAAGGTGGGATACATAATCCCTAAGATTCTGTACGGAAAAGGCAGCATGCTCTGGGTGGGTTTCACATAAGATGCCTAAAAACCCTGGTGTGTCGACTGATTAGATTTTGTTTAGATTTTTTGAAGACAAAACAAGTAAAATCATGGTCTATTTCTGTAATCGGATCCAGAGATGGCGCCTCGTCCCCATGTCAATATTCCAGGGACATAGTGATTGTGATTGTTGTTGATTGAATTTGACGGAATGTCAATAAACTTTTGAAATATCATTCTAAAGCAATATAGTTTCCATACTCGAAGTGGAAGACCAAATTTTTGGAAAAATAACACCACACAAAATGTGTTATTTTTTTTTAAATAATGTAAATACCGTTTGATAGTTGTGGTAGAATCAGAAATTTCGTAGTGTAATATTCAGACCTATGCTATATCACTTCCGTTGATAATAACGTCACCATTATTCGCCATTTCCGTTATTTTGCTATTGATTGGTAATAGCAAGCTATTTTTCGCACCCTCTATATATCACAGGTCGATTTTTGATATATCGTTTGAGAGAGTCATCAACCGACATAATTTGACTAAAAACTCATTACAATAGGACTTGGCACAACTTTATAATTTCAAATAGTATGAGTGACGAATTTTGGGGAAAAAATCTGTCATGCTAAAAATCTCGAAAACCGTCAATATTTTCGAAAAGAAGATCCATATAAAGTACCTTTTATTTTTCATGTAGCAACCGAAAAACTGATAAAAAATACTGGTTGCCATTTAAAAAAACAAAGTTGGCACCCGCCCAGAAAAAACTGAATACCCTGTGTGAGTGCCATCATTTTCAATTTGTAGAGCTCAGGAAATAGTATCATTTCGCTCATAAATGATCTATCCATCTATCTATTACCATAATGGAGATATGGAAGACCGTGCCCTTGCTGCAGGACCCTGTATAGCTGAAAACAAGAAATTCCTAAAATCTGCTCAATGTTTTCAGCACGACTCATATAATCACGATTTCTTCCGATTCGAAAGCGATACTTCCCAAGGTACATGGAATACCGACTGAAGCGATAGAAGACAAGTAATTGTAGAATTCTACTGTCGCTTCGAAGCGATGGTACACGGAATCCCACCCCAGGACTGATAATTTCAAGAACCAAAACAATCCTGTAGATATCATGAATCAGGGCCGGGATTCCGAAGTCACGATCGAGCATGAATCGTGTCGTTTTCACGAATTTGACAATTCCGAGCCTATACGCCGATCGTATATGTGTTGCAAATAGCCTACATTTTGACGATTAGTTGACGAAAAATGGATTCCGAAGTGACGAGTAGGCCTCAATGGTGTCGTCTAGACGATTTTGATGATTTCGAGGCTATATTATGACGATCGTAAATGTGTTGCAAATTGCCTACATTTTACGATTAGTTGACGATAACTATTTTCTTGTCGTCAGTATATCTATCTTAGTCTGATATATGTGTTGCTCTTTTTATTAGTGGTCATTATTGCTTGTGTATTTGTTTCCATCCCGTTATTTTCCTATGATCAATACTTCTGCAGTAGGGATTTTTTTATTCAGAATGGCTTTCAGAGCAACCCAAAAGTTTACGGGGAGTTGATAATGAATTTCATGGGGAAAGGGCATAGCTAAGTGGCGAATAGATTACCCTGTTGAAAAAAATGGGGAATTCTTTCGAATATTTCTGAGGGTTGTGCTCGTAAAGGTACAGCCGGTTGACGGAAACATTAACAATTTTTTTATTTTTATTTCAAGGTACCATTACAACTGTTGCAATATTTTTTGGGAATATTAATATTATTAACGAGTTCAAGGAATAGGATGTAGGTACCTAGGTATAATGATATACAAATAAGTATGCACCAAATGTACGTATTCCTTTGAATTAAATTTCAACAGAAAAAGCAACAGAATTACTGGAACCTACACTATGCGAGAATGGATTCCTAACAAAGATATACATTAACAAATAAAGATACATCTTATAATGATAATAATAGGAGTAGTGTGTACATAACTGCAGTACAATAATTATTAATATTATTATAGAGTATTATACCTATCTAGTTATGTATACCTAGGTACCTATCCCGGTTTACTGCAATATAAAATTTTATGCCAGTAATATAATTTATACACTGCAATGAAAGAAGAAGCTACTTCAAAAGTATTTTATAGAGGTATAGGCATTGTTTGAATAATATTTAAACAATGGTATAGGTTACCGACCTATTGCGATTACAAATTTCTTTATTTTTTAAATGCTCCAAAAACAGCAGATGAATGATTACAGAAATAGTCAGGTAATTTGTCTAACAAATTCAGTGAAATTGTAGACAATCGGAAATTTCCAAACCTTCTATAAATGCATTTCGACTTCTCAAACAATAAACAATGGTCACGATTATCTTTTCAACGTTAATTGGAATTGGTAGAGGTACACCTACCTATCATGAAAACTTGCCCCTAATATAACTTGCTTATGTTTTCTGAATAGAACATTTACTTTATAGCATCCTACAGGTATGCGCAGTGATTACAAATTTCTTACAGCAAACTTGCAGAGTAGGTATATGAAAGTTGTAACAAACTTGCACTTATTTAATACATTTGCAATTTCAGTACAATACCTCTCCTCTTAATCCTCTTGTTTAGATTCAAGGAAACCTTATGCAAAGAATATATGTAGATATTCTTTGCCTTAGGTACTTAACCTATACAAGGTAGAATTAAGCGCAAAAACAAACATTCAAGTAATGAATTTCCTTCACAGATTAAAATGTTCAATCAATACTCTGGACTCCTTCAACTAATAATGTAAATTTGAAATCACAAAATACTAGCAGATTGAATAAAATATATTGAGAATATCGAGAATATGTCAATTATCCATTCAGAATTTTATGTTTGATGCGGTTTAATTCATCATCTTACCGTTCCATGTTGATTTTATTGTGTTCTCTGATCGAGTACCGAAATCACCCGATGACTTTATTGGGAATTAATTATTACAGTGTAATCATCCAAGAATGTAATTTAGGTAGGTATTTACAGGAAATTTCCAATCAAACCAAGAGGTCCTGAGTTCGAATCCCGGTTTGTCCACATTTTTTTAATTCACTTCTAATTTTCATCTTTCCGTTTGCTATGCCAAAAACTTATTCTGGATTTTAAATTGAATTACATACGTTGATGCTACTTCATTTTTTCATTTATTCTTATTTTCTACGATCTACGATCATGTTACCTCCATTTTCATCAAGTACCGAGAACACCCGACGATTACTTCTTGTCGTCTTGTCTTGTCGTTTTCACGAATTTGACGATTCCGAGCCTATACGCCGATCGTATATGTGTTGTAAATAGCCTACATTTTGACGATTAGTTGACGAAAAGTGGATTCCGAAGTGACGATTAGGCCTCAATGGTGTCGTCTAGACGATTTTGATGATTCCGAGGCTATATGACGATCGTAAATGTTGCAAATTGCCTACATTTTACGATCAGTTGACGACAACTATTTTCTTGTCGTCAGTATATCTATCTTGGTCTGAGGGTTGTACAGCCGGTTGACGGAAACATTAACAATTTTTTTATTACTATTACAAGGTACCTACTACCATTACAACTGTTGCAATATTTTTTGGAAATATCAATATTATTAACGAGTTCAAGGCATAGGATGTAGGTACCTATAATGATATACAAATAAGTATGCACCAAATGTACGTATTCCTTTGAATTGAATTTCAATAGACAAAGCAACACAGAATTACTGGAACCAACACTATGCGAGAAATGGATTCCTAACAAAGATATATATTATCAATTAATAATAATAATAATAAATCGACTTTATTCACATACCAAAAAAAAATGGGCTATGGTGAATGGGCGGAGTGTCAGCAGGAGCTGTTTTTCAACTCTACCCTGGTTTAAAGATACTTCTTGTAATGATAATAATAGGAGTAGTGTACATAACTGCAGTAGAATAATTATTAATATTATTATAGAGTATTATATACCTATCTAGGTATAGGTATAAGTACCGATGATACCGGTTTACTGCAATATCAAATTTTATGCCAGTAATATAATTTATACACTCCAATGAACGAAGAGGCTACTTCAAAAGTAATATATGGAGGTTACCTATTGCGATTACAAATTTCCTTATTTTTTAAATGCTCCAAAAACAGCGGATAAATGATTACAGTAATAGTCAGGCAATTTATCTAACAAATTCTGTGAAATTTTCAAACTTTCTATAAATGCATTTCGACTTCATAAACAATTAACAACGGTCACGATTATCTTTTCAAAGTTGATTGGAATTGGTAGAGGTACACCTACCTATCATGAAAACTTGCCCCTAATAAAACTTGTCCCTAATAAAACTTGCCCCTAATAAAACTTGCTTATGTTTTCTGAATAAATATAGCTATAGAACATTTACTTGTAGCTTCCTACAGGTATGCGCAGTGACTACAAAATTTTTACAGCAAACTTGCAGAGTAGGAATATGAAATTTGTAACAAACTTGCACTTATTTAATACATTTGCAATTTCATATTACAATACCTCATATCTCCTCTTGTTACTCTTGTTTAGATTCAAGGAAACCTTATAGGTACCTACCTACCTACACAAGGTAAAATCAAGCACAAAAACAAACATTCAAGAAATGAATTTCCTTCACAGAATAAAATGTTCAATCAATATAGGGACTCCTTCAACTAATAATGTAAATTTAAAATCACAAAAAACTAGCAGATTGAATAAAAAATATTGAAAATATCGAGATTATGTCAATTATCAATCCAGAATATTATGTTTAATGCGGTGTAATTCATCATCTTACCGTTATATGTCGATTTTATTGTGTTGAGTGATCGAGTACCGAAATCACCCGACGATTTTAGTGGGAATCAATAAGTATTATAGTCGAAATCGTCCAAGAATGTAATTTAGGTAGGTATTTACAGGGAATTTCCAATCAAACCAAGAGGTCCCGAGTTCGAATCCCGGTTGGTTCACATTTTTTAAATTCACTTCAGATTTTCATCTTCCCGTTTGCTATGCCAAAAACTTATTCTGAATTTTAAATTCAATTACAGACGTTAATATGCTACTTCATTTTTTCTTTTTTTCTTATTTTCTACGATCTACGATCATGTTACCTCCATTTTCATCAAGTATCGAGAACACCCGACGATTACTTCTTGTCGTCTGAAGTCCGAATCGTTGATCGTTCGTTCGTTCGTGATCGAATAGAAGTTCAGAATCCCAGGGCAGTATGTAGTTATAGATATTCTTTGCTTTCGCTGGTCTCTTCTTCCTCATAACCCGCACGCCTACGAACCGAACAGCTTCAAAACAACCATTGTTGCAATTCTTTTAATTTATACGTCCATGCCACAGAACTATAACACTGTGTTGTAGTTCATAACACTGTGTTATAGTTCATAACACTGCGTTATGTTCTATTGACCATGCTCTAATCCTAATTTGACATCAACGATTGAAATGCACAGATTACGGAAAACTCTGTTTCCGTAATCTGTGCTGAAATGACACCAGACATGTGACGTGAAATCTTGAAAAACATTTTCAAACAAATATTAGAGGTTAACTCCTATCCTACTCTTTGCCTTTGATTTAGATAAATTTATGCAAAGGACAGCAGTTTGTTCTGTTCCCATTTCAGAATCTCAAGTGCCATTAGGGGGGATTTTTAAATATTAAAGGATTTACGAAAAATTATTTAGCAATGGCTTCTATCTTGAGAAAAGTAGTAAGTACCAATTATTATTTTAGGAGTACCTATTAGGTAGAGCGGATAAACTTGTCTTGTCAGATGATTTTTCTTATCGATTTTTTTACATCCTGTTAACTTGGAAAATCCCACAATTATGAAGGCATTTTTGAAAGATTTGGTAGCGAAGTTTAAATTCGATCAGAACATCATATCAAAAATTATGAGTGTTTTTTCTAAAGGCTCGAAAAATACAAATTTTAGAGCAGTAAGTGATTATGTAATGAAGTAATTTTTTAGGTTATGTCACATGCCAATTGATTTTGTTTTAGACTACCACAAATACGCTGGGAAACAGGCTCTTCAGCAGTGAATTGAAGAAGTGCACACTCATTCCTGGAGATGGAATTGGTCCGGAAATATCAGCTGCAGTACAAAAAATTTTTTCAGCTGCTGCCGCACCTATTGAATGGGAGTCCGTTGATGTAACTCCTGTTAGGGTAAAGCAATTTCATTTCAGTTCTAAAGCACATGATTCAATCACCAAAGAAAATCTCTAACAAATTCTAAGATCACACATTTTCACCATAAACTTCTCTCTATATACTTGCTATTTTTTTCCTTAGGGTTATTGAAAGTCAGAGAATACTTACCTATTTGAAACGGGACTAAGATTATAACATAATACTGCATTTCTATTACTTCTCACAAATAAAATAATGATATTCACATAAACATTGTTATATTTATTTAGGGTGTGGGTGCTATTAATTTTTTTGTATATAAAAATATCTATTTGCTCTGCAGCTAGCTGTTGTTCAATCCAATACCTCAAAGCTAATGATAAGTGTATTGTGTGTACATTCATTTAGTTTCACTGTTAGCTGTCTAAGCTTCCTGTGCTGCCTGTCCTTTATTGAAATGAAACTCAATTTTTTTTTTGTTATAATGATACTGTAATTCCACATGAAAATTTTTAATAATAAAAATTCTTTTTCCGTTTCATTATTTGATGACTGAATAATTTTTTATGGAATTTGAAAATGTTCTTACCTGACTAATATTATCTTTGTCCTCCAATTACACTCGAGGTTTATCTTTTGCTCATCTCCAATTGACTCTCTGATGCTCTTTCTTTAACACCCACACATATCAGAGGCATAGCTGTCTTGTTCAAGCTGTACCAGGTATTTGATATATTCTAGGGACCTGATGGAAAATTTGGAATTCCTCAAGCTGCAATAGATTCTGTTAATAAAAACAAAATTGGTCTCAAGGGTCCTCTTATGACCCCAGTAGGGAAAGGTCATAGGTCTTTGAATCTAGCTTTACGAAAAGAATTCAATCTTTATGCTAATGTTCGACCTTGTAAGAGTCTGGAAGGGTAAGTAGTGAAAAATATCAGTGTTATATGATTTATATTTATGATGTTTGATTACAGTTATAAAACTCTGTATGATCATGTGGATGTTGTAACCATTCGTGAAAATACAGAAGGGGAATATTCAGGAATTGAACATGAAATTGTTGATGGTGTTGTTCAGAGTATTAAGTTGATCACTGAAGATGCATCACGAAGAGTTGCAGAGTTTGCTTTTCAATATGCCAAAGAAAACAATAGGAAGAAAGTTACTGCAGTACATAAAGCCAATATTATGTAAGTCACTTTCAGGAAATTTTGATTGTTACAGTTTCAAACGATTCTGTTTTGAGCTTAATTTTTGTTTATTTAGTTTTGCGTCCATTTCAAATGTCTGGGAAACTTGAAAACGGTACATAAAAATTAGGATGTGAAAAAATTATACAAATGAAATTGTCTTCTGCTCAACTACATCTCCTCAACCACTTACATATATGTAACAAGTCACCATCAGTGGGGATGCCCTACTTGATCTCAATACTTTACCAGTAGAACTAACCAAATCTGAATCACCCACCACTTGAAACTTCCTTGCTGATTATAACCAATAACGTCAATACTCTTGGAGAAGAATCTCATTATGATTTTCGCAATGCAAACTTCACAGCCAATGCTTGAAAGCGATTGATTGGGGCGCAATCCCTGAGGACCTCTCCAACATAAAGTTCTACGACACACTGTACTCCATCATTCTGCTCTTTGTTCCACTGAAAAAAGTATGTACTAATAAATTCTCTTGTTAGTTGTTAGTACTCAGGAAACTGACACATGAGGAGAACTAACATGTCTCACATGATTTGCAAAAGCACAAGGGCACCTCAAAGCTATGAACAATTCAGTCAGTTACAATCACAATGGAATCTTATTTTATGACTACTCTAATTATATTGACTCCATTAAGAATAACCTTAAGTCTTTCTGGGCTCTCTGGAGCTTTATAAGTAAAAATTATGCTATACCAAATATGATGTTTTGTACCGAAATATCATTTGAGTAGGGTCTGATTACATATGTTGATTTTCTGTCCGAAATCCTTGGCAGGGGTCAGCACAGTTAGCAAATTGACTCTATTTACAGTGATTTCTCTAAGACTTTCGATAGGGAGAATTACAAACTCCTTATTCATAAACTCAATCTCTATGGCTTGGATGGCTTAGCATTCCAGTGGTTAGGAAGCTACTTAGCTAACAGGTTGCAGATAGTCAGAGTTAATCACTACCACTCTCACACATTCGAAGTAACATCAGAAGATCCCCCTCATTACTGCCCGTTTTCTTAATAGCAATCCCTTATTATTTGCAAGTGATCTAAAATGCTCCAGAATAATTATAAATGCTTTTATTCTTCAATCCAATCTAGATAACCTACCAACTTGGTGCTCATCAAATGGCATGGAATAAAATCCTTATTAATGTCACATTGTGTTTTTAACATGCCCACCACCCAGTTTCATTTGCTTATGCCATCAATAGGCAGTTACTGAACTCTGCTGACCAAATTTAAGATCTTGGTCTTATATGACTCTTCTCTCAGCTTCGATCACCCTATTACAAATACTTTTCTTATACTGCAAAAAGCCATGAAAACGTTAACCTTCACCTCCGACCAAGTAACACAACCTAGATGAGTATTACTCGAATACTGAAGGTAACATGTTTTCAAAAATCGAATTTAGGCGGATAACCACAATTCTTTTGTTATTTACCGCAGATATACCTTGGTCTTTCATGATAAATGACAGACGTGACGTCAACGTTTGCTTCCGCCTAAACCTTTTGGTTTAAACTCTGGTTCCTGGTTATTAAAATTCAAAAGTGTAGACAAAAACATTTGTTTTATTTCTGCCTTCTTCATGTTATTCCTTTGTTTTAATCTTAATTATTCTGGTTTTTCGTATTTTTGTATACAATAACTGTTGAAAGTATTGTACGTATTATAAATGGAGAACTTTAATAGTGTGAAAACAAAACTGAGATTTGTGTGCGTATTAGCGTCCGAGTTTTTATTCGATGAAAATGTAGTATTGCTTTTACATTATTTTATAATGTGAAATATGAAATATTTACTTAAAAGACCAATTAAAAGCACGGTCAGAATGAGATTAGTTTTCTTTTCGATAATGACCATAACCGAAAATGATAAACAACTTTGGAGTTGGGTAATTACCACAAAATTTTGGTGACAACTATGACATTAAACAGCTGATTCGTGACGTTATTAGATGAAAACCAATCCAATAACCAAAAACGCCTAAACATTTTGGTCATCCGCCTAAATTCGATTAAGGATATGTTCCGTAAATAGACAAAAGTTACCGCTGCTTACTGGACCGGTGACATAAGTTTTGACAGTGGTTTTTGTCTGGTACTTGTGGTTGCAATTTATTTTCGGGACATTTGTCACTGTCGTTTGTCTCTTCAGTCTTTCAGTGTAATTATTGGTTATGTTTAATTGTTAATTGTTTCAATTGGCGATAGCTGGCTTTTATATTTTTGGTGTTGTTTATTGTTTCATTATATTAATATCAATATATTGTTTCGAATCATAGATAATGACCAACGTTTTTTTATTTAATGCCTGGAAATCATTAAAAACTCTTCGATCTGTTCAATCACTTCAAATTGAATTCATAAATCATACGAAACAAATCGAAATTTTTTAAACTCAAAAAATTAAAAGTATTCAAACCAGAATAACCAAAGGAAATCGTCGGTTGTTCTGGTGACAGACAATCGACCGCTTTTTCAGGATCCAAGTTATGTAAATAACCTTTTTTTCAGTTACCAACCTAATAAAAGACATTTACGGGACGCAAATTCAGCAACCAAGACAACCAAGGTGATATACGGAACATATCCATAATGTTATCCCTCAAGTCATGACATTGTTGCCACGTCGCAATTATTAAAGGATACAATAAGCACGTCAGCTAGATTTTGGTTTCTGTGGGTATATTCATGGCAAAGAAAACCCAAAAATACTGTCTTGGATGAAATATATAACAATAAAAAGACAGTTGAAATGTTCATTGCAGCTTGTTGGGAGCATGTTAAAATGACAGCATTGTCATCGCCGAACGGAGATTCTTCGTTGTCGATGTGTCGGCAGTACGGCAACCCTGCATTTGATATTTGACATTTCGTGTTTGTTTTTGTCTTTGGCTTATAGGAGTTTTTTCGTGAAATTCTGAAATGATTGTGTTAAACTATCGTTAGTTTTTATTATTAAGCAATGATGGAGCATTGTGAAATGTGTAAAAGACCATTTGAAGCTGGAAATCAAAATAAATCATTTCATAGGTGAGCTACCAGTGGTCGTAACTATCGAGAAAGGGAAACCGAATTGGAAAAAAGTAAAATGAATGAATTATAAAAAACATGTCAGAGCATCGGCTGTTTTCAAAATCATGTTCATTATTTTTATTTTATTGAACCTCAATATTTCTGTAAACAACGCACAACACTACCGGTGAGGGAAAAGGTTATTGTTATCTTCGTCTATAATGGGCCTCTCTCTCAGAAGATGTTCCTTTCTACAATCAAAGTTTAAGGCGTGAGCGGCGAGTTACTTTGGTATCTAGGTTGTGTTACTTGATCGGAGGCTTCATTATTCATTACAGAATATAAACTCATAAAGAATGTTGATGCATCCCAGTAAATAGATTAAGGAAAATAATAAAAATAGTTGCAAACCCTGTTTGACTAAAGAGGTGTTGATATCAAGCAGAAGTAAAAAAAATATATATCATTTGATTACAGATGGCAGTATAGTCCTTGTGCCCATTCCTGGTAAATAAAAATGAATTACCTAAACGTTGAGACTTCCTATATCTATTCTCCATGTTAAGTTGGACAACATGCTATTCTGAAATAATCAGCTGTGAGGGTCTACATTGAATCATAAATATGACGAATCGGCAAATCTATTTCTATTTATTGATAGGTATATTGTTTTTTTTTAAAGGGGTCAATAAATCCGCCTAAATACAAGAACACTTGATAATTAGGCTGTATGTTTCTAAATAGTAGTAGTAGACGGTGGTCGGTAGCGCAGCGGTTCCATGTCGGCCGTTTAGACTTCTGCTAGCGCTGAGCTAGGTTCGATTTCTGAGTCTGATAATTTTTTTTTCAAATTTCTCGGAGTTGATGGGCGACCACTCGCCTTGGTGAAATGTAAGTGAGATGTAAATCCCGACATCTGGTGCTTTCTTGAAGTGCGCACCAACCACCCCTGATTGTGTTGAAAGTTTTCTGGGTTTTCCTAGACATGAAAAATCAGTCGCCCCGAAGTGCCAAGGCAAATAAAATAATAATAAAAGACGTCCTCTATGAGGAGCATTATGATTATTTACTAGATTTGTTTTAATTCTTCCTTAAACTAATTCATGAATTAACAGACTGGGAACTATTTGAAAAAGAAAATTTTAACAAAGTCGAAACATTTTGCTGGAGAGTATCAATGAAATGATATGAATAAATCGACAATGCCGAAGAACCCTTCTCTCCAAATATTTCCGTCAAATGGAAGGTGTGAGGCAAACATTTGACGGAACTTCTCTGGCTGATACCAAGACGGATATTGTATTACAACTGACATATTCGTGCAATATTCCTCCAATAGAACTCAATTGCAAATGTTCATTTTTAAATAGTAGAATATCCTTCATTTGGCTAGGGATGACCACCCGCAGACATGTTTCGAGGTTCTTGCCTCTCGTTAGTGCTAGGTAGGTCGGACAAAATTAGAGTTATCCCTGCCAAATAAAAGACTAACCAACTTCACAGCTTGTGATAAGTATATATATATTTTTCTATATTGAAATTTGTTGAACTACTGACATTATATGAGAAAATGCACTATTTGGATAATATTTTCTCTCTTCTGCCTGCAAAGAATTCAAACATCAATGTCAACTGGCAGTCAGACGAACCAAAAGGAAAACAATGACAATTTCCTTAAAGTATAACAAAAATTAATTCATAATCATTTATAATGTTAGAATGAAATTCTAACATTATAACTATGATTAACCCTGATGACTTCAATATATTTTATTATAATTCTGGACCGTATTTGGGATCACACTCCAAAACGTAAGATGATCGTCTTCCCTAGCTCTCACAAGTCTGAGAGATGCTCGTAAGGTTGTAGATGGTTGACCAAAATAACAAATTTTCAACAAATTCTACTAGTTTCCAACATTAATATTTAGCAAATTTTGAAACTTTATTTCCCCTAGCAGGATGAAACTGAAAACTAGAAATCGTGAATTTCACACAACACAATCAAAATATAAAAAAAATCTTTGATCATTACAATAAATCAGCCCATACTATTAACTTTAGGAAGTAACTTATTGAATTATTTTAAGCCTTTAATGAAAATAGAGATTTGAGAATATGTTTTCCAAACTTTTGCGATATGGAAATCAATTCTGGATCTAGCCTGGTAGTGGCGGACTTCAATATTCTAACTTATTTTATTTTGCAAATAAGCTGCTTACTCAGTTGGTAAAAATTGATGAAAAATTTTTTTTTATTGAAAACTACATTAGAAGATTATGCTCATTGAACTAATTTGCAATTTTTTGAATCTATTCAATTTATTTGCTATTGGTTAGAACCTATTTCTTGAATGTAGATCCTTTTAAGTTTCTGAAGTTTCTAAAAGATAATTCTAGAAATAGGGAATAAATGTACCCCTGGAATAGGCGACGTTTCGATAGAAACAATTGAAAATAATAAACTGGTTGCTTGAAAATAGTGAATTACTTAAGTAGTGTATTCATGGAAGCAATTAATGATCGAGATATTTTATAATTATTTAGGCATTAACACCGCGATGTACTGTGGAAGGATTAAATGAAGTTTGAAACTTTCTTCCTTTCAGAAATTTCTTATATATTTCGAAGAGAAATTCATCTGGTTTTCCAAGTTTAAATAATACATTTCAAATTATTACTAATTCAATCAACTAGTGTGCTAATCGAATTTTAGTAGGAGTTGATTACAATTTTTTTCCGTCATTCAATAAAGGAATTCTTGGTTAGAAGATATTTTATCAACGAAATGAACAGTAGATACCAACTCTATTGAACTTTAATTATCATCTTTTAGTTATTTGAATACATTTATATTAACATTTTTAATGATAGAATCAGAGAACTGAAAGAAGGTCTTTAAAAATCCATCTGTACATTTACGGCTGCACTACGAAATCGACGATTAGTAGGTGTAATTTCTGCGAATCGGTGACACTTGAAGAACTTAAATTTGCCAAGTGAATTTGGAACAAAGTACTAATATCTATGTGATTTTTTTTTAAATTAGGTGAATTTTTATTTTAGAAATCAACAAATCGTTAAAATTAACGTTTCTCTGTTATTTCAAAAAGATCCATAAAAATACTCTAAGGAATTGTTAAATGTTAAGTATGAAATAAGTGATATACATGAGGGAATGAATTCGAACTAAGGGAGATTTTTTTCTGACAGATATTTGCCTCATATTTTCCACTTTGGGAATGTGCTTAGAGAAGAGTATTTCGACTTCATGAAATTATTTGTTTCAGGCATTTGAAACTCTCTCACTTTTCGAACTTTTTTCGAATTCATCCATTAACTCTTCCTGTTCCTGGAGTCTGTGCTATCGAGGAGTACTTATCACCTCAATGTTGAGCTTTGGGTGTTATCATTCGTTAGGTGGAACATGACTAAAGATGTCTGACATATCCTTGCACTGATGAGAGGTAAGAACCTTGAAGCTTCTCATGTATGCAGATGGTCATTTCCAACCAGACGGTGGATAATATTCAATGCTTGATTACAATTAGCACTTCATGTTCAATATTAATGAATATTTTTGATTTGATGTTTGGTGGTTTATTCACTTTTCAGCAGTAGGAAAACCCGAAAAACCTACAGCACCACCCCAGTTGGTCGGTGAGCATTCCAAGCAAGCACCAGACCAGATCTAAGATGTGCCTAAATAGGTGTAAGATGTAATTCAATATACATAAGAGAAAGGAGTTGTTTTCTTACAGATATTTGCCTCATATTTCCTACTTTGCAGGTCTCTGCCGTTGAAACTTCTGTTCGCATCAAACCAAGTTTCGAGACCGTAATGCATCGTTTGGCTGCCAACATGCCTTATTTTAAATGAAGTGTAATGTAAGTTGTCTAATTAATGCCAATTCCGAGTCTAGTGCTTGCTTGGAGTGCGCACTGACCACCCGGAATGGTGTTGTAGGTTTTCAGGGTTTTCCTACAGCTGAAAAGCTAATACTCCACCAAAAATCAGTCGCCCGGAGCGCCACAACAAATAATAATACTTGCCGTCCTCTACCCGCACAGGCTATGTCTTTGAGCATACTCTAGAAGTGTTTATGGGAAAGTATTATCATCAGTGTGACAATATGTTTGGTTATTTTTTTCCTTATGTGATTATCGATTTCTAAGATCATTAACCACTATGTGATCTGGATAGGCTGTCACTAACTCCAAACGCCACCTTAGGAGCAGCACTGTTAATTTTAACGCAACAGTGAATCGTGCAGAACTCAACCCAGTCTATTCACGAGCTTTTAACAATTCAATCGGTAAAATTAAATTTGAAAAATCCCATTTCCGACTGCCCCGAAGACGGACGCCACACCACTGCGCCATGCCCCGTCATGTTTTGTTATTATGTCTATTTCACTCTGTATGATGGATTCATCTGTTTTAGTAATTTAATATGCAACCGTTTGCTTAATTAGTAACGGAACGGTTTTTAAAATAGGTTAAGATTAGTTATTCAGGCAAGGTCAAAAACATATCTACTTTTCTTGAAATCTCATTTCTTTTACAGGCGTATGTCAGATGGGCTATTTCTGAGATGCTGCAGAGAAATGGCCAAGAAATTCCCAGAAGTCAGATTTGAGGAAAGATACCTTGATACAGTCTGTCTCAATATGGTGCAAGATCCTACACAATATGATGTACTAGTTATGCCAAATCTGTACGGTGATATTTTATCTGACATGTGTGCTGGTCTTGTTGGGGGATTAGGTCTCACACCTTCTGGTAATATTGGACTTAATGGAGCCTTATTTGAATCAGTAAGTTTCCCAAACTTCTATTACAAAATTGCAGTAAATTAAGACTTATGTATTTGACACCAATGTATGTCTGTGCTGCTGAATCCCAAAACTTTAAATTATTTTTGAAAAAAAACTACTAGTCAGTAAAGAAGTCATAATTGTATCATTGACATTAATTAATTTTTTAACCAGCTTAAACAAGTCTGAAGTAAAAGGCTGGAATTCGTGCAATTTGTTATTGCTAGCATCAAGAAGCAGCAAACAAGGTTTAATATGAAACTAGTTTCAGCAATAATTTGCCACTCGTAAATTGATATTTCTTATTTGTCCATTTGGTATAAAATTGCTAAAAAAAATTCTTAGGTTCATGGCACCGCGCCGGATATTGCTGGACAAGACAAGGCTAACCCTACAGCACTTCTGTTGTCGGCAGTCATGATGCTGAGATATATGGGACTAAACAGTCATGCTTCCAGAATTGAACAATCTTGTTATGAAACCATCAAAGAAGCCAAATATCTTACAGGAGATTTAGGTGGAAAAGCTAAGTGTTCCGAATTCACAAATGAAATCTGCGAGAAAGTTGTAAAACTGTAGATTAAATTTAGAGTGTTTTTTTAAAAAGCAGTAGGTACTTCGAGGACTCAGTAATAGTGTGTTTATATGACAATTTTTTTCCAAGAGTTGAATGTATATACGAAATTTTGTGTGTAATGTTACCTTTGAATTTTATAAAGCTCATAGTTGTGTAAATATAAATTATTTACTGATAATGTAATTATATTTATAAATTAAAATTTTATCAATTTTTTGTTGTCACTACTACTTACTTCCGAAACTATCACAGTATTTTTTTTAGTTTTATTTTTGTATTTTTTCTTCCATCAAAGTTACCTAAAGATATTTTTTATGTTAGTACAGGTTGTCATAGATCATAGATATTTATATATTTAATTTATTTGTGTCGTCCAAAAAAATATAATAAAACAAGTATTTATTGATTGATTCTTTCATTGTTTCAAGACAAAATTGAAATAACACTATCACAAAAAATTAAAACAAAAACAACTTCACTCGCTTGATGCAATATTAATATGTTGTGATTTCTACCAGAAAAAGGTGCAACCTGCTATTGTTCTTTCGAATACACCATCTTTTGATTAATTAGTAACAAGTACGTTCTATCGGAACACAATGCTGATACAATACTGACAATCAGCCCTATGCTGTATCACTTCCGTTGAAAATAACGTAACCGCTATTCGCCATTTCCGTTATTTTGCTATTTCTTGGTACGAAGGCGTAGAAGGGCCACGAGCATTTTTTTTTTCAAATCCTGACTTTAAAGTCGGACTCCCGACTTTCATTTCGGACCCCCGACGTTAATTTCGGACCCCCGACTTTAATCTCGGACCTCCGACTTTAATCTCGGACCCCCGACTTTAATCTCGGACCCCCGACTTTAATCTCGAGATTGCTCAAATCAATTAGGAATAAGTACTTTGAAGGAGGCTTACGTATATGTTATTGTAAATTACCTCTCTAAATATAACTTTTGAACTCATCAAAGTTATCTGTAAAACTATCAGTGTTGCCACAGCTCGCACAATCGAGCGAAATCTCGCATGTTTTGCCTCTGGTTCGCTCTCTCGCTCCCCTTTGTCAAATCTCGCACGTTATGACTGTTTAACCTCAGAGGTTGAGGTCCCAAGAGAAAGAAGAATAAATATTCGGCCGAGTTCCCACGATTTTTATGTTTTCTTGTTATTTTCTTGTTTTGTTCATATTTTTAAGTTTTGTTCCTAGTTATATGTGATCTTGACACAAATGGCAGCGCTTTAATGTTCCTCATTTTTATTATGTATTTAGTTTCATGACTGACTTTACTTATGTGATATTTGCAAATCATATATTTTTTACGTTTTTAATGTTTTTTTTAATATATTTTATCTGCCAATAATTTTTTATTTTGAATAAATGTTTCAAAATTAGATTTTTCCGACTGTTCTATTGTTGATTATTGGGAATTGAAAATATTAGATGCCAGCGCTACGGTGGCGAAAGGTCAAACCATTTTCGAGTACATTGAACCAACCATATATTCTGGAACGTCAGGAGCATGCGCAGTTGAAAAAAGGTGCACAAAATTTAAGGTGAAGCGTATACTTCTTATCAACTGCGCATGATCCTGAAATACTCAAACCACAAACACTATGCGATAATGGATTCCTAACAAAGATATACATTAACAATTAAATATACTTCGTATTATAATGATAATAATAGGAGTAGTGTACATATCTGCAGTACAATAATTATTAATATTATTATAGAGTATTATATACCTATCTAGGTGGGTATAGGTACCTATCCCGGTTTACTGCAATATCAAATTTTATGCCAGTAATACAATTTATACACTGCAATGAAAGAAGAGGCTACTTCAAAAGTATTATATTGAGGTAATAAGTTACCTATTGCGATTAAAAATTTCTTTATTATTTAAATGCTCCAAAAACAGCGGATGAATGATTACAGAAATAG
Source organism: Chrysolina americana (assembly GCA_958502065.1). Lineage (NCBI taxonomy): Eukaryota > Metazoa > Arthropoda > Insecta > Coleoptera > Chrysomelidae > Chrysolina > Chrysolina americana. Next base: position 61,407,656 of record OY293414.1, on the reverse strand, counting down.
TCAGGCAATTTATTGCCTAACAAATTCAGTGAAATTGTAGACAACTGGAAATTTCCAAACTTTCTATAAATGCATTTCGACTTCTTAAACAATAAACAACGGTCACGATTATCTTTTCAAAGTTAATTGGAATTCGTAGAGGTACGCACCTAACTACCTATCATGAAAACTTGCTCCTAATATAACTAGCTTATGTTTTCTGAATGAAAATAGCTATTTACTTATATATAGCATCCTACAGGTATGCGCAGTGATTACAAATTTCTTACAGCAAACTTGCAGAGTAGGTACATGAAAGTTGTAACAAACTTGCACTTATTTAATACATTTGCAATTTCAGTACAATACCTCTCCTCCTGTTACTCTTGTTTAGATTCAATGAAACCTCAGGTACCTACCTATACAAGGTAGAATTAAGCGCAAAAACAAACATTCAAGAAATGAATTTCCTTCACAGAATAAAATGTTCAATCAATACTCTGGACTCCTTCAACTAATAATGTAAATTTAAAATAACATAAAAACTAGCAGAATGATTAAAAAATATTGAGAATATCCAGATTAGGTCAATTGAAGCCGTAGACACAATGGAAGTTTTATGTAATAAGTTTTAAATTTTGGGATTTTGAATATCAATTTTACAAATAAAACAAGATGCGAAACAGAATTGAAGAATGAAGATTGAATTTCACCAACCACATTATTGATGAGGCGTGATCAGAATAATAATGGCAATTGGCAATGATAGATTTTGAATATTTTTTTAAGACGAAACTTCTTGCCAACTCACCGCTTCAATAGAGATTTCTAATGGCTTTGGACACCCTAATAAAAAGAGACGAAAGTTGTTAATTTTTCCGTCCTTGTTGACAGGGAATGTGCTCTGTGATTGGTTACTATAAGGTCAGGGAGTATAAATGTCATTTTCAACTGTAGCTGTCATGTCATTCAAACTCCCCGCCATTATGGTAACCAATCACAGAGCGCGGCCCTGGCAACAAGGAAAGAAAAATTAAGATTCGTCTCTTTTTATTTGGGTGTCCAATGCCATTAGAAATCTCTATTCAAAATAAACTTTCAACACAAATAGTGATTTCTAATGGATTTGGATACCCAAATAAAAAGAGACGAAAGTTCTTAATTTTTCCATACTTGTTGCCAGGGGCGCGCTCTGTGATTGGTTACTATAATGGCGGTTAGTTTGGATGACATGACAGCTACAGTTGAAAATGACATTTATACTCCCTGACCTTATAGTAACCAATCACAGAGTACATTCCCTGACAACAAGGACGGAAAAATTAGGAACTTTCGTCTCTTTTTATTTGGGTTTCCAAATCCATTAGAAATCTCTATTGAGGATTTGCCTTTCGACCGTGGTGGAGGACAGATGGCGTCCTTGTGGTCGGCAGTCAAGTGAATGTGTGTGAAAGTCCTATTATCACCTGATCTGGAGATAACTCAATAAAAATAGAGTAGCAAAGATATGATCTAAGTATAGATTTTGATTTCTAAATGATGTCGCAGTATGACGTCTATGGCAAGTATCAGTTTGACATCGCAGGGACATCTAAATCCAGCTATCACTAATTTAGATATCACAGGGATGTCGCAGTGTGATATCGCAGTAATGACAACAATACGACATCGCAGAGATATCTCTATATCCGGATATTATTGATTTTGATATCTAAGGGGTGTCGCGGTGTAATATCGCAGGAATGTCAACGATATGATATCACAAAGACATCTAAATCCCATTTTTGACGATATTGACATCCCTGAGATGTGGATGTTTGCCCAGTGTTGACTGGGTAAGATATCATTAGATCACATTGCAGAAGCGAGATAATATCAACAAAAATATTTGAAAATGCTACAGAGAATAGTGGTCTAGATACTTTTGGCTGAATAGCATCCAATATAGAGCTTGCTATCTCTACCCCTGAACTGAACCTGAAGAGAACTGCACTTGACTTTATGAATGCATTCTGTTCCTCAACTCAAATCTACTTTGCATTTGAAATGTACATGCAGTATGTTGTGGTCACTGTTCAGTCACCACAAAATACAGGTCAAATAATACTTTTCTAGTATTTGATATTTCAAAATGGCATTAATGTTGAATGGGAGAATAATATAAGTACTATGTAAATTCTATATAATACACATAACTCGTCACAACCAGAGCATTTCTTGCAGAATGCAATGGTTTCAAACCTGAAGATAACCTCTTCTCTTCAGTTTTGTCCCCATTGTGGACACCAGTTCGTCACTCGAATATCACATTGTGACTTGGTGATGTTATTCCGAGATATGCTTGATGTTACAGATACGTTGCGTCCATATGACTTTGTGCCTCTTTTAAACATTACAATGTAATGTTAATTACTTAACATTACATGAATGTATCATATTTTGCGCAACTTTAATGTGACTTTATTACATACATATAATGTTACTCAAAACATCTGTGCAACATTTGTAAAATGTAACATTGTAACATCAGGGTGGAGCATATACTCATTGTTTACCAACACTTATTTTTCTACACTTAAAGTTGTATTTCTGGAATTTCAGTAGTCACATTTCAGTAGATGAATAACAATAGCAATTAATAAAGTTATTCATCTACCAAAGAGTGGCGATTGAAATTCCAGAAATACAACTTTAAGTGTAGAAAAATAAGTGTTGGTAAACAATTAGTATAAGCTCCACCCTGTATACTAAAAAATAAAATATGTATATAAGGGGGTAATGATGTAAATCATACCAATCAATCAAAAAACTTTATTGTCATTGATTAAAATCTCATGGATAAAGCGTTATGAAACAAGACAGTTACATCATTAACAATTAACAGTATAAAAATATAATCTTGAGTCACTATGAACAGACCAAAGTACCTAATAATATGACTTACCACCTGAATCAGATGAAAAATTTATTGATAGATCTACCAAAGTTAAGTGTTATTAGAAGAATAATATTGAATGAAAACCTATTTCTTTTGAAAAATAAAAACATATATCACTGAATCAATAATTATATGGTTGTTGTCTCGGTCACTTCTCCTTTCTTTTTAGTTTCTGCTCTGCTAATGTCATCCAATCCATCTATATGAGCCAAACTCTTCATCTGTGATTGAACTGCAAACATCTTTTACATATTCTGAAATGTATAGTCATTACAGTCATTGAAAACTCATAGTAATCTTTATGATATTAGAAAACGACCATCCAATAATTATTAATAATTCTATGTTGCCCCTAGAGGTGAAAGAAAAATAATTACTTACGTTTCAGTATATCCATAATTATCAATTCAAAACTTTTGGATTTTTTTCTTTGCCCAGTCCAGAAGGGCTCATCTTCGATTAGTTCGGAAACAACAACTGCTATTTAAGTTTTTGTAATCTGATCATTCAATAAGTACCAGTTTGTACATCAAAACTGATAGAGGAATGTGAAAGGACACTACCAAATTGAAAAGAAAGAGAAAATGCAGTTAGTTTATTGATAATTTGTATTAAACAATTCAAGTGATTTCTCTACAATCTCAAGAAACGTTAATATTATCATAGATTAATGAAATTAAGAAAGATCATAACACTCTGTATAAAATATATAATTTTGAGTTCACTTACAAATTAAGCAGCTCCAATATTGTTGTTTTAGTAAGCTAAATTCATTGGTTTCAGTTCCAAAAATTCCTTGATCAATCGGTTCAAAATAATTTGACACAGCTCCAGATGTCAGCAACCATTTCCATGCTGTCCAATAACTGATTAGCAGGAACCACAACCGATAGCTTTTCTGCTATCGATAGCATCATATGTAGATACTCTCTAATCAATAGTAGATATCACTATATTCACTACATAACCTAAATGCTAAAATAACAATTATTGGATGGAGTAGTGGAAAATCATAATCTTACCAAGAAAATTATGAGTTTTGCAATCATATTGATTCCAATCACTTTTAAGTAGTTTTAATTATATTTTAACTCTATGAACTCAAACCTCATACCATGACCGCCATGATTATTAGGATAAAATGAACGATGGCGTCAGTGATATATTTATTTCATATTTACTGGGTAATATTGTTTGAACGTGGATATTATTTTTTTAAGTTACGTAGATGAATGACGTCATGACGTGGTCGTTACCCAAAAATTACATTTAAGAAACCTTTAAGATAATATTAATTTCAAGGCTCCCTGTACACATGTCAGTAATGTTTTGAGAAGGTTCGACAAAAATATCGAACAAATAACATAACTACTCTGTCTAAGACATATCTGGGCAACATATAATCAACATTATATGTATTATCTAATGAATATTATTGGTTATATTATTTTGATGTTACATAAACATATAGTTGAAAACACTGTGTTGGAAATGTCAAGATGACATCAATATAATGTTAATTTGCCAATATCACAAAATTGCACAAAAGTTATATCTGGAAAATATTTTTGTTATATATCATGTTTAGTGGGCCATCTCCCTGTAATAATCTTGCTGAACTTTTCTAGCATGGAATATTTGCAAACACTACATATCTTTCATAATTGATTGTGAAATCTTATAAATGCAAATGAAATCATTTTGCAATCAAAATTAAAGATTCAACATCCAAATATATCTTTCAAGTTAGTTGAATCAATATGGCGAAGGCAATGAAGGCATGGAATAATTTGATATTTATTATGTTGTTCCGTGGTTTGCGCGAATTCGCAGAAAGTTAAAATATTTGAACTTTCTTGTGGCAAGTCTGGCAGCCATTTTATTTGCAGAAAATTTGCGAAATTCGCGGTGTATGGTTTTGCCTTAACGTTCTGATGCGTTGCTATTATGATGGCGTACTTTCTGATAAAATACGTTATGCTGGTGTATATTATGATGGTTTACGGTTTCTATTTTGGGGTCCATCTAATTCATCATAATGTACAGGAAAGAATTCGTAAACCATCATAATATACACCAGCATAACGTACTTTATCAGAAAGTCATATCATCATAACATCAACGCATCATAACGTCAAGCGATCATATTAGTAACGCATCATAACGTACTCCAGCATAATCCTATAGTCAATGGGCTTGCGGTAACTTTGTGGGAAGAAAGATGGTAATGAACGTTACCTGCTCATTGATGAACTAAGAAAAAACCTTCGACATTGGTAAATTTCAAATAATACTTTGACAATTAGATTTATCCACCAATTGTACCCAATTTTTCATTATTTTAATGAAACATTCTTAGAGATCAATTCATACCATAGAGGTTACGCAAATATATACATTGCAGGTATTTCGTATTTCTCATTTTCATTATTTATCAGATAACGATTCAAAATATTTTTAAAATTTTTGACAGAATAGGATTTTGTTGTTTTCGATACTTAGAGAAACAATATACGCAAAACGTAAAAGTTCCTATATTTTTTCCGGGTCTGTGTGGGTCTTAATAATATTATTAATTTGAACTGATTGTTTCCAATTAGTATATTCATGTCAACAAACTCTGTCTGAATTTATTAAAACAATGTTTTTGTTCAGTGTGATAACTCGATCATGGGCTTTTCACCTTATGCTGATGGATATAACGATTCTAGATGAATTATTGTGAATTATTATATGACATAAAGATTTGGAAAAAATCGGTGCCTGCACTGATTAGGAACTAGTTGCTAGTGCACAAATTTACACGACTTCATAACTACACAATCTAGGATGAATATATTTACATATTATTCAAGCATATTCTTCTAAAACCTCTACTAAGAACATAGCTTTTTCTTCTGTTTGGTAAAACATAATATTATAGAGATATAACTTTATCTATCTGAACAGTGAAACATCCAGATTTCAAATATTTATTCTTCTATTTGTTATTTTGAAACATGCTGACATAAATCCTTGTTTCAAAAATTTCCTATATAGCCTTAGTGAACTCCAAAATCTGAGTTTAATTTAAATTATGTAGAAAGAAAAATCTGAGAAACTATATTTAATTCATAGGTTATGAATAACAAACGCCTGTGTAAAAAAGGGACGAACATACAAAAATGCAATATATCTGTTTTTAACCACAGAATAGTGCCAGTCATTAAAATGAAGTTGCCTTCAATATTGGCTGCCGATATTGCAATATCTCTCTATTGCAATAACGCCTGGTAGTGTTCAAGGCCACTTTATTTCATTGGTGACTGGCACTATTCTGTGATTAACATGAGAATATTGCAATTTTATCTGTTCGTCCCTTATCCAGTTTATCAATGTCATGTTAGCATATTTTGACTTCCGGTTAAATTCGACTCGTGGTTAAAATGAATATGACATTTGCTAGATGAAGGAATCGACTCACATTCTAACCATGAGTTAAATTTAGCTCGAAGTTAAAGTACATTGAAAAACCGGCCCTTAAACAGGTGTTAGCATGCGTTAGTTATTCATACCCTAAATCAAATCTAGTCTCTCAAATATACATAAGTGGGACGTAAAGTCTAGTTTATACCCTCGCGAACTTCGCAATTTTTCTACGAATAAAATGGCTCCCAGTCATACCGGACCAATCGTTGATGCAGAACTATGTCGGAAGCCATTTTATTCGCAGAAAAACTGCGAAGTTCGCGAGGGTATGAACTAGACTTAACTTGTGACCTAGCCGCTTCCCATTTGTCACAAGGACTAGAACCCAGTAGAGCTTCTCACTCCTGAACTGAACTTCACCTGACTTTATAAATATCATTTAATTGGAACATGACTTATCGTGGTCTGACCACGTCTGACAAATTACTTCAATAGCTCTCCGGAGTTATTCGGAGCTACTCCATGAAGCAATTTTAAAGTGGCTGAAGGCCGATTCAGATACATGCGTGCCCAAGCAGGGTTTTAATACCTTTTACTCACGTTTCTATTACAAGAACATATTTCATTTGGTTCTGTAATAATTCTGTCAATCCTGAAGTAATGCTCTATTTTAGTTTTTCAAATAATCCCAAAGTGTTTTTCATTGTATCTTCTTCTCATTACTCCAGCATTGACAAAATGATAACAGAATCAAATAAAATATGTTCTTGTGATAGAAACGCGAGTAAAAGGAGTTTAAACAGCCTGAGCTTCAAAAACCCTGCATGGACACGCATGTAATTGGAAAGCGGCTATTATGCATTCGTTAGGTGCGTTCAGTTTTGTGAAAGCAAACGGAGCGATCAAATGCTGATTAGTCACGGGATCACCGAGCTAGTTGAGTGAGTACTATTGGAAATTAAACTAAAGAACACAAGGGGTTCTCCCTCTGGTGTTGAGTTTATTGAGAATTATTGTGTTCGTTGAAATTTCCATGATATTATAGTCACTGTTTATGTGAATTTTATTGAATATGTAGTGAGAATTGATAAGTGATAAAATTCTGGTACAACTTAAGGTGAAAATTATATGATTTAATGAACTTCACCTGACATTATAAATGGGAGATAATTAAAACATATTTTTTCGTAGTCTGTCAGATCACTTTAGAAGCTACCCAGAGTTACTCGGAGCTCCCACTGGCTACTTTGTCATGTCAGAAGACAGAGCCAGACAATTTGTTCTGACCTGACTTAGTATTATGTTCCTGGCTTCTGAAACATTCGATTGTCCTGGGGTGGGATTTCGTGTATTAGAGAATTCTATAGTCGACACTTATGTCTCTTTCTCTCCCATAAATTAAACCATAATGACATCTCACTTATTTGATCGACTATAGAATTCTATGGTACACGGAATCGCATCCCAGGTTAAATTGACTAATAATATATCCATTTTCACCTCAGTTTACAGCTGCCTTGTCATTTAAACTCCCCGCGATACAGAGAGCTTTTGTCTTGCATTTTGGTGTCGTCTATGAATATGGTTTCATGATAATAATTTAGTTCGGTTAAGAATAAGGCTGAAACACAATGGAGGTTTCATGTTATTGGTTTTAATTTTTATAATTTCAGATTCCGTTTCAACACGAAACTATCACTTCCTTTATTATTCTGATCACACCCTACAGACAATCTCATTTGTAGAAATCAAGCTTTTTATTTCAATTCTGTTTTGCATCCTGTTTTATTTCTAAAACTGATATCCAAAATCGCAAAATTACATCAAACTTCCATTCTGTCTGGGGCTTAAGTCTCATATCAGTTTATTTTGTATCGTATCGTGTATGTATTAGACTCAAGGACTGCAATTTATATTTCTTCATTTATAATTTCTCATCGTTTGATTGCTATCACTTCCTAAAAATATAGTTTCTACCTACATACACTGATCTTTATACTACATTTGAGCCCACCAAATCCATTTAGGAAATTTTTGGAATAAGAACTCATGTCGGCAAGTTTCACCTGAGAAATGAAATATATTTTTGAAATCTGAAGAAACGGAAACGGTACTAGACTTTTTCAAAGCTGTGGAAGATATAATATGTTCTTGGTGAAGTTTCAGAAGAGTATGCTTGAAATAATAATAAATATTTCATATATGTGGTTGTCGAGCAACCACAAGTTCATTTGGTTGAAGTAACAAATTGAAATCGAACTTTATAGCGCCAAGGCATGATACCTAAATCAATAAATGTGTACACTAGTATCTAATTAAGGCAGGCACTGACTTATTTTCCATATTTGTACGTCTACCTGTTCTGTTGACTTTTGGTACCTAATAATTCGCAATAACTCATTCAATGTGGAAAGCACTAAAATTATCACACTGGACAAATATTGTTTCATTTGTTTGAAAAGTTTGATATAGAACTGGGTTAGTGAATCACAATAATTGGAAAATAATCAGATCGAATTAATAATACAATGGAACTGAATATTAAGAACAACAAAAAATATATACTCTTTGCGTATATTCTTATTTACTTATAATAATAATAATAATACTCCCTCATAAACACTCGTAGAGTGTACCCAAAGGCATAGCATGTGCGGGTAGAGGACGGCTATTATTATTATTTGCTGTGGCGCTCCGGGGCGACTTACTGATGTTTTCGGTGGTGTATTCACTTTTCAGCTGCAGGAAAACCCGGAAAACCCACAGCACCGCCCCGGTTGGTCGGTATGCACTTCAAGCTAGCACCAGACGTCGGGATTGGCATCTAGGCAACTCACTTCACACTCAATTCACAACAAGGCATGTGGCCACCTAACGAGACCCGTGTACTTGAGAAAAAAGATTGCATACCGGAGCCTCGAACGTCTGTCTGATGCTAGCTAGAAGTTCCACTGCTAGAGACCTTAGCCACTGAGCCACACTGAGCCGAAATATTTTGTTATTTGATGAATAATTTAAATGAATCCGTATAAAAATTTCAAATTTTCACACATATAAAATAAGAAAAACTCAAATCTGCAGAAAGCCAACTGTTTTTAAAAGTATACCTACCTGACATTGAAATAATTATTTATGAAAAATTTAGAACAATGGATGAGTAAATGTAATTGTTGAATTTTATTCAAGCTTTTCCAATAACGAAGTTCTTTTCCTAGTTCATCAGTGAGCAGTTAACGTTCGCTACCGTCAATCTTCCCACAAAGTGACTACAAGCCCCTAGACTATAGGATTATGCTGGAGTACGTTATGATACATTACGAATATGATCGCTTAACGTTCTGATGCGTTTCTGTTATGCTGGTGTATGTCATGATGGTTTACGATTTCTATCTTGTACTATTATGATCAATTACGATTTCTACCGGTTAACGTTATGATGGAGTATTTTTCTATGTTTTACAATATCTTTCATGTACATTATGATACCTTAGGTGTTCCCGCAATTTCCGATGCGAGCGCTACCTACAATGAAGACATTTGAAGTATGTAGTTTTGACTTGACTTTGACTTGTTTTCAGTTTGTTTTTATTGTGATTTGTCATTTTGTCAATTATCTGTGGTGCTGATTATTAGATTTATAGGATGGCTAACTAAGATAATTACATTTTGTCATATCAGTCATCAAAATTTCAGTAATATATTACAGCATATTTCAGATCGAACTCAAATAGGAGTATATTCATTATTTCACATCAAACTTTTAATTTTCACTTAAAAATTTACAGATTTTTCGTGATTGTTTGTAATTGCGTCATGACATTCAAACCTTGACTTCTGAAGGATTTTAGTAGCTACAACTTTTAGTTATTGAATTTGAATGATTTGATTGTGAAGTAGTGAAGAGAAGAGTAACAACTGTGTTTAATAGTGAGTTTAGTGAAAATGAGTAGTGTTAGATGCAGTCTTACTGTTGGAAAATATGCCTTTGTAACGAGGAATACAAAGTTACAGCATGGTAAGTTGTTCATTGATATTCCTAAGGGGACAAATTTTAGTTGAAATAATTGCATAGAAAATTTCAGTTTGGATTGATCTTTAATCTTTACTCACTTACTTGTATAAATAATAATTCCATAGTTCCATATCATAAGTTCTCTAAAATTAGGGTTTGTACTGATACGGAATTTTGTATTGTAGTGTTAATTCAAGAACTTTTGAGATTTCAAGATTCTTATCGAAAGTAGCTATCTTTTCTTGAAAGATTAATATCATATTGTTTAGAAATAGAGCTCTTGTGATTTATAACCACCGTAATTCATGGTCCACCTACCACTGTTAATATTCAATTCCCAATTGTATTATATATATCTGCTGTTTATAGTTACCCTTGCCTGTTTCAAGTGTATGAACTTTGGTTTGAAAATCGCTTTCTATCTCTGAATCTGGATAATATACCGTATGTATAGTGATTTGCCGATTCTTGTTGAGAATATCAAACCTGAATATTAACAAAAATCTATGTGAAATCCGAAGGAACCTGTTGAATGAATTTTCACTTGGTAATATTATTTCAAAACCCATTCATGGCCAGCCATTAATATCTGCGATTCAGAGGTTCAAATAGATGAGTAGGTTTTTAGGTTTTTCAATAGGATTGAATTTTATAGGTACTAATGTTAAAATAAAAGAATGCCTCGTAAAATTTGGTAATGAGTGCTACTTATATTATTATAATTATCTGTATTATTATGAGATTGTTTGATAATTTGAATGCTTCATAATATTGAACCCATCAAATACCACTATCAAACTAATAAAATATTTATTTTGTTCAAATATATTTATCAGGCCACAAATATCTATAATATAACAGAAAATTGAGAATTCTCAAACAAATACCAGAAAAAATAGCATTGAGTTTTATCAATATTTTCCGGAACATCTACACAATTGAGTTATTTTTTGTGATAGAAAAAAACTTTACACTTCGTATAGTTAGTATATATAGTGCTTTTGCGAAATTTGCAAGTTCTGAGATTTTGCTCATGTTTTTGTATTAAATGGCCTACATTAATCGGTGTGAAGTTGGTAGTCAATTTTCAGCAGTAACTTTCGATCTAGCAGTAGCGTTGGTAAAAATACACTACAGAAGAATTGAAATGGACAAATGTCTTCGGAAAAACCTTCCAACTTGAAATTCACAGGACAAGTTTGTGAACATGGAATGAACGTTCAATATCAATTTTATCCACTTGCAAAGGGGATGAAGGGTTGAAATCACCCCTTCACAAGAATGAAAATAGACAAATGCCTTAGGTAAAACTTACGAATTACATGACATGTTTGTATACATTTGCCGCTTTTTAATTGCCACAGGTAAGTAGTAGCTCCGAGATACTCCTGGTAGATATTTCCTGAATTGATTTGACAGACCACAAAAAATCATGTTCCAATAAAATTTAAAAAGTCAGGTGCTGTTCATTCCAGGTTCAGTTCAGGGGTAACAAGCTTTATTGAGTGCTACTCCCATTGGCAATTGGAAAGCGACTATTGTCAAATGATTTTGCCTGGCAGGATTTGGTCCTCCATTCTTATTTACTTCAATTTTTGAAACGTTCAAAACTGTGTCAAAGTTATCGTGGATAGGGATTTTTTTTGCATTAACAATGGTGTCAGGCAGACTTTTGACTACCTTCTCTAGATAAATATATATTCATAATAATAATAATACTCCCTTACAAACACTCGTCATTGTACCCAAAGACATAGCCTATGTGGGTAGAAGACGGCTATTATTATTGTTTTCCGTATCGCTCCGGGGCGATTCACCGATTTTTGGTGGAATATTTACTGTTCAGCTGTTGGAAAACCTACAGCAACACACCAGGTGGTCGGTGCGCCCTCTAAGCAAGCACGAGACTTCAGGATTGGCATACAAGCAACTTGCTTCAATAAAAAGGCATGTGATTGCCTATCTATTCGCAGAAATTTACTAAAAATTCTCTCAGATTCAGGGATTGATCCGCTGCGCTACCGACGTACTTACTTATATATCATTTGAATCTATTACTTTACAAAAGTTTTTGTGAATGGATTTTTTGCATAAACTTGTTTTCTCGCTTGTGTAAGTGTATATCAAATCATTTTGACAGTCTTAAATATTTATCCTATCAGTTAGATATATTTATTTTTTGGAAAATCTAATATTTTGGCAAAGTTTTCGTAAATACTTTTTTGTACATAGGTCCTTGTTACCTATAGTTCTCTAGAAGATCTAAGTATAAAATGGAATGATTTTGTCTGGCAGGATTTTCTCATGAAGATACTTGACAAAACTGATTTTACCAGCCAGGACTTTGATCCCTATCTCAATTACATTATTTTCCTTAAAAGTCTATAACTTCATTAACAATGTTTATTTGCTTTAATCTACGTCATTGAAAGTACCTACTTACTTTACACAGGTATAAAGTTATGAAAAATTCACAATCACAAACACTTTGAGGGAAATATGGAATTACAAAAATAACAATTTATCCAAGTTAGAGGTAAATATTTTTCCTGCCAAAATAATTTGACATATATGTCTTGTTGAGCAAAATCCCTGTCTACAAAATCTTTGATATAATAATTTTTTTCTATGTTTAATCAATGTTTTTCAATGTGATGGCCAAAGTTCTGCCTTACAAAATCATTTGACCTACAGGTTTTGTTGAGCACCGTTAATGGTTGCATAAATTCATGGGAAAAATTCACGTACAAAAATCTTGAGGAAGTTATGTATATTTTGAAAATTATTATAAACACAAAAGCAAATTTAAAGGAGAATATAGATTTGTACTTTTTTTTCCTTTAACTCATTTTACAAATTTGAATAGACTTGAAAATTTGAAAAGCTTTGGCGCCTGCCGCGTGTCCTAGATTTGCTTATCTCGCACAAGCTTTTGGAAGCTTCTGAGGACTTTTTTCTAAAAACCTGGGTAGTTCTAAAAAATTGAAAAATGTTAAATTGTCATAAGAAAGTCATGGCTTTAAGATCTAGGCAGAACAAACAGAACAAATAATCAGAATATTTATAAAATGTATCTTCATTCCTCCAAGTTTGCTGGTGTGTGCAATTGTGTGGGTTAAACCAAGGTTAAACTCTGTCCAACCATATTAATCGATATTAAGGTTTTGTTGAGTGTTATCAGTAGCATAAATTTACACACAAAAAATCTTTGTTAACATTTATTTAAGCAAAAAATCGCGATCAAGAAAAGTTAGACATTGTTATGGAATCCTTTAAAACATTATAATCCGGGGTCAACTTCAAGAGAGAGACAATCAAATGACTTATAGTTTTTCAACCTTTTTAATGAATATTAGAAGCATTTGGTGTCAATAAAATTCAAGAAATTTGAAACTACCTAAAATGAGTAGCGTGAAGTAGTAGATGCAATATTTTTTCATACAAAATTACATGTTTAGGTTCTTAACTACAGTCTTGGTTATTATAAAAATACACTATTCTCTGTGAACCTTCCCATCATGCAATAAATTAATGGCTGGCCGTGAATTTTGAACAAATTGTAAGGACAGCTAGCGGCCGAGAACATACCATATCACCGCGACAAACATTCTGAAATTCGCGGCTGTTTTCACACTGATCTAGACAGAAAGAAATTTATTGGACCGTATTAACTATGTCTGATTCTGATACATTACTTTTGCAGCAGGTCACTAGATGCCGTAGATGTAGTATTAGGATTCAAAATGGTTTATGAATTAGCAATAGAATACAGTCTAACAAAGTTCAAATGCCGTTTCTTAATTTAAATCCACTATTTTGAGAAACAGGTTGTGTGGAGGTCTTGCACAATGAGTATCAGATATTTATATCTAAGTTTGGTACTGGTTCAATTTAAGAATTTAGTGCATGGCTATAAAAACCAGGGATATATTTCTTCAAATAACTAGCGTAGTTTTGAGTTTAGAATGTAGAAAGGGATAAAAAACTCACCAAAAACGTTTGCATCTTGTGACTCAAGGCTTAGTAATACTGTCATTATTGTAAAATTATTATCACCTGCACTTAGTAATTCACATTTTGAGCTTCTACCTGTTGTTTTTATCTTTTTGTGTCTGTCAATTGAAATTAATAAATAAATAATCTACTGATAAAATATGATGCTAAATATTCTTTCTGAGAATTTTTTGTTCAGATTTGGTAGAATTTTACTTTGGCAACATCATAACCTTACAAAATTCGTTCAACGCCTAGAATTCTAGATATTTACAAGCCCTCTCATTATGCCCCAGTTGTTATGATTATTGGTGTTATTTTTTATATTGCCAAGCAGAAAGGTTAACGTAGCTAATTTATTTTTGAAGTTCGATCTTGATTTATGTAGCAACATACTGTCTAGGTATTTCTGTTTGAGCAGATTTGTTTAAACAGGGTGAGTTACTGTTGATGCAATTGTTTATTATGACTACAGATGAAGTCTTTGAACTTTTGTCTGTGCAAGGGGATATGTGAGTTGATATTCAATTTATAAAGTATTATAAAATATAAAAATATATATGATGACCCAAAAAAGGGTGGCTGATCAAAATTACATTTTAATTATAATTTTTTGTATCAATTTTAAATTTTTTGTTTTGTTATTCCTTCACCTAAGGTCCTAAGCTATTTGATTTCAGCAAGCCCTCAAGGTACTCCACTCCAAGGTCTGTGGAATTGGTTAACATTGAATGAGGTTAAAATTTCCCCATCTTTATTTTCTTAATGGAAATAAAGAAGTTTCAATCTTGTTCGATGTCAACTCATTGTGCCGAAGTTTATTATTTAGAGTACTTTGAGAACTTGCTGAATTCCAACAGCTTAATTTAAAAAATAACACAAGAATACTTCAAAATAAATAATTCCGACTAGGTCCGAAAATACCCTTCTCTCCACACATTTTCACAAAGTGGAATAAATGAGGCAAATATCTGTCAGAAAACAACTAATTCCCCCTACATTACATCTGTCATCCATTTGTGCAAAGGTCTTCAGGAGGACACTATTTGCAAATTCTGATTGACCACCTTCATACATGTATGTTTCGAGGTTATTTCCTCTCATCAGTGCAAGAATAGGTTAGACGACAGTAAGAGTCATCTTGTTCCACAAAATCAACAATAACATTCAAAAGTCTTATAGTTCGAACTTTGTTCGATCTATTATTGTATTGACTCTTCCTGGAGTATGTGATACCGGAGAATGCTGTTTTGTTTACCCCTCGCGGTTTGTGCTGTGATCATTCGTAGGGGAATACTATAAGGCTTTTGAATGTTATCGTTGATTTTGTGGACAAGACGACTGACTCTATTGTCGTCTGACCTATCCTTGCACTGATGAGAGGAAATAACCTCGAAACAAGCATGTATGCAAGTGGTTAGTTCCAACAAAATGAAGGATAATATTCAATAGATTTATTACAATCAGCATTTGCAAATAGTGTCCTCCTTGAGGACCATTGCACAAATGGATGACAGATGTAATTCAATGTCCGTAGGGGGAAGTAGTTGTTTTCTGACAGATATTTGCCTAATTTTTTCCACTTTGTGGAAATGTGTGGAGAGAAGGGTATTTTCGGCCGTAGTCGGAATATTTTTTTTTTATTTCGTCACTTTTCGAACTTTGTTCGATTTAATATTACAAGATAACTTATTAATGACAACATTTTGTTTAGACCAAAATTATTTACAAAAGCCAATATTGTGAACAGCCTGGAGTAACTGTGGACGCCTGTCCACATTCATAGCAAATATTTTTATTACGTAATTTTTCATCATCCTCTGCAAAAAACAGCAAGATGTTAATTCTGCCCTGCTAAGCATAAAGCGCGTATCTGCAGTTTTCATGTTTTTGAAAAAATCATGATTTACTATCAGGTTGGGGGCAATTTTTGCAGATATGACATTTTTCATAAACTTATAATATCGGCTAATTTTCAATTAAGACATTCAATACTAGTAAGATAGGTGTAAAACGATATTTAATTTCTTGCACAACTTCAAATTTTCCATTATATATTGATATATTTACGTTGTTGATGCTGACTTCACTGAGTTTGTACTTAGAGGCAATTATCATGACTTTCGTTTTTTATGTATTCAAACTGAGCTTATTAACATTAAAACATTTGGAGATATTCGTTGAAATTTTTCATCGATAGCTGTCTCTGCTGTCTCCAGGTTTACACTGTTGACTGCTATTAGAGTATCATCTGCAAATAGGTTTATAAGTTCACAATCTTCAACATAATTAATATCATTCAGATAAGGACAAGGAACTAATAAAGACTTTCCC
Organism: Chrysolina americana; assembly: GCA_958502065.1. NCBI lineage: Eukaryota > Metazoa > Arthropoda > Insecta > Coleoptera > Chrysomelidae > Chrysolina > Chrysolina americana. The sequence continues at coordinate 61,390,992 of OY293414.1, read as the reverse complement.
TTTCTATCTCTATCTCTACTAGTACCAATTCATTTGGTCAGAATTTTTTTATTGTACTAAAAAAATTGATTTTGTAGACAAAGGTACTTAACTACATATAAATTGTTCTATACACCTTTCAAAACCAACCCACTGTATAAGTTGGTGAAAATAAATTGGCAGATAAAAACCGTAACACAACTTTGGTCAACATTTAAAAACTCCAGAGTATATTCGAGGATTCACAATGTATCTATGTATGTATTTGGCGTATTACGCACATAAATCATAACATACTTGTAAAAAACTTTGGACTTATCACATATAACCCCAAAAACACAATTTTTTTTTCAATTCCCACTAGGGAAAGCACAGATGATAATAATATGTTGTTCATTAGCAATTGTTATGGAAGTATAAAAGTTAGATTAATCTCATCAATACAATTTCTACAGTTCAGCACATTTCCTAAAGATTTCAATTTTTCTACCATCATCGCATTAAGTACCTGATACTCAAATGAAACTACTCACGTAAGACCTGTTAAGCTGAGCTTTATTGAACATATCATAGAAAAACTGATGTGTGAATAACAAGTGGATTTTGTAGAGGAAAATAAAATAGTATAATCTGTTCAATAAGGTTTAGAAACAAGCATACTTGTACTCGGTAGCGGGATCAGAAATACTGAGCACTCTAAAATGTTAAGTACTCGAAATGTTCGAGTACTGGGTCCTGTCAAAATAAAAGTACTAACTCTAGTACAATTTACTCGAATACTGCTCAGCTCTCGTTGCAACTAGAAAAAGTGTAATAAGTACGGTGAAAATAGGTGCAAGAATTATCTGCAACACTTGATCGCAGGTAAAAGAACAAATAAGCGGAGTCAACAACAGGAAGCCAACTGCTTCAGTCGAAACGCCTCGTGATCACGAGGCAATAAACGACGTCGCCACGGAGGCAGCAATAGCTATCTATCCGTGTACATAGGATTATAAGTAAGAAAACTGGAAGGGAACATTTTCACATTCTTACACTTATTTTCACCATACTGACGAGAGCCTTAAGCTGGAAACACGTGTCTCGGTTGCATTTTTTCCAGAGGGATCAGTTCAATACATTCTCTTCAGTTGTTCACAATTTCCCTCAAAAACAAATCTTTGTCTTGATAATAGTAATGTTTGAAATAACAGCTAACAGTTGAAATTTCAGTGCAGATAAACGTATGGAACCCAATTTCTTGGAAACTATTAGGTACCAAAAATAATAAATCAGAGTATCATTGGAAAGAGAATTGACGCCTTCAAATGATATTTCAGTTAATTCCGCTTTCTATTTAAGATTTTAAGGGTAACAACTTTGGCGACTGAAAATAGTCAGGTATTCAGCCCTATGCTGTATCACTTCCGTTAAAAATAATGGCATTGGTACTAGCATTGACTAAAACATCGTTTGTTTTTTTTTGTAAACCTTCCTGCTATTCCTAGATATGATTTATGTTGTGAAACAAACAACGTATTGTCAATGTCGTTTAAATGATTGGAAACATTTAGAGATGGACTTCAAAAGATTTGATTGAAATTTACTATAGTCTCAGCTGCTCATATTGTCGCATTATTCAAGACAAACTTTGCTTACGCCAGAATGATTTGCGGTTTTCAAATATTGTTGCCTTCTGATATTTAATGTAAACATCTCTACCTGTTTTTGATACTTGTGATTATACATACGACTCATGACCAAGTTTTCGAGAGTGAATAATTTTACTGAACAATCTGAAGGTTATATTTGATTGGATAACTGACCTCTACCATTCATTTTGATATTGAACTCGATAATCGCGGCTAACTTGCATTTTACCTTGGGAGTGTTTGAGGTTGACACGTTCCGTTGCGTTTATAAAGTGTCGACTGAGATGTTATATGTGTTTTTTTTTGTGAACGTTCATCAACCATCCTTAAGTGTAAACGTTTTGAAGATTCGATTTGCTTTGTAACTGAAGTAAGAAGGACAATGAAAAATTATACAGGAGGCACTAAAAAAAGTTCATTATTCACTATTGTTAATCTAAAATAGGTACACAAATGAAAACAAAAATAAAACTTTGAAGCAATAGGAACAAAAAATCTGCCACAGGACTCTGATGATCAGAAATGTTTTATAGAATCGAAATGTCATATTTCGATGCTATGAAACATTTCTAATCATCGGAGTCCCAGTGCTGAAATTCAGATCAGAATCAATACTTATTTAATGGTAGATTCATAAATTGAGATATTAAAATTTACAATTAGGAATCTAAAATTAGCAATTTAGAGGGTGTTTATAAAGGGAAAAGTACTGTACAAGTGTATCAAATCGCTTGATAAAGCTACCGTGTAGCGAAACATGTCGCGAGAGTAAAAAAAATTGTGAAATTCTAATCGTGTTTACCCTAGTGTCAAAAATTTTGGTTCCTAACTAATATTTTCCAATTTCAATCTGTTAGCCTGTTTTGATGGAATTGAACACATTGCATCAGTTGTTAACCACTCATAGGTAATCATTTCTAACAATAAGTTATGATCTAGTTTTATGAAACACTAAGAGCCGATTCCACCACTTCCGCTTAGTTCTTCGAGCGACGCTCAAATTTATGAATCAGAAACAAAAAAAAAAAAATTTGGAAACAGAGTCAGGTCAAAAATTGCCAGAATTTGCCTGAATAAGACCTGGAGCTTCCGAAATCTTAGGACACTTCTCAAATAAATTATATGGGGTGCTCAGAAATTGGTGCCGAATTTGGATATCTCGAAAATTGTGTAACTCATTTGCTTCAAATGGCAACCCCATTTTTTCTCAACGCCAGTGGATTTTACGCTAGAAATTAGTGGAAGTGTATGCTCACAACTCTTTATCTAAATTAAACGGGGATTGTAGAAACTCAACATCATTTTTTTTCTCTAGGTGTTTATAGTGGTTAATGATCTTTGCAATCGATGTTCTGAGTAGACTATGTTACTAACTCCATACGCCACCTTAGGAGCAGCACTGTTAATTTGAACGCAACAGTGAATCGTGCAGGACTCACCACAGTCAAGCCACGAGATTTTAACAATTTAATTGGTGAAATTAAATTGTTGCCCCGACTTACAGCATTTATTATATCCCGTTTAGGATTTAGTAACGAAGATTACTTTAATTTGTTAGTGATTTACGGGGAATGCGACAAGGTTATTTAAAGAGCCTGTGAAACCTTTCGTTCGCAATATCCGGATTGACCAACACCCACTCATGACTTCCTGACGCGGCTCATTCACAATTGCAAAACACACGGGCAGTTTGTCGTGAAAAAGCAAGAAAAAAAGTAAACCTGTTGTATTCCTTAGTTAGGCAATGATGTGATGAGGCTGTGATGAGTATTCTAAAAAAAACATCCGTATTCATTCGCATCAGTTCAGTAAGAGTAGGAGACTAACAAAGAAGGAATGATTTTTGCGAATTCATATAAATCACGAAAACTTTTTACGAAAATTGATATAGACAACATTTGGGAAAAATAGAATATTCAACCGCCATAACTCACATTACTGGAGTGATACTAATTCACGCGTATTTCGAGAAAGACAGTTTCAAGGTTACTCGAGTTTACAAATTTTTGCTGCAATAAAAAATTACGGTGTGCTTGTTCTGCATCTTCATGATGAAAATTTGATTGGTAAGCTTACTGGAGATCGAAGGGCGATATAAAAAAATTATTTTACATTAATTTTAGGTCAGAGATATTTCGAAGTTCCAGAAAATTATTTACATCCATCAGATTTGAACTGGAATCAGCTGTGGTATCAATACATCGGGCAATCGTTTTGAAGATCGTTGGATAGTGAACAATGGATCCCATCGAGGGCCTTCTCCATTAGACGTTTTTGCTTGGGGTCATAAAAAAAATTGTCTATGCTGCGCCAATAACAGCAGAAGGAGATTTCCAGGAGACAGCTAGGAATGCATTTCGATCTCTTTTTCCGCAAGAAATTCAGAGGGCCACACATGCCGGATTTAAGAAGAATTCATAAATGTTTGGAAGTTGATAGCAACCTGTTCTAAAATTTACTATAGTTTATTCAATTTCTTGTTTGTTCCTGTGTGTATTTTACAATTGTGGATGATCCGCGTCAATTGTCTAAGACAGGTTTAATTTTGTTTTGCTTTTTACCAAACTGCACGTGTGTTTTACATGATCTGCGTCATGGTGTCATGAGTGTGCGTTGGTCCATCGGGATATCGCAGAAGGAGTCACATATACTCTGTCAATAAATGATTAACAAATTGAAGTAATGTTAATTTTTAAATTTTATACGGGACATGATAAGAATTTCCCTACGCTTAAACGCAAATTATTAGCAAATATTGTTTTTTTCTTGAAAATTTTAGTTTTTTCCAAGTTTCTACAATAACAATTTAATTCAGATGTAGGGTTGTAAGCATAAACTTCCCCTATGTTAATAACACTAACGCTGGAGAATATTCCGCATAATTCATTTACACCAAAATGGTCATTACACCGCTTTGCAATATAAATGTTGACTTCTTCACAAATACTCAATTTGTGATCGGGGTACTCTTCCAAAATACTATGAACATTATTGACATGTTCTATGTAAACTTCGAATATTATACTTCCCCTATAATATATTTATTTTCATCCAAAGATAAGTTGATGAAAAGTACTTCTACACTTTCTATAGGTATTTTTATCATGATACCAGAATACTTTCTCTGATACCTAATAGAATTCCGTCACTTCGGGTACTTGAAGGACTAGTTTCATCTCTATCTAGCCAATTTCTGTACTAGAACTTCTATAGTGAGCCATGATTCTATTGATTTGATGTTCGTTAATTCGCAAAACTTGCACTGAGAAGAGGTGTTCTAACACTGATTTCCATCGGATTTGTTCTACACCAGAAGTTCCACCTACTATCACTACAACAGTACAGGGTACAAATTTTATGACTGATGAAAAATATTACTCACATCCACTCCGCTGTCCTGGAAAAGCATCATTCAAAAATTGCCTGACTGTCAAAACGTAGTGGGGTGGTGCTCCATCGTGCTGAAAATGTATTAAATCTTCATTCAGGTTCCTATTTCCGTCAATGTCCAACTGATTTTCTGGTTGAATGGTGGTGTTTAACATTTCGAAATAAGTATCACCATTAAGATTGCCATTAATGAATAATGGCCCACTGTGTCACCTTAAATTTTCGCCCAGACATTTAATTTTTCTGGATGAGAAATTCGTGTTATGGCTGAACCTTGGCGTAGAGACATTGTAGGATTCATAGCAAAATGTCCTAAAATTTCCACTTGTGCCGCGTCATTAAGTACTCTTGGATTGGTCCTTTTTTTGTTTGCCACTGATCCTGTTTCTTCAAATTTAAGAATCAGTTGTCTGATGTAAGTATGACTTAAATTTTTTCCTGGGTTTCTTTCGTTAAATGCTGCAGCAGTTCTTAAGGCACAACGATTTTCAGAACCATAGATGAACACCATCTGAATTCTTTCCGGCAAACTGTAAACCATGATGAACAGAAAATAGTTCGCAATTCGTTTGAGATAATTTCAATTCGACGGTTTCCTGACTCTACAGTAAAACCTTGCACAAAGGACTGAATTTTTACCAACATTGATAGGTAGGTACGAACCCGATAAAAACAATGCTACTTTTTCTAGTACTTTTTATTTATTCTGAAGGAATGCTCCAACATGATTTTGTTTTTTGTTTACAACAAACTGGAATACATGGTGACCATCTAATGAAATGAAATATACTCTTAATAACAAGAATGGAATTTGAAAATCGATTGTACCATTGTTTAGAACTGAATGGACTGCATTTTGAACTTCTGATCAAATAAACTATCATTTTCACACAATAAAATTTATTTATGCGAAATATGTTTTTGTGGCACCCAGTGTTGGATAAAAATGAAAATTCTTGTACAGGGGAATACTATTTAATTTTTTTTAACAATTTAACAAAAAAGTATTGCCTAAGGGGTGACTCTTGCCTTCACTGAAATATGGCGGTTTTAGTTCCCCCTAACTCGTTAGCCTTTGTGCCAAATGGTGTTTTTCTAACTTTTTTATTTCGCGAGATATTCGCATTGAAAGTTTTCGCCATTGTAGATCTTTTTGGAATCAAAGAACTCGATTTTTTCTCTAAAAAACACAGGAAGTCTCTGCCAATCTGTTTCTTTTTCATATTTTCAAGGTTGATGCTCTTGTGGAATAGCGTTCATAGTTGTTTCCGTAGCAGCTCGCTGAGATCGACCTTACAGTTGGAATATTTTCTTTTGTTGTCAGCCTTGACAAACTCCTCCCTCTCAGGACTCCCTTTGAGCAAATAACAAAGGTTAATAACTGATGATTGAATGTGGGAAGCTGATTACACTTGTGTAGAATAAATGAAGACTGATTTTGTATACAGTGTATCTTTATTAATAATGCATTAGTACAAAACCCCTCTTCATTTATTTATAACTGATAGATGCTGAAGATTTTTCCCAACGTTTGCAATCACCAAAAATAAAAATATTGCCATTTCCTATTACTTTCATTACTCACGCTTGATTCCTACGATGTTCTTTAACTCAGAATTTTCATTTGTGTGAGCCTCAAGATGAAAAACAAAATCATTCCCTTCATTTTTGTTTACTGTTTGATAAATAGAATTAATTTATTATTGCTATTTAAAATTCCCACGTATGACGTGGCCTTTAGAACCAAATAAATTATCTAGTGTTTTCCGACAATACTTGAAATTGTTTTGTCTGAATTCCATTCTACTGCCCTCAAGTCAGATCATACCAAGAATTAAATACAGGGTATCGGGAGTATGACTGCCGTAATTCCAAAAGATGATTTCTTAAACTCAAATAATTGAAAACTTTTTTTACTCGCATGTCTAAAATGATGTAGCGCGCAAGATGATCAATTGATCATATATTCGCAAACGAGGTTTTAAGGAATTCTTTAAAAACATTACCACGACATTTCCTTTCTGTAAATATTGTACATCATTATGATTACTATTTGATTTTAGTAGTTCGATGAGCGATGTAAACCTGCTTGACAGACTGGGTCTTTGTCTATCAATTTTAATTTTTGAAACTGTCAACAGTCATTTTCGAATTTTATGGCCACAAATGGGATTATTTAAGTTATTCCTATTAGTATCATAATTCTTTATTAAACGAAATTGCTATGAAAGCACATCAGATGGATATGAACTTAGGAAATCGAAAAGTTTGAGAAATCGAAGTCTTAATCTTTCGCGATGAAAAACAATTTAAACTTGATGTGGAATAACTTCACCCAAAACACTATTAGTACTTGGGGAGTCATATGCAACCAACATTACCTACGTGTCTTCTTGGTTGCATACAGTTGCACAGTATTACGGTTACGTTTCTCAATCTCTGAATTATTACATTGGGCTAATTTTTAGAATTATGTCAATTATGGAAGTTTGTCGGAAAAAAGAATTATAGATAATTGATTGAGAATATGAATAGTGCATATTCCCGACACGACCCTCTTGGTCACGAATTGATTTTTTTCTGAATTCTGTATTTTTGGTAATAAGGTCTACGAATTATTTAAAAAAAAATTGAGGTATGACGAATATCAATGTCACACACTATCACCAAATTCTTGTGTGGTGGTCTGAGTTTTTTTTCAATGTAGAGATTTGTACTAGCTAGATTGTGAGGTGCATCGTTGGCATTGGTCTCCGGGAAAAAGCTGGATCAAAAAACCGGGTTAAGAAATTGGGTGTGTTTAGCACATAAGTATCTGGTTCTTCTCTACGTCCTTGGAAGTTATCCAGGACCTGATACATATAGATGAATCCGCCGTGCTTGCTGGGCTCATTATCGTGTTCCCTAATGCCGGTAAGGTCTCTCGTCAGAGGACTTCGGAGGAGAAAGTTTTTATAGAATTTATACGACAGTTGCCTAAAGTACGTCGGGATGGTGTCGACTCCTGCTATCTCTTGCAAGGCATCCCATAGAATGTATATGTCACTTTTTGTGATCATGTCCAGCCTTGTGAGTTGGGTTTTGTTTAGGTTGCAGAACATTGGGCATGCGTATAACATTGTTGGTCTGAAAATTTGCTTAAAGACCAGCAATTTGCACACTATGACCGAAAGGGTTAATTTGCAAAAAAAATAAGAACTTTGATGTTTTAATATGAATTTGTAAAAAAGTATAAGATATAACACTATAAACTCCTCTAAACACTGGTTCATTCGATACTCGAGACCAAAAGGACGTTTATTTATTATTTAACACTTGTCTCTACTATTATAACATTGGCTCTAAATCCAACCGTTTCTAAGAATTTTTTTAAATGTTACTATCTGAAGTTTACATAATAAAAGTACATTATGTAACAAGGGATATAAACGTCCTTTTAGTAGCATAGCGAGTGTTTAATAAACGATAAAGGAGTTTGTAAACGCGTTACAAAACGTACTTTTCCAACGAGCTCATTTCAAAACAACAAAATTGTATTGAGTTGATTTATATGAGGTTATCATGACAGTTTCAATTGGCATGCAAAAATCTACTTTGTCATGCGGGTTTTTAACCACTGAAATCAAATAGTATCCATACTGATGTACAAAGGAATGGAGTTGTCATGGGAATTTTTTGAAAATTTGTCAAAAACACAGATTGTGAATCTGTGATTAATCGATCATTTAGCTCACATATCCGAACTCCAAATTCCATTTGGGTTAAGTGAATAAAAAAAAGTATTTATCGAATATAGTTCTTGATTTTAAAATTTATTGGGAACTTCTTACTGAGTAAATGAAAAAATATATTTTTCTCTTCAGGAAATTGCACAGATAGGGCAACATGTAGTTATTCATATCGGAAGTTAACACAGACGGTTAAAAAAAAATATGTTTTTAAAATCAGCAAAGAACCACGCACACACCTTATGGGAAAAAGTCTTTCGGTGAAAATGGCTTAATTTTCCACCAATGGAGACTTTTACTTAGAATGGCTCCAGCTACAACATATAAAAAATTCAGCTATTTTCACCGAAAGACTTTTTCCCATAAGGTGTGTGCGTGGTCCTTTAGTTCTGTCACTCCTTTGTTCAGAACCTTAGGCCCTGGTGACTTGCCAAACATCTATTATCTTTCGCCAGGGAGATATTTCAGAAAATCAAGAATAGCACCATTCCCTACTCCCTTTTTTCATTTCTCAATACCTTCTCAATACCTTCTCTGAACATTGAAAGATTTCTTTATTGTGTGAACCAGAAGATTGAAAAATTCATAGATTTTTTAACTCAAAGAAGAAAATAAAATGAAAATAGTTCAAAAATAAAAACGTAGTTGGAGTTATGTTGTTGTTATTCATAAAGATGACATTGACATCAGGTTTACTTTTCTAGGATTGCATATGGCCTTCGAATAATACTAGTTTATTGTCATCATCATCAGTATTAGAACGTTCCTCGAGAGTTTTGAAATCCCTGGTAATTACCACATTGAAAGCGCACAACCTTCGAACATGGTTTGTTCTGTTAAAGTAGAGCATTGTTATTCGGCGCATCCAATGGAAATAATGATGATACTAATAAAACATTATATTAATATTTTGAGGAGTAGCATCTCCACTTCACCAAAACACTTTTTCACATATTTTATGTACGTTTTGTTAACAATTTTGGCATCATCAGGAGTTATTCAATCATCTTATTCTTCATTATCCATGTTGTCTTTCTACAGATTTGTCTTCTTTGTTTTTCAGGTATACTCTCTGCAATCTATACAAAAAATCAACCCCACAATAAAGGAATAGCAACAAATATCGTTTTACTCAAAACAGTGGGTACAGGAGAACCTCCAACCGGCGCCCAACCTCCCCCTCCACCCCCTTCGAAGGATGCTGGAGGTGGAAATGGAAAAAATAAAAATACCCTGTCTTGTCCGAAATGTGGTGATCCATGCACTCATGTTGAAACCTTTGTCAGCTCTACAAGATTTGTCAAATGCGAAAAATGTCATCACTTTTTTGTTGTTCTTAGTGAAGTTGATAGCAAAAAGAAGGAAGGAGTTGATGCCAAAACTGGGCAGTATAGGAAACCACCGCCTCCGCCCAAAAAGATATACGATTATTTAAATAAACATGTGGTCGGACAGGAGTATGCAAAGAAGGTAAGTTTCAATCCTATTTGTTTTAGTACTTACTTCTATTCAGTGTATTCCAATGAAAAGTATCTACCTCTCAATAACTTTTTATCAGTTTATTTGAGAATTTGGTTGTATTACAATTTAGATTATTGAAAGTTTTTTCACTTTGGTTAACAAGTATTTCGAAGTCAATTTTTCTGTTCTTATGATGCGTTTGAAGATCTTAGTACTATTATAAAGTGAAATGAGGTATAAATCCCTAAGGTCTTGCGAACTTTATAACCCAGAGCTTTTTAGAATCTGATTTTATTATATGTTGTTGATTGGAAAAAGCTGTGTCAAAGTAATAATAGAAGCTATATAAAAAAGAACTATAGAAAGTATTAGTATTTTCACTACTTTTAAGATCAGACCACTTTTCTTTAGAAATTTGTTGTTGGAATGTGGTTCTGCTGTTTTTATTTACCAATCTTTCGTTGATACTTATCTTCATTAAGCCACTACTGACCACAGTGGTCCGAGCATAAATGGCATCACCCAATTCATCATTCAGATTACTAATAATACTATTCAAAAATCTTTTTAAGTCACCACATAATCAGATGATCAAAGATCAGTGTTGACACATCTATCCTGTTGAACGGTGAGGAACAGGGGCGAGTGATTATAGATAGATCACGTTTCAAAATACCATAAACTGGAATAACCTCGAAGTCTGCTAGAGAAAGCACTCTCAGGATCAACCCAATTGACATTATTGCCAGATTGCTAAAAATACAAACGTTTTGAGTAGTATTTTCTACCTTCGAAATCATTGATTATGAACACCGCCGAATGTGATATAACTCTCAAGCAAATTTTGGATGATAAAAGGAAAAACCGTACTGAAATATGCAATCAAAGCAAGTGATGCTTGAGTATCACTGAAGATATAATCTCTTAACCATAAAATCAATACAATGGAAATGGAGAACGCAGCTTTGAAAAGTAGAATAGGACAAATAGGGATAACCTAAAAAAGATATAAATATATTTATATTTGTATTGAAAAATACACCTGACAATAATACTACCACCGCTGTTTGTGAGAAACTGAGTAGATTATTACAAATCGATGTGGTAGATATTTCCATCTGGCAAGTTTGAAAATTGTCCAATCAAATTAAAATTAAACACCAACAATAGTAGTAGTAGTAGTAGCTACTGCAGCAAGGCAAGTAGGCCCTCATGGGCCCTTTTTGCTATCCCCTTGTCTCCTCATCCATAATATGGTCTTGAACCAACCTCCTTCTCCTCAAAACGATTCCTTATACTATATGTGTGTATGTGTGGGTGCTTGTCAAGGAAGCGAGTTCTTTCAATCTGCCTATTCTTGGAAGTTCTGGTAGGGCTGGTTCTCAGTCGGGAGGTGCGGCTGCCGCGGGTGATTTTATCACCGGCTACCAGACCCGCGGTATCCGATTCGAGGTCCCTCCTCGGCTTTCATTGGATATTAGTTCTCTAGTTCTCACCGTGAGTTCCTTCCATCCTCCTCCTCGTGAAAGTTCTGGCACGAAATAATACTAATGAACCAGTAGTTGCAGTATCCCCTCTTTTTGTTTCGAAATCTAAGCGCGCATGATCGAATCCTAGCGTGAAGATTGTGAATGCGTCGTGAATTGCCTTGGTAATCCGCAAAGTTGTCATGTCTAAAATTTTCCTTATATTTTACCACATTTGACCTTTCAAACTCAATACTATTGTTATAACCTACCTACCAATAATATATCTGTTTAATTGTTATTTTTCTGAAAAATGAATAATTTTTATTTCAATAAACGCAGATCTTTCTGGGTTACTTCAATTAACGCGTAGAGCACTCGGTGCGTAATCGTATCTATTGAGAAGATTCCTAATTCCTTTTTAAACTCTCTTCCCAATTTTCTAGAAGTAGTTTGTTGATTAATAGTTGGGGAATCGATTAGTAACGATAGTCGTTGCCGACCGACGTTTTCTCCTTGTTTCCAGCCGGAATGGTGCTGTAGATTTTCCGGGTTTTCCTAAAGCTGGAAAGTGAATATACCACCAAACAACAGTAAGTCGCCTCAGAGTGCCATGGTAAATAATAATATCTGTCCTCTACCCGCACAGGCTATGACTTTGTACACTCTACGAGTGTTTAGGGAATATTTTTCTCCTGAGCCCTGATTCATCCGGAGGGCGCGCTGGTGTGTCATTAACCTCAATAAACACTCCTCACGTCAATGGGGTGATTCCTGGGTCCCAGGATCATGTGCCCTGAGTAGGCTGAGTGAACCTAGAAATACGGCCTTCTGCATTATTCATGCTAAGATTTCTGTCGAATCACGGCAAGCCGGTATAATTTTCCGATTCGAGAGCAGCGTGTCGTTCGTTCCACCAAGTTCCCTTATGATCAGAACTACCATTTTAACGAAATGGTTTTCCTCCTCTGTTCGGTTGCTGTCCCTGCTTTTTATGGTCATAGACCGTGCAGAGAAGGGGATCTAAACTCCTGAAGACTTAACATGCTCCATCCAGAACCTGTTATGTAGACCAGATCTGTCGGAGTTTTTGCTGATACGTGCCGCGGAGAGAGTTCTTAACAGAGGCTACATCTGGGGAACGGCGTTGTTCCACTCATAGTTAAGTATACATCTTTCCGGCATCAAGAAGATGTAGGATGCTTCTATCTACAAGCTGAACGTGCTCTCCGTATTCCTCACATGGTCCTCTTTTGAGGTGAACCGTGGCCCATTTGTCGATTCCAAACTCCACTCTCTTTTTTCTCGAGGCACATAATTTAAGGTCATCCATTTCATACAGGTAAGTGACCTTATGGGTCCTGTTGCTGGGGGTACCGCAGATGTATCCGCGGGTTTTCCTTAGTGCAATAGGGAGATGCAGAAGAGAAGAGAGCTGAGGAAGTCTCCCTGCAACACGCATGAGGGAGTATTATTATAATCATTATTGTTATTATATACTTGAGCAATGTTCTTCAGAGAAGAGGAATCAATTGCAAGAGCGCCCTGTAACCAACTAGCACAATAATTGTAACAGACAAAAATATAAGAAGCTAGTTGAAACGTGTTAAAAAATCTTTGAATAAAATATTCAAAGCATTGTATAATAATATATTTCTATATTATTACAAAACGCCCATTTATCTTTTCATTAAATTTGTATTACTGTGTAGCAGTTTATATCTATTGTTCACTTGGTGAGCAGTGTAAGAAATGCCCAACGCTGACAAATCCACTCGTAGCGTGGAATTCATGATGCGCAGTGGTCCTAAAAAAATAAAACGGGGACAGAAACATCAAAGTTTCCGACCGGAGTGCAATTACTGGTTCTTTAGTATTATTCTGTGGTCCTAGTAGGGCTGGTTCGGTTCTCGATTGGGTGGTGCGGCGGCCGCGGCCGATTCATTCACCGGCTACCAGTCCCACAGCACCCAATTCAAGGCCCCTCCTCGGCTCCCACCGAAGACTAGATTTTCCAGTTCCCGCAGCGAATTTCTTCGATTCTCCTCCTTGTGAAAACCCTGGTAGGGCTGGTTCTCAAACCAATGGAGTGGCGGCGTCGGGTGATTCATTACTGGCTACCAGTCCCACAACACCTAATCTGAGGCCCCTCATGTGTTTTTGACGTCGGTGTACGGTAAGCTAGGGCCCACCGGTCGCTACTCCCGTTAGCTGCAACACTTCAGCCACCCTTGGGGTAACACCAACAATAACATAGAGCTCATTCAAAAATTGGGATACATAGATTAGAAGAAACCAACATACTCATACCAAATGATCTAACCGACCTGCAACACTCTTAAAATAATGTACTGGGCTGTGGTGGCGTGCGAGTTAAGCGCTCGCTTCTTAATCAAATTACTCGTTGGTGCATGGGTTCGAATCAGCATGATCACCGGTCTTGTGCATGGCATCATACGTTTTAAAAGGTAAGGGCTACATGTGAGCTATATCGAATATGAATATGCATAAAAATGTCTATGCTTTCTGAGGTGTTTTTGTATTCTTTTCCTGAAAATAAACTCATCAAAAGTTATTAGGGGGATAGTTTTCATTGGAATACACTGTATCTTTTTTTCCCCCTTTTGTTGGTTTCTATAAAGAAAGAATGTAGTTAGTTATTTTGAAATAATGACTGGAAAGGTATTCTTTCTGCTATAATTTTCAATCAATAAGTGTTAGAAATTCAAGTAATTGAGAATTTATGGGTGTTATTTTTATTTTTGTGCAGCATTTTGATTCCATGAATTATGATTATTTCCCACCTATTTTATAACTACTGAAATGCTGTTATTTTGTCTGGCTGCTGAAACAATTTCTAGATTGAGTACCTGTACTCTAATATGATACCAACGTGATTTGTGAATTTTATTCTTATATTATCCAATCTTCTGAGTCTTTTTACAAAATACAAACTTCAAATTACATCATTTATTCTACTTTTTTCATTAATTTTGGAATTACTCTCATTTTACAGTAATTATTGAAGCTAATTACGTAGTCGATCAAGCTGAACATGAGAGAAAGAGCAGCATTTATCATTATTTTGGAAGACTGTTAAGATCCAAGAACTGCTACTACCAAATTCCTTTTACAATTGCTTACTTTTTAATAACAATCACAAGCAGCATCTAGTGTATAATCTGCATAAAAAGTGCACAATGTGCAGTCAGTGAGTATGTGTTACTTTGCTGTAGGGATTAAGTGCAATGGAATGAAGTAAACAAACATGAAATTAAAAAAAAATAAAAGTAGCTTGTTTCCAACAGGGATACCTAGTTATGGTTATCACAGAATACGAACTAAGTAGTGTCACAAATGCAACAACAGAAATGCTAGGATTTGGACAAAGTGACAAATGATACAAGGATGTTGAAATACCCTTTTCTTCAAATATTTCCGCAAAATGGAAATAATTAGGCAAATATCTGACCGGAAACAACTCCTTTCTTGGCTAATACCATGACGGAAAATTAACTACACCGGAAATATATTAGCTAACTCAATATACCTACAAAGCAATTCGCCGCACAGTGTCTATATTTTAGTTTGTATACCAATAATTGCAACTGTTCCAACATATGGGTAACCGGTGACTCAGCGGTCTAGGTCTCGGCCATTGAAATCACTGTTAGCATCGGACAAGGTTTGAGACTGGTGTCGGAGATAATTTTTCTCAAGTGTATTCACATGCCTAATTGGAAAGCAACAGTGAGTGACTTGCCTAGATGCCAATTCTGACGTCTAATGCTTGCTTGAAGTACATACCGACCACGTGGGTTTTTTTCGAGTTTTCCACAGCTGAAGAAGTGAATACGCCACCAACAAATCAGTAAATCGCCTGGAGCGCTAAAGCAAATAATAATGATGGCCGTTATCTTCTTCGCTGTTGGTACTTACTCAACATGTGTTTTTCGCATACATGGTGTTTTATGAGCAATCCATATGTATTAAGATATGTATTGCGCATATATACGTACATTAGGAAGATCGCAGCTTCACTTTTTCTTTCAAACGTTATGGGCATGGTCTTCTTCGGAATTATGAGGCAGTGATTTCATTCAAAATATCGGTTTTAACTTTGGTAGCGTGTAAAATAGATCTCGAAATAGATTCAGCACATGTCTTATAAATATGTTATATGTTGGTTGAGATACAAATATAACATTGGTGAGTAATTAGTTGGATGAATCCCGTCATAAGATATATAAGGGACCATTTAAAAGCAATAATTTTAAACAATTCGGACTTGTTTTTTGATAGATATTTCTTATTCTCTAGGTGTTGTCTGTGGCTGTCTACAATCATTATAAAAGAATATACAACAATTGTCCTAATCAATCTAATAACTCAAGGCAAGACATGGCTGTGATGGAACAAGGTCCTCAACATATTACACATAGGGGTATGTCTTCTTCAATTTGCCATTACTTTGGTAGCTACTCAAGAGTTTTGACAAGTGAATAAACTGTGAAGACCCGAGGTGTTTATTTGAAAGTTGATCTTTTTGGTCCATGGAATCGTGCATTCATTGCCATTGCCTGATATATTTATGACTGTTACATTGAATTTACCTAATTTTGTGCAAAAAAAATGTGAATCTTGAATGAAGAAATGGAAATGTCAGAATCGTTCTGCCTTTTTTGGTGGGCTTTTGGTGGTATATGTTGTAAAAATAACAATAAAATAACTGGTAATAGGAAAAATCAGTTCATTTGGAAATGAAACCTTGACATTGAAAGACGAAGTTTTCTTCAACTATCATTAGAAATCAAGAATGGTTGTATTTGGTGTGAAATGTGTTCCTACACTCACTCCAGTTCCTTGCAGGTTATTCGACTCTTCTTATAATTTGGGAGTATTTCCATCTACTCAAAAACCTACATAATTAAAAAAAATACTACTTGGCAACTTCATCCTACTCTTTTATCCTAATAGAAAACCAAATTCAATGAAGGGTTCATATTTTATTGGATTTTCAAGAGAAGAGTTAAATTCTGTGTTATGGGGAGGAGTTGATATTAACAATGTTGATTTAAGTCATACTAAGATTCACAAACACTTCGGAAGGGAGAGGCAGTTTTCGCCAAAAATGTTTTCAAGTTATAAAAAATTCTATGTAACATAAATCCCAAATAATACACTGACCGGGGGGCAAGGATCATATTACAGATTCGTAAAGTTTGTGAATACTATGCAATTCTTGTTATCATTATACATACTAGATGAAAATAAGATTTTTCACGTCTCACCATTTGTTAATTACAAGAATAGAATTTTTAAATATGTTGTACAAGATTTTTGATAAAAACTGTAACTGAAATTTGGCTTTCAATATGCCACACATAGTGATTTGTTATTGATGAATGAAGTAATAATTTGAAAAATAAGATATGTGGTTTGAGAGTGCTAAACTCAACTACAGTATTGTTCACATTAGCATAATTGTCGCCAAATCGTTGCAAATGATATAAAAATATAACTATAAGTTTATAGAGTGAAGTTACTATTTAGAGCATTAGGGAAATCGTATAAAAAATGTTTTACAACTTGTTTTTTTCAAAAAGAAAGTACCATTTTTGCTTGAAATGGTGGTATGTAACATCCTCTGATGGTTTCTGGAGGAAGTAACTCATGTAACCCTTTTTTTTTTCTTCAACGAATCTTGCAGGATTCCAGAGAGAATCCTCTCAGTAACTCCAAAGAGCTTGTGCGAGCAAGGAAGAAATCCAAGAACGGTGACTGTCGGCTTACTATTATAATTAATATTATTAAAAGCCCAATCAAATTCAATCAATTTTCTCACTGTATATCGATCTGGTAAAGTAATGAAATAATTAAGGACGCCTCCAACATCAATCTCATATACGCGTCAGGTATATTTTCTGATGCATTCAGACTATTCCAAGTTATTTCCCAAGTAATAAAAGGTGACATTTTCCTTGTAAAATAGTTGAAAAAATCCTCAAACAACGCTTGCTTTACTCATATTTTTTTTTATAATTCTCATTTTGGTAAGGACCACTCTACGACGCGGGCTGTTTTAATAGTTGTTGACAATGTTGTTGAGACCATTGAGATATCACCTCACATCATTTACACTATATTTGACCTATCCAAGGCCTTGGACTGCTTCTCTCATGAGATTTTATTAGAGGAACTATATCACTATGGGATCAGAGGAGAGTCTTTGTCTCTGATGAGGTCATATTTAGAGGGTCGACATCATTTTGTAACTACCAATAGTTCTACTTTAATTTTAGAATTTGTTGATTATCGTGTTCTTCAAGGATTATTCTTGGGGCAGCTCTTGTTTATCATTTATGTGAATAATATCAGTCGTCAAATAAGGACTCATTAAGACTTGCAAAAGTATCTGAAGAGGTAAATAGTAATGAAGAAACTATATTTTTTTCTGCAAAAATCCTCAAATCGAATTCTGACAAAACTCAACAAATCAATTTTTCAGCTACAACTGCTGCGTTGGATGAGCACGCTATAAAGTTACTAGGAGTCGTTGTGGGCACCAATCTCTCTTGGAGTGAGCAAGTGAAACTATTAAACAGTAGGTTATGTAGCACACTTTTTTTTACGTCAACTGAAGAATATCACCAGCTATTATGCACTGAAAACTACATATTTCTGTCTTTTACACTCTCACATCAGTTATGGTATCATTCTCTGGGGAAAATCTAGTAGAGCTATTAATATTTGTAAACTTCAGAAAATAGTAGTCAGTATAATTATAATTTCTGGGTAACTTTTTTTTCCAAAACATAATAGAATGCCACTACTGACCCTATAAGAAGGCAACTATATTCATTAAACAATCTGACGTTCATGCTCATGGTACAAATCAAATTCAATATGAATACATTTGACTTGAATCTTAACAATAATTTTCCACACGATTGTAAACGTCTCTCTATGTTTCTATTTTAAAAATTCCATAAAGAGTTATCGAAGATATTGCTTCTACAATGTCAACGAATATTCTATTCATAACAAAATCAATAAAGGTGAACATAAAATAATTTTTTCAACACGTTAATCAGTCAAATTATTACGAGCAACAGAACAGCAAACCACTCCTTGAAGATTTTTTTTATTGTTTTTACGTTATTCTGTATTTTTATGTATTATAATTTTTATGTTTTTATAATGAGAGAAGAATATTCAATAATTTCAATAATTTTCTTTATTCACTAATAATAAACATACATTTTTTATAAGTGGTAATATGAGTTCGTCAGTACAGTTTTACAAGCAATCCTTATAGGTGAGCTGTAAGTGAGAAAAAAAGTAAATGTAATCAGTGTTGGTAATAAAATTAAAAATACTAATACTTATAATGGAAATAGATATTATAGTAATAAATACACAATCAGAGCATGTTAAACTAATCAAGTGAATAGTAAATAATTACAGTAGTGAATACATTAATGTAGTATTTTAAATTGATTAAGGACCCTTTTTCACAACATATTGCATATGCTTTTAGATGAATGAAGATTCGCACTTATTAACAGTTTTTATAATTAGTTTTCAATTTAATTTCATTTGATAAGATGTTATAAATGTATGTTGCTTTAGTTGTATTATTCCATCATAAAAAAAGTATATACACAGGGTCAACTACAATTGATCACAGAAAATTGTACAGTGTGCTCTCCCTATGTGATTTTTTTTTCTATTTTATTTTTTTTATTAATTCATACATAAATATTTATATCACAAGGTATATACAGGGCTATTCAAATTCTTTTCTGTGCATGGGGATCTCGTAAACGATAAGAGATAGAGTGTCGGTTAAATTGTGGCAAAGTTGCGAATTTTAGAGACCTATTCAATGATGTAAAAAAATCGAATTTAGCTCTTTTGGTTCTGGAGATATACAGGAACAACCAAAAAATTCCAAATAATTTTTTTGCCTTTATCTTCTTTATTCGCAGACATATTGAAAATCTGTCTACATTTTGCTATTGGCACTTGATGTGGACTATCATAGTATGTCCATGAATCTTTTATACAGGGTGTCATCTGACTTGGGCCACCCACATCTTTGAATTTTTAAATACGGACCTGTATTTTTTGTTCTGGTTTTTGAATCGTCAACATTCACTTCATACTGAGAAATTTAATTTAATTTCATATGTCGGGATGTTTCGGTAATATTTTATTATAATTGGGTGAATTATTCCCTTTTAAATTACGGCCCTAGAAATTGTTTGACTTAGTTAAATAAAAACACAATAGCAACTTTCACGACTCCCCATGTACCGTGTTTTTCAAAAGTATTTTTTTCATTTTTAGGTACCAATTCATATTTCTTCACTTTTCAATGCTCTTTGAGCGTTTTCTACAATGTACTTCGAATAGCAAAACCTTTTATGATTATCTGAAACACATCTACAACAAAAATAGATTATATGTATTTTGATAAGCTGAAAAAGAAACGATAGCAATAATTATATCCGAAACGAACACTATAATTGTAATGAAAATTGAAATAAAGTAATTTATATACCTACACAAGAAAATTAATGGTGCAATAAATGTTCGAATTGGAGTCCTTCCATTTCCAGACATTTTTGAACTTATTTGATATCAACTTTTCTCAATAACAATTTCTGAATTTGTCTGAAACAAAGGTTCTTTATTCTTGAGAAAATTTCATATTTTTTGACAATCCTCGTATACGGCCCAAAAAAATTGTTTTCTGAACTTTTTATGAAGAATAACTTTTTTTCGTCAACTC
This sequence comes from Chrysolina americana, assembly GCA_958502065.1. Lineage (NCBI taxonomy): Eukaryota > Metazoa > Arthropoda > Insecta > Coleoptera > Chrysomelidae > Chrysolina > Chrysolina americana. The sequence goes on along the minus strand of OY293414.1, from coordinate 61,370,540 downwards.
ATTAATAAACAAGTTTTCCATATGTAGAGAACTTAAGCGGACACACTGTATATGAACCTTAATTTCAAGTGATTGTTTGCTAACTTCTACCTATTTTTTCTACACTTTTTTTATTGACTTTCTACAAACATTTCGAAAATGTAACATGGTTAAAGAAATACTTTGCGTACTCCACATTTATCAGTTTGAAGTTATTTGGCTTCCTCGAGCGGCATCTGATTCAAAGTGGTTGACAACAAAGAAGTTGCTAATTGATTGAACTAACTCCCAATTTGAGGGGAGGGAAATATTAGAACGAGCGGGTCCTTCATTTCAAACAAAAAAAGAATATGTCACTTTCTCAAAAAATAAGTCACTATTTTTCGCATCTTGTCCCTAATGTTCTAATTAGTAACCTCAAGTAATAGTTTTGCGAGTTTATTATGATTCAAGCCATTTTCTGTCTTGAATTGGACCAATTTTCCATTTCAAATGAATACCTGATAAAAACTTCACATGTCAACAATAAATAACGTCACACATTTATTATATGGTTAGGTTCAAATTGGAATCAAACATAACTCCATTTGTGTTTAATCTGAAATTACATAGTTGAGGTATTTCCGTTGAAATCTGAAGTCATGTTTTAGATTAGCAATAATTGGAAAATACTGGAACATATCCCAAATTAAAACTTTTATCTTCAAATATAATCAAGAAGTAAAACCACATAAATTTCATTTTTTACGTGGTTTTTTGGATGTTTTAACCTCCCACTGTCTGAACATGAAAAATGTTGATTCAAGGAAATCAATACAAGTGTAGAAGGGCTTAATAATGAGCATAAGAAATATTGAATATATTAATTTTTATAATTTGCCAGAAATATTATTAGAGAGGAAACTTTAATTTATTAAATGGGTTTTGAGCAAATCATGCGTTAAATCACAATAAGAACTTATTCAATTTGTCTTGCTAAAAAATGTTTGTGATCTATGGAATTCTAAATTAGATGCCAACTTGTTTGTACATCATTAATAATGATTTACGTTATATTATAATGTTTTTTTTTTCAATCTGTTTTCACTATTGACATGTAATGAAAGTATAAAGCCGTGCTGATGAGTTGGTAACAACGAAACAGCGCTGTCCACGGGTCGTGAGCTCTCGGAATTGAAACGAAACTACTCTATTCACTTCGAAATTATTGTACATATATATATATATATTGAGAATATTCTGTTTTGTTGACAGTGTTGATACAATGTACTTACAAGTGGTTCGACTTTTTGTCAATTTGGCGGTGGCATGTAACTTAATACACAATAAAGTTATTGATGATGCAACCACAAAATTTTTTGCTTTAAAACTGCTGCCAATTTTGCTCTTCATCATATCATGTTTCCAAATATCTTGGGTAACCCCGTACTAGCATTAAGAAAGTGCATTATGAATAGTTCTTACCCTTTCTACCAATAAACACAATTTTTTGGTTATTTGAAAATCGGGAAAAACTAATGCATAAATGTTCATACTCGTACGTCAAAAAATTGATGATAATTGTAATACTTATATCATTTTTTGATATTTGTGGTTTGATATTGTTTTTATTCTTTTTCTAAAATATTCCAATTATCCCAATTAGTTGATCATAGAGGAAGTTGGCTGTGAATGGTCAAGGTGTCCTGTTGTAACATCTGAAACAGGCGAGAGTATCATCGACATATCTATACCATAAATATGTTTTTTACCCAGGTCGGAATTTACTATCGTTATATTATTTTCATAAATATATTTGCTAAAAATGGACAGGAGGGGATAATATTCCTACAGTTTGGTGTTTCACGGAATATTCGCATACTGTCACCATCGTTATGCAACTTTTTAATGCTATTACGTTCCCAAAGGTACTTGGAAACATTGATTTCATGGAGAATTGCTGACAAATGTGTTAATGAATTTAAAGCAAAAATTTGGTAGTGGCATCACTGCATTCTTATTAGTAGGTACTCTATTGGAGCAATATCACTGATTATGAAAAACATAACCCATTACTTTCATAATCAGTGATATTGCTCCAATAGAGTAACTACTAATAAGAATGCATACCCATACTTGGCGACCAAGTTAGCGCAGTGGCCAAGCGCTCGATTCACGACCTGTGGGTCGTGGGTTCGATTCTCCAATGGGGCAGATCTTTTTTCTTTAGAAACTATATCTGGTTTATTGAAGAATGACTCTCCCACGTTTCATGTTTGACGGGACTACGAATAAACATGCTGCTCCTAAGGTGGCGTATGGAGTTAGTAACAAAGCCTAACCAGAACACTTGTGTGAATGAGTTTATATGTTGTGAATGTCCACTATTGAATACGGGTGAGGATATTGCTTCGAGCAAGACAATCCTCATCCACCGACGAAGCCCGTGTTATTTACGCCGGTTAGAGGCCGGGGCAGGACGGATTCTTGCATAACATATATGGGGAGAACCTGGGTATATGTCTCACGACGAATCCCATTAAACCAAGAATGAATGAATGAATAACCCATTACTTGTATTACGACCGTTGTTTTATTAATGTTAAATTTTAATTGAACAGATCAACCCCATATCGCTGGCTTAGGAAGTGCTTCCTTAGGAATGAATTTTGGATCATTTGATTCTGCAAGGACAGCACAAACTACCACTGGTTCAGATATTTTGGAGAGAGCAGCACATGAACTGAAGTTAGAAAAGAGCAATATTTTATTATTAGGGCCCACTGGATCAGGTAATGGAATTTCCTCATATTAAAATGAAATGTCTCAAAAATTACTCTCGATATTATTAAGATAATTTATGAAAACAGCTATTACTCATTGCATCACCATCAGATTTTGACAAACGTCTACACAGCATGAAATCAGTCCAACTTGAATGGAGGACCACCCGCAGACCAGGTTTTCATGGTTATTAAAAATGATGATTATTAAAAGTAAAATGCATGATGGATCATTTGGCGGTCTGCTGGTGCACCAATTCTTGCTGTTAGTAGAGGACACCTTAAAATATTGTTACCATTCGAGATCTACACCTATGTTGTAGTTTAAACTATGGTTTATCTATCAAACGGAGAGGTACTAGTTCCTGGTCATTTCTATACATATTTTAGTGAAATCCCAGATGGTTTTTTCAAAAAGTAATTCCTTGATCAGTCAATGTACCGAGTAGTTCGTTCATATCAAGTGTGATAGAACATCTTCCTATGGATATTCCCTACTTTCATTTTGTAGATTCTTGACGTATTTGGCATATCTACCTGGATGTAGTCTTGTCCACCCTCCTTTCTATTCGAGTAGTTTTTGTATGCTTTTGGTGAGCACGAAGACGGCGGTTTTCGTTGATCTGCCCGCACTATATGCATACTGTCCTGGTTGCATGGCAACCTTTTCATTTCTGAGGAGGGATTTCGTGTACCATAGAATTCAACTTTTCTTCGAATAAGTGAGACATTATGGTTGAATTCATAGGAGAGACAGAAATGACTTTCAACAATATAATTCACGGAATCTACCCCAGATGAAGTTGCCTTCTCTAGTGTCTTTGGTAGGAAGAGTAGCATCTTTCTTCTCTTCTTTACGAATGACACAAAATATTGACCTAAAAGTTTTGAATTTTTTGATAAGATTTTTTTCAATATAAAAGTGAAAGACATTTTGTCCGACAAATATATAGGTTTATTTAGGAGCGTCCGACCCCGAACATGACAAAGTTATGATGTCATAAAGGTTAGTTCCTCAAAGATAATTTTTTTCAAATCGTTCGATAAAGATGTTGAAATTAAATGGTAACCTTTTCGACAAAATTTTTGGGAAATTCCATTTGTCGGACGCCCTAAATGAGGATACAGAGATTTAAAAAAAACGCTTTCGCCCCCTACCGAGAATTTTCGCAAATAAATTTGTTCAACTCGACATGAACAGATATTCACTTTCAGTTGTAGAAAAACCTACAGCACCACCCCTGGTGATAGGTGCGCACTCTAAGTAAGCACCAGATGTGTTTGCTCTATTCTTCTCGCCATGACCCTGTATAGGCTTGCTACTGCAGTGGTTGTGGTGATTATTTCACAAAATTTCATGGAACTGTTTCTTTTTGCTTTCTTAATTTCTTTATTATAATTTGTCAACCTTTTGGTAGCCCCGCCAGTTTCCATTTCGCTTAGCTGTATTGAAAAGGCTGCGAACTTCAGATCTTACCAAATGGTGTCTGCTTGAACTCTTTTCTTTCTAATGGAATAGCTAAATTCGCATGCATATTAACTTCGTCTGAAGTATGCTCGAATTCAATTGGGCTTTTTTATTTGAATTCAATCTGCTCCTGGTTACATTTTAAATTGATGGTTTATATTTATCCCAATCCGTATTCCTAGGATCTCTACCGAAAGTGTTTTCAATCACAAGTCTCTCTATGCTAAATGTTATCAGAGAGTGGAGGTTCTTCTGTAAATCTCTTGTTTTGCACAATTTTATGTTTAGGCTGCCGAGCGTTATCCCCAATACTTTTTGTCTGGCCCTAATCATTTGCTCACCACTCCCATTGGTGTCCGTCAGAAACAGTGATGTATTTTCCTTGTCTGCAAATTTCGGTTGATTTGCAGAACATCCAGGCTTACCATGGAAACCTCTTTTTGTTCTAAAAGGGGTTATCTTTTCAGTCGTTTTTAGTGTTTTCAAAGGTGGGGACCATTTTCTTTGAAGCTGGTTCATTTTTTTTCTTAAATTTTGGTTCATTGATAATGCCTGTGCCATCGGTTTTCCTGTGGAAGGAAATCTTGGGAATCTTTGGTATTGCCCTTTTTTCCTGTTCACCAGTATATTATTTATTGTATTCTTTCCGTTTGTTTTTCTGATATTCGGGGTTGCAGTTCCCATAGGTTTGTTATAGATATAATCAGTCTGTGCTTGATCTTGCTTCCTAGATTAGATTTGCTTTTAGTAAAAACAACAAAATTGTTGGTAAAATTAAAAAAAGCAGCTAATATAAACAACTCACTATAATTTATATTTATCAATATTTTTCAACTTTGTAAGCTGAACTCCGCCTATTATGCCGATATTTTTTATGTATATAAGTTAATGTTATTTAAAAACAACTGGAATGGACAATAAAGACTATTATGATTATGATTACTAATTTTCAATTCTGTTTTGTATTCTGTTTTATTTTCAAAACTGATATTTTAAATCGCAAGACTTATCCCTATCCTATCCCTATATATATCCCTATCGGCGTAACTTTAATTTTCGATAAATTAAACAAATTACTTCGGTTACCGCTATCTATAACTATTGGCAACGCTGTACAAAAATATGACAGTGACAATAATTCTGTGCAATACCTTGTGGACAGTGGCAGAACTATTTTTGTCTTTTTGTTCATGTACTACAGAGAAATCACTTACTGGAGCGATTTACCGTTTTTTGTCCTAGATTTTGAAAATCATTAAAAATATAAATCGTCTGATTTTATGTCTGGAAAATAGTACGAATAGTTCCTCAATGTTCAGTCTTCTAATTTTCATATGAATATCACTTGCAAAAGCGATTTTTCTCAACTGTCTTTGATTTTAAAACAAGATTTTCTGTTTTTTTTTAATAGTGAGGGAAAGTTGAATTCAAAAATTCTGAAAAAAATTGTGATTATCTTTTACTTTCACATTGATATGTCATGATATTTGAAATGGAATCTGATGAATGGTTTTTGGGAAAACTTAAAATATCGTCTAAAAATTAGGTTTTAATTTTTTTCTTCGAAAACTGTTCATCAGATTTTCTTCTACATCTCTCTAATTATTCAATTTGAATGCCAAAATTACTCGAATTTTTTTCAGAATATTTTAATTTGCCGTTTATTTTTTCATGGGTTTATATGAACCTGAAGAGAAACAGTTTTGCAGTTGTTGGTTATGTTTCTTGTTCAGTGTTACTTTCAGACAATAGGCTGAAAGTTTTAGCAATATCTCATTTGAATAATCGTCAAAGACTAGAAGTGTTAATAATGCTAGGATGTGGGGACAAAACTAGAACCCAGAAGAATGTAAGTGAAATGTTCAATAATAAATATCCTGATTATCACATTTCTCAATCTACCGTTAATACCCAGAAGAATGTAAGTGAAATGTTCAATAATAAATATCCTGATTATCACATTTCTCAATCTACCGTTAATAGAATAAAAACAAATTTTCGTGAATTTGAGACTGTCAAAGATATTTAAAAACCAGGCAGGAGGTTATCGATTGACGATGGAAAGAAATTGGATATTTTGGTAGACATCGAGGAGAATCCACATAAACCTACCCGACAACTTGCCGCCGATTACGACATAAGTCAAAGTTCAATATTGCGTGTTTTTGAAAGTGAAAAGAACAATTGGTACATGAACTCAACGAAGACGATCCAGATCGCAGAACTGAGTTTTGCAAAATAATGGAAGCCAGGTGCCTTCGGGATCCATCGTTTTAAAAAAATATATTGTTTTCCAACGAGTCAACTTTTTTATTAAATGGAACCGTCAACAGACAGAACTGTCGATATTGGAGCCGAGAAAATCCCCATTGGATGATGGAGGCCCACACTCATTATCCCATAAAAGTAAATATTTCGCCAGGGATTATAAATAATGGCATAATTGGACCATATTTTTTCAACAAAATATTAAACGGTGAACGTTACTTGGAGTTTTTGACTAATTTTTTAGTTCCAATGCTGAAAAGACTTTTTCCAGATAATGATAATTCGAATCAACTAGATAGGAATATCTGGTATCAGCAAGATGGTGCTCCACCACATTTTGCAGCTGAAGTTCGTGCATGTCTGAATGAAGTTTTTCCCAATAGATGGATTGGTAGACGAGGTGCCGTGGCCAGCCCGTTCTCCCGACATGACACCTCTTGACTACTTTTTGTGAGGGTTACCTGAAATCAAAAGTATACATCAATAGACCAAACAATATTGAAAGTTTGCAAATTAGAATTAGAGAAGAAATAGAACGAATCATTCCCGAAACCATTCAGGATGTTGTTAATAACTTTCAGCAACGCCTTTATTATTGTCAAGAAACAAATGGCTGTCAGTTTGAACATTTGATCTGAAAAATTTCGATAGTAGAATAGCACATTGATTGATACCACTATAATAAATGATTTAGATAACACAATTTATTCCATTGTTTTTTTTATGGCGCATGAACGAAATTAAAATATAAAGATATGGCTGTATAGAAAATTGAATACCCTTCAAAATGAGTTATCACTTGGCCCCCTATTGCATTTTAAAAAATTGGGGGGGGTTGCTGTCACGTTGAGGGGGGTGAAGGAGGGGGGATTTTTTTATGTCACAGAGTGTCTTCTCGAATACATAAATCGATGAGTTTCAGGGTTTTTGTTTTTGAAAATGGCTACTAACGTGAAAAATGAATTTATTCGTTACATAAATAAATAAATATATAAATAATATGGTGCTCACTGTATATCGCATCGTACAGTTTCACGGAAAGTGCTTTATATCCACACGCGTGCGAATAAGCTGTCAACTGCATACTTTCTGTTTAGATTAACCGCCGCTGTCAAATATTTAATTTCTATTTAGATTTCCCTACGAAATATTTTCATTTGAATCACAAAAAACAATCAATTTGGAAAGGGTCCTTTTTTTATTCTTTTAATTGCCGCACTCGTAATGTAATATACTGATTTCAGGTAAAACTCTTCTGGCTCAAACTATAGCTCAATGTTTAGATGTACCTTTTGCAATTTGTGATTGCACCACTTTAACACAGGCTGGTTATGTTGGAGAGGATATTGAAAGTGTCATCGGGAAATTATTACAGGATGCTGGATATATTGTTGAAAAGGCACAAATGGGGATTGTATTTTTAGACGAAGTTGATAAAATTGGCGCAGTTCCTGGGATCCATCAACTAAGAGACGTTGGAGGTAAAGTGTTAGTATTAAAATTGCTTTAAATTTTTGAATTTGTGATTTGTTATATTCTCTTTCAATACGTATTTGGTTTAGTTTAGAGACGTTTATAAATATATTTGACTATACCCCTACCTCTGTCACGCTTACTCCAAATCCTTGATTATTTTTATTTATTTTAGAAATATATAAAGTAAGTAATAAACAATATAAATTTACCTTTGACTTCAGCGGTTCAGAAATGAATAAAATTGTCAGAGCTTATGATTAAACCAAATTACTAAAAAAAATTGACACATTTACAATGTTTTCTATTTTTGCATTTGTATTTTATGGAGGGTATTATTCATTCGATGTACAATAAAATAATTATGATAGATAGATAAACTTTAATGTCTAAACGAAAACACTGAAAACAAATTATGTAGATTCAAGTGCTAAATAGGAAATTCACTGTATGAGGCCGAATTTCATAATGAGCTGAAAGTATCATTTAGTTTAAATAGCTTTTAGACTTTTACAAGCTTCTAACCTGCCAATTGCAACTCAATTGTGGTACTCTCAGTCCAACTAAATACCACTATAAGCTCATAATGAAATCGGGCCTAAAGACAGCACAATAAAAAAAAGAATATTTGCAATATTAGCGAGAATACTTTGGAAGAAATTTCAGTTGAAATGTACGACTCCAATAATAATCTATCATTGAAATGAAATATATGCATATTTTCCAAAGAAAGTTGAACAACAATGATTTCCTTTTGAAAACCTCGCATTTTCTTCTGCTGACGTCCTAAGTTCTCGTATTGAATAGTTTGAAACAGTTATTAGAGAAGTAGTAAAATATACACCAAATCATAAATTATACAATAAACTCACGGTAAAAAAGATAAGAATAAGTACAGAATCATCAAGCCTGAAATCAATTGAAACCAAGAGATTTTTTTTAAAGTGACATTTTTGACAAGAAATTTCTCAATTTGAAACAGTTTATAGACCAGTGGATATGAATACAAGTGAAAAAACTTATAACGAATAAAAAACATGTCAGAAGAAAGAAGAAAAGAAAAAAATGGAAAAAAATTAAGCAAAACTACCCAGTGTACTGAGTTGGAAGAATCCTTTATTGAAGATAGCACCATGAAATTGACTCAAATTGATTATAAAAAACAAATTAGGGAAAGTGATCCTCTGGAAACCATAATACACTTGAAAGAAGAAAAGTTATTACTGAAGAAAATAATTTCGGACAAATAATCAATTATTTCGGAAATGGCAAGAAATATAAAATTATTAACTAAAGAAAATTGTTCCTTGCAAGAGAATTATGACCTGATCATTTCTAATATTGTAGAAAAGGATACGATTATGGAGAGCTTAAATAAAATAAATGGAAGAATGGATATTTTGGAAAACAATGCCAGTGTAACAAAACAATCATACTCTGAAATCCTACTATCAAAAATATATACCAACAAGATAAGTAAAACTGAAACATTAGTAGTTAAACCAAAATTTACCCAAGAAGCTAAAAAAACACAAAATGATTTGGAAAAGAATGTTCATGTCGGTCGGTTGAAAATTGGTATTAAATCTTTGAGAAAAACCAGGGATGGAGGTGTAGAAATTCAATGTAATACTAAATATGATTGTCAGAAAATCACAGAAGTGCTTAAGGACAAATTACCTCAGCATTATACATCAGAAATTAAACAACTTTTGAAACCAAAGATCAAAATTCCAAATTTGAAGATGGATTGTTCCAAAACAAAGGAAGAATTAGAGGAAGAAATCAAATATCAAAATGAAATTATACAGGATGATGATTATTTCCATATTGAGTTTATAAGAAATTTCAGTGATAGAAAGTGTTCTACAGTATTTGCGGAAGTTAGCGGAAAATTATTGAACAAAATTATACAAAACAATCATAAATTGTTTGTTGGTTGGCAAAATCTTACTGTGTATGAAAACAATCATGTTAAGAAATGTTTCCGTTACAAACACAATCACATCAAATGTAAAAATGATATAACATGTCCTCGCTGTGCTGGTAATCATACAATTGAATCATGTGAAAATATTGAAAAATTGAAATGTGTCAATTGTGCTTATTCCAATTCAACATTCCAGAAACAGTATCATACTGATCATTCGGCTACTGATAAAAAATGCCCAACATACCAGTTTTACGAAAATCAACTAAAATCCCAAATTGATTATGGCCAGTAACAATCAAGTTTCAGATAAAATGAATAAGGACGATTTCGTCAAACTTTTGGAATACCCCTCATTGGAATGTCAAGAACCACCTGCAGAAAATGACATTGGCATATTGTATATTAATTCAAGATCAATCAAGAACAAAATGGACACACTTGAAGTTATCATTAATGAAATGCAAATAAAAATCCTTATAGTAACAGAAACTTGGCTATCTAAAGAAGAAGAACAATATTTCAATTTCAAAAATTACAACTCCACGTTTTCAAGTAGAACCAAAAGAGGAGGAGGCGTTGGAATTTTTGTTCATGATGATTTGGAGTTTGATATTTTGGAAAAATTTGAAACTGAAGTTAATTACTTGGCAATCAAACTGATAGAACCAGAAATTATCATTTCAACAATTTATAAACCACCAAAATTCAATAATGTCAATTTTCTCAATATTTTGGAAGAAAAAATGAACAATATCAATAACTTCAATAAAAAATGTTTCTTCTTTGGAGATATGAACACCAATATATTGAATGACAACAGCATCACAAGGAGTATTCTGGACGTTTATACTTCCAACAATTTTTGTCTATGCAATGAAAAAATTCCAACTAGATGTGGAACACGGAGTGCAACATTGATAGACCATATTTTAACAAACAGAAACGAAGAACTTAATTTATCTGTGATAGATAATTCTATTAGTGATCACAAAATTCAAATTTTAAGTACAACTTATAAAGGAAAAAAGAAATCAGTATATAACGTTAGTCATTTTAAATATTATGATAAAAAAAGGTTGGCAAATGAACTAATGAATTTCCAAAGTGCAATGAAAAATTCTGATGATCCCAATATTTTATATGATAAATTACTTGATATTTTTCATTCCTGTGCCCATTCAAGAACTATCAGAATCAGAAAAGAGTCAAAAATCTGGTTCACAAGTGAAATAGCTAAATTGATAAAAATGCGAGACAAATATTTTCGACAAAAGAAACATAATCTTGGAAATGAACATTATAGTAATTTATATGACTACCAAAATAAACTTGTTAAAAACACAATAACGATGGCAAAAAAAAAGTATTATGAAGAAAAATTTTTGAAATCTACACCTAAAGATAAGTGGAAAACAATTAATGATATATTGCACAACAGTTCCAAGAATAATAATTCAATACAATCCATCCAAATCAATGACAAAAAAATTGAAAACCTTGCAGAAATTTGTGAAGAATTCAATGAACATTTCATCACTGTTGGAGAGAGGCTAGCATCTAAAATTCCTGTATCAACTGAAGACTTCAATGAAAAAACGACGGCATCATCGATATTCCTAGCACCCCCAAGTGAAGTAGAAATTATGAGTATAATTGAAGAACTGAACCCTAGGAAAGCTTGCGGATTTGATGATATCGATGTAAAAATTGTAAAAATTGTCAAATCTGAAATTGCACCAATTTTAACATATATATTTTCAAAATCATTTGAACTGGCTATAGTACCAGATCAAATGAAAATTGCTTTAGTATCACCTATATATAAAAAAACCGATTTGAATAATTTTAGGCCTATATCCATACTTCCAATCTTTTCAAAAATTTTAGAAAAAATCATCAATTATAGGCTGTATGAGTATTTAGAACAGAAAAATATTTTGTTTGATCAATATGGATTTAGACGATCCAGAGATACAGAAAGAGCAGCACAAGATGTAATTTCTTTTGTACAAACAAAAGTTGATAGTGGTGAAAAATGTGCCATATTGTCTCTCGATTTATGTAAAGCTTTTGACACTGTTGACCATGAAATTCTATTGAGAAAATTGGATAAAATTGGTGTCAGAGGGCACGTTTTTGATTGGTTCAAAAACTTTTTGACTGATAGGAAACAATACGTGCGCATTGGAGAAAATAAAAGTCAGTACAAAAATGTGAATTGTGGAGTACCACAGGGATCTGTGTTGGGACCTGTGCTATTCCTGATTTATATCAATTCTATTTCTTTTTTGGAATTGAAAGGTGCTCTTAAATTATTTGCAGATGATACAACAATAGTTTATTTTGGACCTGATCTAAAATTCATTGAAAATAATATCAAGTATGATCTATCCAGAATCTTCTCATGGTTGCAGTATCATAAATTAACATTAAATTTTTCTAAATCCTCATACATATTCATATCAAAAAAAAAATGGGAAACACCTTTCCACCTATTCAATTTGAAAATAATCATATAATATACAAAAACTCTATAAAATTTTTGGGCCTTTATATTGATGAAACCCTCAGTTGGCAAAAACATATAGAAATTATCCGAAAAAAAATATCACCCATAATCGGAATTCTTTACAAAATTAGAGGATACTTGGACAGAAAAATTTTGATGAACATTTATTTCAGTTTCATATATTCGAGATTACAATATTTAGTTTCTATATGGGGATCTGCCAAAGCATCTGTTCTAAAACCACTTAAAAAACTTCAAAACAAGTCAATCAAATGCATATATAAATAACCTCATCTAGAACCTACTGAAAATTTATATAGACCAAAAAATTTATTGAATTTAGATTCACTTTATAAATTAGCAGTTTGTTCATTTATTCATCTTAGCAGAATTAAAAAGAAATATACCAGTTTAAATTTTCATTACACTGCAATTCATAATCACGGAACAAGAAATGTTCATGAACTGCACACCAGTAGAATCAAAACTGAAATTGGAAAAAGAAATATAATGCACGATGGTATACTCATTTATAATAAACTACCAAGCACATTGAAGAATATCAAATGCTCTTTAAAATTCAAGTTCAAATTGAAACAATATTTTAAAAAATGAATGTGATTTGACAATGTATTATTTTGTTACAGTTTGTTTGTTGCTTCATTTACTTACGAATTTATTTTGATATTTCCCTATTATAAGCAGCCTATGTTTCTTGGGAATAATAAAGTTATTATTATTATTATTACATGTTCTATTTTGATTAACACTTACAATAGAGTCGGTCACAGCGCCAACCGCGAGTGAAAATCAAAACAGCGATGAACCATTGACATTTTCTAAAAATTATAGTTGGAGGCAAAATAGGTCGAAAATATCTTTGGAATCATAATCCTACCTACTTTCTCCCGGCTCAGATTATAAAAAAAAATAAAATCAGAAAACAACACACGTTTTTTTGTCTCAATGGAAAGTTCGTTTCCATTCAATTCAAGAAAAACTGAAAGAATACTTTGTGATTCGTTTTTTCATTGCCTAGGTGAGGGAGTACAACAAGGTATGCTGAAAATGTTGGAAGGAACGGTGGTGAATGTTCCAGAACGCAACTCTCCAAGAAAACTCCGAGGGGAGACTATTCAAGTGGATACAACTAATATTCTTTTCGTAGCTAGTGGTGCTTATAATGGATTGGAAAGATTGATTCAAAGGAGAAATAACGAAAACGTGAGACACTGACTTCTAGGTGATAATATTTTTATTGATACCGTTTTTTATTTCAGTATCTTGGATTTGGAGCTCCTGTTTCAGAAGGGAAAGGAAGAAGAGCCGTTGCACAAGAAGCTACTTTACACCAGTCCTCCCAAAGCGCCGAAGAAGAAAATGCTGAAAAGGATGCTGCTCTCAAACAAGTTCAGGCAAGAGATCTCATAGACTTTGGAATGATCCCTGTAAGTTTGCCTTTCAACTTTTTTTTATTTCAATTATAATCTGTACGTAATTTTTCAGGAGTTTGTTGGGAGGTTTCCTGTTCTAGTACCGTTCCATTCCTTGGACCAAAATATGCTGGTGAGAATCTTAACGGAACCCAAAAATGCATTGCTTCCACAGTATAAAAGGCTATTGATTATGGATCAGTGTAATCTTACTTTTACTTCTGATGCCTTGAATGCCATAGCACAATTAGCAATGGAAAGGAAGACTGGAGCTAGAGGGTTGAGAGCGATAATGGTAAGTTCTTATTTGATGTGTTACAAATATACTTGCCGTTTCAATCTTGTTCTACTTTGGTGGAGTAGTGGAAAAAAAATGTGAGAAGAAAATATAAAAGATTATTGTGCACGTATACTTTTTATTTAAATGATTTTTGTTGAGATTGAGTATACTTGTAAAGGTTTTGAAAGTGTTGGCTTATATTAACATCACAGCTCAAGTTACTCTTCTATAGAGAGCCTGTGCTACCATACCTGAAACGTTACCCCCTGATGATACAAATGCCTACATCTTCAGTGACACCGGTCTGCTACAGAAAGGACCCAGAATTCAGCAAATCTGTACTGTACTGTACTGTACTGAGCCGCGGTGGTGTGCGGATTGAGTTCTCGCCTCATAAGCCAGAGAGCGTGAGTTCGAATCTCAGCATTGCCACTGGTCTCGTGCATGGCATCGCACGTGTTAAAAGGTAAGGGCTACGTCTTCCCCTAGCTCGCACAAGTCTCTGACTTTTGAGGGTTGCACGTAGGGGTGCAACCGGTTGACGAATATAACAACAACAACAATGAGTTGAAATTGAATCCTGGCCGAGTGTGCATTGCTGGTCGTTATTAACCGCGAAATATTGCATTGCAGAAGCAATGTAAAGTGTGCTTGTACAAAAACTTTCTGAGGTGTTGGTCTTAGGTAATTAGGCGGCCATTATAAATACTGATAAAACTAAGATAGATAGATAGATAGATAGATAGATATAGGTCTTTATTTCCCATAAAGCATTAATTACAACATTTAACTATTATAAGTATAAATTTATAAATATTTACATTTAAATAACATAATTGTAATGATGTTGGGAAAACGCCGAGGATCAGATAACCCTTGTACATAGTACTTGGGTCCCTGTTATTAATCCCAAGCGGTAAATGATAAGTATATGATATTCCAGCAAAAAAACAAACAGAATATTTCCCTCAGACTCAATATCAAAAATGAAATATTGAAACAAACTAAACAAAAAAAAGTATCTTGGTATTTGGATTGACGATAACCTGAAGTGGGACAAACATGTTGAGATCTTAACGATAAAAATATCTCCAATCATTGGTGCTTTGAGATGTCCTGAACTTGATCAATATGATTCTCTATTCTCACCTACTTGGTAGCATAACCTATTTATAATCATTTGGTGATCTTGTTCCAAAAATATTTTCAATAAAATATCTACATGATATAGGAAATCTTTAAAAGTGCTGTATCGTCTCCCATATGATATACCAACTAATAAACTTTATGAAAGTACAGATATTTTTTCTTTAGAAGAATTTTATAAAATAAATACCCTGAAAATTAAATTCAAAATTTTAAACAAAAATTAAAATCAAATTTCATTTTGATGAGAAACTCTGAAATTCATAGTCATTGCACTAGGTATAACCTGTTTTATCTCGATTCTGCTACCTTTACAGTCGAACTATTTAGAAGAAAAAAAATTGTTATTTTCAATTGACTCAAGTTATTGCTTGAAATTATGTATATGAGTATAAAAGTAAATTCTAAGCAACTGTTTCACATGACTTCATAATATATTTTTGCAATTTGCTGCCATACCATGGATCAATTTTTTCCAATACTGAAATCTTAATAATAAACCTTCTTTCCATATGTTCATACTTTATGGCGGGACTGTTTATGAAAATATAATAATAATAATAATAACCGTCTTTATTACTTCCATTCGTTAAAATAATACAAAAATCAAAAAACAAAAAAAAACAATGTGAATATAATGGTAGGAAATGAAAATAAAAGGCGAAGTTAAATTTTTATAGAGACCAACCCTGAGGCCAGTCGCTATTAATTGTTCTTCCACTTAACCTTAAACTCGCTCTGGTATACATGAAGTAATTTTTATTTGTCCAATATAATATAGAATTGAGAAAGAAACGAGAGAAATATCTGGATTTTATTGTGAATTCAATAAATGACTTTTCAAGTTCAGTCGAAATCGCTGTAACCCACTTCGTTTTATATGTTGAGGTATGCTATTGTAGATTGCGCATATTTGAAATCTGAAGCTACGTCTGAAAAACTCTGATTTGAATCTGGGTGGGGTGAGCAATCCTTTATTTCTCACATTGAGATTGTGTACGTCGGCTCTATAGGTAATTTTACTATGCAGATATGAGAGAGTTTTACTTATAATAACTTTGTGGAAGAGAATTGCAGAATGCAGAGTTCGTCTATTTTCCATATTCAACCAGCCAATATCTTTCAATTTGTGTGAAATTCTTTGACGACGTCTTATGCCATAGATGAGTCGTAGACAAGAATTTTGAACTTTTTGTATCTTTCCTACATATTGGCTGGTTAAAAAAGGGCTATACAGTACGACTGCATAGGTAAAATTTGATAAAACAAGTGTTTCACATAATTTAGCTTTCAATCTCAATGGAAAAAAATGCCTTTGACTATAGATGACTCTTAACATAAAATATGCACGTTGTAATATTTTATTGATGTGATTATTAAATCTCAAATCAGAGTCGAGCACAACGCCCATACTTTTCGCACTCTCGACTATTTCAAGATTCACATTGTTTATGTTTATATTCACAGAATGAAGAATGAGAGTACGATTGTTTTTTGAGCCGATTACAAGAGCTTTCGATTTATCATTTATGATTAAGCCATGATTCAAAGCTGTTTGAGTAAAAGCCTAAAGGTCCTTATTTATGCGTGAACAAGCAGTTTCTACTAAACTGATTGTATAAATAGCAAATAGCAGGGGCCCTAAAATAGACCCTTGTGGAACACCTGAATGAACATCAAGATAATGAGAGTCAGTTCCATCAATAGTAACTTTTTGTTTTCGATTTTTCAGAAATGATTCAATCAGTGAGACAGCATTTTTAGAGAGACCTATGTAATGTAAAATGACTAGTAACAAATCATGACTTATCGTGTCAAACGCTCTACTGAAATCCAATAAGATAAGAACTGTACAATTTCCTTGATCGTTTGCCCTGATTATATAATCTACAATATGTAGAAGTGCAGTTGTACAGCTATATTTTTTGCGAAAGCCCGATTGTATTGAAGGTAATAACGAGAAATTATCAAGATGTTCTTTTAGCTGTGTCTCTAGTGCCTTTTCCAAAATTTTTGAGAAAGTAGGTAGAATACTGATTGGTCGGAGATGGATTTTTTAGGTAACACTTTTACAACTGCACTTCTCCATGCTGCTGGAAAAGCATTGTTCGTTAAAGCAAAGTTTACTATATGGGTGATATAAGTTATGATTTGAGGGCAGCTTAATCTTATATATCTAATATTCAAATTGTCACATCCTGCTGCATTCGTTTTAATCTGACAGATCGTTTGATAAACAAATAAATCATTGAATTCTTTAAATTTAAAATAATTGTCCACTAGTTTGTGATTCCTGTAAAATGAAAATAATTCCTGAGGAGGTTCAGTTGAGGGTACTGAGTTGATGAAGAAATTATTAATATCATCAGGATTTTTCATATTATCAGGAATCTCAAATGATTTCTGTGGTAAAAAATTAATATGTTTCAAGGTCTTCCTCATTTTTTTTTGGCCATATGTATGTAATATAATATATGCTCGTTTTTCTCTTTTGACTGCTTGATTTACATAGTTCCTCATATCTTTGTAGAACTGTAAATGGATGTCTGACTTGGATGACCTATATCGTTTTAATGCTTTGTCTCTTGTTGCCATCATCTCCCTTATATCGCTTGTTAGCCACGGAGCTCTTTTTTTTGTAACTCTTGATGTTATAATCGGTGCATGTCTATCAAGTAAGTTGTTCATACAGTTTACCAAAAAAGATATTTTTTCATCAATATCATTCATGTCAAATATTCTGAAGAATTGTGTTAAAAATAAGTCTCTCTCGAAATCATTTTCATTGAAATATTTGAAGTTTCCATATGTGCACAATTTTGGTCCCTGTCTATCCCTATTCAATCGTAATTGGCAATATACCAATAAATGATCAGATATTTCACAATTTTTGAAGACACCCTTCTCTAGTACATCCTCTCCACCAATAATGATTACATCAAGTAAGGTAGCTGTATAATCAGTGATTCTTGTGGGAGAATCTATAATTTGGGTAAGATTAAAACATTCTAGAATAGAAGAGAACTTGTTCACGTTAACATTATCATAACATTTAACAACGGCAGCTTTCAACACACTGAGCTGCTCTGAGGTCAAATCTTCTCGTATCACTAGACCACTCTTCTTCAGGAGCTTCTTATTTCTATAAACTAGATTTTTCTGGTACTCGTTACATAGCCTCACCAATATGGGTCGATTTTTTCCTTTGTCGTATTTTCCAACTCTACAGCAGGAGTCTATATGCGGTTCTTCTATTTTTAGATTCAATTTATTTTTGAAAAGTTCTAGAACTGTCTGCGTACAATAATGCTTGTCCAGTTACAAGTCATTAGCTAAATAATTATTTAATTTCCAGGAGTCCCTACTTTTGGAACCTATGTTTGAAGTTCCTGGTGCAAGTATTTCAGAAGTGCATGTGACTGAAGACTATGTGAGAGGTACTGGCTCTCCTGTTTACATAAAAAATGCAGATACGACAAATTCAGAAACTAGTGAAGAAGATGAGATCAATACATCTATTAGGTTGAAACAATGAGCGTTTGAGATCCCAGGGGTCTAAAAAATGAAAATGTGATGCTCTAATGCCAGGCTGTTTTGCTTCTTTTGACTTATCTAGGTTAGATGAATGAACTAATTCTACCAAAACGTCAAAAACCCTTAAAAAAATATTATTCTTGATTTCTGTCAAGTTCAAGGGAATATAGTTTTAACAAATCACTGAAATATTTAATTTATATAGGGTGAGTTAAAAAAATTCATTTATTAGTCAAGGTACTTTTTTCGATTTTATATCTTTAAAATATCGATAACAGTTGATTTTTAAGTTTCATGTTGGAAGACAATTTTACAGAAGTTTTCAATATAAAAACCGTATGATTCTTTTATGTTGATTGATATATTAGCTGTGAACTTTGAGGGTATGGATTACTCTATGTTTGGCAATTTTATTTTATAAAGTACGTTTGGGTAGATGACATATATGGCATCTCCTTGTGACAGATTAGCTCTCATAGAGTGCCCAGATTATACTGCTCAATTGGAATTCATCAAGTCTGTGGTTTCATTAGAGCTATGCCAACCTAACAAATACACAATGTGGATGTGATCAAATTTATTAATAGCAAAACTTGTGAGGTTAGATATGTATGAAACTCAAGGTTTTTGTTATCGTTGTACGTCATTGATTACGGATATCCGTGAATTTTTTATTTTTTATTTTTTTTTGAATCTGCATATGATAATTACGTGAAGAACTGCAATGTTTATTTCCAATTTTTACATAAAAACTAATTTTAGGCAAGAAATTCCTAGTAATAATTCAAGTAATTCCACCTAATTTGAAAATAATATCAAATGGCCAAAATTTAATATTGCCCTTCAATCAAAATTTTATTAAATTGAAACTTTGAAATTGATTACAGCATTGCTAATTGAAATTTTTTGTGTTAGGATATCCAGCACAAGAGTCACAGTTACAAATGAGCTATTTGATCATAAATACTACATGAACAGTCTTTGATCACATTTGTAAAAATTAATTAATATCAGATACATTACTTGAGCTATAGGAACATTTTCAACTCGCTTTATATTATTTTTATGTTATAGAATGGTTCCTCTGAGTCGTCATTCTGTGAAGGGTGATTATTTACTGTAAATATACATATATCGACAGTTTATAAATATATTTATTAAATTGTAAAAAAATCTCAATCCATAATTTACTTGTTCCCTTATTATTATTCTTTCAAACTCTACTTGTGATTTATAGTTTTAATAATGTTGAAGTTTCAAAATGTTATTATATACAGTGCGTTTCACTTCTCATAGAAACACCCTCGTATCTTCTATAATTTTTGACGAAATATCATGAAATTCTCAGGATCGATAGATACACTAGAGATGAACTCTGCACGAAAGGGGCTATCCTACGTGATATACACTGCTCTCCAGCAGCGATGAAACCACCCAATTTTCCGGAAAGTAATATTAGGGAGCAAAATTGGCCAAAAATTCTTTCGGATTCGTGTTAAGGATCCCAAAATTACTACTAATACACTTGTCTCCTGAAATAAATTCAGGTCTGAAAAATTCAATTTTTTTTCACTTACTTCACGTATGATGACCCCTTTCGTGTAGAGAGTTCATACGATTCTTAAAGATATTGGGGATACTTGGTACCCAGCTGGTAATGGTTTTCAGTCAGTCTTTCTGTTGGATTCTTTCACTTACGTCAATATATAATTGGTGAAGTTATAGCGTGGTTGTAGAAAAAAAATCCGCCAACGTGTGAAAAATGCCACTTTCCGCATTTGTGATTTAATATACTATTCCACTATGGGTGGAATTACAGATTCGGAAACTTGAGGTAGATAGCAAAAACAATGTGATAAAACTTTTATTAATAACAGAATTGTAAACAAAATACACAAATATACGGAAAAAATCAAAATATATCTGAATATATTTCAGGATTACATTCAATAATACAGAGACAATAAAACGGATGTCATGAATTGAATAAAAAAAGTTCTAACCAATTAAAATATTTCTAATACAATAATCGATACAGAATATAATATCTAACCTTTTAATGGTTTTCTTGTACCCATTCTGACAAAAGTGAAATATTGCTGAGTATATATTGAAAAGACTAAGTATTTTTGTTTAAGTACCGTAAAATACTTTATTATCGCTTTGCATATTTCAAGCTGAAAATATTCGTATTACGTTTATTAATGAATTTCTATTCTCAAATTATATGAAACTGCACTTAAACTAGGACTAGTAACAAATTTTCTCACTATACCTACTATCAAACAAATAATTATCAATATAAGTAACTGATATAATAGTGTTACCGAGTTATTGGAGGTATGAGTTGGTACTGCTAAATAAATACCAAATTTGTAAACGATAATTTTAAAAACCGAAGGCATTTCGTTATGATAGATGTCAAATTATTACAGAACCTGTATAGGTAGTATTCAAAAGGGAATATGTGATTGTATTTTTAGCTGGATATCCTCAACTATGGAATAACCTAACCGTTGATTTCTCAATATCAATATTTCTTCATGGCTAATCAATAGAAAGGGATTTTTTTATATTAGATCAATAAAAGCTAATGTAAATTTTTAACCTTTCCTTTGATTGCACGCTAAAACTTATTGCAAATTTTGAAGCCATTTTCAAGACTGTTGACTATGGGGCCTCAGTAGAACACGCCCACACATGGGCAAAACACAGCCTTTTGAAATCAGGGAGAAAATAGAATGGCAGATTGAGACCCTGACACCTCATCAGACATCAACTCAGAGAGAAGGTAGATTGAGGCCCGTAGTCAATACTCTTATTGAAAATGGTTTCAAAACGGAAGCCGAAATGTCGACTTTTAAATTTCCAATGAGATTGATCCCATTAACTTGATAAATTTCATATATTATTCTGGTTCTTGTGGTAAACAAATTTTCACATTAATCAATAGACAGTAATAAGAAGAGCATAAGACAAGATATTCTTAAACAATTGGTCTCATTATTTTCCAACAGGTAATTATATAAAAAATGTCTCTGTTCTAAAGTTTTAATTGAATTTAGATTCATCACTTTTTTTTCATGATGAAGTCGTTTATAAATAGCAATTTTGTTTAGAAGTGAAAGTAAAAATGACATACATAGATTTTGAACATAGTTTTTCTACTTAATTCTTGTGAACGCAAAAAATGTAATATGGTTGGTTGACGGAATAATGGCTAACAACAGAATTAAATACTCGATTGAAAACAAAATTTTCAATACCTTCTTATTTTCAATGAAATCGAAAGATTCCAGCACTATCTGACTAATGATTGAGACGATTGCACATTCCTAGATGTCAACCGCCAAAATGTACAAACGTTCAAATTAATGATTTTCAATATATAACTACTATGCGAGATATAAAAACACTTCCATGAGTACCCTATATATTCATTTGCTGATATCCTCCGGAGTTATAATTGAGGGCTATATATGATATTTCAGTCTATTGTGAATATTAGAGATAACTAATATATTATTCGATAGTTAATATATCTGGCAATTCTAGAGTATTCCTAACCCCCGTTAAATCAAGGAAAATAGATATATGAATGGCAAGATATACTGGTTTAAAAAATATGTCCATTTATCTTACTCATGTCAGGATTTATCTTAATACTTAGATTTTGGTGAGTTCTTCATCTATAAATAAATAGGTATACTAACATATTTGCTATTATAACAGTGTAGGATATTCAGTCTATCTTAATGCTTTTAGCGAAATTTCTACGAAAAGTGGAAAAGTATATATGTGGTAAAAACATGTGAGTCTACGAGAATTCTACAAAATCGAGTGAAATTCAATTGAAATTAAAATATGAAGGTAAGTACTTAGTGAGAGTTACTCTTAGGTAGTTGTAGAAATCTTATATTTTCCAGTGCAAAAATATTCTATTTTCTAAATATTCATGCAACAATACCGTAAATCAAGATATGTTATATCTTTCATATGTACATTCAACATGCATTTTTTTATTATCAACCGCAATAAATAATTTTGAGCACATTTGAAATTATATTGCTATTAATTTCGAATTTTATAGGCATAATCAAAAGATGGAGAATTTACATAAATCTTCTTCAGAAATAAGGGAAGAAAAACATTCTGAATATAAGTAACACATTACGACAATAACATACATACAAAAATCCAGCGTATAAATAAATACCAAACTTAATAACATATGAATCACAAGTATAGAAAGACTAAAGATCTCCATTATCGATGGCTTTATTGAGATCATTCACAACTCTGCCAAGTGCTTCTCTGTGTTCCGAGTCCCTTTTGAACACCGTATCCAAGAAATGTTCATTACCAAAGAACGAGAAAACATTTTCAATTCTTGATATAGACTTATCTGTCAAATGTTTTGAAACAATTATTTCAAGGCACTTCTGGCTTTCATGTAGGGCTTGTACAATGTAATTGCGATCGTAGCTGAAATCAACCTCGTAGAATGAAATTATAGCCATTCCCGCAATTCGAAACTTTGCTTTGAATTTTTCCGCTTGTTTCATCTCTTCATCTGTCAGCAGGTTGTTACGGTGCAAAACGCCCAGCTTTATGACCACTTTTATGATGTTTTTGATTAATTTTTCAGCTTCTTTCTTGTTGTTTGACTGAAAGATATAAGATCATTATACATAATAACTTCTGTGAACTGATTATATAATAACTTCTGTGAACTGATTATAGAAGTTAGTCATGTTAGACAAGCATAATAAGTACTATGGAATTGGAATAAAAATCAATTGCTATATAGAATCAATACAATCGTTAATATTCAGATGATCCACGTGGCAATTGGCACTATAGAACAGTCTTATACAGTAGTTCTCACAGCACTATACGAACGAAGAATTAATAAAAATACTAAAGCAACAATTGATAATATTGTACGGCGATAACTCATAAGTATCTACATTGTTATCTATTTCCCGCAAAACTAGCTGGTTTGTGAAAAGTGTACGTATTACGCGAAAATGAATATTTTTAAACTTTACATTATTGTTAATCGCTATATGGCAATATCGTAGCAGTGTTTCCCCGACAATCTTTGATGAGCAGAATATTATTGAATTTCAGTTTTTGTTATTCATTTTAAGGGGGAGCTCTACGATAGTTAATTGATACTATTTATTTTCTCCTTTGTTCGCAGTGAAAACTACTGTATAAACTTTTATGGATAAAAATTCAATATTTTAATGCAGTTAACATTTGATAATAGGTATAGGGGCATTTTTAACGTTATTATTCAACAATTAATTGAAAACTGACATAACGTTTTTTTTTCATCTAATCGGGACTGTTTACGTTTCTTTAAAGCGAAATTAGTAATATTTCTCAATCACTTATTGATAAATCCGCAAAATATAATGTTTGATTCGAGTATTTTTCAAATTTGACTAAATTGTCTTAAGCCGAAACTGTTACGAGTGAAACTACAAACGATATTGTTCCTGCAGACGTTTTAATTTCATTTATTGCTTATGTTCCTTTACTTTGATACTGATTTGTGTTATTTTTGTTATAGTGGTCAAGAAAAACATAATAAAAATATTATCATACTAAAACATTGTTCTTGTCACACAAAGAAATATATCGGTCCAAATAGTATATAAACACTTTTTTAAAACATGAAGTATCCAGAGATCGTCACATAAATAGTCCTTTGATCCATCAAAAGCACCGTTCTGTGGAGTAAGAGAATTATAAAACGAGTACCCCCTGCGAAATATACAAACCTCAGTCAAAACTTTGAAAACGTAAGAAAGTCAATATCGAATTTCGATGAAGTTTCCTGAAAACCTAAGAAGAAATCTGCCGTCCTAAGCAATAGTACCGTATCTACAAAAAATATGAATATTGTGATATTAGATTCTGTAGGTTTAAAAACCTATAAATTTTGCTTTTTACCGAACAAAGAGGAAGTATACTCGATTCAAACAGCCAAAGTTGACAAATTATATTGTAGTAAAACTGCACTTACTAATTTTCCTAATTTATTTAAAACACTATTTACAACAATTATTCACTAAAACATTTACTTCAATAACTATTTCAATTTATTTCTACTGTGGCTATCTATCAGCGAACTCTGGAACTGTAACTAACACTCTATTCTGACTGTCCCGCTTATATACTCCCAAGCAGTTTCCATTCACGACTCTCGATTATTCAGGAGTATAGAACATTTCATCTAGATGGCTCTTCCAATAGTATCGAATTGATCGATTTATTCCAGCTTGTTCTCGGCGATCCGTACGCCATCAGATATGCTGTTGTAGTTGAACGAGGGTGCATAATTAATTAGATTAGGGCCGTACTCGAAATCGTTACATTGCCCCCTTCTTAAAGACGTTTCGCCCCGAAACGTAATTCTTGGAGTGTTAAGATATCTGCAAGATTTTCCATATCTGCACCTGGACGTTCGATGGAAGTAGCACTCCACAGTCTTCAATTTGGGTCGAGGAAGATGGTTGCAGCACACCAGAATGTTGATGCCACTGGATCTGAATATTGTCTCCAACATGCTTCTTATAACTCTCCAGTCCAGCCCATCAAGCCCACAGGCCAATTTTGGGATTGCCAGGTCTACAATATTCTGGTCCAGCATCGTGTCTCTCAATCTCGTAAGACTCTTCCAAACATCTTCATAAGACGGCTTATCTCGAGAACGCTTCTTGGTGACCAGATAGTAGATGTTTCTCTGGCCTTTCCTCAGCTGTAACACCCCTCCAACTTCCGGGTTCTGTTCTCTCAGTTCCTGGATTCGACCGAACTTCTTGGAGAAAACTACTGCAATGCCTCTGGACATTTGGAGATCTTCTGCCACACAGTGAGCTAACGCGCAATCAGCAGGCACCTTGAAAAGATCTCGTGACTCCTCTCGGGTTACCCCATATTAAACTTTCTGTCCGTTCGAGTACAGGGACATGAACCTCTGAAACGTCATTTTGTCCTCCGGTGATCTGACTGTGCGGACTTGATCGTGGTTTCCGGCGTAAGGGGACAACCTATTGAAGTGGACTACCCTAGGTTTTCCTCGAGGTGGCTTATATATGCGGTAGACGAGGTCGTTTATCCTTTTCAGGATCTTCCGAAGTTCCGAAGTTTCGGTGATAGTCCACGGCGACGTTTAGGGTTGTATAGCCAGACAAGGTCACCTGTCTGATATCCACCAGCATCCGCCTTGATATCGTAGGTCTCCTTCATTCTGTCGCTGGCACTCTGGATGTCCATTCTCTGTCGCAGTTTGCCGACGTAGTCATCTCCCGCAGTGTCTTGTCCTGGTGGCGTCCCAAACTTAAGGTCACATGGAAGTCGCAGCTCTCGGCCCATAATAACACTAGCAGGGGTTTGGCCGGTTGACTCATGAACTGCGGAACGATACGCCATCAGGAACAGATGGAGGTACTGGTCCCAATCCTTCTAGTGGTCAGAGACTACCTTGGACAGGTGGCGGTTTATCGTCTTATTCATCCGCTCCACCATTCCATCGGACTGCGGATGTAGAGCTGTGCTCCTCGTTTTCCGGATGTTCAGCATCTGACACATCTCCTGGAACAGGTTTGACTCGAAATTCCTGCCTTGATCCGAAAGCAGCTCTAACGGGACACCGAATCGACAAATCCACTCCTTCACCAAGACGTCGGCAACGGTGATGGCTTCTTGGTTGGGCAGGGCATAGGCTTCGGCCCACTTGCTGAAGTAATCCATCGCTACAAGGATGTACTTGTTCCCGTATTCAGATTGTGGGAACGGACTAGCGATGTCAATGGCGATCCTTTCGAATCGGCTGCCCACATTGTACTGGCGCATCGGGGCCTTAGGTCTTGTTCGCGGCCCATTACTGGCAGCGCATACAGCACATTTTCTGCACCAGTCCTTGACGTCAGCTTGACAATTGGCCCAGTAGAACCGTTGCCTAATTTTCTGGAGGGTCTTCGTCACTCCCAGATGTCCTCCGGTGACCCCATCATGGATTTCTCGGAGCACTTCCTGTCTTCTGCTCCTGGGAACTACTACCTCTTTCTTCCCCGCCATCCTCCGACTCCAACACACGCTTCAAGACTCCATTGTCTAAGGTGAAAGAGTTCCATTGGGCCCAGTAAGTTTTAACGACTGGAGAACAACTGGCTATTTCATGCCACGACGGTCTTCGCTCACTCTTCTTCTCTTGGTCTTTATGGATCTTGTGGTCATTCCAGTTATCATCGACCACCGTGGTTCTGCAGAGTGTCGACTCCTTTTTCTCTGTTCGTCGGCAGTGCGAACAGTCGTCTGGACATGGTTTTCGCGATAGGGCATCCGCATTCTTATGGCTGGTCCCAGCCCGATGTTCGATCTCAAAGTCGAATTCCTGGAGCCTCTCAATCCAGCGTGCCACTTGACCCTCGGGATTCTTAAACAGCAGGAGCCATTTGAGAGCTGCATGGTCAGTTCTCAGTAGGAATCTTCGTCCATACACGTACTTGTAGAAGTGCTCAACCCCCTTGACAACAGCCAACAGTTCCCGCCTGGTGACACAGTAATTCCGCTCCGAAAACTCTTGCTTTAATTCACTAACTTTAAGGTCAACTAGGTGAACTCTTCTCGGAAACATTTTGTCTCTTATTGTCTTTGCCGAGATATCAGTCTATTATTTATTTCACACACAGTTTTCAGTTTATTGTCCCGCGACGCACAAAACTGTCCACTTCGCACTCAAATGTTCAACGGGTCACTATAACTGTCTATTAGGCGCGATAAACGTCTCAGTTTTTAAACGGTGAACACTTTAACACTTATTTATTTAAAACATCCGACTTCTGACAACAAATGTAGTAAAACTGCACTAACTAATTTTCCTAATTTATTTAAAACACTATTTACAACAATTATTCACTAAAACATTTACTATTTCAATTTATTTCTACTGTGGCTATCTATCAGCGAACTCTGGAACTGTAACTAACTCTCTATTCTGACTGTCCCGCTTATATACTCCCAAGCAGTTTCCATTCACGACTCTCGATTATTCAGGAGTATAGAACATTTCATCTAGATGGCTCTTCGAATAGTATCGAATTGATCGATTTATTCCAGCTTGTTCTCGGCGATCCGTACGCCATCAGATATGCTGTTGTAGTTGAACGAGGGTGCATAATTAATTAGATCAGGGCCGGACTCGAAATCGTTACAATTTTGCCGTATATATGAAAGTTGAAGAATTTCCTATGTAAGAAGGTCGGACCAACAGAATTCTAAGCAAAATAGCAGATACCTTACTTTTGCTTACGACGGCAGAAATGGACAAAGACCCATAAATTAAGCAGAGGATCAAGTAATCCAGGATACGAAGTCTGCTAGAAATTGAATTTGAGAAGGAAAAAAGGATAGTTGAAATCGAACAAAGATTGATAGAAAGAGAGGAAGAGATGAAAAAGGCAAAATTGGAGAATCTGAATTCAAGCGACTTTTCAAATGATGAAAAAGAAACTATAGCTAATAAAACATTTTCCGTTCAAAACCGGTGGATGGAAGAAACAAGCGAAGCTATTATGTATATATAGTCTAGTTCCTAAATTGTAGATAGTGACTCATCATACATTTTCGGGTTTTTACGGAATTTGAAAGTGCGGAGGGGATGTACGAAAGTGGCAAAGTAAAACTTGATTTGAAGCCAAAGTACCGATGAGTCACTATCTACAATTTAGGAACTAGACTATAGTTGGTCAGAAAAAGAAGAGAATTTGTTTGCACTACTAGTCAACCAAAAAGTGAAGTTTTCCAATGAAAATATTGTAAAATGGATGGCTATAAATTAGAAAGCCGAAAATCTTTTAGAATATTTGATATTTAGAAACGCTGGGACTGATGGGTGAGAGATAATAAAGTATGCTTCATTCGTCTGGGTCATCTCATCACACAAAATTCTGCTGGAGTAATGAAAAATGCTGAGTAAGACTCCTCAAAAATAATTCACTCGTACACAAGGCATTCGATGAAAAACCCGAAGAACTGGAAAAGCACCTGAATCACCACGTCAACGAAAATACTTTTGAGAATCGCTCTTATCGAACTGATTGGTCCTAGACGAAGAAGACACGTAAGGGACATACTGAACCGTTTCCTAGACCATCCAAACGCTCAACAACCCAGCATCAAGTTCACCACGGAGACTGAGCAGGACCAGCGGGTAGCATTTCTAGATATACTCATCGAAAGACGTGGAGCGAGACTGACCCGCAAAGTGTACCGAAAACCTACGCACACGGTTCGATAGTGCTAGAAGGTACATATCTTCATGCACTATCGAACCATCATCCTATTCAGAAGAGAGGAATTATCTCCACACTAGCGGAACGTGCTTGAAGAATAAGTAAACCCGAGCATCTTCAAGATGAACTAGAACATCTTCAAGTAACCTTGAGATCAAATGGATACAGTGTACCCGAGATCAAAAAGGCCATGAAACCGAGGACTTCCATAAGTCAAAGTAGGGAGGAAGCTCAGATCGTTGCACATGCCTATCTACCATATATCCCTAGGGTCACAGACAGAATTGGAAAACTGTTGGGACAACACAACATAAAAACGGCCTTCAAACCCACAAAGAAGATACACCAAAGCTTCAGGTCGGCAAAAGACAAACACTATTAGCAGAGGGGGTATATCGCATACCATGCACTTGAGGAAATGTGTACATCGGAACCACAAAAAGATCCATGGGCACAAGACTGAACGAGCATCATCAGACAAGTCGGTAGAGGCAGAACACGCACTGAGTGAAGGAAACCACAGTATTCTATTTGAGGACGTGGAACTTCTTGACCTCAATCAGGGATACCATAGCCGTCTTGTACGGGAGGAAATAAAGATCCACAAACACACTGGAGAATTTTAACAGAAAAGAAGAAGCTATGAACCTCAACAGAATTTGGAATCCCATTCTTAGAAATTCCAAAAGAGCAAAGGAAAACTACAACATTAAGACAGCAGGTAGAAAGGGGTCAACGGATGTTATTGGAAATGTACCTAATCCAGATACGGTAATTAGCGCACAGAAGTACCTGAGTCAGAATAAAAATGAATTCTCTGCAGACAGAATTTTCAGTCATCGGAGATTATATACGATTTAACCCTCTGAAGAAGCTAGCACTCGCGCTAGAGAAACGTCAGGAACGTTTCACTTTCTTGTGAAATTCATGAGCTCTGTACCGGTCGTAAAATTTTGACTAATCATATTTCCATTATTGAAATTATTCATCTAAAGTCTTGATTCGTTAAAAAGACAATTCTGTAAATACCATTAACTCTTTTCTGTTTTTTATTTATAATGTTTATGTATGTTTCAAATCGAGTTCATTCTAACGACTCTGTTGTCGAATATTGATTTTAAAATGGAATTTTAAGATATGTAGCACTGTAAAAGCTGTAGTTATAATATACACAATCATTTGAAAGTGGAGATAATTGGATTGTGTATATTTCTTTTCGAATTGTTGAATGTTAAAAACCATTTCATTCCATTTGAAAAAGTAAATATAATACCTATTTAGGCAAATTACACAATTTATCAACCAGATATATTAATGTAATAGATTTCCTGCAGAACCTGGGCGAACTCAATGGTTATCTTTTCTGGGGTTGGAAAATGTAGATACTATCGCCAAATTTGTTTGCTCAGACCACTTCACCGAAGATGAATTTATCATGAAACCCAGTGGTAAAATATATTTGAAGTTTGGTGCCTTGCCCATTATTCATAGAAAGCCTCATCCAGTGAGAACACTTCCAATAATGTGAGTTTTTTTCATTTGGTTCAGTGTGGGTAGTATTGTTCTACGTTCTATCAATGAGAAACAGTCAATACAATGAAAAACCCCCTTTTTCATTAAACTTGCATCTTCTCATTGATTTTGGCCAATCATAATAACATATTGTTACTAGAATTACAATCTTCAGTTTATGGCTTATTAGATTGTATAGTCTGTAAAAAAGTGTGGCATTCGAAGGCTAAACACACAAAAATACACAAACAATAAACAAAAATATAATTCTTTTACAATAAATTTAAATGATCCATTTTTCATGAGACATACACCAATATGTTATCCTATTTATGTGGAATGTACATATGAAAGAATTTAGAAAATGTGGTGGCCCTATGTTTTGTGTTTCATAATTTCTTGCACTTCCAGACATTTTGTGGATTCAAAGTCTTCAGTTTCTTCAACATCTGGACCTATTATTCAGAGTGATGATGGGCATGAAACTAACAGGTAAAGAATGGAATGTCTTTGAAAGAATTAATTATATACAATATTATAATTCATTTAGACTTTTCAAAAGAAATATGTTTGATGGTAGGAACCTATTTGAATTTACGTTGATTATTAATTATATTTTATTTTTTAATCTAATGATCACATGTTTTCAATATACATATATTTTCTGAATACAAATCTATTGTATGATCATAATGGAAAGAAAATCACGTTTCTGTTGTTTGGTTCAAGTGTCAGTATGTTGTAATGGATAACTTAAGTTACCACTTTTAGCTTTCATTTTCATATGCGATGCGGGTCCATACAACAAATGGGTTTCTTGCTCCAAGCAGTAGATCAACCTTCTGAACTCAGATTTATTTATTTGGTATAAGTGTACAATTTCAGTTACATAAAATTTACTCATGTGTATTTCCTTTCTTCTGTTGTCAATTTTTGAATACAAACATTTCAAGCAAATATTAAGTTGCTATAAAATATTATTCTTAACTCTCTCAATAACATTTAAATAATATTTCTGTTTTCAGTGAAATGGTGTAAAAAATTACTTCCGAATCAAAACATGATGCTTCAATACAACCATTTACTTGAAAGGAAGTTGAGTCGTTGAAGGTAATTGTTGTTATGCATTCTTGTTTTCAAGTATTCCTGCAAGGAATATATGAGATCCTGCATTTAAAATCATTTTCAAAATTTGTATACTTCTAGGTAGGGCTTAAAAAAATTAAATGGTATAGTCATTGTACTGAACAAACTTTCATATTTCACTCTGGTCTTTATACCAATATCAAAAACAATTTAAATCCACTGAACTGAAGAAAGAGGAATAGCAAGACATAAATTAAACGGGAGAAATGCACAAATTCAGCAACGAGATTTTTTGTTGAAGAAACATTTGAAGATCGTTCAATAGGCACCACTAGATGAAAATAGAATTTTATCAGAATGTATTAAAATCTCATTAGAAAAAATATCCTAAGATTTTCATAAATTAATATCTTAATAGAATATCAAAATATAATAAAGTTTTAAAAAAAGTATCTATCAAGCATTCAAAGTAGAAAGTAATACACATTGGGTTGTATTCATAAAATAACTTTTTATTTTTTACAGAATAAAGCTTTCATGGACAAAGAAATTGGTTGAAAAATGGCAAAAAATATCGAAGGGAAGCCCCAACTAATTAATTATTTTATAATTAAGCAGTTGCATCAAATTGAAGAGAATTACAATTTATCAAATTAATCAGACATTTACATTTTATGCTAACTATCAAGGAAGTTTCAACATGTTGAAGAATTATTTATTGTTGGTAAGGCTGCTAACTTCCTTATGTATAAACTTTTGTTTAACTTCCTTTGTTCATTTCTTTTTCGTTAGCTTTGTTTTCAAGTTCAGTTGAAATCTTTCAGACTGTTTTGACCCTCTTCTAGTTGTCTGATTAACTTGAAATTTGGCAGGTATTCACTATTCCATTGACCACGCCTTGTGAAATTTTTCATTTATTTAGAAAAAAGAAACATTCAAAAACAGGTCAGAAAACAAGATAAATTATTTTTCGCTTATTGCTTGATTTTTTATTTACTTTTTCAACATGGTGATAATTTTTCAGAGCTTATTCCTTTTTTTTCACAGCAAGCATTCCAACTATTGTACATTACATAGTGCAATCAGGTAAACCTTTTGAGTGAAGACGTTGCATGAGAAAAATTCAACCTGTCCATCATTTCATGATGTATCCTGTTATCCAATGAAATATTTTCCATGAAACACAGAACAGAGATCCCAGTGTAAAAGTATTCATCAAAGTTGAACTGAAGAAATTCGAGCAATACAACAGAGACCCATAATTTGAGTATTTGTATTACAGGAAGTATATAATTGTTTGTATAAAAAAAATCAGGCAGTATTTTAGTAGCATTGCTTTTTTGCTATACCAGCTTAGTAGAACGAAAACAAATATCAATTGAAGTTTATGTCAATGAGATTTTCACTTGTTAACAATTACAACTAATAAGTAATAATAAAAGAGCTTTATTGACATAAAATGAAATAAATCGAATTGCCATCGATGGGAGTTCAAACCTGTAGGTATTCAAATTCTTTATTTCCTTCAAATATCAAAAATTTTCATTTTGTCTAGTAGTTAAGAAAATGTCTGATACTAATTGATTATTTTAACATGTATGATAGGTACATGAATTGACCACCACTTAGTAACAATGACCAGAAGATTAATAGTTTAACAAAAAAAGTTTTTGCATGAAAAGATAAGTTCAGTTGGTTCTTAGTAATACGATGTAAAAAAATTTATTTTTAACATATTGTCCTCATTGTATCATTATTGAGTTATTTTTGTCGAATTTGCTTGATAATTTTCCCATTATTTGCTGGAACAGTTCTGTTCGAGTTCTATCATATAACAGCTGGTTGAGCGAATTGAATAAGTATGTATGTATTCCAAGGATGTGTAATAATAAAATTCCAAACAAATTATATAACTGTTGATAAATCTAAATCTTGTTTTGATTACCACGGTTTTATTTTATTACAATATAAATCATGTTACTATACTGTTTATTTAGTATACTTGTGCATAAGTTGTTTTTTGTCAAGTGTCTTTTGAAAGAACTTATGTGATGTATATTTTCTGATGTTTTGTATTGTAATATCAATAAAATGCAATGAAACACAAAATATATTTCTAGAACCATTGAGCCATTGGCTCCGTCTATTTTATTGTTTCTTCTAGTGAAGCATGCAAGAGGTAAGTCATCAATTAAATTATCATCTGGAAGATGTATGATTTGATCCAACAGATTCAATGAATCTGCTGATACATTTAGCTCTGTTTCTATGTGATATGGTGGATTTATGCAGCAGTTGCAACAAGAAGTTCAATCATCGGTTTTCAGCCAGATCATGAAAGATTTCTCCCTTTGTGCTTTATTTCACTTCAGCATATTTCTACTACCAAGGTTTATCACCGAAGCCACTGTGTCTAACAAACCCAATATCCATTGACTCCAGATTAACGTCCCTTCCGAAGGATGGCTTGACCTTCACATTATATCTCGAGCTCATTGATATATTATCTGCAGGTATATGCTATATTCGCTACTCTATTTGGGCTTTTGATATAGGTGTTACTCCTCAAAGTACTAACTACACTCCAAGTTTCTTCAGATATCGAATGACAGTCAACTTGAAGAGCCAAGTTCAAGTCATAAAAAAATGGAGGACATAGCACTAACGTTTTTGATATGGACATCGAATAACTGCTTGGCTCAGCGTAGAATTACGTTTCAACCATTTATAAATTTTCTTTCTCTTTCAGTTCTTGAAAATGGCTCCAAAATCGGAGCCGAAACGTCGAATTTCAACAAATTCTAGATGCGGTTCAACCCGAACTTTTAGTTTTTATATATATATATATATATATATATATATATATATATATATAAATATATATA
Source organism: Chrysolina americana (assembly GCA_958502065.1). NCBI lineage: Eukaryota > Metazoa > Arthropoda > Insecta > Coleoptera > Chrysomelidae > Chrysolina > Chrysolina americana. Next base: position 61,335,962 of record OY293414.1, on the reverse strand, counting down.
TATAATAAGCGATAATAAGCGATTAGTCAGCAGCGGAGAATAACAATTATCCTCCCAAATGTTCCATAGGTTAGAACTAACTCTGTGAATTTTGTAAGTTATCATGTTATTTTTATGTAGTCCTTCAACAACTTATATTCCTTTTTAATTGTAGCTCTTCCTGAAGAAGTCAATAAAGGTTGACGAAATATTGAAGATTTAAATCGAATGAGTTTCATTGTTCAACAGACCGCTACCCGATAATTCCTACTTAATCATATATATATATATATATATATATATATATATATATATATATATATATATATATATATATATATATATATATATATATATATATATATATATGACGAACCATTTATAAATTTTCTTATTTTCTTTCTTTTTCAGGTCTTGAAAATGGCTCCAAAATCGGAGCCGAAACGTCGAATTTCAACAAATTCCAGACGCGGTTCAACCCGAACTTTTAGTTTTCAAATATCTGACCGCGGAAACCTATCTGAACACATTGCACGCCTCTACGGGGAGGATATTCTCCATCTCACGAAAAACTATTCATCACTCCTTATCCGAAGATCCAAACTCCTGTGCGACCTCACGTTCCTCAAATCACGCAGAGACCACAGAGTCATTCCCAAAGCCTTCCGGTTGAAACATCATGATACCTCATCGTCAGCCCAGCGTATTCTCAATAAAGCTAGCCAAGCACTTATTCGAAAAACACTTCACGACATCAGACGTAATTTGGACATCACCAACACCTCACTCTACAAATGTTTTGGCAAATTATCCACCGTAGATATCCATCCAGTCATCTGGGACACTTTGACCAGGATATCTCAGGACAAAGCAGATCACATCAGCAATAAGAAAACAGAAACACAGAAAAACAAACTTTGTGCATTGTTAACGAATACCATCATACCCTTGGTCCCAGCTGCATCACCTGTATTAGTACACAACTTCTCCGCCACACCACTAGATCAAACTAGCCTTGCACTACTATCAAGAGGATTCAATTATTCCATCACACCAAACAGAATTCCAACAGAAACCATCATCACACAAATAGAAAGCGCGATAACCCATCTACCAGAAAATACAGCTGAAGAAACTAGACAAGATATTGCCACCACACTTAGGAGAGCGAAACTCCCTCCATCCAACATCCGAAAAACATTGCCTCAGAAACCTCCACAACAACCCTGACATAATCATTCTCCCAGCAGACAAAGGCAACGCCACAGTAGTTCTGAATACCTCAGATTATGTAGACAAAATGAGTACACTATTAAACTCATCTGAGTATCAGATCACCCAACGAGACCCGACAACCTACCTCGAAAAGAAGACCAAAAATCTGATCAATAATTCTAAACTACCAGCCGAAACCAAGAAATCCACTATCCCTAGAGAGAAGTCATCACGCACCCCTCGTATCTACGGACTACCAAAAATACACAAGCCTGATATCCCACTCCGACCTATCGTCAGTGCCTTTGGATCACCAACCCAGAACCTCGCCAAGTATCTAGCGAGTACTCTTCAGCCACGAGCAGAAGAAGCTTCATCCTACGTGAAAAATTCATTCCACTTCTTAGACCTTCTCAAATCCTATAGAATCCAGAACACAGATATCCTAGTGAGCTTCGATGTTGTCTCCCTCTTCACAAATATTCCCCTAACGGACACGCTAGAAATCCTTAAAACGAAACACAGAATTCCAAAAGACACCCTGGACCTCATCAGTCACTGTATGAACAACACGTACTTCCTCTTCCAAGGAACTTACTACAAACAAGTGAAAGGTGCTCCCATGGGTTCCCCCCTTTCTCCAGTCCTTGCAAACCTTTTCATGGAAGACTTCGAAACCAGGGCTGTAGAAGCATTTGACCACAAGCCTACTTGCTGGTTCAGATACGTTGACGACATTTTCGTCATATGGCCTCATGGTTACGAAATCTTAAACACGTTCTTAGATCACCTAAACGATATCCATCCCAACATGAAATTTACAATGGAGACCGAAATGAACAACTCCCTAGCTTTCCTGGACGTTCTCATTACGAAATCCAATAACTCTTTCACCCACACAGTACACAGGAAACAGACCCACACCAACCGATACCTACACGCAAACTCTCATCACCATCCAGCACAAACAAACTCCGTATTGAACTCCCTGATATACAGATCAATTCAGCTTACCGACAACCAGAATAGACCACAAGAGCTGGACAAACTGAAATCAGCCTTACTTCAGAATGGTTACAACAATTCGCTAATCGACAAGTCTATCCGCCATCAACTGACCCGTCCTCCAAAAACAAATGATCCACTAGAGAGTATCCAGCCACACAAAGCTTTCCTACCATACATCAAAGGTGTGACAGACAAAATCAGTAATATCTTGAGAAAACACGAGATAAAAACAATATTCACGGCCAACAACCAAATATCCAAATTTCTCAGATCTCCCAAGGACACAATACCAAACGATTCTCAAGGTATATATGAAATACCATGTTCAGACTGCCCGAGAAGTTATATTGGCCAGTCTAACAGACGAGTAACTTCCAGAGTCTACGAACACGAACTTGCTGTGCGTCAGGCATCTTCCACTTCCGCACTTTATAAACATCGAGAAGACACAGGTCACAAAATAGACTTCAAAAACACAAAAACAATTTCCACCGAGAAAACTCTGCAAACCAGGATCATCCGAGAAGCCCTCGAGATAGAGAAGCGCCCCAATTGCCTCAACACTCGCGACGACGGACGTAGACTTCCCAATACCTGGAAGCCTCTCATTGCACGCATCAACTCATTTCCCACCAACCCAGTTCCCGCACATAGCTCACTTACCGCCAACCAAGTTCCCGCACACAGCTCATCTAGCGCCAACTCAGTTCCCGCCCATAGTTCACCTCGCGCCAATACATTGCACACGGCCATTACAGCCACGTCCACTATAAATACAGTTCCTCAACCCACAATTCAACAAATTCCAGACGCGGTTCAACCCGAACTTTTAGTTTTCAATATTAAGTACTTATATTCAGAACTCTAGGGAGGGGGGCATGGCAATATATATATATATATATAGAGTTCTGAATATAAGTACTTAATATTGGTTCAACAACCAGTGTGGATCAATCCAGGCTTAGTTGCATAAGCCTGCATTGATTTTTAACAAGAAGAAAAGACACGTTATGCATACCAAAATTATTCGTATTCGTTAAATGTTTCCTCAAACACTCAAACATCCCAAGTCAACACGTTTTTGAATTTCATAGGACATTCATTATCCAATACAACCATGAAACAGAAATATTAATATTCTTTTATGCAGTGCGAATATGTGAAAAGAACACAGGCGGCTAAATCAAAGGGCGGCAAAACAGATTGCAATAGAAGAATTCTGTAACAAGGTTAGAATGAAAATTCGATGCGAGTGGAAAGTTCCGAGCGCGAGCGGGAGGAACCACGAGTATCACGAATTTTCATTCTAACCGAGTAACAGACTATAATTTCTCCACGATCAAACATTTTAAAATATTATTAAATGGAAACGAACAAAAGATAATTTCCACACGAAATAATAACTAAAATAAATAAAGGTTTATTTTATAAAATTATAGTAAAGTCACCGCAGAGTTATCTAGATACAATCATACACCAGCGTCTTCTTTCTTCACCCCACGTGGGCTTGGAGGTCCAACGGCGGTATACAGACGCACTGAGAGCCGCCTCCCCCTCCCGCCCCATTGCTGAGGAGGGAGGGCGAGCGCTTGTGCCAAGGGGTGCCTAGGGTCCCGGTCAGGGGACGCTGACAACCGCCTTCGCTGATGTTAGCGGTGGGTCGATCTATGCAACTCATGGGGGTTGTAGATGGCATATACTACCCTTGTCTAAGTTACACGAAATAATAACTATTATCCTGGACTAACCAGAACTAATTTTCTATTCGCAAAGATGCATTAAGAATAAACTATTGAATTAAAAGAAAATGCATTGTCTGTGGCTTGAACCCACGACCTCTCGTCTACTATGCCAATGCTATACCACCTGAGCCACCCGTCCTATCATTAAAATATGTTTGATAAATATTATATTAATATTACGAGTCTCAATTATTCGGGTGTTTTGTTATTAAACTTTCCAGTGTATTTTCACACTCTGATCCTGAATCACTGGATAAATTCATGATACTTTTCATAGTTTCGAATGAAAACGTGACAGTAATAATTTTGACACTACTGAAATTTGCCCTACGGTGACAATCAACTGCGTCAAGGGTAATATTATTATTGCTAACCAGTGTGAGAATATTATTCTTATACAAGAGAGAGAATGTAAATACATTTGAATTGCATGGGGGCAGAGGTGTTGCAGAATATTTCTTCAATCTCAAGAGAGAATTCCAGCATTCTCTGTAATCAAATTTCATTTCAGAATTAGCAAATTCGTGGAGAAAAAAATTCAGTGTTTCAATCAAAATAAACATTTACCTATATATGTTAAGTTAAATATATTTAGTCTCAGAATGCATCTCTGTTAATATCATTAAATTGTTTTTTCATTTTTCATATTAAATAATGAAACAAACTGAATTTGACATCCTTTTTTCCCACCTTTATGATACTCCGCTGACAAATCCAACTATCAATTTAAAGGCATTTGACCATTTTCTCTCACTTCCGTGCCACGAATTACCCCTCCCCCCATGGAACAATGCTGTATACGCACCTGTTTGGTTAAAACAAATTATCAACTTATGCCCCCCCTCCTCCCTAACTCACCGCCAGTGGCTTTGACGATGGACTGAGAAATTCATTAGATTGGATTATTTTTTGGAGTTGGGAATACATTTTGTTGTCTGGAGTAATAATGATAAATATACTCTCACATAAGTATAAATACCCGAAGGCAGATTCTGTGTTTAAATTATAGCTTCTAATATTATTGGCAGTATCAGAATAAAGCATGCTCATTTGACAGTGAAAGTAATAGAACAATTTCAGATGAGCCAGGGTTTATCAGATACCTAATCTTATCGAGTTCGATATGTGCTTTCAAGTAGGAATTGCCTTGGTACACCGTAAATGATTTTCGGAAGACAGAAACGCGTTTTCCAAGGTTTTGATATATCATGCGAAAACCAGTGCAGTTAGGTGAATGTTATCATAATACAAGAAGAGGTGTTATTATGCCCAATTCTGTTTATAGATAAGATGATATAAGTATGATTTTCGATTCTTGGTAGGGCATTAGCCAAATTGTGAGAACTAAATATGGGGGACTTTTCAACGAAACAATTGGAAAATGTGGAAATTATTAAAAAAAAAGAAAAGAACGAGAACGTTTATCTGAAACAACTATCTTCTAATTACGAAATATTTACAAATAACACCTTTTGTCTTTGCAATATTCACATTTTTAATATTTTGCTATAGGTCCTTAAGGCCCAAACGAAAATATTTGATATTTTATTCCGGTTCGACCGAAAGTGACTCTAACTTTTTTATTTCAAATAGTACCTACCCTATATATACAGTGTACAATAAGCAGTTTCAATAGATGAAATGTCCATTAAATTTCTTATAAATGCCTTTCGTCAATTTTTAACAAATAAAGTCTACATGTTTTTCTCGAAATAGTTTTTATCCATTCGAAACACAAGAAATTTTTTTGATTAATTTTGATCTATAGGCAGTTGTTTATGTGTAAAAAAGCAATGTTGCGTTTTATTTGTATTCAGGTTCAATTTGTTATTAGTTGACCATATATCAGCATTCGATTCTGCTTCATTCATTTCATTGTCTAATGCCTCGTAGTTCTTATTTTTGAGTGATAAGGATGTATCATCAGCAAATTGCGTAATCGATTGAATAGAGCCTTCGAGGATTGGTGTTATTTAGGAATACTAGATTTCGATGAATGTAAGTATATTAGCAATAAGATCAACAAGTTTTTAGTAGTGCATAATATATTATTGAAAAATGTTATTTTTATTTTGAAATGTGATATTTGTACTTACGTATTGTTTTGCAAGACGGTATAAGTTGTCAAGGAGCGAGGAAGTAGCATCATCAATGAAAACCTTGGCGATATTTTTTCCTGCCATTCGAGACAGAATCTTCTTTTGGGCCCTCAGTCCTATATCCCTGGCTTTGAAAGCACTTTCTGTCATAACTGTAAGAAATTAAATAAAATGTTCATTGAAACGACTCTACCAGTTAACTGACTCACTTTAAATGAACACAAATAAGTAACAAGGGAGTCTTCTCCATTCCCCGGTGTATATCTTCAACTGATATTATGAAGTGTACATAAAGATAAGATACACAAATAATTTATCAGAAGGTAATTAGACAAAGTGGTTTGAAAATAAAAACATATCTATTGTGCTATTATTGTTATTGTGAAATGCAAAATGACCTTTAATTTATTTGGTTGTTGGTATTAATTGGAACCATCAGTGAGTCGTGAATTAATGCATTTTTTCAGTATCGATCGTGTAACACTTGCTGAATGTGCATCGTGTGTGGGAAATTCACGAAATGGTTTTAGGTTACCATGTCCAACGAAAAATAATATTATTTTCATAGAAAGTGACTGATTGAATCAATATTTGAAGTTTCTCGTCAACAAGCAGCTAGAACTAAAAGACCGTACATCTTAATTTTGCTTCAAGGAGAAAATATTTCTCTCAGAAAATATAATATATAAAATAGGCATTGATAGTACGTGTAGATAATGAAGGGACAAGGGAAGAAAAGAATCAATTCATCCCTCGCTAATGTTCGAGATTAAAACACTTACTATGGCTCTTCCCTCGTGAAGTTATATATTATTTACCTCTTCATCGTTTGGCCCTGATCAATAAAGAGTTGAGGAAATGTTGAGTATCAAATATTATTTCCAACAATCAAAATAACGAAGGATAAGGTCTAATCGAAAAATTGTAATCGATTAATTCTCCAAGTTTTTTTTTTTAAGTAATATTTGCTTGCACTCCTACTTGGACCCTGTTGGACTGCTATTTTCACACCTCAACGCGTGTTTCAGTCACCATCACGGAGGGAACGATTAAAACTTGTATGGCTAATGTTAGCATTTTTTTATATATCACCATGTAGGTTAAATTTTGTAGTTTTTTGATCAGTTACAGTTTGTTTAGTTACACTTTAATCGGTTTGCCACGACCATTGAGATACGCAGGGTAATACATTGGCAGGGCCGACCGGCTACATACCCGTTACTATAAACGTTCTCAAAAAAAGTTGTATATAATGAACATGGTAAACAGGGTGTTCGAAATATCGGGATTATCTGATCACGCTGTTCAATCTCACTGTGAACCCCCTTCGAAAATGTGAGTATAGGATAAAGGATATTTATATCAATGCAAAATCAAAACATTTTCCGATAACGAATTGGTCATTTTTTCATAGCCATACCGAAGAGAATAAAAATAATTTTTTCTACATTCATGCAAAAAGCAAAACTTTATTGAACTATAATCAGTGGAAAAAAAGCTCTTTATTGCACTAGTGCAATAAAGTTTTTATTGCACTCATCTGTCATTCTACTTCAACGTGCTGTCATCATGATAAACATAAACGTTCGAACCCACTACATATTTAGCAGATATTCTGTGAGATTGGCCATACGTTTTAAACAGCTACATATTTTATATTATTTTGTATGAATGTTAGCAGTCACAGTTGAACAAACAATGCCTTCCCGAGAATAACTCCATAATCAAAACCGATCCGCTATGTTCTAAAACCGTCTACCTACATAGAGCAAACTGTCTTTACTACGACCACACCTCGTGATAACATCCGCGCTCATGGCTACTATGATTTTGATTTTTATAATGCAACTGTGGTTATATAAACGTCAGTCAAAATTTAATTCTGACAATTACAGAACTAAAAGTTTTAAAATGACTAATATTAATGGAAAACTAGATGATGGTGATGAAATCGATAGTAATAATTATTTATTTGAATTGCGTATTTCATTTTCCTTCACCTAGTGCCGCACCTTAATACATAATTTTTTGCTTTTTGCATGAACGTAGAAAAAATGTTGCATGCAACTCGTGCAAAAAATGTTTATTGCACTCGACGTGTTGTCCAACTCGGCCTAACGGCCTCGTCGGACAATTTCACGTCGAGTGCAATAAACACTTACTTTTTGCACTTGTTGCATAAATAACTATTAAATCACTAATGTTCGAGATGTAAATACCAACCTATTACTTTTAAAATATGATCCAAAAAAATTATAATAATTTTGGATTATTTCCAGTAGTACCTGAAAAGTCATCTTATATATAATAATAGTACCTACTAAAATGGTGAATGTTTTCAGAAGCACATTGTGTAATAATCACCCTGAATATATCAGAATGTATTTATTTATCAGCATACAATGCAAAGATATGCAATAATTTCGGTGAAATATGAAAAGTATTGGGACAACGAACCCCCTGTATAGAAAAATTAAAGTGGTGATGAATGGCCTACATATTTAATTTTCAGGTTTTCAAATGAAATATTTTTTGAATCCTAATAATATAAATGAAAACACTTTTATATACTTAAATAGGTTTTATACAGATTTTTGGTTAATTTTATCATAGGTAATCACAAAACGTATACCCGCAGGCAAAAACATACCTTATTATTTTAACTTCGAATAATTATTACGCCAAAACTGTTATAAGTATAATGAGCAAAAGTACATATCAAGTTGTGCAAAGCTAAATGTCATACAGGGTAATCAGAAAATCCTAAATATATCTGATTATCTTAATTAGAATTATGTTTGAGTGATTGTATTTTTTTTGGGCACAAATTAGCAGATTGCACTTTCTTACTAAAAAAATTACAGTTATGATCTTTGTAGGAAAACTTCATTCATCACCTCATCTACAAGCTATACGTTTCAAAAAAAATGCAACTTTCGCTGGATATCTTTTATTTAATTTACTTTCCGTAGTTTCTGATGCATTGATCGAGTGAGTACCATAATTTATATTTGATTTCTCCTTCACCATCCAAGATTGGCATAAATTTGTCGACTTTTGTGGTGCATATTCAACCGCTCCAATGAATTTGTTGCTTTTATTCTCTTTCAAAAACCTGTCTTTCACTCTTTTACTTAAATTTAACTGTAAAAAATTCCATACAGAACAACGCAGTGTGGATTGTTTGGGGTATCGTGCGTTTCATTTTTGTGCATGCAAATTAACAAATAATTATAACAATGCATTTTGTTTTACAATTTCAATTGAAAAACGATTTTATATCTACGAATAATGTGTATTAGCAGCCAATGAGTATATCTTTTATCTCTGATTTGAGAAATAGTAGTACAGTTCCAGCGCATACTTGAAAATAGTTTTCCTACAATAAGAATGATGTCAGTTATAAAATGAAATTTTCGGGAAAGTGTTCCGAAATTCGCGTTTTTTGGCCTAAAATGGGTCATAGTTCAAAATGGGAACGGAATTGGAACTGGTGACCTCAAAATTTCGAATCAGCGTCCCAAAATACGTAATAGGTATATCATCAAGTTACCTCGTGGACCAAAAAATGCATACTCGACACCCCCTAGCGCCCGGACAATGAAACGCGCTGTATAAAATCAAGTAGGAAGTTTGCTATATTGATATAACATACCCATTCCGTATCATTTTCATTTGAAAATTTTATAATCGCATCAACATCCTACATCCTACAAGATAAAGACGAAGAAATATTTCTGATGCACCAGTGAAACCGCAACGACGCCTTTGGAACTTTTTATTGATATCGTTCATATATTGAAACGATTGTTTTTTTCAAATTGAGAGTGAAGGACAGGATTTAACAGATATATAATGTACAATTTATTGCACATGCGCAATTTTATTACGTAAAATTCTTGAAAGTTCAACACACAGATCCAAATGAAATGATATACTAGTTTCATAATTCATATTCACATTTCATAATAACATCACTTCAACCTTCCCAACTTTCAACTGTATGCACTGAAGTGAAAATATTCATTTATGATTCAAGTTCGTAAAGTCGGACTTTTTTGTAAGAGCGTGAAATGTATTGAATTCGGCTGTGCCTCATTCAACAAACAAAAAAGCTTTTTACGAATATGTCGTATCGAATCTTTTTCATTATTGGAAGTTGACTTAAAAGTGTTGAAACTACGTAGAAAGTCGATAGTACCAGAGTTGATTTGCATATATTTCAAATTTTATTTACTTTTTTATTAATGGATGTTTTTCTACGTAATATTAAGAAAAACCGTTTGAAAACGTTGGTAATCCAGTGGTGTAGTCAGATTTTTTGTATAAGAATCGCTACATTTTTTTTTTATTTTTTTACCTTGAAAAATGAAGACTAATTCATGAAGGTTGGTGTCTCAGAAAACTTCTTGAATATCTAATCATTGAAAAAGGAATCTTTCAAATCGGTTGAAAAATAAAGATTCTATGAGGGTGCTTCCATCTGATAATTTGAAAGTTTAAATGTAAATAAACACCAGTAAAATCTACCTAACAAATATTCATTGTTTTAATTATTTTTTCTACTATAAAACAGGAAGTTCTCTAAGTAGGTCTAAAATTCACGTGATGTAGAACTAATAACAATTTATAGAGCAGTGCAGAGTAGACAATTTGTAAAAATATTTTCTCAGAAGAACAAGAATATTGGGCAGATTAGGAAGGAAAAAATTCTACTTGAATAGAAAACGGTCATAAACTAAATATAATTAAAAATAAATTAACAAAAACTCACTTGTATCCAACATTTATGATCTTTAGCAGCGAAGTAAATAAAGCACCACAACAGTCCTATAAAAAAGAAATAAAAAAAATAAAAACGAAAATAAAACTTTGAACTGAATGCTTGCATGTAGAGATGTAAAACATTTAATGCGACTCTGTGCTTCAATACTGTTCTAAAACGGGAAAGACATTCTAAACAAATCTTGAACTAATGGGTATAAATCGCCAGACATTTATATTTAATAGATACTTACACAAGCAATTGCTACATTCAGTAGCGATGTATTGGTATATTAACCAGCTTTCGAGCTCCACCATTGTAGTCATATTATTTAGGCAAGAGGTTTGGCAGTGTAAATAGTTTTAGATCATCTGAAACAAAAAATAAAAATAAATGGATTTATTTGAATAACTGTGAATCTTGAATTGTAATTGTTAATCAGATGAATCGTTTTTGAAGCCACGCGCCTCGTATGCGTGTTCGTTCATTCGAGTTTAGATTTGCTATGCTCACGATATTTTTTATTATAATGCATTTGATGCAATTCTCTTCAAATTGAATTTTTCAAAAAATCCTTGTGTACAAAACTACCTATTTTACTTGATTCGTTGGAGTAATGGCGAAAAATACCTTTCGGAAAGTATATTGTTTTGTTTGTTTGTTTTTAAATTGTTTTGTTTCCTTGTGTACAGAACTACCTATTTTACTTGATTCGTTGGAGTAATGGCGAAAAATACCTTTCGGAAAGCATATACAGTGCGGCTTTTGATAGTCCTCCCCTGTTAACTTTTGAACGGTTTGACGTACAAACTAAAAAAAAAAAAGGTTTGGAGGGTTTCATCGATACTACTCTTCGAAATAAAACACATTGTGATTGCTCGATAGATGGCGCTGGGGGGCAAAGCAACTAAAAAAAATAGCATGGGGGGTCATGTGTCACATCGTTGAAGAGATAATTCAATTCTCTTTTCAACCATCTAAAAGTTTGGAGAATTCCGTTCCATTAAAAAAATATGTATGTCCCGTTATTTCACATCAAACCATTCAAAAGTTATCGTGATCAGGTAAGAAGAGGGATTCAGACCGCCAGATCCGCACTTATTCTGACATTTCAAATGCATATTGTGAAAAAACGTATAAACAAAAATCTAAAAAATGTAGATTGTTGAAAAGATAATCTTTTCAACGATGTGACATATGACCCCCCATGCCATTTAATTTTTTTTAGTTAATGTGCCCCCCGCACCAGTTCCAGATAGCATGTTTCTTGAAGAATAAAATTATATTCAAAATGTTCACCCGCATCAAAATATTGTTGATACAAAATTTTGTTATCGGAATGCGCATCTACGAATTGAATTACTGGTATTGTGAAGGGATAAAATACTGTAGTAAAACTGCACTAACTAATTTTCCGAATTTATTTAAGACACTATTTACAACAATTATTCACTAAAACATTTACTTCAATAACTATTTCAATTTATTTATACTGTGGCTATCTATCAGCGAACTCTGGAACTGTAACTAACTCTGAATTCTGACTGTCCTCCAGCGGTTATATAGTCGCAAGCAGGTTCCATCCACACGGCTCTTTCGATTATTCTAGAGTATAGAACATTTCATCTAGATGGCTCTTCGAACAGTATCGAACTGATCGATTTTATTCCAGCTTGTTCTCGGCGAAATGCCAGCAGATATGCTGTTGTAGTTGAACGAGGGTGCATAATTAATTAGATCAGGGCCGGTCTCGGGGCCGGTCTCGAAATCGTTACAATACTTTTTGTTCCCATATCATATACCTAAGTAAACATATTTTTTTCAGTTTTAAAATCTGCCACCGGGTTTCTTCCACGACAATGTGGTTCTCTTGCTGGGGATCCTCCTTGTGTCCAAGTCCACTCTGCATTGTAGGGTTTTGTATTAAAGTCAACGAACGATTATTTATCAAAGGGGTTGCATATTTGCAATAGCTACTTAGCTAGCGCGATTGCTCGTGTCTACTAGTTATACCCCCCATACACAATTGAGCATGTTGGACGAGCATGTTGGTGAAAGTAGTTGGAAGGTGGCTCGGCGAACATGCGCGAACATGTGTGACACCGACAAACGTGGTTCGTAGTTGGAATGCTCTGCTCGGTGTGTGGCTTGCCAATCCCTACCAACACGAACCGAGCGTCGAACATGTTGGTACATGTATGGTGATTTCACGAGCATGTTGGTGAATTGCATTAGTTTCCGGTGGTGCTGTATGAAAGAAGTGTGCAGTGTGCTTCAATTTGCTGTAATTTCTTCAAAATTATGTCGTTTAGTGATGATAAAAAGTTTTGGATAGAATTTATAAGTGTATATAGAGATCAAAGGGTCCTTTGGGACGTCCGAAGCAAAGAATACAGCAATAAACACATGAAAAAGAATAGTTATGGTGTACTTGTTGATAAAGCTGCCGCAATTTTTCCGGATGCTGATGAAAAATTCGTAAAAGCAAAAATAGAAAGTTTAAGAGCTTCATTTCGTCGGGAACTGAAATAAGTTATGGTATCTAAGGCTCGCGATTCAAATTTTGAACTGAAGTTGGCATGTTCGGTGCGTACATGTGTGGAAACCGTCGAGCATGCTCGGTTCGAAGTTGGGTTCGAGGTGCTTTCTCCGAGCCGAGCATGTTTGAGCGTGTATGGGGGACTTTAATTTTTGAAGTATGTATCGATTCTGAAAATTCCACATTCTACGTCAAAAATTACGAAAGTTACGGAGGTTTCGTTTCAATTGGGCTAGTCGATTCTGATCAAAGAGAACATTTTCTCGGCGATATTTGAATTCCAAAGTGTGAAATTTTCCTAAATATCCCAAATTGTTACACTTGAGCGTCTTTTCACTTTTTATGATGTTTTTCTAGCACAAGATCATTATTGTTGATTATATGTAGAGCTGAGTTAAGTTGTTGGAATTTTTGTGAAGATGCTGGTGCTCAAAAAGCACTATTATTTTAAACTGAATCGTTCGTCAGTATAATCTCTGTGATATCAAAATTGATAGGTAGGTAATATTAACAAATCTTGCTTATCTCTTGAGGCAAATGGATTACCGTCTACCTACGTATTCTACAGAATTTCATCAGCGATTCATAATGATTTTTAAGGTTATCCTCTACAATATGCAGACAAATCAAGGTTATTAAAACTGTGAATAATAAGTCTCCAGCAATTGCCTGTTATTTTCAAAATGATAATGAACAATCACCATCGCTTCTGATTCGAAAGCGATTCCGTCAGACCGGGAGGTAGCGACAGTTGGCATTTAAATATTCCTATAAAGCAATTTTATTTAATTGTTTTTTTCGATATAACAAGTTAACGAAATGAGAGTCTACCCCAATGGTGTTGCGGTAATAAAAAACAAATTATGAAACATGTAAATTCCTTATACCTACATCCTACAAGACTGAAACATCGTCAAGTACTTGACAATAGCTAAAAACAAATAATGATGATTGTCTACCACTTCGTCGGCATTGCACCACCCACGCAAAGTGTCTCGAAAATCAACTTAGTGACCTTGTCTTACAAGGCAATTTTTTTTCTTGAATTAATTACTTGATAAAACAACAGAGAAAGAAAGTCAACCACTTATCTTATTCAAGTCTTGATAGACGCTATGGAAAGTATGACTTCTCGTGCGCCAATATCCTAGAAGTCTCGCTGAATTATCGGACACTAAGATATTGAATCTACAAGGCTGTTTTTTTATTTTTCTGGAAGTATTTAAAGTAAATTATTTCCTGGTAAACCTGGTCTACCTCTGGAAGAAGGTGGCCAAGCCGTCGGTAGACTTGGCTAAAGTCGTAGCGCGCTTGGTAGTGTTCGAAAATAATTGGTTTACATATACAACTTTGACACTTTTGCAATGCTGACATTGAAATACTGAAATAATGATCATCACGACTAGCATGTTAGTTTGTAGTAGTTCAATTCCTTCATATAATTTTTTACAGATTGAATTGTCGTAAAATGAACTTGTTGCGTAATAACTACATTAAAAATTGTAGCACCCATAATGTTAATGATTCCTCTTCATTTATGTAAATTCATCATTCTAAATAACCTTTTTTTAATTCTCGTTACTTGTATCACATTTTCCACAGTCGTCGCTGTCAACGTCGCTATTTTCATCCTCGCCGTCTCTGTTATAAAAAATACCTTCGTTCTCTTTGAAACATCGATCATGCGAATATCACCACTTCACACATCCGCTCCATCCAATTCCTCGAGTTCTTCCTTCCTTATTTCTTTGTTATTATGAATTATTGGATACTTGGATAGCTCATACATATAGGAAAGGTATTATGTGCTTATGTTGAATGAAGTATCAAGCGTTTCTTCTAAGAGCTGCGCTTGTAAAAAAAAGTGTGTTCATTTCGCATGAAGCTGCGAACCACAACTAAGTTAGTCGCAGCGCCATTCGCACAAAATATCAAGAAGAAACACTTCTCAGACAGCACATGCTCTAGGTAGAGTTAACTGTAATATTTGGAACAAAGTTTTGAAAATTTATGCCGGAAAGTATCAACACAATGAAACGAATAAAATTGACAAAGTCGAAGTATCCTTCTCTCCACACGTATATCTGTGGATTTACATATTAAACATAGCGCAGTTGTACGTACCTACCTGGCTCCAGAATTAAGTGAATACAATACAATTCCAACCAATTTAACGATGGAATGAATAAAAGCGGTGATAGTAGAGGTCTTTCGTTATTTCAACAGAAAACTGGAAATTATGGAAATTTCAAAGTTATCTAATAGCTTCTGAGGTGAACAAAAAACGCAATGTGCTCAACTACTCGACTACATTGGCGAAGACGGCTTCAAAATGTATTCGACATTCAAGTTCTTGGATGCAGAAAAAAGGAAAATAACGGTTTCTACTTCAAAAATTTGGAAAAACTATTTCCAAAGCAGAGAAAATATAAATTATTTTTATATAAACAATCAAATAGCTAGTCTACAGCAAATGTTATACTATATAGAACGCAAGAAGAATGCAAGCACATGTACCTAAACTCGACATCCTCCAAGATAGTTTGATTGTAACAATGAGAACTTGTGGCACTTTCCTCAAGAGATACTTTGACACTCCAAAAAGCAATCTAACTTTGTCATGTCATACGATGGATGGAATGAAGAATCTTCTAACATCGATGCACTCTTAAGGAAATAAAACAATTAGTGAAAGTCGGGACGATTAAAAATTGCCATTTCCCTTCTTAAGGAATGTGGGACGACAAGTTTGTTATCTAAAAATATAAGGTTGTCATACACAAATAATTGTTCTTTAAGTTTCATAAACTTCCTTATATTTTCAGGTATTTTATATATCTGGTTTGGCCATCCATTAACAATGAAATTTGAGACAATTTTTAGTTGAGGATCAAGACAGGTTTCTAAATTGAACTGTCTTTATTATCAAGAGAGTGAACAGCATATTCAATTTCATCATCAGATTCATGATCATTTTGTTTCAAAAAGGCCCGAGAAAGTGTATCAGAAATATACATTGTTTTACCTGGCTTGTAGCATACTGACAAGTCATAATTTAATAATTTCAATCTCATTCTCAAAATTCGTGGGGAAATATGATGGAGATCTTTTCGAAAAATCGATTCTAGAGGTCTGTGGTCACTCAGGACTTTTATAGAATATCCATAAACAAAATGATGAAATTTATTTACTGCAAACAAGATGGCTAGAGTCTCTTTCTCAATCTGGGCATACTGTTGCTCTGTTTTTGTAAGACTGCGAGACGCAAATGCCACTGGTTTGCCCTCTTGAATTAAGCAGCTTCCAAGACCATCCTTTGACGCATCAGTTTCTATTTCAATAGGTTTCTTAGGGTCAAAGAAGGCTAATACTGGATCATTAGTCAAGAGATGCTTCAGTTGGTTAAATGAAGACTGGTGTTCATCAGTCCATCTCCATTCAACATCTAGTCTTGTCAAATTTCTTAATGGAGCTGATATTTTTGATAGGTTTGGTATAAATTTTGCAACAAATTTCATCATACCCAAAAATCGCAAAACTTCTTGTTTTGACTGAGGTGTTGGCATTTCTGAGATTGCGTTTAAGTAATCTTTATTAGTTTTTACACATCTTTAGAAAAAATTTGTCCCATGAATTTGACAGAACTTTTTTTAAATTTTATCTTGGATTTATTGAATTTAAGGTTATACTTCAATGCCCTTTCCAACACGATCTTAAGGTTCTGATCGTGTTCAACTTCAGAAGACCCAGTTATTATCAGGTCATCAAAGTATAATCCTACTCCTCGGAGGTCACCAAAAATCTCAAATTTTTTTTCTGAAACACTTCTGGGGCTGAACATACTCCGAAAGCCATTAGAGTGAATTGGTACCTCCCAAATGGTGTCCCAAAGGTCATTAGATCAACACTTTCGTCATCTAGCTCAATTTGCCAGTATCCGTCTTTCATGTCTAATACTGTGAAATATTCTTTTTTGATTAATTTTGCAGCTATTTCATCGACAGACGGTATCAGAAAGTGTTCTCGTTTGATGGCCTGATTCAACACCTTGGGATCAAGGCAGAGTCTTAGGTCACCATTTGGTTTTTCCACTATGACTAGTGGGTGTACCCATTCCGAAGGTTTGTCAACGATTTTTAATGATTTCTTGTCGTACAAGATCACACAGCTTGATTTTCAAGTGGCCGTGCAGTACTTGTGGTACTCTTCGAATTGCACTCACGTGAGGTACAACACTGTCTTTCAAGGTTATGTGATGTTGCGAGGGAAATTTACCTAGCCCGTCAAAAATGCAGGAGTATTTTTCAACAACATCATCTAAGGAATTAAATTTAACATTTTCAAGTGTATCAATACGCTTGACTAGACATAATTCCTGGCATTCATGAAGCCCTAGTAAGGGTAATTGATTGATTTTCAGTTTATACTACCACAAAGGTTACCATTTTATATCTGTTTTTTACGGTACAAGTTAAGCTCACCTCTCCTAAACATGTTATCCTACTAGATCTTCCACACGGGACCAGACTAATATTTGATTTACAAATTTGAACTTCAGGAGCTACTTTTTCCATTGATAAGCACAAATTTTGTCCACATCGTTTCTTCCTGACAAGTCTTGCTTTTACTTTTATGATTTCTACTGGATTTGTCTACGGAATTTACATAAAATTCATATTCATCACTTCTGTCACTATCTGTTTCATTCTCGTTCTCTCTTGATTTTTCAATTTCGTTTACTCTTTTCACAATTTTCTTTCCTTTATCCTTGTTGTAGAATTTCTCTTTGGAACCTTTTTTCTTACTTTCTTCCTCTTCCTTGCAGGCGTTCGCAAAATGGTTACGTCCCTGACATTTTGCACAGGTCTTGCCCCAAGCAGAACATCTTTGGTTCCTATGACTGTAACCACAGAATCTGCAAGTGATTTTGCTCGACTTTTTCAGCTCATGGACGACTGATTCATTTTGCAAAGCTCTAGACTGATCCTTGCTCACTTCAATAGCTCGACAAATATCTGTCGCTTTGGTCAACGTTAAATCTGATTCTCGCGATAACTTTTCTTGTGTTACTTTGTTGTATATACCAATAACCATTCAGTCCCTGATCGTTTCATCCTGTTGGGCATATTCCGTGTTTTTCACTGCTTTTCTCAGTTCGGTAACAAAAGCATCAATTGGTTGTCCCTCTTCTTGGCTTATGCTGTTGAATATAAATCGCTCAAAGATTACATTCTTTTTTGGAGAACAGTAATCATTGAATTTTGTCTTTACAAGAGCTATTGTTCTCTCTCGGCCTTCAGTAAACGTCAAGGTATTATACAGCTCAAGAGCATCTTCTCAGATATGTTGCCATCCAGCTGCAACGGTTCAGGTGGCTTAAAAATTGCTTCCATGACGCTAGAATGCTTTTCTTCTAGGCCCACCTGACACCATGTATTACTCAGTAATCCTGGGCAACTTCCATTAAAGAGCCAATTTCAATAATATATATAATTTTTTCTCCGATTGGCAGCAAATATTAATTTTGCTGACACATATCAATCAGCAAGTATTACTTTTCCTGCCTAGGCAGCAAAGTGATTATACTCAATGGGAATAAAACATTTGACGTAAACATTTATTAGCAATTATTACATAACACTTTTAACAAGAATTTAAAAACATATATTATTATGGACATTTCCATAGCAACCAACCATTCTGCGATTTCTATCAAATTTTATTTTAATTGAATACTACAGGAAAAATAAAGAGATTGTGGGAATTGTAATAATTTGCAAATACAATATCCTCCTATATCATTATGAACAATCGGAGAAAAAATTATATGTTCAACTCGTCAGCAAAGTAGATTGACTGCCTTAGCTGAATTCCTAGCCTCGCTACGTTCGGCTATGAATTCAGCCTCGGCAGTCAATCTACTACTTTGCTGCCTAGTTAAACAAATAACTATTTAACAAGAAGGTTATGTCTCCCTTAACATTCCTTACATTTGGTTTTGACAGGTTCTAAATACCTGGTTATACTAAATAAGAACACATGCAACAGAATACAAACAACACTATACTAGGTATATCATACAGGTGGTTTTATTACAAAATAAACTACCCTGTGAAATTGCTCCCATACCTATGACAGAAACATTGTGTCGCTACGCACAAATAGAAAAAGAACTTCTTGTCATCACTGTGTAGGTCTTGAAAAATTTCATCAATTTATGTTTGAAAAAAAAGTCATTGTAGAAACTGACCATTCACCTCTCATAAACATATTAAAAAATATGACATTTAATTGACTTACAACTTGGAAAATCATTATTAATTGCAGATACTTTATCAAGAGTAGGTAACTATACCTCACTGAAAAAAATCAATGGTAATTTAGACAATGAAAATTTCATCCCAAGTTTGTCTGATCATTTCAGAATTAAATGTAACAGATGACAATAAGCGAAGTTTTGGAAAATACATGGACACTCAATTACAACTCTTGAAAAAGGCAATGTCCAAGAAGTGACAAAAAAATAATAAAAAACTAGATGATAGATACAAAATATATTCCAGATTCAAAAATGAGCTTACATTGAAGGGTTAAGTTTCAGAGGCAACGCTATAGTCATCCCAAAAACTTTCAGGAGAGAAATGATTACTCATTTTTTAATCTGGAATATATTTTGAATCTATCATCTAGTGTTTTATTATCTTTTTGTCACCTTTCGGAAATTCCTTTTTTCAAGAGTAATTCAGGGACGATTTCAGTATTGTCCAAAATTTCGCTTTTTTATCTTCTGTTACATTTAATTCTGAAATGATCATACAAACTTGGGAGGAAATTTTCTTTTTCTAAATAACCATTGATTATTTTCAGTGAGGGTATACCTATACAGTGTGTTTCACTTCTCATGGAAACACCCTCGTATCTTCTGTAATTTTTGACGAAATATCATAAAATTCTCAGGATCGATTGATACACTAGAGATGAACTTTCTGCACGAAAGGGTTCATCATACGTGATATACACTGCTCGCCAGCTGCCATGAAACCACCCGTTATTCCGGAAAGTAATATTCAGGATCCCCAAATTACTACTAATATACTTGTCTCCTGAAAAAATTTCAGTTTTGAAAAATTCAATTTTTTTTCAACTACTCCACTGATGATGACCCCTTTCGTGCAGAGAGGTCATGTCTAGTGTATCTATCGATCCTGGGAATGTCATGGTTCTACATCAAATATTACGGAAGATACGGGGGCGTTTCCATGAGAAGTGAAACAAATTTGAAATTTCCAGGACTGAAAATTTTTCAAGAGACAGGTGTAGTAGCAGTAATTCGAGGATCCTAAACACGAATCCGAAGGAATTTTTGGCCAATTTTGCCCCCTAATATAAGTTTCTGGAAAAATGTGTGGTTCTATCGCTGTTTTCGTGCAGTGTATATCACGTAGGATGACACTTTTTCTGCAGCGAGTTCATTTTTAGTGAATCTATCGATCCTGAAAATTTCATGGTTCTACGTTGAAAATTACGGAAGATACGGGGGTGTCTTCATGAGAAGTGAAACACACTGTGTACTGTAGATAAAGTATGTGCAATTATCAATTCTTTTCCAAGTTTGTAAGTCAACTCAATATCATATTTTTGAATTTGTTACATTTTCTGTAGACATTTGTGTGTACATTTATTAAATGGCTTTTTGAATATGGTTATGAGAGGTGAATGGTCAGTTTCAATTACTTTTTTTCAAGACCTACTGTAAAACCCCCTACACACGAGCTCATCATGATGAGCGGGCTGATCCGCCTGCGAACTTGCCCGCCATAATATTCGCCTACACACGAAAAGTCTATTGTTGGCGGTCCATGGCCATGGATTCCCAAAGAAAACGACAAATTGCTGCTACAATCTTTGTCATTTCAGAAATTTCGAAACGCAAAAAAAAGGACAGTATGGACTAAAAAGTGGTTATTGAAACGAAGTACGACGATTACAGAAACTGTCTGACGATGGACGAAAATCTGTTCTTAGTACTGGTGAATAAAGTTAGGCTTTTGATTGAAAGAAGTGACTCTGTTATGAGGGAAGCAATATCAGTGGATGATGATTAGCTGTAACGTTACGATTTTTGGCAACCGGTCGATCCTACGAGGATTTGAAGTTTTCGGCAATGGGGAATGCCACGTTTGATAAAAGTTTTTTGGAAATTGAATATATTGGAAGAAGACATTAAAATAACGACTCCACTGAATTATTTTCTTCAGGCGATGCTTCCTTGTATACAATAAACAATTTTTACTGCATGTGACGTCAATATGGCAACGGTGCCTACTGAATTTGCGGTACGGGTTCGTTCGCGCACGCGCCACATAATTATTCTTTTGATTTGTACAGCTGTCAGAGTGAAGTAACACAGACACGTGTGTTAGTGTCACTCGTCAGCGACCACGGAGCAAGAATTATGGTGTCAAAACTGATGGAATACATCTTTTCGGCATGCGACGTTGCCAAATGTGGTTTTACTACATATGACGTCGCAATTTGATTTTTCGCTTTTTTTAATTGGATGATCAGGGCCGGTCTCGAGGCCGGTCTCGAAATCTTTACAATATTTATCGATGGAAGATGGATTCAAAACGGATATCATCCAGAAAATATTCTACAGATGAACATAAAATATCCGAGGCAAGCATAAACGACTATAAATATCAAGCTGAATTTTCACTATCGATGTGTTCTTTTCTCTCTTTAACGAACATAAATTAGGTCTTTTTGAAAATAGATAATCGGTTTCTTCAGAAAATATTCTACGGATTGCGGTGAAGTCTAAGCAAATATAAACGATTGTGTATGCCCAGCTGAATTTTTAATATCGATATTTTTTCCTCTCTTCAACGTATACCAATTGTATCTTTTTGCTGGACCGTAATCTTCTCCGATCAAATAACACAACCTAGATTCGCCGCACACGCATTAAAATTTGTGTGTAAGGAACATATTCCCCCAACGGCAGTGTCGTGCGTTGTTAATAGAAATATTAGGTTTAATAATATAGAAATAATGGAAACCCAATATGGAATGGAAATATGAAGTTAGGATGGAATAATCTCCGCAGGATTTTGAGAACAGTCAATGCTCTAATTGACATGTTTTTTCATAATTCATTCATTTTTCTCTTTTCTAATTTGGTTTCCCTTTCACGATAGTTACACTGGTAGCTTACCTATGAAATGACAGAACACAAAATAAACATAACCCACTGAAAAGTCATTCCTCCATATTTTCGATTTTGAATTAGGCAGAATAATATACCAGATATTGGAAATTTGATCACCTTTTATTAAAATCTAATGCAAAAATCAGATGAAAATCGTAAATCAGACTCATTAGCCAGTCACTTTTTCTAACTTCTCTCATTTCGTTAATCAGTCTTTCAATGTTACTGGAAAAAATCACCCACAGCTCAATCGTTCATTCCTATGTGTACAAGTCAGCGTGTTTTGTCAACCTATATACCGGGTGACCACGAGGTGAGGTACGCCCCCCAATTTTTCTATAGTTTTGAAGATACAGGTTTCAAATTTGGCACGTCGATATATTACTCAAATACGCATATTTTGACTCCATAACCGAAAATTCACCACTTCCGGTTTAACCGGAAGTGACCCCAAACTTTTTTTTTCAAATGACACCCTGTACAATTTTTTTCATTATCAGGAAGAACACGCAATTTGTGATAACACTGTTCTCCAAAATTGAAAATCGGTTGAAAAATGGCGGAGATACAGTTGATTGTTCAATCGAACAAAGTTGGCCGTGAACAACAAACTCAAATCATCACAACTGACGAACGGCGTAAGCATTTACGAGAGGAAGGTTCGAGGTAAGATACAGCTGAAAATTGAGCTTCCCATGTAATTGCAGCAACCATATTTCCCATCAATTATCAAACATTTCCTCAAAACGGATTAGTACCCATAAAGAAAGGCTCACAACTGCCAATTCTCAAATAGCAACATACTCTTTTCACATTGTTATGTTGAAAGATGATGAATTATCAGATTACTCGAATGAAAAGATTTGAAGAATTCCGAAAGGAACCAGAAATACAATATAAGTGTTCCCAAAATTGAATGTTCTTCAACGAAGGCGGCTTTGAAATAAGAAAGCTAAACAAAAAAGCATATTTTGTCAACAAACTGACAATTTGTTCTACTCATTCAATACAAGAGAATTGTAACTTGTTGAAAAACATTCCGATGGAGCGAAAATTTACTAGAAATGAAAAAGTATATTTACTGCTAATTTATGGCGAGTGTAGAAAAAATGCAACTGCGGCTTGCATTCTTTACAGTGAACGATTCCCTCTCAGACAACGCCAACCAAGTAGAAACTATTTCGCACGTTTGGAAAGGCAATTCAGGATAGAACCAGATGACAATGTACATGATCAGGATAGTTTTATTATTGATGCAGAGACGGAAACTAATGTTTTGGCTGTTGTTTATGTAGATCCCACCATATCACTTCGACAAATCGAACATGAATTACCAGTTGGACGAGAATCAGCTCGAAAAATTCTAAAAAAACATGGGTTTAAGCCGTATAAATATCAGATACATCAGCGCCTTTACGAAAATGATCATCAAAGAAGGGTCCAATATTGCAATTGGCTACTTGAGAACCACATAAGGAACCCGAATATGACGAGAAACATTATATTTTCCGACGAATCAAGATTTACGAATCTTGGTATGTTCAATAGAAACAACACCAGATACTGGGCTACTGAAAACCCCAGGCTCATAAGACAAGGGAATTTTCAGGAACGCTTTGGATTCAACGTGTGGATAGGTCTGATAGGAACTCGAATCATTGGGCCCATAATATTTGATGGTATGATGAATGGGCAACGCTATTTGGGATTTCTACGAAACGAAATAGAAGGATTCATGGAGAATTTACCTCTCGACGTCTACCAAAATATGTATTTCCAGCAGGATGGTGCACCTCCCCATAATTCCCGAATAGTAACCAGTTACCTAGATGAAACATTCCCAAATCGATGGATTGGCACGAATGGTCCTACAAGATGGCCTCCGAGGTCACCGGACCTCACGCCACTGGATTTTTTCATATGGGGTTACCTGAAGAACAAGGTTTACTCTTCTAGTCCTACATCAAGGGAGGATTTGGAACATCGCCTTAGAGAAGCAATTGCAAGTATTACTCAAGCTCAGTTAAATGGAGTTATGGAAGCAATAGTGAGACGTGCAATTTTGTGCAGAGAACATAATGGAGAACATTTTGAACAGTACTTGTAAATCATTTTTTCATTACTTTGATTTCTGTTAGTGTAGTAAGTGACCAGAACCAATAAACAATTTACTTCATACCTTTTTTTTTCGTTCAGAAATTAGTTGTATCAAATGTTAGAAATTGGAATAAATATCTGATACATTTTTTTTACTCTGCAGGTATATTCTTATGGTGGATTTATACAGCAGTTCCAATTCATGAGTTTTTAGTCACTAGTAAGAAGTCATAAGAATGTTCGTTAATGGAATATTTATTCCAACAACGATCTTAAAACTGCTGTACCATCCACCATCAATTACGATTAGCATACGAGTAATGAGAAAAAAGTTCGCTCCATCGCCGTAGAATGTTTTTCGACAACTCACAATGTTCCATTATTCAGAATGTACCGCAAATTTTCAGTATTTTTTTTTAAATATGAATTTTTGTTTAGCTTTCGTAGGTTCAAGCCGCCTTTGTTTAAGAATAGTCAATTTTGAGAACACTCATTATGAAACATCCCGTATCTTCGATTCCTTTCGGAATTCTTCAAATCTTTTCATTCGAGTAATCTGATAATTCATCATCTTTCAACATAACAATGTGAAAAGAGTATGTTGCTATTTGAGAAATGGCAGTTGTGAGCCTTTCTTTATGGGTACTAATCCGTTTTGAGGAAATGTTTGATAATTGATGGGAAATATGGTTGCTGCAATTACATGGGAAGCTCGATTTTCAGCTGTATCTTACCTCGAACCTTCCTCTCGTAAATGCTGACGCCGTTCGTCAGTTGTGATGATTTGAGTTTGATGTTCACGGCCAACTTTGTTCGATTGAACAATCAACTGTATCTCCGCCATTTTTCAACCGATTTTCAATTTTGGAGAACAGTGTTATCACAAATTGCGTGTTCTTCCTGATAATGAAAAAAATTGTACAGGGTGTCATTTGAAAAAAAAAAATTGGGGTCACTTCCGGTTAAACCGGAAGTGGTGAATTTTCGGTTATGGAGTCAAAATATGCGTATTTGAGTAATATATCGACGTGCCAAATTTGAAACCTGTATCTTCAAAACTATAGAAAAATTGGGGGGCGTACCTCGCCTCGTGGTCACCCGGTATATTTAGTAACAGTGTATGTCAATTTCATTCATTTACAAATCTTTGAACTAGGATAACCACCTCGAATGTAAGTACCTCGTCAATGCTGTTCTTCTGTAAACTGTTTGAAGTTTTTTCTTTTTATTTATTTTGAAATGTATATTCTTGGTCTTATACTTCAGAGTCCTGAAGATGAAACAGTATAGTTTAGAAACTTTCTCAATTACTAATATTATGATCAAACCTATGTAGGAAACCTTTAGGTGCGGCTGTACATATAGAACATTAGCTAAAAACTAAAAAAAAATATTATATACTTGTCTCAACTAATTTTCAAGACAGTTGATATTTTACTCAGTGGTTATAACGACCAAAAGGCCACACGAAACTAGGTTGCAAAATTATTTTGAAATTCGGATGCTCACTCTAACCGAAGATTTACTGAAGCCCAAGCTGTACAAAAATGTTTATACTCGGCGGGTAAAGTTGATAGAATTTCCAATATCAACATCTCATTATCAATTATCTTGTCGAAAGATCTCAATCTGCATGCTTAGTTTTTCAATGTACAAATATTATTAAAAAAATAGTACAAATTGTTATTTCAGTCAAACCACGCGCTACTACCGCCTATGTAATGATATATCACATCCTTTTTGATATTGAAGAAATCTTGGAGCTACACATTTGTTGTTGCTTACCGTTCCGAAAAATAGAAAGCAATATGTCGAATATATATTTAGAGGTTTCACATGGAGGATATGCATTACATATGCATTACAAGTGAGACCGAACGTAATCCGGCCTTATCTGATCGTCTAAAATACTGTCGTTTTGATCATCAAACTTCAAGGATAATATTTCCAATGATTTTATCTAAGAATAGAATTTCAGAATATCAGATTCCGGAAAGCAAACTCTAATTTGAGAAAATACCTGGGAACTTTTAACTGAATAAGTAGGTAAGTAGGGAAGGTAACAGTCTCTCAGGAAAAGACACATGAAAATATTGAATCAAACTGATTTAATCTCCAATGTGTAAAGGTTTGCATAGTTATGAAGGTTCGATGAAATATGATTCTCACCAAATAATTGTACAAATGGCATCAAGTACATCCAAATTCCCACAACCAAGGAGTTTGGCCAGGTTTAAAAATCTTTTTGGGTGCACGCCATCTGTAACCAACACGATACCGTCCTTTCCATCCTTTTGACTTATCAGTGAGTGAATTCTGTTCATACTTCTTTTTGATTTCCAAAATTGTGAGGGAGGATCCATTATGTATGAGAGTAACATTGCAGTAAATGTAAACATTCTTAGTTCAACCATCTCACAATCTAGCGGCAGATAGGAAAAACAAACCGGATAACATTCCATTGCAATAAGGGTTTTCAAAACCTTAAACACTGGATACATAAACATCAAATAGTTCTTTATGAATTTGTGATTGAATAGATATTTTCCCATTTACAACCTCTGCATTTGATTCACTGAGTTTACAATTCTGAAAGAAACTAATGAGGGATAGTGACTGATTTCAGTATTCCTGTGGTTACAAATTCTTACGGACCTGTGCTTCCTTGCTCCCGAGGTGATCATTCCAATCGTGTTGGTGACTCCATCTTTCTGGTAATCCGAATACCGCGGAGGAATTCAGGTTCAACCCTAGTTGTTGTCTGTTTGAAGGTCCCAGATGAACTGAACTCTCCTGGATTTCGGCCTGGTATTTTTGGTGAAAAATGGTTTCATAACTACCGCCTCGATGTGTGGAATTCGATGTCTTTTGTCAAAAAATCCTACCCTACTTTGCATCTAGGTATACGGACTCAGAATCTGGAACTAATAGAAAAGGTTGCTAAGAAAACTAATATTTCCATAAGAAACAGCCTCTTCATCAGCGGAATGCTCCATTTACTAACAAAGTCCCCATGAAAGTTGGAAAACTCGCTTTGTTGACATCTGACGCTTGGAACCAGTCTTTGGAAAACACCCTTTGGTGCCCCCTTTTGCCCTGAAGAGTGATTGCTTCTAGTGTCAGTTTATTGAGAGAAGAATCTACTCCCGCTACAGAGGTGTAATCTGTATACTGGCTTCATCACTGATGTCCTAGATGTCTGTAAAGTCAAACTGTCGGATCACCAGTTACCAAGTAATAACTTCTTTTCCTAGTTCTCTAAGGCAAATCTATATATTGCCTAGAGATTGATGTTGACATTTAGGCTGTGGATCCCATCACGTGGAAACGTGAGGTATAGCATTCTATCCCTTATCGGCAAACTCCTCTGTGGTACTCGGAAGTCTGCTAGATCCTCTTTTGTGCAGGTACGATTAGTGTATACTGTATACCTATTTGCTTAGTACTACCCTTCTCTCTGTGTAGGTAGAATCCCACAATGATAATAAACAACCAATACCCCGGGTTACACTATCTCACGAATTTTTCATTTATCGTTGTTATCAAGGATTTATGAGATTTTGCGTCCTTTCGATACCAATTAGCGTTTTATCCATATTTTGCTAATAACGCCTTGTGACCATTTACGATTTCGTATAGGCCGTATCTAGACTTGAAAATTCCTGACTCAAATGGTCCGCCGTCTTTTTACTTTATCACTTGATTAACGGCATACAGTGTGGTCCAACGAAAACTTAACACCTCGATTTTCCTGCTTTAAAATGAAAATGTGGAAAATCGCTCGGACCCGTCAATTTCTAATACGAGGGGGAACAACTTTTCCGCTGTATTCATCCCCGTAACTTCAACCACCTAACCAGGGGTGAGCACAACCCCTTGATTTTGAATAGGGATGCGGGGTGTTGCGATACCTCATTTTGAAGATCTCATCGTGTACTATCTGACCGTAAAATTACGCTCCAAAATATCCATCGATAACGAAAGGACAGGTAAAGTAGTGGAAGAGTACGTACTTATGTGATTACATTATTAAATGCTCGAAATGGGCACCATCCACTTCCATGCAGTAATATAAGCTTTGCTGAAAACGTACATTACTCAAGATTTCTGGTGTAATTTGACGGCATTCATTAATGATCCGAGTTCGCAAATCATCCAGTGACTCAGGCTGGGTAGCGTAAATCTTGGATTTCAGGTGACCCCATAGAAAAAAGCCCAGTGGAGCCAGATCAGATGATCTGGGTGGCCACTCAATATGTCCCCTTCTTCCAATCCAGGCGTGAGGAAAATTGTCATCAAAGAGCTGACGCACCGGTTGAACAAAGTGAGGTGGTGCGCCATCTTGTTGGAAAATGATTGTTTGATGGTCTTCTGCATTCTCCAATACTTGCACGAGGGCTGGATAAATAGCGTTCTCCAATAGATCGAGATAAATTTGGCCTGTGAGATTACCGGGTATAAAAAAAGGGCCGATTATGTGATTTCCATATATACCCGCCCAAACATTGTATACACCTCACGAAATAATCTTGGATTTTCATCTGACCAATACCGACAGTTATGCCGGTTTACAATGCCGTTAAGGTAAAATGAACACTCGTCCGAAAAACAGATATCGAACATGTAGTTTTGATTGCCGTTAATTATTTCACTGATCACTTCACAGAACTGGAGTCGGCGATCGGGATCATCCTCATTCAGTTCCTGAACCAATCGTATCTTATAAGGATGGAATTTATGTTGTTTCAGGATTCTCATGATTGTTGTGCGTGAAACACCAGATACATCGGACAATTTCCTAGTACAAACGGTCGGATCCATTGCTATATGACCTAAGACAGCCACGTCTCTCGCTTCGTCTCTTTCATGCACCCTCTTTTTGTTTCCAACTGAACCAGTAGCGTCAAATTTGGCAACCAGTTGCACAACGTAAGCAGCGGATACATTTTTTCCAGGATGTCGTTCGTTAAATAAAGCCGCTGTTGTGCGCGCAGAGTCGTTATTTCGGAAAAATAATTTTATCATTTCCACCCTTTCTTCTACGGAATACACCATTTTAATTCCACTACCAATTTACAATCGCTTTGACACACTTGTACCGTTCTTAAACATTCACGATAGACTAAGGTACAAAAACAAGGTCCGTCTACTTTTTTGGACAAAAAATTAATGACTCAATACCTTTGAAATGCGTCGGATACGAATACTATTCTCGAGATAAATTCCATATTGCCTCTTTCACTATTTTCGCTGTTATTTCATTATCGATGGATATTTTGGAGCGTAATTTTAAGGTCAGATAGTACACGATGAGATCTTCAAAATGAGGTATCGCAACACCCCGCATCCCTATTCAAAATCAAGGGGTTGTGCTCACCCCCGTTAGGGGGTTGAAGTTACGGGGATGAAAATAGCGGAAAAGTTGTTCCCCCCGTATTAGAAATTGACGGGTCCGAGCGATTTTCCACATTTTCATTTTAAAGCCGGAAAATCGAGGTGTTAAGTTTTCGTTGGACCACACTGTATAGTGTGAATGCCATGATCGTTCCTCGGGAATGTAGTATGCAACTGTCACAATATTGCTACAACTTCAACTGCTCTTTACTTATGAAGATATACTTGGATTTTTTTTATTGAACAACTTGTCATAACAGACATCAAATCAATATTCAAATATTACATTACAGAAGATGTTTGATAAACTGTAGTAATCATTTGAGAGGATGAGAGGCTTGGTTTGAGGGCTTGGCCCTTCTAAATATACCTACCTTTTCAATTCAGTTGCAAAATATTACTATACAGTGTGTTTCACTTCTCATAGAGATACCCTTCTGTAACTTTTGACGAAAAATCATGAAATTTTCAGGATCGATAGATACACTAGAAATGAACTCTCTGCATGAAAGAGGTCATCCTACGTGATATACACTGCACGCCATTAACGATGAAACCGCCCATTTTTCCGGAAAGTAATATTAGGGGGCAAAATTAGTCCGAAATTCCTTCTGATTCGTGTTCGGGATCCCCAAATTACTACTAATACACCGGTCTCCTGAAAAAATTTTCGGTTCTGAAAAATTCCAATTTTTTTCACTTTCCATGGAAACGCCCCCGTGTATATCACGTATGATGACCCCTTTTGTGCAGTTAGTTCATTGCTAGTGCATCTATCTATCCTGCAAATTTCATGATCCAACGTTTTTTGGGCCAATTTTCCCCCTTATATAACTCCCGGAAAAATGGGTGGTTCCATCGCTGTTGGCGTGCAGTGTATATCACGTAGGATGACACATTTTGTGCAGTGAGTTCAGTTCTAGGGTATCTATCGATCACGAAAATTTCATGATTCTATTTTGAAAATTACGGAAGATACGAGGGTGTTTCCATGAGAAGTGAAACACACTGTATATATTTTTCCTGCTATCTACAACTACGGCCTATAATGACCTATCCTATCTTATGAAGACACCCACAAATACGTGTATCAAGATATGAACACAATCCTACACATATATATATACGAATGCACGTTTATGGGGGTTTCTAGTGTTCATTAAATCCTTTGCGACCATTATTGCTACGTTTTTTCCTCATTAAGAAGTTCCATAAATTTAAGGTTAAACTAAACTAATTATTGTCTTCTTTTCTTATATAATTATTTTCTACTATCACTCTAGACCGGGAGGCAGTGACAGAAAATTCGCACAGATTCCTACAGAGCTATTTTTTTTAATATTTCTTCGATGTAACAAGTAAAAAAAATAAGAGTCTACCACCTCTTTAATGTTGTGTTCATAAATAACAAATCATGAAACATGTAAATAATTGCTGTGTAAATACCTTATATCTACAAGACTGAAACGTCGTTGTGTGTTTGGCAATAACTAAAAATAGAGAATGATAATTGTCTGCTACTTTAGCGGCGTTGCAATTAAGGGTCTACCACCCACGTAACAGAAAAATTAAGTCTACCGCTTATCTAACGTTGATAAGCCTCGATAGACTCATGGGAAGTACGGCTTCCCTAGCGCAGTCGATGCGTAGATATCATATCAGTCGCGCTCAATTATCGCACACTACGAGATTAATAATTAATCTTCTAAGCTGCTATTCTTTCTACAACTAGTTAAAGTTGATTATTTTCAGGTAAACCTGACCTACATCCGGAAGTAGATAAAATAAGTCGTTGGTAGACGTGGCTAAAGCCGTAGCGTGTTCGGTAGAACGTGAAAATAATCGTTATAGGTGTGAAATATGTAAATTAATAAACTTTGAATTATTGTAAGATTAAGCCATACTCTAAATAGATCAAGTCTCAATAGAGTATTCACTAAATGACCTGAAGAAGTATTCTCTTCTTGACATGTTACATTATATTTATTTTAATTAATTTCCATATGTTCAATCGAAAGTTTATACGACTCACTGGAGTCTTTGAATTATTCAGATTCAATTCCACCTATATTATCACTATCTAACCCCCTTTCAGGCTTTGCATTAAAAGTTGAAAATGGAGAACGCGCGGTTTTAAAAATTTATCTTTGTTTTGTTTTTGTTTATTTTCATGAACCTTCTGTTTCTGAATAGGATCGATCCCTTCTTCATTTTCACTTTCTATGTTCTTCCTCTCAACTTCTGCATATACCAGGTATCCAATTGGAGTGAAGTTCAATTAATTTCTTCCATGGCTATGACAGAAACACAGCGTCGCTACGCACAAATAGAAAAAGAACTTCTTGTCATTAAGGCCCCTACACACGAGCTCATCATGATGATAGGGCCAATCCGCGGGCAAACTTTTCCACCCGTGTGTAGCGTTTTCGCTGGCCGATCGGCGCTCTGTGGAGAGATCCGCGATCTTTCAGCTAGTTAGATATTTTGGACCGACCAGCGCACTTCGGAGGAAAATTTATTGCCATTTCACGCCACCGCTGCAGGATATTTGTGCGATCACTATGGAGGGAAGGGTACGTAGACTTGTGTAAATGTTTTTATTATTATTTGATTGAGGTGATATAATGGGCAATGCCACTATATTTCGATTTCGTCATGAATGTATAGCTTTTCCAAAAATAAAGGATACGTATTGTGTATTTTATAATTTTTTTCCTGATCTTTGTTAACTCGAAATGTAAACATTGTTCTCCGCTGACAAACACATCACATGGAAGAATCGCGAACCTTCTAACGAAGATTCTGGGGACATCTAAGAAGTCGCCCAAAAGGCTCGAATGGTCGAGAATTGTAAATGCGAGTATTCAAGCAACTGGGTATTAGATGGCGGCACAGTCAGAGACAGTCACAGAGAGTAACCAATATAGTTCCAGAGTTCGCGAATGAATAGAGACTGACAGTAAAGATAAATAAAAATAGTAACTGTGTTATAAATTGATGTTTAAGAAGTGTGTAAATAAATCATAAAAATTAGTTCAGTGCAATTTTACTACAATATCTTATGGATGTCCATCTCAAGTTCAAGAAAAAACTGATACGAGCTATATTGTATTTGTTGAAGGTAAAAAAATATAGGTTGAACACTGATTTTGTTATATTTATATGAAATGCTTTGGATATCTTATGGCTATCTATAAAATATCTTCTGGAAGATATCCATTACTCATCCTTGAAATAATATCTTATGGATGTCCATTTCAAATCCGGTGAAATTCCGACCAGAATTGGACATGAAAAGGATATCCATAGTATATTATGTGTTATCTGGTTGGTAAGACCTTATTAACTTGATTTTACCTCAGCAATATGGTTAGTACATTGAAATCTCGAAAGGACTGAAAAAATTACAAAATGAAATCCTTAGATATTAATATTAAAAAAAAATTCTGTCCTAACGATAATTTAGTGCGCACAACACAACAAGAAGTGATTTCAAAATGTTAGCTTTAGAACAAAGAAGCCACACCCGAAATCATTTCTTCGATAACGTGTTCGATCATCTCATCGAACTCGTTATTCAAGTCCGTTCAATATGTCGTTCTCCGATTCTACTCAAACTTTATAGCTCTACTAACAATTATTTCGCGACTAGGCAATAATTTTGATGAAAACAAACCTTGACCACACAATATGATTTTTTATAGAATAATCCTCACCCATATAATCAACTTTTCCTCCCTCCCAAATAGTATCATAATTTGAGCTGAGAGGAATTTTGATTTTTATATTTATTTTACATGATTTCTAAACTTTGTAATATTATTGCAACCTCCTATAGTATAGTTCTGATAATGGTACAAGTGATAAACATGTAGGTAAGTATTTTTTTTATAAAATGGTATACATGTAGGTACCTATTTATACTACTAAAAGTTTATCCATGTAACAATCGAATGGCTTGTGTGGGCAAATAAACAAAATAATTGGGAGACTAAAAATAGTTCAGGTTAAATAGGTATAATCGGTTATGGTTGCAACATTACTTTCGGGATTGGAAGAATCATCTTTAAGTCCGTGGTATGTAATATACATATTAGGTGATGGCACCAGTAATTGGCACTGAACCAGTGTATGGCACTTAAGATTTCAAAGTCAAATTATAAGCTTATATGTTTGTTTCTGTATATTAAAATAAGCACTAAGCGTCCCTCACACCCTTTAGTATTGCAAGGTTGAGTGATGAAACCATACGGTTATTCTTTTAAAGATGGTGGATTTATATTTTGTCAGCTTTGCTGTGTGAATGTTTTTATTGCAGTTTTTCTGTGGAATTTCTTAAGAAGGTGAGTGGTTATGCTGGAATTTTATTTCTTTACCGAATGTTTTTATAATAATATGATGAAGTTGATGTTATGGTCTAACATTCTATCACCAATTTTAATCTGTTTTGTTCCACAACCTAGTATACTTAATAAAAAAACCTTGGTGCTATCTACTGGAACAAAATTTATACCAAGTTCCAGTAGTTGGCATGGGTGCCATCTAGTAGAAAAGATATGCCTGTTACTAATTGAAGCACATTAAATTAAGTAGTTGACTGTAAATATGGCAAACAAATTATTGAGTTGTTCAATACACATTAACCAGTAGATGGCACCCTGCCATTTACTGGAACATGAGTGTGACAACTAGTGGTGTTTCAGGAGTAAATATACCACCAATAAAGGAACACATGCTGAGCTACTTAGGATAGCAGCAAAATTGCATGAGTTACATAGGACTCCCCCCAAACGAAAATCACCGGAGAACTCCACTGAAAAAACAAAGGTTTAGTTTCAACTACAGAGGAGAAAAATGTTGTTCAATTGGTACTTCATATGGCCGAGGCAGGATTTTCTATTGGAAAAGAACAATTGTTTTGGCCAGAAACCAAACCAACCCCAGAAAGAAAATTGAAGAGGAAAAGAAAAAAAAACGAAACAGAAATAAGGAATAAAGTTAAAAAAGAGCACATCTGAAAAACGAAAATGGAGTGAATCTTCATCAGAAGGAAAGGACAATGAGAGCCTTCAGGAGACAGTGACTCCTCGCATTAGAATAAAGAGAAACGAGTAATACAGAATACAAAGGAAACGACTTCGTGTTGGTTCAGTTTCCAGATAAAAAGCAGGTACCTATTGAAATATGTTGCCGTCATACAAGATTTGTTACCAGGGAGTGAACTAGAAGTTGTTGCACTTATTTGTTCCAACGTTAAAATTAAATGAAAAGGATGTCAGTGTCGTAACTAATGATCAGATTGCTCAAATGTTAGACTTTCCTTATTCCTTAGATGTTGATGGATAATGTCATCTACTGGATCATTTGCATGCCAACTACTGGAAATAATGAACTTTCACGCTGCCAACTACAGGAGCAAAAAATTTGTTTTCATTTTCAGTTTTATTTCATAGATAAATAAGCACAAAATGTATTTCAAACACTTCATTTTGTTCTAAAAAGTTTGTTCATAATATACAATAAAAAGATTCTTCAGCATTTTAAATTATTGACCACTTTCAATAAATAAATGTATTTTTGTTCCTTGAAGTGCCAATTACTGGTCCCTTTACCTTAGATTACCTAAAAGAACAAGCACTACCTTCCATGTATGAATCTCGAAAATAATGAACAAGAACTGATTATCATGTCACTTTATTTCTTGTCCAGTTCCTAATGTTATAGTACAATATTCAGAGATTTACGAGATGGTTAGGTACCTACCTACCTACCTACCTATACCTGGAAGCTTGTTTACTTTTACTCTATATTTCGTACCTAAGTTGAGAAAAAAAAGTTTTAGATGCAAATTTTTCTACCAACTCCTCGATAGAATTTTACAAGAAATTTATCCTGAAATTAATCACAGTACTTTTCAATTTTTTCATAAAAGCTAGTCAGAAGCATTATTTTCCGAATACGATATTTTTTGTTATTGAAATAGGTAAAGTGTATAAATATTTGTTACGTCAGTGAAATAATGCTGGTAATGGCACGAGCCCGCGCAACCGTTACAACGGACGTTTCCTCCTCACCTGGCATACCAGGTGTGTCCTTGCTTGGATTGGCAAGGTCTGAACTCGAAAGAAACCAACCGTCATCTTTTCTTTGCGTCAGCTGCTCGTCAGACAACTCTTCTACACGTTTTGTGTTATTCGGTTTAACAATGCTTCATCACCCCAAACAAAAAAAACACATGCGTAGATGTTTGAAAATTGAAATGAAAATTAATTTTCAGTTCTATGGATGATTATTTGTCGTATGATTTAGAGGATAAATCATTTATTGTGACTACAACTAAACTACGAAATATTTGCATATTTAATATATGAATGCGTACTACTTAGAATAGAAACCCTTCTTTTCATCTTTTTCATGAGTTTTGTTTTATTTGCGCATGTCAGGTAAGACATGCAAGCTGTCCTAGTTGGAGTATTCCTATGCGTGAGAGGAACTTTTTGAAAGAGCTTAAAATTCGTCAATATAAAATATTTCGTTGACTTTTTAGTTTTTACCGACTCTTGTACTTTCAAAACTTTCCAATATCCCATATTTAGCATGTACAGTTTTACCAAAAAAAATTTAAACATCAGCTTTAGTCAAGTTTCTACAACATATAGCAAATATAGCTAGGAACCACAAACATATTTCCGATTATGTTTGCTTTTCAACAAGTATTTATTATTAAATAAATAAATAAATTATTTTTTTTGGTTCACGAGAGAATCAGAGATGAGTAGAATCCTACAGAGTTCAGAAATAACAATGTTTGTTACCTAAACTAAATACATAAAATATAATACATTGTATTTTTGTTTCCCCGCTATTTTCCTTAACCATTTTCAAAATGTTTCTTTAAACAAACCCCTCACCAAGCGTAGGTATAGTTATAATTGTCCTGCACAGCAAATTAAAATAATTCCTTCCGTGAATTCAAGAGTTATCATTAATTCAGGTACGTATCTACAATAACTATAATATTATACGTTTGTCTGAGGTTTTTTTCAAAAGGTTCACCCACTTTTTCTAAAAATATTCTCATTCAGTTCGCATGTAAACAAATGTGTCACGGGTGTATTTTCGAAATTATTTCCACCTGGATCATAAAATCTGCCCCTAATGAAAATTTCGGGTATCGATATACATACCCCAAAAACTACATACATTGTCGGAAGTTGTAAAACTTATTAACAATAATTGAGAATGTAGTGAATCGTTTCTCAACACCTGAATTTTTTCATTAACGGGATTGTTTTTTTTGATCTAACATTTGGAGCCAGTTATGAACACTGAATTGAAGGGCTCTGAAAAGAAACATTTTGACATATCGATTTACACACCTCCTTCGGTCTGTTACGTGGGCTGATAGTCCAAGAACTTGAGTTTATATTTTCAAATTTTTAGTTTTGAGTGATTTCGTCAATATTTATCCTCTTCCATGTCAAACTCGAATTATTTCTGATGTTCACAGATTTATAGAACTGATTATTTTCTTGCGTATCTAGTGGAGATATTCATGGAATAGTGACATTTTTGGTACTTACCTAATGCGTAAAATTAAAAACTTAATTTTCGAGGATTGAAATTTCGAGTAGATTGATATGGTGCTCTGCATTTGATCATTCAGAAAACCACGCTGAAAAAGTGTTCTGGGGTGGAATTCGGTATACCATAGAATTATATAGTCGACAGTTATGTCCCTTTCTCTTCCATGAATTCAACCAAAATGTCATCTCTTCTATTCAATGGAAAGTATAAATACACAAAATTCCACTCTTGGGAGAGGTTTCGCAATGTTATTCTGGTTGCTTTGGTTTTGGTAGTACAGGTTCTACCGAACTGATTTTGAGATTAATCTAATGGCTCAATCTTTCGATTTCTACGTCAACATCATTGGGATATTTCAATAGACTTGTATTTGGTTTGTTTTAGGATTATTTTCGAAAGGATGCGACTTTTCTTGATAGGTTCACTAATAAATATCTGAATTAGTATGTGGATAAATTATTATTAAAAAATAAGAAAACAGTGTAGTTCTGCATCAATCGTTCAAAATCCCCAAATTTTATAGGTAATTGTACCACTTGTAAAAGTCTGGTCGTTACCTGTGTGATTTTATTTAATAAAATTATATTTTATCAGATTATTTACGGGACAGATTCACTGATAGTGTATGGGAACCCTCTTTAGGTGTCAAAACTAGAATTCAGGACATCAAATAATTCATTTCATTTTCGAAACAATCTCAGAGTTTAATATGCATTAATTGTGATTCTCTACGATTTTATTAAATCTTTAGATGCAGGTACTTATGACTTTTTTGCCATTTTATTACTAATGATTAATGTTTTTCAGTACTGAAACTGTCTTTGAGAATTAGTAACGAATCAAAATTATACAGCAACAGGTTTGTATTAGATATTTTTCTTCAATAAAAACATCCATTCAAGTTTCAACTTGCTTCAATAGATAATGGCGCTATACACAAAATTAAAGCTCATATTTTCATCAACACAATGGTCATAGAGATACAGATGCTAGACATGTAAAATTGCAACAGTAAATATTAAAGATGAGTTAGGTATATTTCTGAACGTTTTAGTTTGCTTATCGGTAAGATGTTGTATGCACTTTATTATCAGTAAAAACACAAAAGCATTGTTTTATCTGATGAATACTTTTTCTCCACGAAATGATTAGGGATTTTTCTAAGCAGATGTTTGGTGCTTTATTTGCAGGCCTTTCATATTATACACCCAAAATATAGCCGTCAGAAGACAAATGCACAAAAACGATTTAATTGCAAAATATCAAAACACGCAGTGTATTCAATTTTGATATTAAATGAAGTATGAAACACCATCAGTAATGTAAGTAAATAAACAATCAACAACTTTTTTTCAATATCATGAGTAAAATATATTTACACGTTGTGAAAAAAATATTTCGCGCACGCGAAAGTTTGTTAAAAAGCTACATATTTTTTTAAATGCACTTTTAGAAAGAATAATGATCCTAACTCAAATGGAAATGTACTCTCCCGCACTCGACTGCTTAGCAGTAGCATGCGGGAAAGGTACTCTTTCCGTACTTGTTAGGATAATAACTATTTCCTACAAGCGTGCGAGTTCCGCCCTATTCCCGCACGCAATTTTGTTTGAGAGGTGTCATATTCCCGCACTAGTGCGGGAAAAATTTTCCCACACGCTAATGTCACTTCAAGTGAGTTTTTCCCGCACGTGAAAATTTGTTCAAGAGCGTCACATAAGATGTTTCAATGCGCTTGTAGAAAAAATCTTGATCCTTACTCGTACGGAAAGGTACTATCCCGCACTTGACTGCTTACCCGAACTCCGCTTTGCGTCGTTCGGGTAACGGCAGTCTCATGTGGGAATGGTACTTTTTCCGTACTTGTTAGGATAATAACTATTCCCGCACTAGTGCGGGAAAATGACACCTCTCAAATTAAATTACGTGCGGATAAGATGAATCACGCGCACTTGTAGAAAAAAACTTTTTTGTTCATTTTGAGTTACTTAGTACTTACAAATTGTTAGAGTGGGTAGGTACTGAAAACTGAATTATTGGGAAGTGCTGTTTTATGAAAATTCTAAATTTATTATTACAAAATGGGTGGTGTCATAACAGAGAAGGGATGATATTTCCACAGTATTTGCGGAAGGGGTTTTTGAAAGGGAAATAACCTTATTAAAATCCATGTACTTATTTATGCACTGAACAGAATATTGTGAAGGAATGCACACAGATAGATACTTTCGAAGGACTCCGGATTTTTTCAAATAATTCATATCGTGCTCCATTGCAACCGTTTGTAGAAAACGAAAATATAGACTTTGGGAACAGCATTGTTATATTCTCTTCCCTAGCTCGCACAAGTCTCTCGAATACTTCTGAGGGTTGTTCGTAAGGGTGCATCCAGTTGACGGAAATAACAATTGTAACAAAAAATTTGAGTGTTCTTCCATTAGAAAGTTCTCGATCAGATCATTTTATTTGTCTGTATAACAAATTGTATTACCCACTAATATTTCCATTTTTCCTGTATTGATTTGGATATCATCATTTGTATGCAGAAAATCTTTGCAGTATTTTAAAACCATGTTCAAATCAAGTCTGTGAAAGTTTATATGGTCCAGATAATATGTCAATATTCCAGATTGAAAATGTGTAAAACACTTTTTGTATTTGCTAATATCTATTGAAGTCATGAAGTGTGTGATCACTCAAAGATGATAACGAAATACAGTCAGACGAATGTGGAATGATAATTGTGAATACGATTTTCAAATCTGGCACGTTTCATAATTAACCTATCTACCTACCTAGGTACGTCGAATACACATCACATTTGTTATATAGAGTGGGTATTTCCAAAAATTTAGGAATGCGAAAGTAAGTCCAGCTGAACTTTTCAAATATTTTATTTACATCTAAACTTGTTATTCACAAATTCACTCAGATATGTTTTCCGTATTTGTGAGTACGCTCAAAATATTTTACATTCACACTATTGAGTAAATCAACTATTAGGCACCCGACTGCTGCTATTCGAGTATATTACTACTATTTATTTTTTATTATTTTTAGCAAAGTTAGTCAGACCTACCTAATTACAGGATATGTGGCAGACATTATCAGTCATATAACTCACATTGAGGCTATTCCAAGTTCCTACAGTAATTCGTTCACTCCTTCTTTCCACGAACGCATCAAAAGAAAGCACTGTATATACTCCACTATAAAACACTGCGATTTTAATTACACACGTCACTGTACCAAACAGTTGCACTAAATGTTCGAAGTATCCAGTACGACAGAGGCAGACGCATTAATAAGAATAAAAGGCTTTTCATTCCATACCAATACCATGCACGCGACGAAGAATGAGCAATCCACTCCCCACCTATTAGGTATTAGTCCGGGAAATTGCGGTATTTCTTCGAGATTATGGAGCGAAACTTGCGACTTTGTAAAACTGATAGTTTATATAGTTGCGCCGCTTTCATTCAATTCAGGGTAGTAATCAATTTTTGCAGATGACCATTAAGAATTATTCATATTTTTATTATTATAATTTTTCAATTCATGAAATTCTATTCAGTTCCAACATCAATATTTTATTGAGAACTTTATTTTTGACGTTGATTTGAAAGATATCAAAGAAATTCTATTTATAGAAGAAATCAACCCCAATCAAATTGAATACAAAAATATTTGTAATTCACGACAATAGAATTATTTTTTAAATACGGTTCTGAAGAAGATTAAAATTAAAAAAATAACAGGAAAAATATATAGTCAATTGACATTCTCAATGTTTGGCTCATATCGCGAAGTGCTGTAAACAGTTCAAACTATTACGTAGTATTTGAGAAATATACAAATTCCCTAAATCTTGGATTCACATACTCATACCTATTTTAATTTTAATGGAGAATAGGTCGATTGTTCTTTAATTATTGCCCGAATCGAATACGAATTCAACAATTTCTAGTCCAATCCAATATCTATGATGAATGATCATATTCGAGGATTTTTATTGTATCATACAGAATTCTATAACCGTAACTCACGAGTATACAGAGAGTTCGAGTACATCAAGTATGTAAAAGAGAGATACGTATTCGAAGCTCCGATCAAGTAACACAATCTAGATGAGTAATACTCAAATAGAACTGATGGTAACATCTTTTCATAATGTTATCCCTCAAATCATGACATTATTGCCATGTCGCAATTTTTTAAGGATACGATAAGCACGTCAGCTAGATTTTGATTTCTGTCGGGTATATTCATGGCAACGAAAACCCAAAAATACTGTCTTGGATG
The DNA here is from genome assembly GCA_958502065.1 of Chrysolina americana. Lineage (NCBI taxonomy): Eukaryota > Metazoa > Arthropoda > Insecta > Coleoptera > Chrysomelidae > Chrysolina > Chrysolina americana. Next base: position 61,294,024 of record OY293414.1, on the reverse strand, counting down.
AAATATATGACAATAAGAAGGCAATTGAAACGTTTATTGCAGCTTGTTGGGAGCATGTAAAAACGATAGTATTTCCATCGCCGAACGGAGATTCTTCATTGTCGATATAGTCTTGTCAGTACGACAACGCTGCATTTGATATTTGACAGAACAATCATTTGAAGCTACCAGTGTCGTAACTATCGAGAAAGGGAAACCAAATTGGAAAAGAGAAAAATGAATGAATTATGAAAAAATCATGTCAATTAGAGCATCGGCTGTTCTCAAAATCCTGTGGAGATTATTTCATCATAATTTCAGATTTCCATTCCATATTGGGTTTCCATTATTTCTATTTTATTGAACCTCAATATTTGAGTTACACACAAATCTTAATGCGTGTGCGGCGAGTTACTCATCTAGGTTATGTTATTTGATCGGAGATTCGAAGTATAAAGAAAAAAAGATATTTTTAAATTTGATTATTGAAGAGAATTTAATCAGTATCTACGTATTAAATATTGTTTTTGTGGAAAACATTCGTTTAATGATAAGTTATTTTCGGCATTTCAATTTTCAACAGACTGAAGATGAAAAATATTGTGAATCAAGGAAATATTTGCAAGTTAAAAATGGCAAATGAATCAACTTGGTTTGAATATTTAATTACAAATTTAGTATCATTCCATTCCATTATAATAATATTTAAATTTGTTTGTTTTTTAAAATTGTTTTTTCCGTTAACCAGCTGCCACCCCCCTACGAACGACAGCCCTAAGAAGTCGAAACTTGTGCGAGCTAAGGATTAACGAGGTCTTACCTTTCAACTTGCGATTCCTAGCACTATCAGATGTGAGAATGTGTTCGGATATTGAATTTTTGAACTAGTTATTTTTTGATTTCCTATATAATTTATATTATCTTCCTGATGTCAATGGTCTCAATGTTTCGCCAAGGGATTCTTTATCAGTGTTTTTGGTATACTGAACTGAATGTTTTTATTGGTTGTTCTAAATTAAGTTCGTACGTCACTCCTGTGACCAATCAAATTGATCTTCTCAGTTGAGCAATATTCTCTGATATAAGCTTCGCACAAGTATTCGTTGGAAATATTTTAATATCCGCCGCATACGCCAAGACAGTAGTAGTTATTTTTCAATAGATATTAGACAACGGTCACGACTATGGCGTTACTTAAGAAAATGAGGAAGTGGTTTATGTCAGAGAATCTCGGATAGATGAGTACTCTCAAAGAGCATTTTCAACGGACCATTTGAAAAACTGTAAATTGATCTAAATCCAGCGTAACAATATAGTCAAAATTTGAAAGACCTTTTTAACCTACATAAATGTAATCCCGAAATGAAAAATATTCATTAAGTCAGAAAATTTGATATCTGAAACAAAAAAGGAATATTATCAAAACAAAGTGAAGAATTCAGCAACAGGTGTCAGAGCTATCTAATAAATCAAATGCTTTGAAATAAAGTATTGGTATTGGTATTGGTATTGGTGAGTATGGATGGTGATTGATGCGCTGCGACCTGATTAGATCTATTGTGCCCCATCTTCTTCTGCTGTCACAAGGTGTTCTTGTTTACAGCAGCCCTTCAAGTCCCAATTCCTTCAGGAATTTTAGGATTTTGAGGGGGTCTGCTCGTGGTATTTCTCCCACGGTCAGCTGGTGTGATCCCAGTATATTCAATCTTTTGCGATGTACAGCGTAACACTCCATCAATATATGGTGGGGTGTTTCTGGGTGTTCCCCACATAATCTGCAGGTGCTGTCCTCCTCTAAGCCTAGCTTCCTCAGGTGTTCTTTGAGTCTGCAATGCCCCGTTAGAAATCCCGTGATTGTCTTTAGACTAATTTTGCTGAGGTTAATCAGTGTCTTTGATCTTGCTCGGTTGAAATTTCCGAGGAGATCTTTGGCCTGCCTCAGCCCTGGAAGTCTTAGCCAGTATGTTGCTCTCATTGCTTCTTCAGCTTTATTGAGTTCTTCTCGGAAGTAATATTTTCCAAGTCCGCAGAATGGTTCTGGCCCGATCAGTGGCGTTGCTGCGCCTTTCCGTGCCAGGGTATCTGCTTGTTCGTTGCCCTCTACTCCGGCGTGCCCTGGCACCCAGAGGAGGGTCACCTTATTGTTCCTGCCCAGATCATTAAGTTTGTCTAGGCATTCCCAAACCATCTTCGAGTTGATGTTGCAGGAGCTCAACGCTTTGATGGCTGCTTGACTATCGGAGAGGATCACGATTTCCTGGTTCCGGTATTTCCTATTGAGGTTGAACTGAATGCACCTTTCTATGGCGTGAATTTCCGCTTGGAAAATGCTGGGGAACTGGCCCATGGGTTCAGAGTATTTGGTGCGAGGCCCAAAGACCCCTGCTCCAGTTCCTTCGGGAGTTTTGGACCCGTCCGTATACCATGTTAAGGTATTCTTCCCCAGTGCTCGAATCGATTCTATGTTCCATTCTCGCTTGGTGTTTAGTTCCGTTCGAAAAAGTTTCTCGAAACTAAATTTCTTGGTAATTTCGTCAGTTGGGAGGTCGGCAAGGTGTGCACAGTTGGTAGGGGTTAAGCCCCTCGCGCCGTGTGCTGTCCCTATGAGTCCGACTTTAGCCAACCTGAGGTTTGCCTCCCAAGCAGTTCTCTTCACCATTATGTGGAGAGGAGTGAGGTCCAGAATGACCTCTATTGCTGCTGTTGGAGTCGACCTCATTGCTCCTGTTATACAAAGACATGCTAGTCTTTGCACTTTTTCCAAGATCTTCTTTGTTGTGGCGAGTTCGGTTCTGCCTTGCCATGCTACTGCCCCGTAGGTGATCATAGGTCTCACTATCATGGTGTACATCCATCGCAGTACTGATGGGTTACATCCCCATGTTTTTCCTGCAATGTTCCTGCACACCATCAGTGATGATTTTGCCTTATTAGCGATCTTTTCTACGTGTCTGTTCCAGAGTAGTTTTGAGTCTAGAGTAAGTCCTAGATACTTCACCTCTTGCTGCCATTCTAAGTCTGCTCCGTCGAGGCGAACAGTCCTTAGGTGCTGAACCTTTGTTCTTCTAGTGAATGGTACTACTGTGGTTTTTGATGAGTTAATTCTCAGCCCCACAGAGAGGCACCATCTTCTGGTTGTCTCTAGCTCTCTTTCTATGAGATCGCAGAGGGTTCCTTCGAATTTGCCTTTGGCCATGATGACTATGTCGTCCGCATATCCAAGGCAAGTGACTCCGCTCCCGGTCAGTGTTCCGAGTAGTTCGTCTACTACGAGACTCCACATCAGAGGTGATAGTACCCCTCCTTGTGGGCACCCCCTGTTTGTGCTGATCCGAAAGCTGCTCTCACCCACTTTCGTTTCAGCTGTTCTTGTGGCCAGCATTTGGCACATCCATCTGGATGTGGTTCTGTCCACTCCCTTGTTCATTAGGGCCCTCTTTATTGCTTCATGAGAGGTGTTGTCGAATGCCCCCTCTATGTCTAAGAAGGCGCAAATGGCCATTTCTTTGTGCTCAAGTGATCTCTGGATGCTTTCGGTAAGCACGTACAGAGCGGTTTCCGTTGATCTGCCCGCCCTATATGCATGCTGCCCGGAGTGCAATGGCACTCTCTCCAGTATCTCAGTTCTGATGTAGTTGTCTACCGTCTTCTCCACTGTCTTCAGTAAGAAGGATGAGAGACAGATTGGTCTGAATGACTTCGGGAGGGTAGGGTCCTTCTTTCCCACTTTGGGAATGAAGGTTACCCGTGCTCTTCTCCAGTTGTTCGGTATGTACCCGAGTGCCAGACTAAATCTGGCTGCTTTAATGATGTACGGCAGTAGTTCCGTTTGCCCTTTTTGTAGAAGAGCCGGAAATATACCGTCAACTCCTGGTGACTTGAATGGTTGGAAGGATTCAATTGCCCATTTCACTCTTTGGGGAGTGCATATGGTCTTTGCTACTTCCCAGTCTTCTCGTTTGGCTCTGCCTGGTTCTTCCAGTGATCTGTCGGATTCAAATGGTATGCTGCCTGGAAAGTGCGTCTCCAGTAAGAGGAGAGCTCGTTGCTCTTCATCCTCTGTATAGCTACCATCTGTTCTTCTGAGTGACATAGGTCCTTGCTCTCTGCCCCTCGCCATGGTTTTGTATAACCTGGATGCTGCAGGGCTTGATGTGATTGTCTCACAAAAGCTCCTGAAGCTGTTCCTCTTGGCTTTCCTTATCTCTTTATTATATTTTGTCAGCCTTTCGGTGTATCCCTGCCAATCTCCGCCCCGCTTGGCTTTGTTAAATAGCCAGCGGACTTCGGATCTCAGATTTGACAGGTGTTCGTTCCACCAAATGGTTCCACTGTGGGATTTCTTTTCTTTTATGGGGCAACTGGATTCGTATGCATCCATAATTGCCCCGTTTACCGCCTCTAGGGTCTGCTCAAATTCGACGTGACTGTTGCCGTTGAACTTGATCTGTTCTAGGTTACATTTTAGATTGGTGGTGTATTTTTCCCAATCTGTGTTTCTAGGGTTTCTGGTGAAGGTTGTTTGTGTCTCAAGCCCTTCCACGTTGAACATAATGATTCTATGGTCTGAAAGAGAGGGTTCTTCTGAGACCCTCCAGTTCCTTACCATTCTACTGATGCTCGGGCTGCCGAGCGTTAAATCTAATACTTCTTGCCTAGCCCTAGTTACAAAGGTGGGGACACATCCCACATTGAGTACATTTAGGTTAGCCGCGAGTATGAATTCTAGCAATTGCTCACCTCTTTGATTGGTGTCCGTGCTGCCCCAGATGGTGTTGTGCGCGTTGGCGTCGCAGCCCAGCAGGAGGGGTAGATTGCTCCTACTGCAGTAGTCGGATAGCCTCTGTACTTCTTCTGGTGGTGTTTGCCCATCTCCAGCGAAGTATCCTGAGGCTATTACTATGTCGAGGAGTGAGTGCCTTGTGCGGATCTTGGCCCGAACCGGCACTAAGTCCCTCGTCATGAATTCTGAAAGACAAATATAATTAATATTATTTCTGATCAGTATGCAAGCTCTGGGGTTGTCACTTCTGACATCCCAGATCACCATACCTTCTTTGTTCGGCAGTCCTCTGATCTGCCCCCTGTTGACCCAAGGTTCTTGGATCAACACAACTCCCAAGTTTGTCCCGGCGAACACCCTCGATAAGGCGGCAGATGCCCCCTTAGCGTGATGAGCGTTCACCTGGGCAACCCTGACGTGGGTAGCCATTGCTACACGTGAGTTGGAGTGCTTGCCTCCTCATCATCCAGCAGCATTTGCTCTTCTTCGCTGGGAGTCACCGTGGTGTCCTGGTCCACGCTCCCAGTCGATTCTGTTTCGCCTGCTGGGTCTTCTACAGCCCCAGGGTCCGGTGTCTTGCCCGCCTCTTCTTCCTCCTTCTTCTTGCTTGAGTCCTTGCGGAGGCCATGAACGGGGATTTTCCCGAACCTGAAGAAAATGGTGTATCCCATTTTCCTGATGGCCTCGCAGGACTCGTCGTCAATGCCAATGTTTAGTAACTGGCCGTTGCCTTCTTTCTTACTTCCCAGTACTTTCCACAACTGGGTGTGAAGCCCCATGTTTTGTGTACTTACCAGGGCTAGCAACTTCTCCGTTTCAAAGTTCGAGCTCCTGGGAAAGAACACAGTGATGGCGTGCGCCCTTGGGATGTCCTCTCCCACGCACGCCATCAGCTCTGTACCCCTCCAGTTGCTCAGACTGGGGGCATTTGCCCTCAGCCAGTCTGCCGTCTCTTGGGTGACACAGTCTACCACAAGCGTGCTTGGGCGAAAGTGGATTCCTCCAAACTGGAGTTTACACTCTGTACCCAGCACCATCTCCTGCACAATGGCGTCTTCAAGTGCTGTGAGTTGCTCAGCACTCAGCGTCTCCCGTGGATAGTTTTTGGGGAGGACTGCAACTTTTATCATGCTCACTGCTTCAGCATAGCTGGTGGCTTGCCCAGTTTGCTTAGCAGTGGCGGTGCTGCTTCCCGCTTCAGTCTTCCTCCTCTTAACATTCGGACGTTGAGGGGGTGTTTGGGTTTTGGGGCCCCTCTTCTCCGTCTGTTGTGGAGGTTGCTCCTGAGGCCTTTTCCTCTCGACGGCTTTCCTTCTTGCTTCCTCAGGTGTCAGGCCCTGTTCAAGGAAGCGAAGGTACCATCTTACTCCTGCCCCGCTAAGACCTCTTCTTAGCGGATCATCGATGCCTCCAGGCTTGCCTGGAGGTGGCAGATCTTGTTTCCTCCGATTTTTCTTGGGAGGTTTCTTATGGGAAGTACCTTTGCCGGATGCTTGCTCCGAAGGTTTTTCCTCCTTTTTCTTTTTCGCTCCCTCTGCTTCCCGAGGTGATTTCGGTGAGTGGGAGCTGCCAGGACGCTCTTGAGCATCCTGGGTTGCGGTGAATTCCCGCGATTCACTTTTAGTTTTTTCTTTATCCATGTTGGTCCCACGAATAGCTAGGGAACTAGGAGTCGACCACGCCGGAGCCCCGCACGGCGTGGCAAGGCTGGTACTCGTGCAGGTCGCCTGGTATGCACGAGGCTCCGTTCAAGGCGGTGCTCTCCCACCGCCATGCATCCACGGGCACGGGTCGCGTGACACCTTGGATTGGAGGGTTGCTCAGCGCCACCTTATTTTATTCGGTGGTAACCTACGACGTGCCTGTGGGTCGCACAGTGCACGCCGCAGGCCGTCCGGCTATCCGTCACCTGCCGACGCTGCTAGTAGCCACCCAAGCCCTAGCCCTAAATCAAATGCTTTGAAATAAAGTATTACAATAAATGATAATAACATCATTACTAGCAATCCAAGAGACGTAGCCAATCTCTTTAATGAATCCTACGTAAATGCTCCCAAATAGATATTGCGCAATATTCTCCTTTGATAAAGACTTTAGTCTTTTTCTGAGAGACGTTACATTACCTCCCAATTCCCTATTTATTAGGCCATATCAGGAGCTTGAAGCTTGAACCTTTTCAGTAAGTAAACAGTTTTCTTCGGGGTCAGATGAGATACCTACTATTGAAAAAGTACATAAAACCGTAGACACAATGGAAGTTTTATGTAATAAGTTTTAAGTTTTGGGATTTTAGATATCAATTTTACAAATAAAATAAGATGCAAAACAGAATTGGAGAATGAAGCTTAATTTTACCAATAAGATTGTTTATGAGGCGTGATCAGAATAATAATGGCAATGATAGTTTCGTCTTAAAAACATATCCAAAATCATGAAAATTAAAACTAAAAACATAAAACTTCCATTGTGTTTCAACCTTTACAGAACTTATAACACACCACTACAATTTATGTCATTTCCTACTGGTGTTTTTCCAGACTTAATAAAATGTAATATCACCCGTGTATAAAAAGATCAGTTAAGTACATTAACTTTTTCCAAAGTATTCGAGTATTGTTTTTGGATAGAATAATGTAATTTTGTCAAGAATATGACATAATTTCGGAAAATCAACATGGATACTTGAACAAAAAAATATACAAATACAAAAATAATAGAATACATTGAAGTATGAGAATGCCCTGGAATCTTTCGTGACCTCAGTAGAGCATTTCACTGTATCAATCACGATATACTACTAGAAAAGTTTAACAGGCATGGAATTAGAGGATATTCTCTAGATTGAATAAAATCATTTCTATTTAAACGAGCACAGTATAGTTATAAACAATCACTTTTCAGAGCAAGTTGAAATAGACACTGGTGTTCCTCATGGGTCCACACTGGGGCCAATTCTGTCCCTTTCTCATATTAATGACTTGGATCAACTTCCGATATCTGCATCTTTCACAATGTATGCTGATGATATTATGTTGTTAATAATATCTGATAAAACCGACTCTCTCTGCGTGATAAATGCAATGAGGTGTTGATCTCTTTGAATGAATGGTTCTCAGCAAATTATTTGTTTCTCAATACATCGAAAACTGAAGCACTGAAGTTTCAATATGTCCAAAAAGAATGAATCCAATTAATCGAGTCAACTGGAAGACTCACTGCAATTACCTAATCTCAAAGGTGAATTCGATTGCATTTCAGTTCAGAAATTTACGGCATATATTCAACGTTGACTAATTGACACAGCTCTACTATGCACAAGCTGGGAGTAGGCTACGATACGGGGTAATTTTTTGGGGTCTGTCTACCCTAGCGAAAGATGAATTTGTAGCACCAAAAGGAATTCTACGATCAATGACGGGGCATTCTCGCATTGATTCCTGCAAAGATATATTAAAAAAACTGAAAATATTATCACTGCATTGTTTATTTATATTAATTATATATATTTGATTAATTATATCAGAGTTGAGCATACTAGTATTGACAATATATGTGAGAAACAAACAAAATCAGATTCAATACAAGACAACAAAAAATATATTTCTATTCCATTCGGAAAATTCAAAGTGACTCAGTAATCTCCCAGTCATATGGTCCCCAGAATATACAATGCTCTCCCTTCGAATGTGAAAAACTTCCATATATAATTCACATATAAGTTGAAATCGTACTTAACTGAATATTGTTTTTATAAACAAGATGAATACTAATCATAGGAATCTGCAGTTAAACCAGGAATTTTTAGTACTATTTTATTTTTATTTTGCGTGTATTACTGTGTTGAGGAAATAAATGATAACTATTATTATTATTTGTATAGTTTTGTCCTTTACTATTATTATTATTTTTAGGTGAATTTTGTTTGGTTCAATAGGTATTAAGAATAATAGATTCAAGGAATTACAACTTTCTTTTCTCATAATATGATAATGGACTTTCGCGTATTACCCTGTAAATGAGCCTTTTGGAATTGTTATGATCTATTATTGGTTTTCTACTGGACTATTTCCGTTGGTTATGACCTAGACTTCATAGCTGCGAAATTGAAAGCATTAAAAAATTCACATAAATATGTATACTTATGTATGCTTTTCTGTTGAATACTTCTGTTTTTTTTTGGAAGGCAGCCACCAGCTTAGGAAGAAAGTTTCTGAGGCGCTATCCTGATCATATGAATTAAAATATTCAGCCCTATGCTGTATCACTTCCGTTAAAAATAACGTCACCGTTATTCGCTATTTCCGTTATTTTGCTATTGCTTGGTAATTTCAAAATAACGTAAATAGCGAGTAACGGTGAAGTTATTTTTAACGGAAGTGATACAGCAAAGGGCTGATTGTTTAAAAAAATAAAGTATTACAATATGAAAATGAATTAATTTCAAGGAAGTCCATACAGGTGTTCACAAGACTGTCTATTGCCTTGATAAAAAGTTATTCAATTTTGTATATAACGTATGGTATTCTGAAGTTGCCTACCAGAAAAAAGTTCAGAATAACTGAAAATACCTTTCTTTTTAGAGACTAATAGCTTTCCGTAGTCAAAACTTGATGAGATCATAATTTTTTATTTAATTTTGAGATAATGAAATCACCATAATAATGTATACGATGATACGTTATTGACAAAATAATTTTTTTTCTAGACAACAGTAATGTAAACGCAGTAACTTATTTAGGCAAAGTGGGTTATTTACCTTCTCCATTTTCATTCTCAGATTGTGGGAGGCTAACTTACTCAAATAATCAAGTCGAAAGACGAATTTCTTTCACAACCTTCAACCAGTACAAACACTCATTGCAACATCTACCCAGAATCCATAGACTCGATTGACACTGTAATTCTTGAAATTGATAATCTGTACTATCAACGGTAAAAACACAAGAGCTTTTTTATCAGATTAATCAATGACAATAATCAAATCAAATCAAAATATACTTTATTGTCCGAAGAATGAATTCATATTGACAAAGCTTTTATACATATAAAAATAAAGACGTAAAGAAATATAAAAATGGTAAGCGTAAATATGTGTTGATAAAAACACGAGTCGTCAAAAGAAGGAAGAACAATATAAAAGCATACCTATCATAGGAGAAAATAATGCTACATACATTGCACAATAATGATAAAATAGTTAATAAACAATAACATAGTTATCAGTTTTGATCATGTGTAAAATAATACTACATGTAGTTAAAATTGGATTACGCGAAGAAGCGAATGTCATAAAAAGAGAAGAGAATGAGCATGAGTGTCTGAGATTAGGATAAGTTAGAGCAATTCCAATCTTTGTCTAGATACTCTTGAACACTGTAGTATGGTTCATTGATAAAAATATTTTTCACAGATCTCCTGAATAAAACTGGAGAGATAATTCTTCTGGTAGTAACTGGGGAGTTGTTGCTGTGGACTAAACATACAGTCTCTAGAATAAATAAAGTTGGAAAGAGGTTCACATGATACCCTAGGTCCAACATTGAGGAGGTAGCGAACGGCCCGTTTCTGGAGGATAAAAATAGAATGGAAATTGTGGTCATTGCAGATACCCCAGAAAGGTAACCCGTATCTGATGTGAGATTCAATCAAAGCATGATAAACTACTTTTGCAGTGGCCACACCCTGTTCACTGGACACTACCCGAACGGCATAACAACCAGAGGCTAGTTTTTTTCTTCGTGTTCTCACATGACTTTCGAAGTTGAGCTTATCATCTAGATGAATACCAAGAAACTTGGTATTAATTTTTTGTTCAATGAACATGTCAGTACCTACTTGAATCTCTGGAAGATTGTACTTGATCGATAAGAGGCTGGTATAACGAAAGCAAATTTCCGTCACACCACTCCTTCACAACGGAAATATCCATGACAATTTTTGCGTGCAGGTTCTTTACTTCACTATCATGCCAGAGGATTGTTTTGTCGTCCGCAAAAATAGTAAATTTACCGTCAATCTTTAGATTAGCTATATCATTGAAATAAAGTAGAAACAAGATAGACCCCAATACAGAACCCTGTGGTACACCATGACTAATCGAACCCGTACTAGACATGTATCTGCTCTCACAATTTGGGTACGCTCCCCCAGGTAGGATTCCATCCAGCTAAGGCTAAGATTTCTGAACCCATAGTGTTCGAGTTTTCGTAATCAAAAGCATTTGAAAGGTGGCAAAATACCGCCGCGCAAACTTCCTTCTGATTCAGTTTGCAGTAATAGTTCTCTCAGGAAGGAGAAGACGGCATCACCTGTGCTTTTATGTGGCTGAAAGCCATATTGCTGAGGATTGAGAATGTTGTGGACATTGATAAAATTATTTAATCTAGTTTTGACTAGCTTTTCTATAATTTTTGCCAAGGTCGGAATAAGAGAAATCGGTCGAAAATTAGAGGGATCCGTTGTATTAACACCCATATGAAGAGGGATCACAAGACTTGCTTTGAGAAAGTTTGGGTAGAATCCCTTTGTGAAAGAGTCATTAATGAGCTGAACCAACAATTCAAGAGAGAAGATGGGCATGTTTTCAAGAATATTTATTGAAATATTATCAATTCCGCAGGAGGATTTATTTTTAACTTGTTTAATTGTATCCATGAGCTCCGTCAGATTCGTTGGATACAGTAAAAATGATCCGGTGCCGCATCAATATTTTCTGTCAGTGTTTCAGCGATGGTGCAATAATATTCATTGAGAATGTTAGGATCCAAGGTAATATTGATTGATCCAATATTTTTACCGCGAAGATCATTTACAATACGCCAGGTTTCCTTTTGGTTTTGTTTTTACTTGCCGAAATTCGGTTATGATAATACATTTTTTTTGCAGCCTTAATGACATTTCTGTAAATTTTTCTATAGTAATTGACGTAATATTGATTCAACCAAGGATTATTACTACTGTGTTTTTTTATATTATGAAGACTTCTCAGATTCTTAGCGGAATTGCGAATTCCTTTAGTCAGCCATACTTTTTTAGTTCTATTCTTTATTTTTATTTTTTGCATAAGAAAGGAAATTTCAAAGCAATAGGATAATATGTTATGAAATGAAAGGAAGGGGTCATCGGCATGTTGTACCGTATTCCATTTGGCATCAAGACAGTTATTATAAAAAGTTTTATAATTGCTTTCACTGAATAATCTACCGTATGTAAACCTATTGGATATACTTCTATACATAACCTTAACTTCATAGCAGATAGCTTCGTGATCAGAAATGCATGATGGTATAACTGAACAGATAACATCTCCTTCAGTTAGGTTCGTGCACACATAATCGATTTTGCTTTCAGAACTTGGTGTTATTTGTGTGCATACATAAGTTAAAAGAAGTGAGAAGATTTTGGAGTTGAATGGTTGTAAATGCACCACAATAATAATAACCTTCATTGACACAATTACCCTTTTAAAGAAAAAGTTATTAGAAACACAATTAGTTATCTCATAACGATTGACAATAAAAGGCATTGCAACGAATTCTCAAATTAACATGTTCACAAAGGAAAAAAATATAAAAATTTTAAAATTTTGCTCGATAATAAAAGTTTGCAAGAAGGTGGACAGTAGTCCATATATTGCATATATTTGTTAGATTTTGTAATGGTCGACTGACTACACGAACTATCAACCAATCGTATTGGTGATACTATATGCTGATGATATTTTACCAGATCTGTATAGTGTCAACAATACTAAAGAATCATAGCAGGTATAAGAGAAATTGAAGTGACGATCGCTTACTAGATGGAGTCTTGTTTTGAGAAATATGCATTTTTATTGCAATTGATAAACTCCTATAGAAGATAACCCATTTAATGATGGCGTTTGAGTCACTTTGCAACTTTTTTTATCGCAATAAAAATGCCTGTTCCTCTAATCTAATAAGCAACCGTCACTTCAGTTTCCTTCCTGTTAACTAATGATTGTTGAGTATTGTTGACACAATATGACTGATACGTGTCATCTTGGGAAAGTTTCGTCTGAACAAATCACAGTCAAACATTATATCAATTGTGTTTTCAATAACTGCTCCTTCAAATAATCGTTGCAATAAAGGTCATTATTAATGTAATGCGTTTATATGTCGTTAATCCAGCTTACCAAAAACATTTGAAATTTTTTTTAGACACAATTACTCGATATACGGTCTTCCATTTTTGTTAAGTCCGTTTTTCTCGTGAAATTACCGATTGGCAAAATGATCTCATTGAAGAACTAAGTTTATCTGATAAAAAAACCTCTTATGTTTTAACAGTTAATTGTCGATTTTATTTCTACAGAAATTTATTCTACTGCTACAAAATTTCGTGTAATGGTTGAAAACTCTCTTGATTTTGGATTGCTGCAATATTAATTTGATACAAAATTATTTACGTAAACGATACCCATATTTCATCAGAAAACACCTCAAATGTTCAACAACATTTCATTTAATTTCCCATACTCCTTGTGTACCTACCTACTCACCTAGTTTCATTCAATTTTTTTTTATCTTCGAGTTCCCAAACAAGAAAAATCCTGTAAAGTTCAGGAAACGTTGTTGAAAGGAGAAAAAAAACTGATTTTGTATTTTAATTTCTCTGTGTGAAGATATACATAAACCATAAATTTTTTCGGGAATTCCTTCATTTCATTATATGTATATTGATTAACGCTACAAAAGGAAATTATTCTGGAGTCTACAGGGTGGCTCAAAAAAGTGACATATCAAAGTTGTGTTTTTTTAAACGATATACCCTGTATTTCGTTACAGTTTTGAATAGCTCAGGAAAAATAATATGATTTCTTAAAAGGTTTTATGTACCTAACCATAACCGTTCTCGAGTTATTGATTTTTTTATAAAAATGCTAGCTACAATTGGAAACTAAATAACATCTAAAGGTATAGAAATCATCACAAAATGTTCAAAAATCATTGTTACTTTTTTATAATTTCGGACAAAGATAACTTTATTATTCCAAATAGAACACCCTGTATTTTTTTGGTCTGAATAATATAAAATTCAATTATCTTTCATTTCATATTGGGGTACCCTGTACCTAACCTAAATAGTATTTCATATATTGGCTTTTTCAGATAGTAGTTCTTATTTCAATGCGTTTTTTGAATTAAGATAGCTTTGGAACGATATTTATTCAACTTTTTGAAAGAATTCTTATTGACAGTTGATGTGTGTTATGTTATTCAAAACATTCATTGAATTATTACCGTTAAAAAATAAAACTTATCCCATTCAAGAGCGGATAGATATGATTTTAGCGATTTGTCGTCGAGGATGTATACCACAAGTTGGTTTTCAAACGATTGCTACATGAATTTCGTAGAACTGGAAGTGTAGCTAATGAAAAGGCAAATAGACCAAAACTTTTCATTTGAAATGAGAAGAATGAATTTCTTATTATGGGATCTATGGTAGATAACCCTAATACGAGTCAACGTAAGATCGAGAAAGATACAGGGATAGGCAGACGGAGCATTTCTAGGGTAATAAAAAAAATACAAATTTCACCCGTACCGTATTCAGATGCACCAGGAATTATATGAAATAGACTTCCATCGGCGAATCCAGTTTTGTCTATGGGTTCTGGACAAGTTTAGTGAGGATGAACATTTTTTGTATTCCATTTTACTTTCTGATGAATGTACTTTTCATAACAGTGGCTTAGTGAACAGACACACCTTTCATTATTAAAGTGATGTGAATCTTCATTTTTCCACACTCTGGATGACCAGAATAGATGGTCTGTTAACGTGTGGGGAGGAATTATAGGTACACAAGTTATAGGCACTTGAATGGTCAAACATTTTTACAATTTTTAAGAGAGGATCTGCCTGAGCTTCTGGAGAATATGCCGCTAAATATCAGAAAATGGATTATAATTGAATGGAGCTCCGTTCAGACAGTTTTTGAATATGTACTTTCCGAATAAATGAATTGGTAGGGGAATACCACAAAATTGGCCAGCAAGATCACCAGATTTGACTTGCCTCGATTTTTTTCTATGGGGATACTTGAAGAATGATGTTCACGTCACTCCTCCTACCACATTGGAAAATATGAAGAAGAGAATAAGGGCTGCTTTTCGAAGAGGGACTCCTCAAATGCTATTAAATGTTAAGCAGTCTTTCAAAGTCTTTTTATTCAACAGGATGGTCGTCATTTCGAGCACCTACTTTGAATGAAATACACTTGTGTTTTATATTTTGTAGTTGTTTCAATTGAATAATCCGTTCGCCCCTATTAATTTTTGAACCACCTAGTATACCACAATGAAATTTGGAGGGGATAAAAACCTACTTTTTCATAAAAAATCAAAGCTAATTGTTTCAAAATGGCGCCGCGCGCCGGCAGCTGACCGCCATCTTCAATAAATTTTTTCATATAGAACACCCCGTATATCATTCCATTTTAGAAATCTGCTCATAATTCTCAACAGTTTTCTCTTTTACATTTCATTCCTAAATTCGATAGTTTTCGAAATATTAACGTTTTAAAAGTGACATTCTGGTTTAAAATGAAGTATGGATTTTGGTCACTTCCGGTAAAACATTTTGCTAACTTAACATTATTATCAATTTGTAGTTGAATCTCTCACTGAATTCTACTAATAAGAGGGTAAAGAGAGTTTATTAAGGGTAAACAACAGTACCTACTGCTTACCAGAAAATCTCAAAGCCTACGAATATGACTGTAAATTACCAATCAAAACCAATCAAAATTGGTTGGATAACAAATTAAAACTTATTTTTGAATAACACTTTCATTGACCTCCAACCATTATTTCAAGTGTCAAAGTGGCCGTCTCCCAAATCTGGACAATGAAGTGCCCTATTATGAATAGCTTCTCTCACATGTATCTATTATTCTGCGTTCCAATTCTTCTATTGTTTGGCATTCAGTGGCGTAGATTTTTGACTTCAGATACCACCAAATAAACCCAAAAAAAGTAAATCTAGAGGTGTATGATCCGGAGATTTTGGTGGCTATTCTGTACTTATTCATAGCTTAGGAAAGTTTGTAACGAGCAACTCTCCAGCCATGCGATCGAAATGAGGAGTTGCCCCATCCTGCTGACATATGATCTCACAATTTTCAAAATTTTCCTGATTGTTTAACAAGATCTGACGATGGAACCGGACTAGTGAGTCATTCTCTAAGAAACTACTCACAGTGCAATGGAAATGAAAATATTCATGAAGGTGAGACAAATTGCCATATTTTCCAAAAAGTAACCGAGATTGTGAGTGAGACATTACCTACGATGATGGATCATCGAAATAATCAATTAGGTGGTCGAATGCTTATCAAAACATTGCGTACATCTTTATGTTTGATTTAAATCCTATGTCAACATCAAACAATCAATAAAAGAATATTATTTATACCTAACATTATGGTTAATGACACGGATATTATAATCACGTAGCTTTTTCGTTCTGTGTATTTTTCAGTAGGAAATTATTAAGGGTGTACGGATGATATTACTCATCACAATTCTTGATTAACACTATTGATTCAATGAGTATTAAGTACTTCCATATTTGTTTCGGAGAAATATCAATGGAATGGTGTAGATATCTAATAATAAAAATCAATACGCATTTTAAAGCAAGTAAATCATATTACATAGTGTTTACAAACTGATTAGCATAGACGATAACAATAAACGATATACGAGAGTAATCAATTCATCCATTAGTAAAGTGATGAATGAGTAAACAAATGACAGAAATAGTCAAATTTTCTTTATAAGGTTATGTGTACAATTTGTGCGCGTCGTTAATGATCATTTTGTATTTCAGATGTATTTTGCGAGAAATAGTTCCACAGAGGACACTTAAAACAGTATTACTAGAGATTTTCTTCGTTTACATTTTTTATTCCCAATGTCATGTACCTAACCCGTTTTCGAAATTTTCTACATCCTAAAAATGGGGATCTCTCCACAGACAATATGGATAATGTTTGTCTTTTTTATCATATTTGGAATTAAACAGAAAATCATATTAACCCAATATTTATAATACAAAACATATTTATTCGAATCATAAGAGGAAAACAATAATAAATGCAGCAAATGTTACATGTGCTTGCCTTTTTCACCAATACACACTCTCAATTTATTCCGGAAATTATTCTCCACACTAAACTAGCCCTCTTCTACCTAAATATTTTCCACAAAATTTGTTGTCGATGTATTCCCGCACATCAGTCCAGTAATATGCAGGCACGCCATATTGTTGATTCCAAAGATGCTGTGCCTCATTGCTAATGGAAAATATCTAATCACTCGCTGTCCAATGATAGTTGGTGATCATTGTTGTGAAACGTAACTTCGTTGATTTTATATACACCACATTCGATTTGGGAAATCTCTTTCAGTTAGCTTGATGGAAATTGCATTTTCTCACCATCCGAGAAACACTACTCTGATATATTCCCAACTCCCTATCAGAATACGTGTACTCGCATGGGGATTGTCGGTAATATGCAATGCGCTATTAGTATTTTCATCATTCGTTACAGGACGAGCACGTTCAAACTTCTTGTGGAACACTTTTCCAGTTTCCTTAAATGTTGTTTTGAGGGCTTGAAATGCTCTTATGTCTGGATGTCTTCACACCGGAAACTTTTATTCGTATAATCTAGATGCCAGTAAGCAGTTACCATCAGTTTTCCACAAAACATTTGAACCATAACTTTGACAGTTAACTCTATTTTTATAAATGTCTATATAGTGAACTTTTTCAGCGGTAACATGGATAACTAAACTAGAAAAATGAGTTACTTTTCAAAAACGGTAAAATAATTGAAACATTATTCAGAATCAGTATTTTCTTCCAAGAAACTTGTAGGTAAACCACTTGATTGATATCGAGAATGAAAAGTGTAAAGTTATTAAAAAGGATTTGATATAAATGAAGAAATTCTATTGGATAAAATCAAAATTACGATGTTTGAAAATGGCCAAGTTGGTGTTGTTGTGACGAACATCCTGTATAATCTATACAAAATTCGCCGTATTCGTACACCATATCGACTGAAGATTCCCAAATTATCTTTATTAAGTATGTCAAAATGTGAAATAGGTGATTTTATAAAAATAAGACTAAAAATAGAATAACAAAAATTGAAAAAAAAATCGTTGAGCAACCAATGAAAGAGCAGATCAGAATATATAAAAATATACTGGCTCCAATGATCTGAATAATTTCTGGTGATAGTCTTAAATGGTCCATTTGGTAAAAAAATATAAGAAATCGGAATAATGCACAACGGAGCGATTCACCATGGGAATCTTGTTGAGCCTTACTACTGTGATTCAAACACCAAATTGCCTGATACTGGCCTTGTTAATTAATCAAGGAAAGAGCAGTGTGGTAATTGGTTCATTGAATAACTGCAAGGTTCCCAAAGGAACAAAATTATATTTCGAAAATTTCTTCACTTCGGTTTATCTGCTTGAAGATTTATTCAAGAGAAAATTGGGTGGAATAGGTACTTTGAGAGAAAAAAGAATAGGCAAAGCTATGAATTTTCAATCCAAAAAATTATTTCAGAAATTTGAAAGATTTTGAAACAGTGACCGTTCTATTGAACTGTGAGGAAGAAAAATCACTCAGGACTATTCAGATATAAAAGGTGGTATGAATAAACGCTAGCAAATGTAGCATCATATATTAATATGATATCGTCAGAGCTATATAGAACAAAATAAAAAGCACTTTTTGACAGAAACTTTTTATAAGCGTTTTCGTGATTATATTTTATAGACGATAGTAGATGAAAGTGTGAAATTTGCGTTCTACCGATAGGCTGTTGCAGTCGTCAATATCATTGTACAGGGTACTCAAAATTCCAACGTTGAAATTAATATAGAGTAAATGGCCTAAACACGAATTATTCGGGCAGAAATAGTTCTGGGATTCAAACCTGGCAAATTTTTTATTCACGAGAATTCTCGATTAAGTTTTTTTCCGGATCCCTGCTACTTTTGGGGCCGTCCGACAACTAGAATATCTTGGATAATTTTTCGAACAATGTTACCACTTGCCAAAATGACAAAACTTATGACGTCATAAAATTTTGCATCTCACAGCTGATTTTTCCAGAACTTTTTATTAACGATATAAAATGAAGAGGGCGCACCAAAGAATTTGCCCGACTCTACATAAAGAATAGATATACGAAGTCTCAACGTTCAGGTAATTACACATTTGTTTACTTCTGGGTTCGTGTACTTTCCGATTCAAAATAAAAAAGGTAATTTTGTGTACAACATGCACCCTTAGCAAGTTATATCCAATTCTTTAGGATATAAGACAATTTGCGATTCGAAACCATAGGAGTCCAACAAAATTCAATGCAAACGGTACGCAAGCTGTTTCACACCAGAATTCACGAGCGTTCACAAGAAGTTTTCTTGAGGAAAAAGGGGCAGGGTTAAACATGTGAAATGTATATGTATAGTTACAAATGTTAAAGACACATTACTTGTGAAGAATATTTCTTGATTCATTTCTATTATCAATCCAATCGATACATTCGTGTATAATCATGAAAATATATTCATATACTCAACTTATATACAATGATTGCAGATTATCGAAATGTCGATATATGTGATTTGTGTTCCGTGCTTTGTGTTATCGTGCTATGAATCGGACGTTAAGGTAAGACCTCGTTAATCCTTGGCTCGCACAAGTTTCGACCTGAGGGCTGTCGTTCGTAGGGGGACGACAGCTGGTTAACGGAAAAAAACAATGTTAAACAAAAAACAATAGCTGCTTTGACAAATTCTTTTTATTGAACGTATAAGATACTTTTCTTTCTTATATACCTTCATGATCATGTTCGTATTGGATATTCCAAATAGAGTTGATATGGAAGAATAAATACCCCCATCGATGGTACTTTCGAATAACATATTTAAAGAACTATTTGAAACAATGAAGTTTCGAGTTAAAAAACGTTTTAGTGAACTTTTCTGACACATATGTCGAACCTATATTTTTTTGATCGAGTTAGCGATAGTGTCGCATTATTTCAATGATTGGGAATAATTTCAGGGGGTTCAATGTTCTCTAGATCGATAATTAAAATATTTCTGAAATGTAGTAACATACAGTGTTCCATTTGAAAATCGAAAATCAAATAGAAAGTTTATAAGATATAATGTGTAGGCAAAAGGCAAAAATGGTATATTGATTACATTTTCATAAAATTCTATAGCGACATTACAACAGATAAATAAATAAAACACCGTAAAACTATCACTTCGCCACAGGGTGTGGGGTAAAGGAGGGAGTTTGATTGCATTCTACAGAGATAGTTCGCTCCTGCCCGTCTGAGTATTTCAGAGGGCTGAGCAAACCTGCTCATACCTGCTCAATGGCAGGCCCTACGCTGTTATGTAGGTTATCCTCTGCCGTACGCGCTAAGTCTCAGTGGTGTCTTCCCCGCCTCCTCCTTGTTATGCAGGGGGGTTTGGTTGGATCGTATGTAAAATATGAACTTATTGGACTTTTATTATCGGGTTTTCAGTGTCCTAAGGATTTCTCGGAATAACAACGAAAAAACCTGGTTTAAAACATGTTTAGTTGAGCTGGTTATCGCTCGGCTTCTTGATCATGATGAGTCCACCATGCTCTGACTGCTGTAATATCTCTTGTCAATGGACTTCCGAGGATGAAGTAACGATAGAACTTTTCAGAGATGGTTTTAATGTACGTTCTATTGACTGAGTATCGGCCAGCTCTCGCAAATCTACCAGCCGAATGTTTCTATCACTATTCGTGACGATACGGAGTACTTTATTTTGCATATTCTCCAGTCGTACCATTTGATACTTGGCGAGGCTACAAAACACTGGACAGGCATAGGCCATCGTTGGCCTGATGACCTGTTTGTAAAGCAGTATTTTGTTTTCCACTGCCAACCTAGAGTTCCTCACATTCAGTGGATACGTCCTTTTGACTGCGGCTCCTGCTCGTTGTATTGCTAGGTTGACATGCTTTATGAGTGTTAGCCTTCTGTCCAGCTGTACTCCCAGGTACCGCACGGAGTCGGACTGGTCAATCAGATTTCCCAGAACCTTGAATCCCCAAAGATTTCAACATTGGTTCTTTTCTTTGTGAAATTTATGAGTTCTGTTCTGTCAAGATTAAGCACTATTTTGTTTTTCGCTAGGTACGACACGATAGTGTCTCCAAATGCGTTTTCACTAGGGCCGCGGCTGTCGCGCTGTAGAACGACTTGGCGTATATTGCCGTGTCATTGGCATAGACAGCCGTGCTCGTGTTCCCGTGCACTGAAAAGTCGTGCGTATATAGCGAATACAAAAGTGGGGACAAGCTCGATCCCTGAGGCACTTATGCTCCAGCTACCATCACTGCTGAGCGAGCGTTGTTAACTTTAGCACTGAAAGTCCTATTAACTAGATATGAGTCTAGGATTTTCACCATACACTCCGGCATGCCTGCTCTTAGCATCTTCATGACTAAACCCTCTATCCAGACGGTATCAAAGGCTTTCTGAATGTCCAGCAGGACCATGACTGTATTGTGGCCTAGTTGGAAACCCTCCCTCACCTCGTGGACAATTCGGGCTACCTGGGAGGTGGTTGAGTGTCCCTTTCGGAACCCGAACTGCTCCGCCGGGATGAGTTCTTCCAGGCTCACAAATCTATCCAGTAGGATCTTATCTACCACCTTGGCTATGGCGTTTAGCAACGAGATTGAACGATAGCTCTCGACCCTTGCTTCCAGCTGTGTAGGGGTAACTGTCGAATTAACAAAAATATTAAAACTGTTGATCCTTGGTACAGGGAATATTGATATAAACAATAGTTGGCCACAATAGTATTCATATGCGTACATGCGCGATAAGGCGTTTCTGGTTTGAGGTGTGAACAAACGGTTAATTGAGAATATGACTGATTATAAGATGTCCTCTGTCATGAGTTTGGTTCAATCCGTTCAATAAAGTATTGTGATTAAAATGTTGGTTTTACTCTCAACTACTGGACAGAACAATTTGGCGACGAAGTAAATCGGAAATACGCGGAAAGTTGAGAGGAAAGTGTGAAAGTGACCGGCAAAGAGCAACCTTGTGCTAGCTGTAATGGCGGCGGCACCGAAAGTTTTAGAATTCTCTTCAGAGTCCGATGATTGGCAAATCTATAGTGAACGCTTAGACCAGCATTTCGAGGCTAACAAAATAACTGATTTGAAAATCAAAACCGCTGTTCTAATCAGTTCCATCGGTCCAACGACGTACAAGCTGTTGAGAGACCTGTGTCATCCAAAACTACCCAAAGACGAGTCATTCGAACAACTATGTGACAAATTGAACAAGCAATATAACGTTCATATCAGTGTGTGGCGCGAATGCAAGAAATTTTACGAAGTTCTTTAAACAGACGAATCAATCAGTGACTGGTATGCAAAGATTCGTGCCCACTCAATGAATTGCAAATTTGGTGCAGATTTGACCAAGATATTGAAAGACAAGTTCGTAACGGGGATGTGCCACGGAAAAGTTCTAGACAGGATGTGCGAAGAAGAAGAAACCAAAACTCTGGAAGAATTGCTGACTATAGCTCAAAAAGTAGAAAATCAAGCCAAGGTAAACTACGTGTCAAATTCAAAATTCCCACCTAGTGACCAGTTGAAGCAAGATGGCGATGACAACTACAACCGCCAAAGTCATCAGCAGCAGCAACGTCAGTATCCATCAAGAATGTCAATGCCAAACCGGTCGACCCGTGGTAACGTCAAAAATGGGAAGAGATTTGAAACTGGTAATAACCATTCAAAATATGAAGAAAAAGGTAATCGGTTTTCTAACAAATGTAAACATTCTGGTAATTTTCACAGAAATGAGTGCAAATTCAAACATGTCAAATGCGATAGATGTAATCGTATTGGTCATTTAGCAAAAATTTGCCAAAATAGAAATGTACAGTTTTTAGAGAAGGTTGAAGTTGAAAATGAGGAATCTATCTGGTACACTGAAGAAGAATGTTATGATTTTGCAGAATTTTTCAATGACAATGATAATCCATTTAATGTTAAAGTTTCAGTAAATAATAAATTAATGAACTTTACTTTTGACAGTGGGGTTTCCATTTCAGCTATAAGTGAAGAGACATATTTGAATAACTTTTCTGATTGTAGATTGCACACACACAGTACAGTTTTAAGAGGCTACAGTGGAGAAACCTTCCTTCCAAAAGGTTATTTGAAGGCAAAAATGTGATATATAATGGTATAGAAAAAGAGATGAAAATCTATGTCGTCGACAACGGAAGTTTGAACTTACTTGGTAGAGACTGGCTGGACATATTCGAGGTTAAGGTAAATTTGATTATTAATATTTCAACCAATATCGAGATAAATTCAATCATAAATAAACATCCTTCCCTATTTTCTGACAAAATCGGTAAATATAAATATAATGAAATTTCCTTGAAATTGAAAAGTGTTTCGGAATGCAAGAACAGTACCCTTTGCCTATAAACAAACAATAGAGAATGAATTAGTCAAGCTGCAACAGGAAGGTAACTTGACCCCCGTTGAGCGCAGTGAATGGGCTACACCTCTGGTCCCAGTGCTAAAAGCGAATGGCCAAATAAGGTTATGTGGCGATTATAAAGTTACTCTGAATAAACATTTAGAACAAGTAAATTACCCTTTACCTAGAATTTCTGAAGTTTTCGCAAAGCTAAATAAAGGTCAACATTTTTCTAAAATTGATTTGCAAATGGCATACAATCAACTCCCAGTAGATGTAGAAACAGCAAAACTTTTAACGTTAAATACACACAAAGGTCTACATAAGGTAAACAGATTTAAACTTTTGGGATCAATGGTCAAAGAAATGTGAAATGGCTTTTAATAAAATTAAGAAGGTAATGGCTTCCGAAGAAGTTCTAGTACATTTCGACTCTGAATTACCTATTGTATTGAATACTGACGCATCAAATGTAGGAATTAGCGCGACGTTATTACATATAATTGATGAACATGAAAAACTTATTGGATGTGTATCTAGGAAACTAATGCATGCAGAATTATTATATCCAACTTGCCAAAAGGAAGCACTAGGTATATACTTTGGAATAAACAAATTCTTTCAGTATTTGTGTGGAAATCATTTTATTCATAAAACTGACCATAAAGCCTTGGTATCGATATTCGGTGAACATAAAGAAATTCCTCAAATGGCTTCTAATAGGTTGCAGAGATGGGCAACATTCTTATCAATGTTTGATTATAAAATTCAATACATTAAAGGGGAAAATATGTAGCAGCTGACTATTTTAGTAGGAATCCACTAAATGTTGAATCATCGTCAGACGAATTTTCAGAGAAAGGTTCATATGTCAACTTCACAGAGTCAATAAATAATTGGCCAATTGACAATAGGGAAATAGCCAAACAAACTTCTTCAGATGAAGAGCTCACAAAGATTATCAAATTTGTTCAAGCCAAAACAAATCGACAATGATTTGAAACCATATTTTAATAGGAAAGATAATTTAATTTTCGAAAACGGTGTTCTATTATGGAGGCACCAGATTATCATACCAAAAATATTGCGTAAACAACTTTTGAACGAATTACATTCAGGACACTTTGGTATCGTAAGAACGAAAGCACTTGCTAGGTCTATTATTTTTTGGCCAAACATAGATTCAGATATACAAAAACTAATAACATCGTGCATAGCTTGCTTACGCAATAAACCAGACCCTCCAAAGTCAAAATCAACTCCCTGGCCGTCAACGACAAAGGTTTTTGAAAGAATTACTATGGATTTGTTGGGTCCGTTTAAAGGTAAAATGTATCTTATAGTTGTGGATTCATACTCAAAATAGATCGAGGTATGTAAAATGAAAAACACTACAGCTTTTGAGGTAGAAAAGAAACTGAGGAAACTGTTTTCACAATTTGGATTACCTGTTCAAGTAATCAGTGATAATGGGCCACAGTTAACTTCAAGCTCGTTAAACATTTTTTTTACGAATAATGGTATCCAACAAATGCTCACACCACCATTTCATCCTCAAAGCAATGAAGCTGCAGAAGTTGCAGTGAAAATGTTTAAGGAGAAAATTAAGGCGACTGTGAGTGACCAAAGAAATGAATATGTCCCTATCACCACCTTGATTTCTAGATTCTTGTTAACACACCGAACAACAGAACATAGCAGTACAGGCTGTACTCCAGATATCTTGATGTTTGGCAGGCAAATAAGAACAAGGTGGGACATTCTTAAAGGGAATAAAGATTTGACGGAAGGGAATGACGAAGCTGTAATTTCTGACAAAGTAAAGAAACATCAAGAAAAGACAATAGCTAAGTATGGACGGGTAAAAATGAATTTTCAGGTAAATGACCAAGTGCTAGTTAGGGATTACCGTGACACGAACCAAAAAGCATGGGTCGAAGAAGTTCTTAAAAAGATAGGTCGATCAACATATGTATATTGGACTCAGGGCAGAAGTGGAAAAGACACAGTATCCAAATCAGATCTAAGGGGGTATTAAATAACGGGGATGTATCTACAAAAGTACGTACACTGGTTTTACAGAAAGCAAAACTTTCCATCCCAGGTCGTTCGAATAGGATGATTATTTCATTAACATGCCATTCTCTAGCAATGAGGTTCTCACCGAGGTTGAAGACTACAGGATTGGAAATAATGAAGGGCAAATAAATGACAACATAGAAATGGATAATTATCAAAACAATCAGAAAGTATCCAATGTTACAAATCGAGAGTCTATAGTTATAGTAACCAATCATTTGTCAGACTCCAAAAGGGAGGTAGGTAAGGGAATTAAAGGTGGGTGTGATATACCTATAGAGGGAAACACCAGAAAATCATTAAAATCAGGAAACAAACCAAATTATCTAAATGACTTCATAACAGGCTCTGAATTGAAAACGTTGGTAATCGACTGATAAGTAGAGGTAGATCAAATCATAATAATCAGCATTGCAGATTGTCTGTGAAAAGTGTAAAATTGTATTTTGTTCTTATATTTGGCAAATGCATTGTTTTTTTTTAACTGCTATATACAACATATTACTAGTAGGAAATGAACAGGTCACAACACACAACATAAATTCTTGAACGTGACAGCATGTAATTGTATAAAGAAAACATGTATGTAAAATATAAGGAATGACATAACCATGTATTTGAGAGTGGGAGTGATATAGCTGTGGTTACACTGCAACATTGATATAAACAATAGTTGGCCACAATAGTATTCATATGCGCACATGCGCCATAAGGCGTTTCCGGTTTCTTCACCAGAAGTGTGAACAAAAGGTTAATTGGGAATATGACTGATTATAAGATGTCTTCTGTCATGAGTTTGGTTCAATCCGTTCAATAAAGTATTGTGATTAAAATATTGGTTTTACTCTCAACTACTGGACAGAACACTAATAATAGAATTGGAAGAATGATTGAAAAATTAAGACAAGGAAGTTGACATCTACTTCCGTTATGGCGAAAGGTTGAAATAATCTTATCCTATTGGCACTGATCCGACGAGAACTACATATATATACTTCCGGGTTCAGAAATGTGAAATTAACTACGTTCGGCTTCAGTTTTGAAGCCATTTATATCGAAGAGCTCTTCCCTCAACGCTATATCTTACTCCACTGAATTTTTTCTCTAGGATCTTTTCAAATATGTACTCAACCGAATTCATTTCATAGGGTTCACGTGAAATAATCACTGCCGAGTGTGGAGGTATTGCTGACACCTGCAATTTTAGTAAATTTTTGCCAAGAGTTCCAGAATACATTAAAAAATGTGCAACTGATACATTTACAAGTAATTGGGATATTCATAATATTTACAATTCACTCAATCGTATCACACACCCATTATTCACTGAGCACGAAATCCTGGAGTGGGAAGCTGCTAGTATGCGAGGTAAGGTAAGGTATTGCTTCTTCCTCCTTCTTCCTATTTCCATTTCAGGTTTGGCGGTTGCATCCCAAAAGCTTGATAACGAACCTTGGGATAACGAACCTTGGGATATACGCTGATTGGGCTTAACGGGTTTACCCCTATATGTTTGTCCCTGGCATATAAGCAGAAGAATCCGACTTTTTTATGGTGATTATTGAAATGAAGTGAATTTTCCACTTGTACCTTTTCTTATTGTTCTGGCTCTCACTAGCTCCCAGAAACTAGTTACAAAAAATTCCAGTGTACGTCGGCCACTGAATCCGGAAAAAAATCAATTGCAGTTCTATCAAGATCACTTCAATACCTTCAATACCTAACTGAGACCAATATTTCCTGTAAATGAGATCAGCTGTTGAGGACGAACAGTTATAGGATACAGTGCTTGAAATATATTTACAACACGACACCACAAAATACTTTGCGTATTATTATTGACACGAATAACTTCAATATCGAAAACCACGCAATTTTTATTGCTGGTGAATTAACTATTCAGTATTATGAGAGATGGTGTTATCCAACGGCATCATCGAGGTCGTCAAGAATTCCGGCATTCGGCATTCACGATTGGAACTGAATGTTGGTCTGAACCACAAAAAGTATGTGATCTGTAATTATCAGATTGTAATAATATGTAATAATATGTGAGTGAATGTTCTAGATTTCATATATATCCTCAGCAATTAGCAGTAACTGGTCAAAACTGTATGTACTATAAAATGCTATTATAACTTCACATCGTACCTCAACAAGAACTTACTGATCGTTTTCCTTTCCAAATAAAAAATTAAAACAAAATTGTTTTTTCATTACAAC
This sequence comes from Chrysolina americana, assembly GCA_958502065.1. Taxonomy (NCBI): domain Eukaryota; kingdom Metazoa; phylum Arthropoda; class Insecta; order Coleoptera; family Chrysomelidae; genus Chrysolina; species Chrysolina americana. The sequence continues at coordinate 61,266,387 of OY293414.1, read as the reverse complement.
ATTTCTATTTTGCATCTTCTTAGATTCTGTGATTTCAGTTTTATTTCAACAGCAAACCACTATATTCAGGAAAACGATATATTTTTATATAATCCAGTACAATTAGTTTTTGGACGAGAATCGGTTGTAACACCATCAAATTTGACATGCTAGAGTTGGAACCATGCCAAGCAAGAAAAAAAAAATTGTTTACCAAAAATCCGGGAGAATCCAAAAAAATGGATATGAAACGAAATTTTTTTTTTGTTGTCATCTTGGAAATAATGAAGTTTATAAAAAAATGGATTTGATAGGGTTGAAGATCATTCAATTGAATCACAGCCTTTTGCAATCGTCCGACCAAGAAATCTACCACGCAGGAAGCCGGTATAATATTCAAATTGGAGAATAGTGTGTCTATGATTCAGCCAAGAACCACCATTTCGAAAGAATGGTTTGTGGAAGCATGCGGAGTTCCGGACGATGTTCGTTTCATCAGAAACCGGAAACTCTGTGACCAAAATGGTTTTACTTTTATGGTCAAGGACTGAATACATCAGGCTCATTGGCTTGTATTTGCCTGTGGGTGATGAATGAGTACTTTCAATAGATTCGGCACTTCAATTTTGCATAACCATCTCAATATCTGCCGAAGCATGAAGAAACACTGGTGTTTCATCTATAGTTTACGAGTATCGTAGGTGGTAGTATAGCACTCGTAGCCGTCGCGTGATGAGTGGATATAAGCTGAGCTGAGACCGCATAAGCTGGATAAGCTAACACTAAATGCATTATGGTCTCAGGTGCCACCTGCGTCTAGTGCCAGGGACCCCTGTACCCATCACGCGACGACGGTGAATAAGGTGTTGAAGACACCACCCTGGCAGGCCTTTATGAATCCTTCGATCTCCAACTTCAGCCCACTCGACCTGAGGAAAGCAAAGGTCAAATTTTTTGATGAGACGGGGTTTTCGATATTCTTGAAGAACATGCATTGGCTTATCTTTATGTAGCTGCAGGAGGACGCCAATCTCCGCAGCTTTCATGTGAACTTTTTTTGAACGGGTTCCAACTCCGTGACAGAATTTAGGTCACTGCGTTTAGTGTCGAATACGAGACTGAACTCATTGGCTGCACGGGTTGCTGCCTCTGAAAGAGAGAGAGAGAGAGAGAGAGAGAGAGAGAGAGAGAAACACTTTGATTTCGAAGAAACATACTCTTATTGACAAAACTTGTAAACTATAAAGAAATTGAAGTATTGAAAATAAACATATTTCAATTTCCACTCAAGTATCTACACTGTTATCAATAAAATCTGAAATATTAATATTAAACACATTTATGAAAAAACTGTATAAAATAAAACTGTAAAAAAAAACTGTATAAAATAAAAAAAAAATGATTTATGACGGTTAATTTCACAATTTTGGAATAAATCAAACAACTAAAATATAAAACAATTGTAAATGTACTTAAAATGTGAAATAATGAAGTTAAAACTATACTTTTAAGAATTAGGCAATAAAACAAGATATATACATTAAAATACATAAGCCATGCAATGAATCATTTCAGAATCATCAAATATTCTCACTGTAAAATTCGTCACAATTGTAATAGGCTTTTTTTATTAGGGCCTGTTCAATACCATTTCTGAATTTTTCATAAACACTCTCATTTCTTAGTTTTGCGGGTAGGTGATTATATATTTTTTTATTTGATGAATATTTTGTCAAGGTCAGTCAGGCAAACAGATCCTAAAATGAAAATACATGCAGGGAAAAGTTAAAATTGTTTCCCTTATAAATAGGGGTCTACATGACGTTTATGTCCCAACCTCGCATAAATAACTAATTGCTCGCTGGTGTAAAATTAATACTGAATGAAATAGATGTTGAGTACAGAATTCCCAAAAGGAGATACCATACCTCAAGTGAGATTCAATCGGATAATGATAAACCATCTTCGTCGCAGATAAACTCAATTCATTTGATACAATTCTGAGTTCGTAACATCCTGATGTCAATGTTTTTGTTAATGCTATAACATGATAATCCAAACTTCAATTTACTATCTATGAGTATTTCTAGAAATTTTGAGTATTTTTTATTTTATACAATATGCCCGTTAAAGTTGAGATTTCAACGTCAGAGCTGAAAGACAGTAAGTTTTAGTTCGAACTAAATCACAAATAATTAGAATCGCACCAGTTTTTTACCATTTCCAAGTCATAAATGATAGTATCGTTCATAATTTTGCTATCCTCTTCATGTCAGATCAGGGTGGTATCATGAGCGAATATTGTAAATTTTTATTGAATTGAAATTAAAAATATAAGGAAATGTATCGGGCTCTGAACAGACCCTTATGGGACGCCCCATAAAATGTCTTTGCTGTCAGATAACTTTCCATTACATTCAACCAATTGCATCTCGTCACTTATATAAAACCTGAGCCATTTACTACGTAATTACTCCTTTGAATCCGTAATAGCTAAGATTATTCAGGAGTTTATGATTTACATAATCGAAAGCTTTCGAATAGTCGTAGAATACTGCATAATACCCACTGGTAGATCTTAACCTTATAACTTTACAGGCTCCATCCTGTACCAGTCTGTTATGTAGATACTCCAAATTCGAAAGTTCATGGCTTCCTTATTGTCTGGGAAAGTATAACCGTGGGACGCATGATTTAGGATGCACGCTCATCATATTGCGAGTTTTTGCGTCGAGTTGTCACAGCACTTCACTACATTTCTCGTAGGATGATATCTTCTGCATTGCAGTGTCCGAAGATATCCATACTCAAGCGAGCCTGAGCTTCGCATTCAAACAATATGTGTGAGACTGTTTCGTCCTCCTTATCACAGAACCTGCAGAATGTGAAGTCTTGGTTTATCCCCAATATGTGCAAGTGTTTTCTCAGGTGATAGTGTCCTGTTATTAGTCCTACCACCTTCCTGAGAGAGTTCCGCCTGTGGCGTCTTCCCAATGTCCGAATGGGATTCCTCAGGCTGGTTCTGGTCAAATGAGAGTTGTTGCTACCCCCGCTCTTGATAGGGCATCTACGTTCTCATTCCCCTGGATGCCCTTGTGACCTGGTATCCAGATAAGTTCCACCCTGTTCTGTGCCTAGGTCGTTGAGGTTTTTGTCAGTCCCTCACACTAATTTGGAAGTAAATCTGCATGATAACAGAGCCCTTATTTTCGAGGACCCGTCCTCCGGCATTGATGTATGATACAATATTTCCGTTTACGCAGTGGCGGCTCGCGGATGAAGCTTTCGCTTTTTAATCCAATCATATCAGCGCGGTCTCTAGTCCCATGCATGGGACAAGTATCTCGAAGACTACTAAGGGTTGCTTGTATAGGCGCAGTTGGTTGACGGAAATAACAACAAAAACGTGCTATATAGGCATTGTTTATGTATTCCCACGTCGTCCTCTTTTGAAATGAACAGAATAATCCATTTTTCGATCCCGATCTTCATCCGATGACATGAAAAATATGAAATAAAATTTGTATTTTTTGTAATACTAACGTTACTGCATTTAGTCCTATCTGGACATTATCTACCTAAGCGTGTAATCAACGACTCATGGTCTATTTTCATAAAATGATCACAAATTAATTACACACCTCAATTATACTTAGTACCCTGTGTACGCGTGACAATATGGGTCCGCTGCGTTGAAAACCGGCGAATATCACTAATCGAATTGTTCAATCAGCAGTTCATGCTTATAAATTTGTATCCTAAATAATTCAGTTTCAAACCTTCATGTCGTTTAGATATGGGAATTTGTGATGGCATTCTAATGAATGGTTTGAATACGTCGAATCACTTTTTTTCTAGTCTGAAGAAAATTTCTTCTTCTGTATATTTTCTAGAAAAATTTCTTCCACATTGTCCGGCATAGGCACTGCTATACCCTGGACACTTGAGCTCACAAATTCCAGATTTTTCCAACTTTGGCATTGAAAGGAAAATGATTTACCCTGGCATGCGGCCTGAATGCTACTTCTTTATTGTTCTCCCTGAAAAATCTTGCAATATACTGTTCTTTTTCCATAGTTAAGGTAGTTCAGGCGTTGTTTTCTAAATTGTGGCTGCGTTGGAACTATCATTCCGTCCTATCTGTGTGATTGTTTAAATTTCTTCATTTAGATCATTAGCCGACAAAGGTAACAAGAAAGCTTTGGGTAACATTGAATTATATGCTGCTAATTTTTGACTATCGGGGTGCAAGGATTTTAGTGTCTATATAGCTTAGTCTTCTCTATTTATGTCTCGGGTGCAAACTGTGTTTCTATTGAGATCATTCATAAATGTCTGATTTAGCTGTCGTGTTGTACCTCTGGAACATACAAGAATAACTTAAGTTGAAAAACAGCTTCAGCTGACACTTGCCTTTTCTTCCACAATATATTTCTATTGTAAACAAAAATTTGTAAAATTATTTGTAGAAGAATAAAGACCATTTTTTTTTAAATCCTTTAGGAATTACACAGACAGGCCCTGTCTCCGGAGCCCTGACACTTCCGGAGGGCGCGCAGGTGTATCATCAACCCCAGTGAACACTCCCCACGTCCGTGGGGTGAGTGATTACTGGGTCCGAGAGTCATGTGCCCTGAGAAGACGGAGTGAACCAAGAATTACGGCCTTCTGCATTCTTCCGGCCAAGTTTTCTACCGCATCATGGCAAGCCGGTATGATTTTCAAGTTTGAGAGCAGTGTGTCCATCATTCCACCAAGGACCCCTATTATCAGAACCACCATCTTGACAGAATGGTTTGGATAAAGCCTGCGGAGTTCAAAGAGAAGATCTCGATATTTAGTCCGTTTTTCCTCCTCTTTTCGGACGATGTTCGTTTCGCCAGGAGCAGAAAACTCAATGAGGAAAATCGTCCTACTTTGATGGTCGAGGAGGACTACATCAGGCTTATTGGCTTGTATTTGCCTGAGTGTGGGGAATGAATAGTTCCAATATATTCGGCACTTCTCATTCTCCACAACAGACTCAATATCCCCCGGAGCATAAGGCAACATCGGTGTCTCGTCTACACCGTACGAGTGTCGTAGATGGTAGTACAACACTCGTAAGGCCGCGTTATGCCTGTGGATATAGGCTGAGACCGCATAAGCTGGACAAGCTGACAGCAAATGCATTATGGTCTCAGCTGCCCCACGACACGCTCTGCCATGATGCGGTAGAAAACTTGGCCGGAAGAATGCAGAAGGCCGTAATTCTTGGTTCACTCCGTCTTCTCAGGGCACATGACTCTCGGACCCAGTAATCACTCACCCCACGGACGTGGGGAGTGTTCACTGGGGTTGATGATACACCTGCGCGCCCTCCGGAAGTGTCAGGGCTCCGGAGACAGGGCCTGTCTGTGTAATTCCTAAAGGATTTAAAAAAAATGGTCTTTATTCTTCTACAAATAATTTTACAAATTTTTGTTTACAATAGAAATATATTGTGGAAGAAAAGGCAAGTGTCAGCTGAAGCTGTTTTTCAACTTAAGTTATTCTTGTATGTTCCAGAGGTCAGGGACCTCTATACCCATCACGCGACTGTGATAGACGAGGGTGTTGAAGACACCATCCTGGCAGGCCATTATGAATCCCTCGGTTTCCGACTTCAGCCCACTTGACCTGAGAAAAGCGAAAGTCAGGTTTCTGGATAAGCCAAGGTCTTCAATGTTCTTGAAGAAGACCCCATGCATTGGCTTATCCCTATGTAGCTGTAGGAGCCTGTCACACTCCGCAGCTTTCAAGTGGGCTTTTTTCTCCAACTCGGTGACAGAGTTTGGGTTCGTCCGTTCAGTGTCGAATACGAGATCGAGTTCATCGGCTGCACGGGTTGCTGCCCTGAAAAGAAATGCTCCAATCCCAGCTTTTTCGTGATCGCATACCAAGTAGAGAAGGGGATCTGAACTGATAACTTTACAAGACCATTTATTATTATTATTATTATATAATCCAGAAATGTATACGTTTTTTACCCAAGTCGGATTGTATTATTCTGAAAAGTAACAAATGCTAATGTCATCGATACTTCTATGAACAAAGCTCAAAAATGTAATTTATTTACAACCATATGTAATGCTGTCATTACTAACGTCATTGAAAGTTGGGAAGTGTCACATTACACACCTCTACTTCCCGACCTCACTTTCCGACGTCACTTCCCGCCCCCATTTCCCGCCCTTATTTCATCTATTCTGTCCTACTTTATCTGACATTTATTGACTTTATCTAACATTTATTTATATTGGTGATAATTGTATACCCCGTAGTCACGGTAACAATATATCTACTTGATTATTCTGAGAGAAGGTAATTTGTCGTTAAATGTAATATTTTAGGTATGTTTAGAACGAAACGGAGATTTATTAATTTTGATCGAAATATGATGGTTGTAAATAAAATAGTATACAAACTCGCTCTGTGTCTCGGTTAACTAACTGATCTCACGACAGGAATGAATCTCTTCCCACTTCGGTTCTCTTGTACTCTTTATTTTTTCCTATATTTGACATTCGTTGTTTTTATTGATGTCAAAATGAGTGATATTTGAATAATAATTTTATTATTATAATCATTATTCTGTGTACTTTTATGTGCAAATCGCTTTTAGTATGGTTCCAAATTACTATTTTATTGTGTCCTAGTATGAGTTGAAGATATAATAATAATAAATATTTCAAATTGCTAGTGTTCGTGCATTCGGACACGCTACACCATTGAGAGTTTTTTCAATTTAAAAAAGTATCTTTCAAGCATTTTCGCAAAAAAAATTCAAGGGATTTATTGTTTTTGGTGTTTCTGGAATCATCTGCGAAATTTTCAGCCAAATTGCTTTGGTTACCATATTGTGCAATTTTTTCAACTGTTGTCATTTTGTAAATCTGTTTTTCATATAAAGTGGGACAACATGAATTTTTGTCAAATGACATATCCAACTGTGCTAAAGCAGTTATACGAAGTTTTAAAGGTTGGGTAATCATTTCTTTTCTCCCCTTACTGGGCCAGAGGACTATTAACTGTCAGCCAGCTGAGACTCTAAAGTGAGCATTGAAAAACCGGCCCTGAGTACCTACTTCAAATATTGATGCCCTTACGGTGGTCTCCCAAGAGTCAGGTCCCATAAGCGTTGCTTATCTCTTTGCCTATTGATAGAGCCGCCGCTGACTGAAAGATGCAGTTATAATATTAACGTTGAATTCTTTGCTGAATGAAAATTATGAGAATAAAAACTCAGGACGATTTGTTGAATGAGCTTTGAATATTCGACACTCTAAGTACTTCTGCGACATGATAGGGACATGACAATAGTATCGGTAACAATAATCCGACCAGAAAAAATTCTCAATTGTAATAACACAAGAAAGTGAGAATAAAGTGAAAATAATTTGACAGATTTTTCGAAAACTTGTTACCAGGCAATAGACACGAGAAAAAGTTTGAGATGCCACAATCATCATAGACCTATTCTCTATTATACATATAACATTTTTATTTCAACAATTTACTTGAATCACTATAAACAGAATGGAGGTTTGAATCTGAAGTTCTCGTCATGAAATATTCAATTATTATGGATGTTTTGTCCTTGGCTGGAGGATTCCGTAACATTGTTTTGTTCTGTTGGATTGAAAGCTATTGCTTTCTCTCTGTCCCTAGGTTATCAATTGAAACTGTTTCCAAATTGACACGTTACTCAAAATAGTATTCTTACATGCATTTTCATTGATTTTCTTAAAATTTCATCGAATGATGATGTACTAAACCGTTTTCGAATCATTTTTCACTTTTCATGCAAACTGATGACAGACGTCAGATCATAAGTATCAGTTGTCACATAATGAAAACAATATACCACAAAAAATTTCAGCGGCAATTTTCAAGGTAGAAAGTTCCCACCATAATAAATGCTGTGATTGACCTGAACGTACATGAATGCTTTGAATTGATGGTTTCGATTGGTTGCAAGAATTGTCAAAAAATAATCACGAAAATTTTTCCATGTAATTTGAACCTATAATATCTACGTATTAGTGACCAAGTGACCAACAATAGCCAATCAGATAAACATTCAACTGATAAGTGCCCCGGTAAATTATCACTATTGAACAATCGAGTCACCATGGTTATGATATAGTTTGACGTTCACTCAATTAAATTCTCAAAATGTCAGTCCCTTCGATTAGATATGGAATTATCCAAAATCAGTCGATCGATATATCACTTGGATATTGATAAATTCTCGAAATTTGCCTTAACTTTTCTCAAGCGAGTTGCTTTAAGGTAGCTGTTACCAAGCAACTTGCTTTCGAAAGTATACAACAAATTATTTCGAAATTATCAATAGCCTTGGGATATTATAAGTGAAAACATCTTCCGTGTTAATGCCGCTATGTGCATTGCATTAAATTTGACAGATATAAACTTTATTGAAGACAGTTATTGTCACAATAGGTTTTTAGCACACTTCCTGATTCCAATTTGTTTAGGTATATGCACAGAAAAATTATAAGTCAGATTCGATAGGAGGAAAAACAAATACTTGTTCATACCTATTCTATTTTATTCCTCTGCCAAATTTCCGAATCAATCAATATTATTTGTTTTACAATGCCATCGTTTTGGTTGGAAAATCTTTCTGGTTCTGGTATTTACGGTAGTAAAAATAATTTTGATTAGCTCGAGTGAAAACTATCTCTAGTATATAGGTGATGTATACAATTATAATGAAATAGTGAATTGTAAAAAGACACGGTCTCTAATCAATTACCATCAGTTAACCTCCATTCATCTTTCAATTGTATATTTTTAACGCCATCAGTGTAATGTCACTGGTTGCTAAAATTAGAGATTATTTCAGATTGTACCTATTCCTTCACAATTGACTATAACAAGTTTCTTGTTTTGCTTGAATTTGATGGGTACGTTCCTTTATACTAAATAAATTTCTAGAAAATTATATGGATGAAAATGTTTGTGAGGTGAAACAAGAATTACCAAAACAAAATTTTCCAACGCTGATCGGATTCGCATTTCTAGATAGTCTATTCAACAACTGCTTTTAAGGTCAAACTTCTTTCACCGCTTCCGAAAAATATGAACGAGATGCCTATCGATTTGGAATATCGTGTAGATGATTTTTGAAAAAATTCAAGATTTGCTTGCAAAAATTGCAAAAGTTATCAATTTACTGAGATAAAAAGGAGTGGTTTTTTGCACATAAACTGTTTGACATTTTTCAAATTTGAAAGAAGATTCAAGAAGAGGAAGAAATTTCCCAAAAAACTATAGGACCAATATAGAGGGTTGAAAATACGGCCGGAAACGGGGACTACTAAATGAAATTGGTGAAAAAGTCATGTATACCATGTGTCTACGTAAGAGTGTCTGCCATAAGCCAGCCGTGTAGTGTATGTCCCCTATATGTAGTACTGCTGTGATTGGACAACAGTTTGTAGCGACAAGGGGCTGCCTTTTCTGGTTGCATAGTTACCCATCCCATCCGTCTGAAGTAATATCAGTGGCAAGATTCAATGTCTCTGTTGAACTTCCTGTTGGATAGGATTTCAAATGGTTCACCAGAGTTTCTAGATATTTATGAATCAATATGGATTTTACAGCACTTCCTGCTCACTTTTCATTCTGAACACTTATATAAGTTTCTCGTCACCATCCAAAATATTTTTTCTAGTTCAAACATTGTGACAGTCTCAGTTGTTTTCGTATAAGTTTCTCGTTACCATCCAAAATATTTTGTCTTGTAAAAGAGTTCGAACATTGTGACAGTCTCAGTTGTTTTCTGCGGAATCTGTGGAGAAAGGTCCCAGAATGGATCAGACTAGTGAACAATAATAATAATAATAATAATACTGGCGTTAATGAAACATCAGCGCGCCCTCCGGAAGTGTCGGGGCTCCAGAGACAGGGCCTGTCTGGATAATTACTAACGACAAAAAAAAAATTATTATAATAATTCGCCTTAGGAGGCTTTGTCAGTCTGAGCTCAATGAACTGCGCAATCCGATAACCTCGGAAGAAGTTCGACGATCCCTAAAAGGCTCTAAGAACTTTGCTGCTCCAGGCCCCGATGGCCTAAATAACTATTGGTGGAAACAATTTCCATGTACCCAACACCATCTAGCAAGAGTGGCCACGACATGAAAACTCTTGCTAGATGGGGAGCAGCAGATTCCGGATTGGTTTGTCGAGGGGCGAACCGTGCTAATCCCTAAAAACGAAGATTTGTCCGATCCGAATAACTACAGATGGATAACATGCTTGAACGCATGTTATAAGATGTTTACACGCATCTTATACATGCGAATACTCTCCGCAGTTGAGCCGGTGTATGAACGGATATATGAGCGAAGAGGGTCAAAGAAGGGGGTCGCTGGCTGCAAGGAGAACCTGCTGATCGACAGATGCATCACGCAGGACTCCGTGCAGTATAAGCGTAACCTTATAATGCCCTGGATCGATTATCGCAAGGCATTTGATAAAACATCGCATGAGCTCATCATGCATTTGCTCAGATGCCTTGCGGTACCCGATCAAATAGTGAGATGCATGGAACAGCTGATGCCGCTCTGGAGGACTCGCTTTACTATAACATCTGGTCAAGTCCGAGTCCAAACACAGCAGGTTATCTTTATAAGAGGCGTATTTCAGAAAGACTCCCTCAGTCCTCTTCTCTTCTGCATCTCACTACTGACATTGTCCGTTGCACTATGGAAAACCCGCGGATACAACTGCGGCACTCCCAGCAACCAGAGGCATAAGGTCACCAATTTGTTTAAAAAAAAAATGTTTAATTTTTTTTTCCGTTAACCAGCTGTCATTCCCCTACGAACAACAGCCCTCAGAAGTCGAGACTTGGGCGAGCTAAGGATTAACGAGGTCTTACCTTTCAATGGCGATACCAAGCACGAGACCAGTGACCATGCTGGGAATCGAAAACCAACATCCCTCTGATAGAGTAGCGCTGTACCATCATGACCACTGCGGCCCACATGGATGACTTTAAACTTTATGCCTCTGAAGAAAAAGACCTCCATCAGTCTCTAAGGGTGGTGCAAGAGTACACGCATGCTATCGGAATGGAGTTTGGGATCGACGAATGTGCCACGGTTCATCTCAAAAGAGGACGATGCAAGGAATACGGAGAGGACGTTCAGCTCGTAGACGGAAGCATCCTATATCATCTGGATGCCGGTGGAACAACGCCATACCCAAGAGGTTAAAAACTCTCTCCGCGGCAAGTATCAGCACAAACTCCGACAGATCTGGTCTTCAGAACTGTCGGGGAAGAACAAAGTTGCTGCAACTAATATGCTTGCCGTTCCGATTCTACTTTACTCTTTTGGAGTAATGAAATTGACTCAGGAAGAGCTGCGACCACTCGACATCATCGACGGCATCTTTATTAGGAGCTCGCATCCTAAATCGCCTGTTTCACGGTTATACTTCCCCAGACAACGGGAAGGCCGTGGACTTTTGAGTTTGGAGTGTCTACACAACATAATGGTACTGGATGGAGCCTGTAAAGTCATCAGGAGTTCATATAATCCTTCTCACCAAAAAGTAGAGATTGGAGCATTTCTTATCAAGGCAGCAACCCGTGCAGCCGATAAACTCGGTCTCGTATTCGACACTGAACGGATGAACCCAAACTCTGTCACCAAGTTGAAACCCGTTCAGCAAAAAGCCCACGTGAAAGCTGGGGAGTGTGACAGGCTCCTGCAGCTACATAGGGATAAGCCAATGCATGGGGTCTTCTTCAAGAACATTTAAAACCTTGGCTTATCCAGACCTGACCTTCGCTTTTCTCAGGTCAAGTGGGCTGAATTCGGAAACCGAGGGATTCATAATGGCCTGCCCTCATCTACCGCAGTCGCGTGATGGGTATAGAAGTCCCTGACACTGGATACAGAGCGTGTTGTGGGGCAGCTGAGATCATAATGCATTTGCTGTCAGCTTGTTCAGCTTATGCGGTCTCAGCCTATATCCACAGGCATAACGCGGCCTTACGAGTGTTGTAGTACCATCTGCGACACTCTTATGGTGTAAACGAGACACCGGTGTTGCCTTATGCTCCGGGAGATATTGAGTCCGTTGTGGAGAATGAGAAGTGTCGAATATATTGGAACTACTCATTCCCCACCCTCAGGCTTATACAAGCCAATAAGCCTGATGTAGTCCTCCTCGATCATCAAAGTAGGACGATTTTCGTCATTGTGTTTTCAGCTCCTGGCGAAACGAACATCTTCCGAAAAGAGGAGGAAAAACGGACTAAATATCGAGATCTCTTTGAACTCCGCAAGCTTTACCCAAACCATTCTGTCAAGATGGTGGTTCTTATAATAGGGGTCCTTGGTGGAATGGGACGCACTGCTCTCAAACTTGAAAATCATACCGGCTTGCCATGATGCGGCAGAAAACTTAGCCGGAAGAATGCAGAAGGACCTAATTTTGGGTTCACAGCGCCTTCTCAGGGCACATGACTCTCGGACTCAGGAATCACTCACCCCACGGACGTGGGGAGTGTTTACTGGAGTTAATGATATACCAGCACGCCCTCCGGAAGTACCGGGGCTCCGGAGACAGGGCCTGTCTGTGCAATTCCTAACGGTTAAAAAATAATAATAATAATACTCCTTCATAAACACTCGTTGAGTGTACCCAAAGGCATAGCCTGTGCGGGTAGGGAACGGCTATTATTATTATTTGCCGTGGCGCTCCGGGGCGATTTACACTTTCCAGCTGTAGGAAAATCCGGAAAATCTACAGCACCACCTCGGGTGGTCGGTGTGCACTCCAAGCTAGCACCAGATGAGATTGGCATCTAGACAACTCACAATACACTTGCTTTTCAACAAGGCATGCGGTCGCCTATCGATCCGATATAAAGTAGATGAGAAAAATTCTCTTGTACCCATATCGGGCACGAACCGACTATCGCTATGCTGGAGTTTCGAACGGCCTGTGCATTAGACTGCTGATCCACCGACCACAATGGCATAAAGCATTAAGAAGGTAAGGTGAGGTAACGGAAATATATGGTCAACAAAAACTAGTACTAGTGAGTTTGAATTTATTATTGCAACCGGCTTTAATAAAATGTGTACCAAAACCAATCTAGATTTTCTGGTTATTACGATTTGCACCAGTCGTCTTCACGAGGAAAATTGAAAGTTGGTCATCTTTTGTGTTGCCTTACGTTCCATACCTTACCTTGCGTTTTATCATGAACGTGACTACACGATTTCAATTGTTTAAATTCGTTCTGTTCTTGTACCTTACCTCGAGTTTACATGAACTACGCAAGAGGTTGCTATAATGTGGGAAGCTGCTACTGTGTCCACGCAGGTAATATTTTAAACCAAAGGCTCCCTAAAATCACATAGCATGAAGCCTTGTTTATGTAAACGTAAGGTAAGGTAACGCAGGAAGGTAAAGTGAGGTAAGGTATTGTAAGAAAATGTTTCACAGAAACTAATGCTAGTGAGTTTGAATTGTACATTGCAACTTCCAAAACTTTCCTCTCTGTCGGTCATCGTTTATAATAATAATAATAATACTCCCTCTTAAACACTCGTTGAGTGTACCCAAAGGCATAGCCTGTGCGGGTAGAGGACGGCTATTATTATTATTTGCCGTGGCGCTCCGGGGCGACTTACTGATGTTTCAGGTGATGTATTCACTTTTCAGCTGTATGAAAACCCACAGCACCACCTCGAGTGGTCGGTGGGCACTCCAAGCTAGCACTAGACGAGATTGGCATCTAGACAACTCACCCTGCACTTGCTTTTCAACAAGGCATGCGGTCGCCTATCGATCCGATATAAAGTAGTTGAGAAAAATTCTCGTACCTATATCGGACTCGAATGCTGGAGTTTCGAACGGCCTGTGCCTTAGACCGCTGATCCACCGACCACACAATGTTCTGATATAGTTTGAAAATCAAAATTATCATCTTTTGGATTCCAAAATATGAAGTATTCTTCCCATAGTGGTTTCTTCATTGTTTATTTTCATCCTGGTACTAAGAGTGTTCCTCTATACTCCAGAGAATATATTCGTTATTGGCTCTCCAATTACAAATAACAAAACCTCCAGCCTGGATAATTTTTAAAGCTTCGTCTGTCGTGTCAGCGTTACAAATATGTAGTGATGGTTTCTGATGGTATTCGTAAATATCTGGTTCTCCGTATCTACCTGTTCATTCCACGTCATTTGATGCGTTGAGTACAACAGCCTCCATATCTAACTTGTAACTTGTAAAAAAATATCCTTGGTATCTGATGTGAAATGCGCATATCTTTTTTCGGAAATTCTAAAAGTTTTCGTACAAGGAATTAGATAAGTCCGAACCTGGTAGTAGCTCGTCGTTTAAGCTCCCACCATGCTTTTTGAGGAAGCATTAAAGGCAAGCTTATTAACGTTTACCACTTCAAAATGAGGCAAGTATCATATTTTGTCACTTACCTTTTCAGGTCTTTCAATCGATAATTTTCAATGTCTTCATCTACTATGTCATGGAATTTCTTATGCCTTATTTTTGTCCATTATTTGTTCAACAAAGTTGAGTTTTCTCAATTCGTTGTATAAGAATATTGTCTCATGTCTACCACCATTTCGTTTTATTATAATCTGCTACATTTTTTTGTGTTCTTCTGTCTTCCATAGACAATACACTTCTCGATAATCATTGGACCGATTCAAAATCTTTCACCAAATAATGAAGAAATTCTTCTTTTTTTTTTTGTGCATCTAGGCTGCTGATACAACAAAGTGTTGATTTCTCGTAGGTTCATTTATATCTCCGTGCCCATCCTAATGATGTTTTGCTAACTGCTGATCCAGTCCACGGTCCAGCAATCCACTTTCTATTTACCAGCAGAGTCCAATTGTCTTGTCTAGTCAATATTTTGGGTGGAGTATTTATCATCAAAGATATCTTGCCCTGATGAACGTATGGCTGCAGCCAATTGATTTCTTCAACGTCTTTAGTTTATGAAGAAAGAGAAATTTATGTAGGTAGTTCGTACGTGACGTGATTGGGATGCAGAAATATTATGTCTACATGTGATAGTGAACGAAACAATTCTTTAATCACTTTGCTAATGGCCAAAAGTTATCGCTTGTCCATTGTAAACACAAACTCTGAATAGGACCGATAAGTTCAAGAGAACTAGCAAATTCTTCATCAGATACACTGTGGAAGCGTCGCCAAAAGCGCAAAGGTTTCTGA
The DNA here is from genome assembly GCA_958502065.1 of Chrysolina americana. Classification (NCBI taxonomy): domain Eukaryota; kingdom Metazoa; phylum Arthropoda; class Insecta; order Coleoptera; family Chrysomelidae; genus Chrysolina; species Chrysolina americana. Next base: position 61,251,128 of record OY293414.1, on the reverse strand, counting down.
TTGACATGATTATTTGTAAAAAGAACTAAACATTCGTCAGAAATATTAGGGTTGTTCATTGAAGACTGCTCTAGCTGCTCGACATGACGTCATCATATTCATTAGATTAAAATCGAACACGAGCAAGTTACGACAGAAGTGGTGGTAGTTTAATCCAGTATTTGAAAATTCCGTTCCATTATCAGATGTTAACTTTTGGCCCTTCAGGTTGAATTGCCACTAGCCTTTCTTCAATTTTTTGTTCCTCCTTCGTATTCGAGAGGTGAATGCGATTCAAAGGAATTTCTTATCATCACTTCCTGATATAATTCACATCTAATTCTCCAAAATTAAATACTTATGATGAACCTATTTTGAAGGTAGGTACATTTATCCTCAGCTCGAAGAAAACAAATTAACAAACAGGCAATTCACGATGAGTTCTATACTGATGTAGCATGAAATAAACTGTAACCAAACAAGTAATCTTACTCTACTCTATATATTCTTTCTGCTCCTTCCAAATCCATAGATCACTCAGAGCATGATCTAATTGATCTGGCGTAGGTTACTCTTAAATAACGAACAACATCAGATCACTTCATCAACGTCAACGAACATCTGATTGTTACTCCAATAAATCTCAAGCAAGTTGAGCAATCAGAGCACATCTTAACGAACGACACTATTAATATTTTTAGAGTTCGGAGGAAAATCATTATGTAAATCTTTTACATTCCAAAGGACACAGCGTGCCCATGCAGGGTTTTTGAAGCACGGGCGGTTTAAATGCATTCTATTCACGTTTATATTACAAGAACACATTTTATTTGGTTCTGGAATAATTTCATCAATGCTGGAGTAATGCTATTTGAGATTTTCAAATTATTCCGATGTATTTTTCACTGCCTTTAAGGCCAATTCAGATACATGTGTACCCATTCTGCATGAGATGAAAGATACAGTGAAAAATACATCGGAATTATTTGAAAATCCCAAGTAGAGCATCACTCCAGCATTTCCAGAATTATTACAAAACCAAATAAAAATGTGTTTGTGATAGAAACGCGAGAACAAGGCGTTTAAAACGTCCTTCCTTAAAAAACCCTGCATAGGCACGCATGTATCGGAAGCGGCCTTAACATTCAATTTCTGGCATTGTCTTATGTTAAAGTGCATCCACATTTTGCCGCGATTGGCCGTTGGCAATGCCAATTGACAAAGCCAAATTGGCAAAACCAGCGATTGTAAAAACGTCTACGTATGTGTTGGCATTCATTCAGTTTAGTCGCACAATGTTCACTGATGAGTATTTACTAATTGTTTCAGCTGCGAATATCATACTTGAGAATAAAAAAAACGACGGCACAAATGACGGTTTTAGGTACGTCAAAGCCTTCAAAGTGGAGCACAAATGAAATTGTTGAGTTGGAGTTGTTAATATTCCTTTTATTACTTTTGACAGTGATTTCTTACGATTTTCATTCGATGATGGGATATTAAATTATTTATTGGTAAAGAAAAGAAAATATTCCCAGGATTCCCAAAGCTATTACAGCGCATGTTCTAGCAGCTTACTGAATTCTTCTCATACCTAATACGAGCTCGTTGTTTTAGACTAACAAGCTGATTGATAGATTCAGTCGAATTTGAAAAGGTTCTACTTTTTCTTGAGAGTCGACGGGATCCCTTCAGGTCGTCGAAAAAGGAATGAACGAATAGGGCATCCGCATTCTTATGGCTACTCCCCGCTCGATATTCAATCTCAAAATCGAATTCCTGGAGCCTCTCAATCCAGCGTACCACTTGACCCTCGGGATTCTTAAACTGTAGGAGCCATTTGAGAGCTGCATGGTCAGTTCTCAGTAGGAATCTTCGTCCATACACGTGCTTGTAGAAGTGTTCTACTCTTTTGATAACAGCCAACAGCTCCCGCCTGGTGACACAGTAACTCCGCTCCGGTTTACTGAGGGTATTGCTGAAGTAACCGATGACCTTCTCCTGTCTTTCTTGGATCTGAGACAGGACAGCTCCAAGTCCCAAGTTACTGGCGTCCGTGTCCAAAATGAATTTATCGTCCAGAAGGGGATAGCTCAGAATTGGTGCGTTGGTTAATGCTCCTTTCAGCATCCTGAACGAGTCTTGGCATTCTTTAGACCACTGGAACTTTGTTTGCCCTTCTGTATGCCTGGTCAGCGGATTGGAGATGTTGGCGAACCCCAGCACATATCGGCGATGGTAAGTGCACAGGTCAAGAAAACTTCGAAGCTGGTGTATGTCTTTTGGAATGAGCCTGTCCTTAACAGCTTTATCTTCTGCTCATCTACTGCCACTCCTTTCACAGAGACAACGTAGGCGAGATATCGTACTTTTTTTTAAACACATGACATTTCTTGGGGCTCAATTTCAATCCGGAGGTTCTTAGTCGTTGAAATACCTTCTCCAAATTTTTCACGTGGTCCTCGAACAATCTGCCAACCACAATAATGTCATCGAGATACACCAGACAGGTCTTCCATGATAGTTCTTTCAAAACCGTCTCCATCAATCTTTCAAACGTGGCTGGAGCATTACAGAGGCCGAATGGCATAGCTGTAAATTTACACATTTCTGAGCCAACGGTGAAGGCTATCTTTTCTCGATCTTCCGGGGACAGTTTTACCTGCCAGTATCCGCTCTTCAAATCTGGGGTCGAGAAAATAGTAACAGCCTGTTCTCTTTCGTCATGTTGTTGAGTTGACGATAATCAACGCAAAATCACGTTGATCCATCTTTTTACTTCACCAGCACGACTGGAGAGGACCAGGGACTATCAGATGATTCGATAACACCTTCTTTTTCCATATCGCAGACTATTTTATCAGCCTCTTCCTTCTTGGCAAGTGAAAGTCTTCTAGCTGATTGGCAAATGGGTCGAGCATAACCAGTGTCTATCTTGTGCTGAACCACCTCTCTTCTACCGCCTCTGCCTACTCCGGTGCCGAAGATGGCCTTATACTGCCTAATTCTTTCAGTTTGGGCTGCTGTTTTGGCTTGGCTAACGGTCCCACGTACACTCCTAATTACAGAGGAAATTGACGAACAGTGCCCCAAAATTATTCCTTTCGTCAAGATCACCAGGTAATAATTGACATTCATTACCCAGACCGGCACAAATTTATCGACTCGCAAAAAGGTTTTTCAGTGCAATTCCTCGTCCAATTTTCTCATCATGGAAGTGAAGTAATCTGACATAACGTAACATTACTTGTCATGATATTGAAGTCATGAGTTATGAAAAGTAGCAATGTACAAACAAGAATAAAGGTTTACTTTTCAATTAGTATCATTTACATGGTGTCAGAAGTGAACTGATTTGTATTAATCTTTAATTTGAGATATAAAGATAAGAAATGGAATAAATTTTTCGACCACCGAAACCTCTCACGTTTGAAGGAAATTTAGCTGAATATTTCCATCGTATGTTAAAACATTTTCGATCAATTACAGAGAATAATTCCCGGCGGGACATTTTCGGGCTAAAAATTACCCGGTAGGTATCGAAAATTACCCGCTCGGTCCGTGTATCTATAGTAACGTAACGATTGTTAAAATGTACATTTGTCATCTTGACAGGCATAAATACTGAATTTTAAACGTCGTTGAAATGTCACGTTTCGGAAATGATTCGATAACTGCAATTCAAGAAAAAATCACCAAGAGCAAACCAAAAAGTACAATGTTGAACCATCAATATATATGGAAACAGTTTATGGATTTCAATAATGACTCCGGGAATATTCTACCGAATTACACTCGTGCATCAAAATAAACCTGATAATTTTCCATTCAAGCATGTTGTCAGTAAAAAAACTGCATTCGGTTATTTTCATATTTTGTCGAAAGAGCCCTCCACCATCGGAGTCGGGCTCATGCAGTTTTTAGACAACATGCTTTCATGGAAAATTATCGGTAATTTTGAAGCACTTGTGTAATTACTCCCGAAAACTGGATCTTATGGAAACAGCAATTTAGTTTGTTCATGAGAGCTTCAGGTGAACATGAAACTGATGTGAAAGAAGACGTAAAAGTTGCAATTTTTCTCAGTGCCATTGGTGAAGAAGGTCTGAAAGTATTAAATTCACTAAAGCTGAATAGTGAAACAATCAAATTGTAGGATTTGTTCAGAGAATTTGAGAATTATTGCAAACCAAGAACAAATATTGTGTATGAAAGATTTGTGTTCAGAAATATACATGGCCCCCGCTACCATATGTGCAAAGTGTGCAATGCACACTGGCGCCATCCTTTAGGGGCGCCAAAACTCAGGCAAAAAAAACAAAAAACAAAAATTTATTTTAAAATAAAAGTTAAGAAATTAAATAGAATTAGGTATGAATAAACTCGAAATTTGATTAGTATATCATCCAGTAACTGCCGATTCCTATGTTGCGAGAACATGTCAGGCGGTAGTTTCTTGATTTTTCCTGTTCAGACATGAATAATGCCTGGAGCGCTATAAAAGCGATGCATCGCCAAAGGCGTCTTTAAACCGGTTACCGACGTTACCGTGCATAAAAATAAGTAATCCTAATAATTTTTATATTTAAAGTTTTTTATTTTGTTGAATGTTTTGTTGTATAATATTTTATTTACATTTTTTTTTTAATTGAGTGCAGACTGCAATATCAACGGTTTGATTTTTTATAAAATGATAAGTGTTCCCTACTTCATACTATCAACATTAACCCTTTATAGGGGACTGGTTATAAATATTTTTTTTACCCAAATATCTCTTTATTAATTGAAATGTCTTGTACGAGTTTCAAAAAAGAATTGGGTTTTCATTCATAACTCGCCTAATTTTTATGCTATCGATCTTTTGAAAAAACCATTTTGTAGGGTTTTTCAAGGGCCATTAGATCAAATTAGTTTAATATTATTTCTGCCTTTATTTTTGAAAGGGTTTAAGCTAGAAGGGCTCGAATGAATTGCTTTATACTCAAATATGCAAACTTGGTGCTTATTATTGTGCTTACTTCAGAAGTTATTTCCTAATTCCCATGAGTACTAATTATTTATGTGTTTTTTCAGGATAAAAGAAAGGTGCCTTCAGGTGCAAAATATGATTTTATTCTGTTTGTTTAATTTTCATATTGTAGTCCACAAATAAATATGACTTCTAAAGTTCAGTTTTTTGCTTTATTTCAAGCACCTACCTACCTATCTACCTTCAAAGAAATAAATAATAAAACATGATCCAAAATGCCTTAAAGGGTGCCAAAATCCTTTTTTGCACACAGGCGACAGTAGCCCTTACGGGGGCCCTGGAAATATAACACAGAAAGAAGGACAAGTTTTCGATAGTTACCTAACTGAACTGAAAAATTCCATTCCTAAATGTGCATTTGGGGATCAGGAATCGAGTATAATTGGGGATCAAATTATATTTGGAATACAAGATTCGCATGTGAAAGAAGTTCTCCTACGAGATGGAAATATAACCCTGAAAAAAGTTTTGGAATATTGTCGAGCAGTGGAAGCCAGTAAGCAACAAATAGAAGAATTTCAACGTGAAGCAAGTGTCAATGTAGTCAGAAAAAAATCTGTCAAAAGAGACGTCATCGATGATTGCAATTTTTGTGGTTACTCGCATAGGATTAGGAATTGTCCAGCGTTTGGTAAAGAATGCGAATTTTGTAAGAAAAAGGGGCATTTTGTCAAGAAATGTTTAGATTATTCGAAAACGAATAACAGAGTATTCATGAAATGAATGAATAATTGCATGGAGGATCCAAATGAACATAATTCTGTTGAGTTGTACGTGGGTGAAGTCAGGAAGACACATATTAAGCGTCAACAAGTCTGGTATGAATTTATCATCGTCAATGGTTTGGAAATCAAAATTAAATTGGACAGTAGTGCAGAAATTCCAGGATGTAAATATGCAATCAACAAATATTATGATTTTAGGATTTGGAAACAATAGTTCGAAAATCAAACCTTTGCTATGGTTATTGCTAAATTGAATTGTATCATGAAGAAAGTTAAGAAAATTGTTGAGTTTCTAGTAGTCGATATTGATTCTGAACCAATACTAGGATTGAGTAACTGTGTTAATTTTGGATTTATCAAAAGAGTAGATATTCTGAATCATTCATTGAGATCTGAAAATGATTTGTTCAATTATTCAATTGTTCAATTATTATTTACTGGTACAGGAAGTTTTCACGGAACATATCATATACATATTAAATCTGATGCCATTCCAGTTGTGAATCCTCGTCGCTTTATTGAATAAACTAAAACAGACACTGGAGAGATTGGAAGAAAGAGGTATAATTTCTAGAGTTGACAAACCCACCAATTGGGTGCACAACCTAGTAATAAGGGAGAAAATCAATCATGAATTGCGCTTATGCCTTGACCCGAAGGATTTGAATGTTGCTGTTGAAAGGGAATTATATCTTATCCCTAAACCAGAAGATATAATTGCACAACTAACAGGTATGGTACTTTTTTTAGTTTTTGATATGTAGAAGGTTTCTGGCACATAAAGCTAGACGATGAAAGTGCGGATTTATGTACTTTCAATACACCATTTGCACGATATCGCTTTAACCGGCTTCCATTCGGGATTTCATCAGCTCCTGCAGGTTTCCAGCGGAAAAACATGGAAATATTTGGGGATCTACCAGCTGTTTTCATTTATTTTGACGATATAGTCATCTGCGGTAAGAATGAACTTGAACATGATCGGAACCTAATCAATTTCTTGGAACGAGCAAAACAGTTTGGAGTAAAATTCAATAAAAGCAAAATTCAGTTTAAAGTTGGTTAGGTATTGCGGACATGTAATTTCGAAAAATTAAGTTAAGTTAGATGACAAATATATCAAAGCTGTTACACTTCTTGAATATCCATCCGACAAAAAGTCTTTAGAGAGATTTCTGGGTTTTTTGAAATATCTAACGAAATTCATTACCAATTTATCGCAAATAACAGTCCCACTTCGAGACTTATTGAAAAAAGATGTTTTTTTTTTAATTTGATAAAATACATAAAAAAACTGTTAATAACATTAATGTGATAGTAACAAGAGCACCTAATAATTTGAAAATTTCCAATAGTAGGGAGCCATCACAAAACGGACAACCTGTTGCATTCGCTTCAAGAAGTCTGACAGACTGTGAAAAGCGGTACGTACAGATTGAAAAAGAATGCTCATTATAAAATTTGCCTGTGAAAAATTCAATTTTTATATATGAAGTGATAGATAGTTCATACAGATCATAAACCTCTAGAATATATAAAAAAATATCAGTCAACTCACTTGTAGACTTCAAAATATACGAATGAAAACTTTGAAATATTCTCTGAATATAAAATATTTGAAAGGTTCCCTTATGTATATTGCCGATTTTTTATCTAGAGCTCCTTTGCCAGAAACAGGTGAATCCGAAATAGACGATGAAGACAAAATTGTACACTTAGCATCCAAATATATACCGATGTCAGACGAACGAAAATCAGAGTTCCAATCAGAAACTCAAAAGGATACAATTTTAAGAAAGGTTTTTGAATTCATCGAAAATGATTGACCATGGAAAAAATTAGATGATGAGCTAGAAAACTTCAGAAAAATTAGTCATGATATTTTTATAGGCGAAAAATTACTTTTTGTGAATGACAAGTTGATTGTTCCTACTTCATTCAGGAAAAAAATCTGTCTTCACCCCATGAAAATCATTTTGGAGAAAATAAAACAAAAGCTAGAGCAAGAAGTCTATTTTATTTGCCTAAAATGTCAAGTGAAATTGGTTTATTGGTAAAAAAGTGTAGCATCTGCGAGAAATATTCCAAAAATAATGTAAATGAACCTCTATTACAACCCAAGCTTCCAACAAGACTATGGGAAAGAATTGCGGGGGATATAATGTTTGATGAAAATAGTAAATGGCTCGAAATTCGTAAATTGAAGTTGAAAAGATCATCGGGTATAATTTCAGTGCTATAATTTTAGTTCATAGGGTATTCCAGACGTTTTCTGTTCTGATAATATGCCCTTCAGAAGTATCGAACTTTTGAGTATTGGCATTTGAAAACAATCACTTCAAGTCCAACATACCCTTAATCAAATGGCTTGGCTGAAAAAGCTGTTGGCGTAGCCAAATCAATTATGAGCAAAAGCAAAGACTCTTATGCGGGACTGCTGGAATATAGGAATTCACCAATTGCTTCTATTGGCCTCTCACCTAGCCAACTTCTCAATAACCGAAGATTACGGGATAAGTTACCAGTTCATTCCGGGTTGTTGAAACAGGAAGGGATAAACAGTGAGGAAGTCAGAAAAGAACTGATTGAAAATCAGCAAGTTCAGAAGTATCATTACGATAAGAAAGGAGTTAAGAATTCACCGAAGCTGGAAGGAGGTGATAAAATAGTTATCAGAAAAGATGGAACATGGGAGCCCGGAACAGTGATGAACGGACATTAAAGTCCAAGATCATATACCTATAGTGGAGGATAACTCAGGAAAAATACTATGAAGGAACAGAAAACTATTGAATACCTCATCTTCCACTCTCACCAAACCGTCTGAAGAAACCAATGAGGGCTCTGAAAAATCTGAAGGAAGGGTGCCTAGAACAATTAATAAACCTGTTAGATTTGATGACTATATTTTGAGCTAGATCAGTAAAATACTTTTAGAATCAATAATGAATGATTCGAATGATCTGATTTTGTTTATCCTAATGTTTTATATTATTTATTGTTTTCTTTTCAACCTTTTCAATTTTGGAAGGATGCGAAGTAATCTGACATAGCGTCACATTACTTGTCATGATATTGAAGTCATGAGTTATAAAAAGTACCAATGTACAAAGAAGAATAAAGTTTCACTTCTCAAATAGCTTGGGCTCGAACATCACCACGTTTCCGCTACTCGCACCTTCATCCATGCGAGCCTCCAAAATGGTTTCAGCCCTCTCCGGTATGCTCGCATCTTCAGCCAGTAGAACACAAATAATTTCTTCACTTCTCTCATGAAGCAACAAGTCTTCTCCAATCTTCTTCAAGGACGCCATCTCTAAAATTAAACTCAAACCCTCTGAAGTTCATGATGTCCGTCCCTATAATTGCATTATCCTCGATATCTGCTACTGGAGCCCGGTGTTTCACTTTTATGCTTCCTAAATTCTTGCCGGTGTTTTGGCGAAAGTAGACCAACGGATTGTCCTAGTCGCACCTGTATCTAGCAGCATGATGTAAGACTCGTTTTTGATGAGACCGTCTACGAAGACACCATTGTTCTGTCGTTGAAGGGCAGCGACATATTTTTATGTTTAACTCATAATTTCTGACTGGATGAAAAGTGAACATCCACAGAAGGGCAGTCCTACTCATATCAAATGCCACATGATCGATCATCTGAAACGCGAATTGTTTGAACATATTCTGTTTCAAATTAATTAACAAATCTTTGAAAGAAATGCAAGTAATGGATATTATCATTCATAACAATGCATACGAAAGTATATGCATCAAGTTTATAATGACTCAAATAATTCATAAAAAATCAAGTGGTAGATAGTGCGACATAGATTATAGCAGATCTCACGATCTTCTTCCCTTTTAAATGAATAGCTAATTCATCGAATATTTTGGACTAAAATGTATAAAGTGAGAGAATTGACAAGAGAAATTAAAGAAAAACAAGTTATATAGAGGCCAATTCACGTCGAGCTTGATCTATATCTCTGCAATTTTGAGAGGAAATTGGGTACCTTGAGTTTTCAGTTTATTCCGGGTTGGAGATGCAACGAAAATGTTTTAGATGAGTTCCGAATATCACGAAAATTCGAGATATTCAATTTGTTCTCGAAATTCCATAAAATAATAGAGAATTCGATCGTAGACTAATAAAACATCGTGAGCATGAAAGGTCAGCTTTAACGGATGTCGCGCTATATACCTTTTTCGGGAATGTCTCGTACAAGTGAACACTTGAGGATGATTTTAATACACATACCTTTGTATGTATTTGTATGGTTATTGAGGACCATTCTTCTACGATAGGCACACAACTCCGTTTCAAAGCAAGAATATTGGTTAATTCTATTCCGCGGTTTCAATTTCAGCAGCATTGTAAAACACATACTTGCCTACAGAATCAGTGTCGTATTTAATGGTTCGCCCTAGTAAAAAAGTAAAAAATACACTCGAATATTGCGAAATAATTATGAGAATAGATTATCCATGGTACTTTTTCTCTCAACAGTTTGAGTGGAAACTGGAATGATTGGGAATTATGACAAGGTATCGCAGTTTTCTATATGATGCAGGGGTGGATATTTCGATGTAACCGACCTGTATTCTTAATTTTTTTTTCGGTTCCGAAAATATTGTTACGAAAAACGTGGTTTCTGATTGGGCAGTTGTGTAGGTTGGGTATTTTGTAACAATATTCATGGTGACTCGTTTCAATACCATTATCTGGAATGAAATATTGTGCAGAGGTTCTAGTAGTAAATATTTATTTTCGCAAATGGTAGATACTGAATCGACTGATTTTTTTATTTCCCAGAAATCGTTTTTGTGAAAATAGTGAATGTACTGTCAGCTTGTATTCTTGTCATTTTTGAGAGCAGAGATTTGATTTTTGGTACAGATGTAGGCCTTCATGAGCTACACTTTTCGCAATACTCAGCCAACAGCGATCCCGCGAAAAGCCCAAATACTCGATATTTTGCTTCGCGTTGGAGATACCGAAAAGAGTTATTCAAAAAAGTTGCTTAGAAATTGATATTGACCCTACCTACCAAATTTAATGGCAAATTTCGAATTTTGAATTTCAATTATTGGTTCTGAATAAGAAGCTACGAAAACAATAAAATCGTCATAATGTATAAAACACCTTATATTCATCATGAAAAAATTCAAATTTTGATTAATAGTTGTTACCAAGAAGCCACACATGATAAAATCGATCCAAATTAAATGGCAATTGATGAAAAACTATTTATTGAAACGAATTGTAACAGGAAATGAAATAAACACTAATATTGGTCAGTTTCAGAAATTGTCTTTTTCAACTGGCCCGCTCTCAATTCTGATACATTTTTCAATTCTCTTTCTATTATTATTGGCCACTCCCTAATTTGTGGAATATGTACTTATAGGGCTTCGCGAGTCCAAGACTTGATACAGGACCACATCCAAGACCAAGACTTGACTTACGAGGCCAAGACCATCTCCCAGGAGTCTTGGTCTTGGTCTCGAAAGAAAAATAATGAACTTAAATCCACTATTGTATAATATGCACTGCCAATAAATGTTTTTTCAGACCTGATGTATTGCCATTTTTCATTTTTAAAACTTTTCCAATTATTTTCTGCTCGCAAATTAAACACTGCTGTTTGCTCTCCCTGTTTATTATATTTGAAATACTTCGGATAGCCAGATTTTTTAATTCCTACAGATATCCCCTAATAAAGTCACTATCCGCATCAATGTCAATTGTTTTTGCAGCCTTTTTGCCAGTATTTTCGGTATCACTTATACCTAAATAACTATTAATTTTTTTCGACATTTTACAAAACTTGCCCGGTGCACCGACCAGAATTTGATACTGAATAAAAATAATAAATTAGAACTTATATATTTGGTCAGCTATGTGATATATTCCCACCCTTACATAATATAATAAGTATTGGAATTTCTTCGGGATTCCCATTCCACCTCTCTGCCACAACTGCATCTTACTGCTCATTTATTGTTTCTGGCCCGTCGGGTGTCGGCCTGTGTGCTGTGTGGGTCTAATTTAATCTTTATTTAAGATTTCTTGAAAATTATAGTCTTATGGTGAAATGAGACATTCATTTCACTTACTTTACCAGTACAAATTGACAAATGTTAAAGACTGAGAAATAAGAAATATTTATTATAAACTGTTGCACAATTGAATTGCATAATTTAAATTTCTAGACGCATTCTTATCAAACACCAAGACTGTCAAGACCAAGACTAGCAAAACCAAGTCCAAGACTAAGCCAGTCTCGCCTAGGTCTTGAAACATCATGACCAATACCAAGACCAAGACTACATTTATTTTGCGAGACGAGGAACCTATTTCATGGCAGACTTTCCTTCCGTCTAACTGAACGTACATCTCTTGTCGCACATCGAGGGGTATATTTCAAATGATTCCCCATAATTCATTATCAAAAAAATTCAATAGTCGTTCAGAGTTAAGGGTATTACTGAAGAAAAACGGTCCAATTATTCTGTCGCCTAAAATACCACACCATACATTAACTTTTTGACAGTATTGTTCCTCACAGTTTATAACCTAGTGGGGATTTTTGGTAGTCTAGAATATAGCCTCATCAGTGAACAATTTTTTATTTTTAGGAAATTTCTATCATTTAAAAAAAATTTCCTTGGGCCCAATAGCAGTAATCTATTCGTTTATATTCGTCACCTTCTTTCAATGTGTGCAAGAACTTTGAAATGACGAACGAGACATCTTCTGATTTTTTCTCTACTCAAATTTAATTGCTCAGTAAAAAGTTAATTCACGGAGGCTGCCGTTCCATGTCGAATACGATTTCGTTGCGGATGTCTTCTGTTGAATTCACGAGCAACTTGTCTGCTACTTCGTGCATCATCACCAAATATATAACTTTATTATTTACATTTCTTCTCGAGAACTAGGACGTAAAATGGGCATTCCTGTTGAAACACAAAATATGAGTCCTCTTTGAAACATTTTGAGAATGACGATTTTCCGTCCAAAATTAGGCAAGTGGTATTATTCGCAACCAATCATATCCATCAGAAAATTAAAAAAATCCTCAAAATAGAAGACAGGTTAGCAAAGGAGACTAAATTCGATTGACTTACAATTTACATTTGATAAAATAATAATTTTCAATTTTAGTTATTTCAATACGTTTATTCAATTGACTTTGAATATTTTATCAATTCTGTAGCTTCTTATCCAGGAACCATAGTAAATGTAAGGGTCAAATATTTCGAAGCAACTTTTTCAAATAACTTTTTTCGAAACACGAAGCAAAATATCGAGAATTTGGCCTTTTTGCGGTATCGCAGTAGGCTGGGTTTGAGGCTGTCACTCGGGCTGAGTATTGCTAAAAGTGTAGCACACGAAGGTCTACGTCTGTAAAAATCAAATCTGTGCGTTCACAAATGACTGAAATACAGGGGTGTCTTCATCTTAAGTGTGTCACACTGTAAGAAGGTAAAATAACGAAATCCAGGTTAGATGAGATGGGTGAATACCTTCGTTACGGTCATATTACGGTAAATTACTATTATCAAAAAACAATAGTTTTGCGAGTTTTGTATCTCGTAACAGTATGTAATAGAAGGTGCGTCAACATATGAGCACGAGAAACTGAATTTTACTTCATGAGGTATAATTTTTAGTATTTTGAGTTTATTGTACTTCTACATGTGAGAGAAATATTATTTCCTTTTTTAAATCTATACTTAAAGTAGGTTACTAAAGAATCTTTATCACAGTTTTCTATTGAATGGTACGACGGCTTGTAAGTGCCATTCGTGAAGCTACGTAATTTATAGCTGCATTTGTAAATTAAATTAAAATTTACAGCTGAAATATTTGAAAACTTGTATCATTTATTCTATGCTGCCCTGCGAAACTACCTCCACCAAAATGGCACTGATTTTTATTTATTTTTTGTTACAATTGTTGGAAAGCATCACTCAGATGAACGCATCAACTTTGAAATTTGGACAAACTTTCATTGGCCAGGTAGTTTGCAAGGTAGTATATAATAATATAATATAATTAGTATAAAAACACTATATGATTCAATATAAAATACTGCATTTATTAAATTTGTAGTGAATTATGGTAGACAATATTATACAACTCAATGATAGAGTAAAACCTTTTATTATCAAGTATTATTGACTCAATGATACCATATTGCTCGTTTTACACAAAGTAATAGAATTTCTTATCAAACAATAAATTATCTAGTACGCCACTGTATCTGTAGTTCAGTGTGTTGGCCCGGGAGCCAGCGACATTTCTTTTTTGACACATTTGGTAAAGAAAAATTTAATTATTTTCGTGTCATATTAACGCCTTCTTGAAACGAAATCAACTCCTGCCGGCGCATCAGCGGGACAACGCTTATCAGCTCATCAATGTTGTTAAAAAAACGAGTAAATAACAAACACGATAAAAGCTGAATCTTTACCTATCGTTTAATGATATGTCAGTTAAAAAATCACCTCCTGCCACTTGTACCGTAGAACGATATACTCCTGCCATGGAACTAATGATGTAAAAATAATTACTCAAATGATTGAAGCTGACTTTTTTTCCCGGTAGTTTATTACCTAAGAAGACAGAAAAACGTATGACGCCAGCTATTTGTCGGAACCTTGCTTCGGCAAGAGGTTGTGAAGTTGTTGGATAACTGACACACAGTACAAGAACGACTCTGAAGACATCCCAAAAAAATATTTTCATCCAATTTCTCTAATTTTTTTCGATAAATGATTTTAAAAATTAAAAAAAAACATTATAAAAATATTGATAGGTATAAAACAATTTACCAGTATGGAAATATTGATTTAAACAATTGACAAACAGAAATATTGATTTAAACAATTGACAAACAGAAATCATTATTGAAAGATCACGTCACGCTAAATCTTCTTCGTCAGAATCCTCACTATCGCTTATCTGGTTGCTGGTCATTTCCTCGGGTTAAAGTCCCTGTATGCAATTTGACATGAGATCGTATATCAGAGTCGAGACACTCGTTGACAGGATATCGAAAAAGTGCGTTTTCTGCCTTCTGAAGCCGAATGAGCACAAGGGCGTATCGTTACGGAGGGAATATGCAAGAATATGATTTGAAGTTTACGTTACCCAAGTAACTGCGCCAGTATTTTTCACAATCGAATATTTGTCAACTGAACTAAATTTTTCAACGAAATATATTCAAACCATAAATGTTTTCGTTACAGAATCGTAAGAGTAATTCCAATGATTTAAACCATTTTCCCGAGGATCCAATCCAACTGCAATAAATAAAAAAAGATTCATTATTCCCAATTGTTCCGTAAAAAAATTGATTAACCTAAGTGATCTTCAAGAAAATTGGGACATTGAATTAGCTCCTAAATTAACAGGTACATGATGTTCTTAATCTAAATCATTTCAATAAACTGAGAGTATCATTAGCGACGCATGTTCTAAATTCCCACATTTGGAGTATCGAAAAGAAGAGTCTTCAGGAATATCAGCAAAATCTCTTTGGTTTATCGAAACAGCAAGTAAATGGAAAGAAGTCCTGGCATCCCGAAATGAAACTTCAGATATCAGCAAAATTAAATGTGAGGAATACAAAAATTATATTGAATTTTTACATAATGTGCCGTTCCTGTTCAAAAATATCAAAATTGGGGGCAAGGGTTACTGGAAACCGATTCAGACGGGGGTTATTCTATCCACAGAGGCCATTTTGAATTTACACGAATATTTCCTGAATTTTTATTCAAATCTCGGTTTTCCCAAGACAGGTTAGAAAATTTAATCAGTCAAATTATGATTGGATTTTTTGGGCTTCATGGAAATTGGAATGTATGTCTTTAGTCAACTTCAGAACTTGATAATTTGCATCTAGTGTTGTTCAATTGCCAAAAAAATTATTTTTTTTTGTACGTTATCACTGGATGTCCAGACATGATTCTTGGAGAAACTCACGGTTGTGATGCATATTTACCAAAATTTAACTTTTTCTGTCTTCTTTATTAATGAACTATCGGTAAAAAGAATCAGCATTTATCATTCCATAAGTCGTTTGCTCGCGTTCTGTTTCATAGTCCGGATACTCTGGTCAACATGTTATGTGCCCAGAAATACCAGGAGTGTAAGAAACAGTGAGTTCGCAAAATTTTACATCGATTGTTTGTCATTACTACTGTTCACTATGAGTCTTTCAAGTGTGCCTAGAATTGAACCTCTCAGAAATGAAAACTATGATACATGGAAGATGCAGATGAAGGCTTTGCTGGTAACAAACGACGCATGGGCGTACGTGAGAGGTGATTGTCCAAAACCAATACTGGTGGTGAATGATAATGAATCTGAAAAGGAGTTGGAAACATGGAAGAGGAACGATAACAAAGATAAATCGAATATAATACTGTCGGTCAACCCCGCAGAATTAAAGTAAATTAAGGGTTGCGCTTCTTCGCGCGATATCTGGCAAATATTGGAGAGTATTTATCAATCAAAAGGTCTTGCTAGAAAAGCTACACTTCTCAACAGCTTACCCTGCAACTTATGTTGGAAAACGATGATGTGCAAGAATTCATAAACAAACTTTTCGATGCAGTGGATGAATTGAATTAAACGGAAGTGTAAATAAACCCTGACTTGCTGGCTATTATGTTATGATACAGTTTGCCAATCAGCTTCGAGAATTTTCGATGTGCAATAAAGTCAAGGTATGAACTACCCACTCCAAAAATCCTTCGGATCACAATTATCGAAGAGAGTGACGCTCGGAAGAATAATACACAAACAGGAATACAAAATGAAAAAGCTGAAACTAGTCAAGATTTCAATACGAATTATACAAATCCATCAAGTGTTGTTTTCGGTGTGGAAATTTTGCCATAAATCTTCGGAATGTAAACGGAGTCGTCAAAATGTCCAACCTTCTGCTCAATGTGTTGAAAATGTGCCTTTAAGGGCTGGTCTTTTCACCTCACAATAAAGTCTCTGATAACTATCTACCGGATAAACTTCACAGTTTTACATATCCTTATCTGATAGATAGAGTTATCTGGGACTTATCTATACGTGAAAAGACCGGCCCTAAGTCTGTCAAATGTTTTTCAAGTCAATCCACCGGATTAAAAACAAAAACGGTACATTGCCAGTGGCGCAACTCCGCATTTGTGTAACAAACTAAAAAAATCTGATATTTGTTATACAAACGACGATAAACTCAATCTCGTAACAAATGTGTCAACAGAAATCATTGCGAAAGGAACAGTTTCGTTTACTGCAGATGTATTTGATAAAACGGGAGATATTGCATTGAATAATACTTTGCACGTACCAGAATTGCGAATGAATTTGTTTTGATGTTTTATTTCAAAAAGACAATGCACTAGTTCATGAAACTGATGGAAATGTGAAAATTGTCGCAAATCGTATAGGTGACTTTTATTATGTTCGTGAACAAGTCCCTAGTTCAAATGAAATCCTATCCAATTCGGCATTGATTTCACGTACACCTTCAGAAACTCTTGCGATATGGCATCGTCACATTCTGAAAGCTACAAGGTAATGATCTAACTGGCTACGTAGAATACGGGTGACTCGGTGCAAGGTAAATTTTAGCATTTACAGGTTCGGTTGAAAAATCGACGTAGCCAGAAGGCACACCGGAAGAAAAACGCGAGGGTAGAGGGATAAATATGCATTTTTTACGTTAACTAAGTCATAAGGTACAGGACTGAAAATTTGCAGAATAATCGTAGGTTATACAAGTAGAGAAAAAAATTGCCAGAAGACTAGATGGAAGATAAATACCCGCCAGAAGGCGCTAATGTTGTGAAAAGTTTTGCAATAATTATGTGACTCGGTGCACTCCTGGCAATTTCTATACTTATTCTGTGACTCAAAATTGGAATGCCTTTATTGAATATTTTATAGATTTTTTGTATAACTATTTAGCAACAATAAGAATGGTTGTATGAAGTTTTTCGATATCTTGTTTGGGTTTGGGTTTTGAGAGTTTTTGTAGTGTTTTCAAAAAAAAATTCGGGTCCGATTTTTACGTTTTTCGATACAACTTCTGAACTATTGTTATTACGGTAAACATTCATATAGATTTTTTGTAGACATGTTTGAGACATCAAAACCATTCGTGAAAAATATTTCGATATCTTGTTTGGTTTTCAAGTTTTTGGCGATTTTATAAAGAAAGTACAAATTTTATTTTTTTTCTCGAAATATGAAAAAATTTCATTCATTTTTGTAGGACTGATTGAGTGCAATGAAATTGTTCGTACAAATTTTTCGATATCTCGTTCAGTTTTTCAGATTTTGATGCTTTACAAAAAAAGTTTCCGAGTCTTGGGTTTTTTTGCGATTTTATTTTTTCACCGCTCTGTTAACGAATTCTAGAAAATCAAATTTGAAGGGAAGGTAGATTTCGTAAAGAGGTATTTGTTGAAAATCGCCCGGGAAATCGTTATGCATTTTTAGATCCTTCTCAAAAACTATACAGACCATCATGGCATATTGACGCATATCTCAAAAAAATATGAAGCATAAAAAACAGAACCCTGGACCTTTCTCATTGAACTTATGAAAAACTAATGAAGTCCTCTAAAATTTTTCCGGGTTTTCTGATCAGAATTTTTTTTCGAGTTATTCATGTGGTTCAAATTTCAAATCGATATCTTCAATCGTTCCGGAGTAATAGATGGTTTCATGTGACACGACAGACAAACCAAAAAAATTGAAAATTTTTATTTTTTTCCTACTATTTTTTCCTACACCTATATCAATTTTTTGATGGGATCTGCTTCATCGCCTGTATATGTCTTAGCAGAGCCACTGTTCCAACGACAGTCAATGGAGTGAAAGCCATAGGACTTATTGATACTGAAAGTTCTAGAAATTTAATTGATAACTGTCCCGTTGATCGTTGTCAGGCTCAAAGAATACCATCAAATGAAAGGATCAATATGGTGTCTTCAGCCCATGTGTCACAAGCTGATAGAAGTTGTATAGTAAACCTCGAACTGGAAAATGATTCTCATACACGTGCAAAGCTATTGGTTATAAAAGATCTCTGTGCCGATGTTATACTTGGACATGATATTCTTGAAGGCCAATCTACAGTTGAAGTTACTTTCGGTATAAAATCACGAAGATATTCTCAGGGAAAATGAAAAACAAGAGCTTTCAAACAGTGATCAGCATTAATGGATCGTTCCTTTTTTTCTAGTTGAGAATTTTGGAACAAGACCAGTTATAGTAAAT
Source organism: Chrysolina americana (assembly GCA_958502065.1). NCBI lineage: Eukaryota > Metazoa > Arthropoda > Insecta > Coleoptera > Chrysomelidae > Chrysolina > Chrysolina americana. The sequence continues at coordinate 61,232,095 of OY293414.1, read as the reverse complement.
TACTATTATCAAAAAACATTACATTTGTGAATTTTTTTGAATTTGATGATCAAAATAGTAAAGCTGATACTTCAATTTCTTTCTTTGATTTGTCCACTTCATCACGAATAGGTAGAAATAATTTCTGGCATTTAAATTCCTTTCAGATTGGCAGTTTCGAAAACACAATGAATATTGAATAAACGAAGCTCTCTCCTTGTAAATTCTGAAATGATTATCATCCTAATTTTCATGTTAGCGAATATAACGATACTGCAGTCGTTGATTTTCATATAAAGTTTCGAGAAAATGAGATATGCTTTTTCATACAGTGACCAACATGAAAACGCTCATATCTCCTAGATAGAGATTTATTTCATCAAGTTACATGAATTTTCAGGAAATTGGTGATCATAACAGAAAATATTTCTTAGGTAGAGATTCTCTTCATTAAATTACATGGTCCAGGAATTGTTACGAAATCGGTGGTCAAAATAGAAAATCCGATACATACATAATTTTCTGAAATTTCAGAAAATGAGTTCTTTCTTGATTTCACCTGGGACATGAAAAATTTCTGAAGTGGGGCTAAAAAATAAATGTACCTAGGAATTATTTCTGGCATTGCGATTCCGTTCCGAGTAGGAATTTCCAAAGAAAAAAATTACTACAGAATGATATGTGACTAGAAATACTCATTAAAACTGTTTTCGTATCAAAATTTCCATCCAGGACATTTTTAGTTTTACTGCTTAAAGTTAGGACAAAGGTTTTTGAAATGCATATGTTTTTGTAAGTATTCTATATAATAATTTCTAGAAATGTTCTATAATCAAACTGCATACTCTAGATGTCTTTCAATATCCTACCCTAAACGTTTTTTTCTAAGTCGGTCTCTGAGCCCAATGTTAGTCTCTGAATTCCACTCAAACATATTAGTCGCGGAAGGATAAAATATCTAAACCAAGCATTTTTGAGAAACCAGTGTTAAAAATGGAACATTTATTACTTCAGTTTACAAATATATGTCAAATGAAAATATTATAATCGTACATACGTTTACTACTCAATTTCGCTTGGGAATAATTATTACTCATTGGGATAAGGATAAATGAGATATGTTAATAGCTAATTGTGTATTAAGAGCGAAAAGTGATTGATTGTCGCTCGACAAAGAGAGTTATGTGGTAATCTTTGGAGAGCGACAATGACACTTTGTGCTCGAAATACACACATTATTTTTTCTACAAGCGCAGCTCTAGTACAAAAAAAAAATTATCAACACTTTACTCAACTAGGCACATATTAACTATGAGAAAATGAACACTCAGTAGCAATCCGTAATGTTGAACTATCCAAATATCCAATAATTCACATCTCAAAAAGTTAAATAATCGCTTTAAAAAAAGAAGTGGAAATCACGCCGGGGACTGAATCCGGACCGTCAGATTACAACCATCAGACTCTTACCATTGCTCCACCACAGATTCTCAGATGGCTATGACTGTATTGTCTATAATTTCCATCATACAAAAATAGGTCTATTTGCAAACAAAATCAGTGGAGAACGAGCGTTTTTTCAATATTTCCGCTCTAGAGCGAAAAGGCTGTCACAAAATGACATTTCAGTCAACTTTGCGTTGAGATCTGAAAGCCTCAAAGGCTATTTTGGTAAACAGTTGTAGAAGAAATAATTTCTCGCATTGAAATGTCAATCAAACAAACCGTTTTCGAGAACACAACAAATATCGAATAGTAGTTTTCTAAAGATAGGTGAATATGTCTTTTGGGTGCAGACTTCGAAACGAGAAAGATCCTAAACCGTTTTTCTCGTCGAAAAATCATATTTTGGCCCGAACGACATTATTAGAAATCCGAAAACACACTGCACTAATTACTTGAATTGAGTACTGATAATCGGGATACTTCCTTTAGTGCTACAGACTTTCCTAAACGCTCATTTCTTTATTTGGGTATTCAATGCACTACTTCCTTTCATAAATGAGGAAGAGTAATATTCAAAAATGATAAAGTGGTGTATATCGCGCCATATTAATATATACCAGGTGCTTAGCGCGACAAATGCAATGTTGCCACTTTTCAAGCAAATTTGGGGCGTTAAACCACTGTAGATGTGTTGCAAAATCGAGGCGCGCTAAACTCCGGTACTTATATATATATCAGAAAAAAATTATTATTGAAATTCACCGAGTAGGCCGTGGAAGCAAAATGAAAGCCAAAAATTGAAAAGTTGGCTATGGAAACCATACGTCACTTGATAACAGTTGCTACTACTGTGATATTTTATTTTCATTCGTCGGTGTTAAAAAAAATATTGGAAAAATTGGGAAAAACAATACTCTGTAGGTCCATAACTTAAATAGGAACATACAACTTTTTCTTGCCTGTACTATTCAGCATAACCATTCCTTTCTAATGATATAATAGAAAGTAATTTTTTGAAATGAAATACCAAAAAATCCAATTATTGTTATTCAAATAACAAAAAAACAGATTTATCGAAAAAAATTAATTCAAATTGATAGGATTAAAGATAAAATAAATTCAAAACAAATGTTCGAAATGCATTCCCTCAGCGTCAATACATTTATTGACTCTGGTGATATTTTCATGTAAAACGTTTCTCAACATTTGGGGCGTGATATCTTGGAAAGCTCTACGAATTTTTACTTCTAGCTCATGTAGAGTTGTAGGCTGTGTGGAATACACCCTATTTTTAAGATGCCCCCATAGAAAAAAGTCGGACGGAGTAAAATCAGGTGACCTTGGTGGCCACCTGACTGGACCATGGGTTGTTATAAGTCTTTCATTTCGAACATTTGTTTTGAATTTATTTTATCTTTAATCCTATCAATTTGAATTTTTTTTTTCGATAAATCTGTTTTTTTGTTATTTGAATAATAATTATTGGATTTTTTGGTATTTCATTTCAAAAAATTACTTTCTATTATATCATTAGAAAGGAATGGTTATGCTGAATAGTACAGGCAAGAAAAAGTTGCATGTTCCTATTTAAGTTATGGACCTACAGAGTATTGTTTTTTTCCCAATTTTTCCAATATTTTTTTTTGCGGCTCTTATGTCATTATATGGACGCTCCAAATTTCACAAACCTACTTCATACAATAACTGAGATATTCCGTAGGCAATACTTCCGTAGCCACCCGGTATATATGAAGTTCTTTTAACATGTATGTGCGTCCGATCAAAACCAATGTTAACCATGGTTTTGGTGACTTTTTATAAGTATTGCTCCTGTATAAATACCTGACGAGTATACCAGTTTCGTGTTGAAATGAAATCTAAAATAATAAAAATTAAAACCAAAAACATAAAACATCCAGCCTTTACTGTCGAATTGTTGCGATGTGTGTGTCTCTCACTAAAAGCTGGAAATGTTTGTTTTGGTGTTTACACGTGGTGAAAAATTTTTCCGCCAAAATTTGAAGTTGGGATTCTGACCAAATGTTTATGTATTAATTAAAATTCGATTACTTGATGAAAATTCGAAGCTTACCATATATTTCTTCTTATATACTTTTTGTGAATACCTCTTATAGTCATGAACATTCTAAACAGGAGTGGTCCGTCTTCCCCTCAAATTAAGGATAGATGGACCCCATATCGGATCAGGATTGATGTACCAGTTTTAATTGTAATTTTTTTAGAATGCCTACAAAAGGGCTACTTGGACCGAAGACGAGCTTAAGAATGCCATAGCAGCTATAGAAACTAAAACAATGTGGGTAAATGCTGCAGCAAAACACTTCAAAGTCCCCAAGGGTACTCTATTGAGGAGAAAAAAGTCTGGTAATTTAAAAAAACAGGTTCTTTGGGTTGGGAGAGAATAATGAGGCGAAATTGGTAGCCCATATCAAAAGTTACTAAAATTTGGATTTGCCCCAACAAGGGCTGATGTGCGATATATGGATGGCATTTGCTCTTACCGAACAATTGAAGTCAAAGCACCGTTTCAAGGCAGGCAACAAAATGGCAGGATAGACTGGTTACACCTTTTATTAAGTCGTCATTCAGATCTTAGTAAAATAATTGCTGAAGGTGTTTCAGTTGACCGTTCCAATGCATTATGTCGAAACACTGTTAACAATTATTTCGAGCTATTGGAAACGATACTGACCATTAATCAGCTTTATGATAAACCTGGCAACATTTTCAATATTGAAGAGATGGGCTTGCCACTTAACAATGAGCCAGGATAAGCAGCTGAAGGGTCTAAAGCTGTAACGTCAATTACGTCTGGTGAGAAAGGTAAAACAATAAGTAGTATTATAGCTTGTTGTAATGAGGAAGGTACATTTCTGCCTCCTTATGACATTTTTTAAGGAAAGAATCTGAAAGACGAGTTTTCATCAGGCATGCCACCAGGCTCTGTAGTTCGCATGTCTCAGAAATCAGCTTTTGTCAACATAGAATTTTTTTTCAACTGGCTGAAGGAGCATTTTATGCCTAGAAAACCATCTGGAAAAGTCCTTTTGGTTCTTGTTCATCGTGTTATGCCTCCCTCCTCACACTATTTACAGCCTCTTGATAGGGCAGTATTGGAATCTCTTGAGTCCCATTACTATGCAGCTTGTAACAACTTCATGAAAACAAACCCTTTTCGAAAAATTGAAAAGATTCAGTTTGGTCAACTCTTGGCAGAATCTGGTTTTCAAACTATTGGGATAATTCCATTTTCATCAAATGCTATTCCGGATTACACTTTCATATCTGATGAAGAAAATAGAACAGAATAATGGAATAAAACGCTCCCCTGTCCTAGAACCGTTGCAAGAGGACAACAAACAAATTTCTTCAAATCTTCTCAACAAAAACGGCGATAACATAACGCTGGGAAAAATATTAGATACAATAAGGCCAGTTCCTAAAAGCAGTGAGAAAGTGGCTACTGTAAAAAAGGGTGGCCAAGAACTTGCTTTGATTCTGACCTCACCTGAGCATATTACAAGTAAAAAATCACAGAGTAGCAAAGTCAAAAATAAATCGAAAACATATAAAAAATCTAAATTAATAACCGCAAATGAAAAATAAGGGTAAAAATAAGAAACTAGTGAAAGCGATGGTAAATATAATGTAACGATTTCGAGGCCGGCCCTGATCACCTGATTGATTATGCACCCTAGAAGTAAACAACGAGTGCTGGCTAATGGATCAACAACGATGACTCATCGCCGAGGAATTAAATCGAATGCCTTCGAAGTTACGAGAGCCATCTGGATGGATCGAAGCGTAGTTTGGATATTTCGAGAACTGTGGAAAGAATCTGATTATGGGCATATAAGGCACTCGACAGGAGAGGGCAGATAGATAGTCGCAGAAAGTGGCAGATACAGTTCGGGAGTCCGCAGACAGAGAGCAGTAGTGAAAAATAATGATAAACATAGACACTCGTTGAGTGTACCCAAAGGCATAGCCTGTGCGGGTAGAGGACGGCTATTATTATTATTTGCCGTGGCGCTCCGGGGCGACTTACTGATGTTTTAGGTGATGTATTCACTTTTCCGCTGTGGGAAAACCCGGAGAACCTACAGCACCAACTCGGGTGGTCGGTGTGTACTCCAAGCTAGCACTAGACGAGATTGGCATCTAGACAACTCACAATACACTTGCTTTTCAACAAGGCATGCGGTCGCCTATCGATCCGATATAAAGTAGTTGAGAAAAATTCTCATGTACCTACATCGGGCTCGAACCGACTATCGCTATGCTGGAGTTTCGAACGGCCTGTGCTTTAGACCGCTAAGCCACCGACCACCAAGTAATAGTGACTGTGATATAAATAATTATTTAAGACAAGTTACAAATAAATTAACAAAAATATTTTACTCAGTGTATTTTTACTACATTTGGTGTCATAAGTCGGATGTTTAAAATGAAAAAGTGTTCGCCGTGTTAAAAACTAATAGACTAGTGACCCGTTGAACATTTAAGTGTTTGCAAAGTAGACAGTTTTGCGCGTCACGGGACATAGAATCTCGTGTTTACCGGCGTTTGACGAGTCGAAGGGCCTGCCCACCTTTCGGCATGAGGCCATGTTACTATTCCCCTATTGATATCGAGTTGTGCTCCTCAACTCCTAATTTCCTTGTTGTCTATTCGTCCTCGTCTTGTATTACATGGTTTACCCATAAGTTGACTGTGTTGAGAGTGTCTTTGTTTATTTCGTTGTTCCTGAGTTGTGACGGGTATGTTAGGCTTATGTTGTTCAAGTAGTTCCTCGTCGCGTCACAGTGAACTGAAAACTTATTGTGTGAAATAAATAATAAAATGCAATGAAAGAGTTGTATTTCGTGTAACTACTATTTCTTATTTCGAGGAACTACTTGAACAACATAAGCCTAAGATACCCGCCACAACTCGGGAACAACGAAATAAACAAAGACACTCTCAACACAGTCAACTTATGGGTAAATCATGTAATACAAGACGAGGACGAATAGACAACAAGGAAATTAGTTGTTGAGGAGCACAACTCGATATCAATCAAAGGCTCATCTCCGCTAATTTTTGGACGCGAGGAAGATGGGGTGGGTTCCCTTGCCAGATAGGGGAATAGCAACATGGCTTCATGCCGAAAGGTGGGCAGGCCCTCCGACTCGTCAAACGCCGGTAAACACGAGATTCTATGTCCCGTGACGCGCAAAACTGTCTACTTTGCAAACACTTAAATGTTCAACGGGTCACTAGTCTATTAGTTTTAATACGGCGAACACTTATTTATTTTAAACATCCGACTTATGACACCAAATGTAGTAAAAATACACTGAGTAAACTAATTTTGTTAATTTATTTGTAACTTGTCTTAAATAATAATTTATATCACAGTCACTATTACTTGGTGGTCGGTGGCTTAGCGGTCTAAAGCACAGGCCGTTCGAAACTCCAGCATAGCGATAGTCGGTTTGAGCCCGATGTAGGTACATGAGAATTTTTCTCAACTACTTTATATCGGATCGATAGACGACCGCATGCCTTGTTGAAAAGCAAGTGTATTGTGAGTTGTCTAGATGCCAATCTCGTCTAGTGCTAGCTTGGAGTACACACCGACCACCCGAGTTGGTGCTGTAGGTTCTCCGGGTTTTCCTACAGCGGAAAAGTGAATACATCACCTAAAACATCAGTAAGTCGCCCCGGAGCGCCACGGCAAATAATAATAATAGCCGTCCTCTACCCGCACAGGCTATGCCTTTGGGTACACTCAACGAGTGTCTATGTTTATTATTATTTCAAATTAGTTTTCACTACCGCTCTCTGTCTGCGGACTCCCGAACTGTATCTGCCACTTTCTGCGACTATCTATCTGCCCTCTCCTGTCGAGTGCCTTATATGCCCACAATCAGATTCTTTCCACAGTTCTCGAAATATCCAAACTACGCTTCGATCCATCCAGATGGCTCTCGTAACTTCGAAGGCATTCGATTTAATTCCTCGGCGATGAGTCATCGTTGTTGATCCATTAGCCAGCACTCGTTGTTTACTTCTAGGGTGCATAATCAATCAGGTGATCAGGGCCGGCCTCGAAATCGTTACATTATATTTACCATCGCTTTCACTAGTTTCTTATTTTTACCCTTATTTTTCATTTGCGGTTATTAATTAGATTTTTTATATGTTTTCGATTTATTTTTGACTTTGCTACTCTGTGTTTTTTTACTTGTAATATGCTCAGGTGAGGTCAGAATCAAAGCAAGTTCTTGGCCACCCTTTTTTACAGTAGCCACTTTCTCACTGCTTTTAGGAACTGGCCTTATTGTATCTAATATTTTTCCCAGCGTTATGTTATCGCCGTTTTTGTTGAGAAGACTTGAAGAAATTTTTTGTTGTCCTCTTGCAACGGTTCTAGGACAGGGGAGCGTTTTATTCCATTATTCTGTTCTATTTTCTTCATCAGATATGAAAGTGTAATCCGGAAGAGCATTTGATGAAAATGGAATTATCCCAATAATTTGAAAACCAGATTCTGCCAAGAGTTGACCAAACTGAATCTTTTCAATTTTTCGAAAAGGGTTTGTTTTCATAAAGTTGTAACAAGCTGCATAGTAATGGGACTCAAGAGATTCGAATACTACCCTATCAAGAGGCTGTAAATAGTGTGAGGGGGGAGGCATAACACGATGATTCCATTTTCATCAGCAAATTATCACACATATCACAAGAACCGAAAGGACTTTTCCAGATGGTTTACTAGGCATAAAATGCTCCTTCAGCCAGTTGAAAAAAAATTCTATGTTGACAAAAGCTGATTTCTGAGACATGCGAACCACAGAGCCTGGTGGCTTTCAGATTCTTTCCTTAAAAAATACCATAAGGAGGCAGAAATGTACCTTCATCATTACAACAAGCTATAATACTACTTATTGTTTTACCTTTCTCACCAGACGTAATTGACGTTACAGCTTTAGACCCTTCAGCTGCTTATCCTGGCTCATTGTTAAGTGGCAAGCCCATCTCGTCAACATTGAAAATGTTGCCAGGTTTATCATAAAGCTGATTAATGGTCAGTATCGTTTCCAATAGCTCGAAATAATTGTTAACAGTGTTTCGACATAATGCATTGGAACGGTCAACTGAAACACCTTCAGCAATTCTTTTACTGAATGACGACTTGATAAAACGTGTAACCAGTCTATCCTGCCATTTTGTTGCCTGCCTTGAAACGGTGCTTTGACTTCAATTGTTCGGTAAGAGCAAATGCCATCCATATATCGCACATCAGCCCTTGTTGGGGCAAATCCAAATTTTAGTAACTTTTGATATGGGCTACCAATTTCGCCTCATTTTTCTCTCCCAACCCAAAGAACCTGTGTTTTAGATTACCAGACTTTTTTCTCCTCAATAGAGTAGCCTTGGGGACTTTGAAGTGTTTTGCTGCAGCATTTACCCACATTGTTTTAGTTCCTATAGCTGCTATGACATTCTTAAGCTCGTCTTCGGTCCAAGTAGCCCTTTTGTAGGCATTCTAAAAAAATTACAATCAAAACTGGTACATCTATCCCGATCCGATATGGGGTCCATCTATCCTTAATTTGAGGGGAAGACGGACCACTCCTGTTTAGAATGTTTATGACTATAAGAGGTATTCACAAAAATTATATAAGAAGAAATATATGGTAAGCTTCGAATTTTCATCAAGTAATCGAATTTTAATTAATACATAAACATTTGGTCAGAATCCCAACTTCAAATTTTGGCGGAAAAATTTTTCACCACGTGTAAACACCAAAACAAACATTTCCAGCTTTTAGTGAGAGACACACACATCGCAACAATTCGACAGTAAAGGCTGGATGTTTTATGGTTTTGGTTTTAGTTTTTTATAATTTTAGATTTCATTTCAACACGAAACTGGTATTGCAATTATTATTCTGATCATGCCTCACAAACAATCTTGTTGGTAAAATAAAAAAAATCTCAATTATATTCTGGATCCTGTATTATTTGCAAAATTGATATCCTAAATCCCAAAACTTGAAACTTATTACATAAAACTTCCATTGTGTCTGCGGCCTAACTGAAGATCGTTTGGGTATGGGTACGTCTCTACAGCTATATTTCTCCCCTCATACTTTTACGTTCGAAAGTAGGGTAGGGGACTGGTTCATCTGAGGATTGGAAGCTCGCTGACAGCTCAGCAGGGCAGGAGTAAACCCCTCGCCGCTAAATGCAATATAACTCCCTCCTACCCCATCTGTGGCTTAGTGATAGTTTTAGCAATTTTAAATATTTAAATGTTGTAATGTGTTATTCATTTTTACTACTGTTTGAATTTAAATATATTTTTTGGTTTTGGATTTTGGTTCATCTGAGGCGGTGGTCCATCTCTCCCATAATTACCCTATGGATTACCTTATGCCTATAATACCTATTACTGTTTATGAATTAATGAGTGATCTCTCAAATTATTCTATGAAATTTCCCAGATTTTTCCATTGAATTTTTGGTATTTGAATAGCATGCATCATTCTCAAAACTAGTGAACTTTCCTTCAAAACCTTGTCGAGGTCGAGATATCTTCTTAATGTGGTGTATTGAAACAAATGCTTTCTGATACTATCCCCATAAGGAGTGAATTAGTTCCCTCCAACTTGATGATGATAAAATCAATAATGTTTCACCCTTTCACGCAAATGTGTTTATTCTGAGAAGTCTAAATTTATCTTGTATTGACGAACGCTATTTCTGTAAATGATTCTTTCTTTTTCCGTCACGATTTACTTTTGTCCCATAGTTACATGAAAAATCTATTTTACTTCACTTGATACCTTCTCAATTGAAGAACTGAACATAAGGATATGGAAAAAATTAGCTATTAATATGATCTAAAACTGATGAAAATAGGTTTGGCATGTTTAGATGTGCTACTCTTTGTTACTAACTTTCGTTTGTACTAATGAAGTCTATTTTTCTATCATTCGTTAATATAAATTAACATTTGATGGTTCACCCATTAAAATGCAAAGACGATCAGATACGGATGAAATGACAGGACGGTTTTTATTACTCGAATGTGCAGAATTTCATGGATGTAATCTGCTTTTTTTCTGGATGAGGACGTTGAGATAAATGAATTATTAATGAGGAGAGACTTTCATTAATGAATATTTCTTAAATTATTTTTGTTCCTACACACATAACTGATACGTTTTCCCGTTCTAGAAATGTAACGGAACATTCCTCAATTCCACTTTTATATCCACCTACAATAGAAAAGCTCAACTTCTTTTGTAGTATGTGTGAAGTAAGAAATATATAGAGGGCTATTCAAATTCGAGCATATATGCATGGAGATATCGGTAACGGTAAATGATATAAGGGTGGTTAAATGGGGGCAAAGTTGAGTATTTTAGAGGTCAATTACGTGAATAATCTGAGTTTGCTTCTTTAATTCTGGAATTATACAGGAAAAATAGAAAAATTCAAAATTCTTCCTTTATTTTATGAAGATTTCTTTAAACTTTTTTAACTTTGTCGTAGCAAAATACTACGCTGATATGAAGAATTACTCCTAGCATTTGAAAAAATGCAATAAATATATTGGTCGATATTTGAAAATGAAATTTTGAGGATGTGCCGACTTGTACGATACTTTGTATATAATTTTCATTTGCATATTTGAATAGTCTGCGAAAGCTACAAGTTTTGAAAAGTCTTTAAAAAATAAAAAGATAACTATAGGCAAAAGAAGGATTTTGATATTTCTTATTTTTCCTGTATAACTCCAGAAATGAAAAAACTAAATCATATTTTTTTTGTTTCACGTAATATATCTCTAAAATACGTAACTTTGCCCCCATTCAACCATCCCTCTCTCTGTCACCGTTACCGAGATTCCCCTATATAGACTCGAATTTGAATAGCCCTGTATATCTATAAAAAAAAATTAATTTCAATTTCATACGCAAATATTAGATTCCCTATTGCGGTGTAGATCTCATTCTCAGAACAAAGTTGAGTAAAACCCTAAATGTCAGTATTGGGTACTAAAGTGACCGACATTTCGCAGAATTGCTGTGAATAAAGAGATTTACGCCAATTCTAGCTCTACTCCCACGACTGTGATGTCACAACCTGATATTGAATGTCTACAGCATGGTCAGCATGATACTTGATGAACATCAGTATGTCAAATTGAAAAGTTTTCAGTGAAAATAAAGAAAAAATTAAAAAATAAATAATTTTTTAATTCAAATAGATGTATGTAGGTAACACAGACATGATATAGCAGGTGAATATGAAGTGAGTCTAGTTTGCTCAATCGATACTTGATTTTATAATGGATTTCAAAGAGACAAACAGGAACCATCACAAATTCGGAAAAAACATATAGGACATCAACCACGCACTAGCATTCTGTTTGCTGAATATATTACAATAATTAGTGTTATTATCATATAGAGAAGCAGTGAGTAGAAACTATAAAAGTCAGAATCTCAAAGAAGTAGGTCAGATTGTCAAAACCACAACACCTTCGTAGAAGTCCAATATTAACAGCGGTGTTCCAAAGGGATCAATATTGGGACTAACACTTTTTCTGATTTATATTGACGATTTTCATCTATAGATATCATAGGAAAATTCACCTTATTCGCGGACGATACAACTATTTTATGGCATGAAGAAAGTACAAAAGATCTTCATAAAATCATCAGTTCTGATGTCAATAAACTCAACGATTGGTGTGACTCAAATATCGTATCCTTCAACATCTCAAAAACCAACATAATGTAGTAAAACTGCACTAAACTAATTTTGGTAATTTATTTACACACGTCTTAAATTATAATTTATATAAAACATAGACTTCACTATTTAAGATTTATTTCTTCTGTGGCTATCTATCTGCGAACTCTCGAACTGTATTTGTAACTCTCTGTGACTGTTTATGACTATCCTTATCGCCCTCTGCTATCCAGCTTATATACTCGCAAGTAGATTCCATTTACGGTTCTCGACTCATCGGGACCACAGAACGATTCATCTAGATGGCTCTCTCTCGAAACTTCGGTTTCTTAGAACGTTCGCGCTTCTTCTACACGCGACTCATGTGTTTGTCAGCGGAGAACTTGTTTACTTGTCGAGCACGCATTATTAATTAGATGATCAGGGCCGGTCTCGAGGCCGGTCTCGAACTCGTTACATTTCCCCCTTCTTGAATACGTTTCATCTCAAAATGTCATTTTTGGAGTGTGGAGATTTCTACAAGATTCTCCATATCTGCACCTGAACGTTCGATGGAAGTAACACTCCACAGACTTCTAGATGGCCAAGGAAGGAAGAATCTTGACGCCGCTGGATCTGAATATTGTCTCCAACATGCTCCTTATAACTCTCCAGTCCAGCCCATCAATCCCACAGGCCAATTTTGGGATTGCCAGGTCTACAAGATTCTGGTCCAGCATCGTGTCTCTTAATCTGGTGAGGCTCTTCCAGACATCTTCATAAGACGGCTTATCTCGAGAAAGCTTCTTGGTAACCAAATAGTAGATGTTTCTCTGGCCCTTCCTCAGCTGTAGCACCCCTCCAACTTCCGGGTTCTGTTCCCGCAGTTCCCGGAGTCGACCGAACTTCTTGGAGAATACTACGGCAATACCTCTGGACATTTGGAGATCTTCTGCCACACAGTGAGCTAACGCGTAATCGGCAAGCACCTTGAAAAGATCTCGTGGCTTCTCTCGGGTTACCCCATGTTGAACTTTCTGCCCGTTTGAGTACAGGGACATGAACCTCTGAAATGTCATTTCATCCTCCGGTGGTCTGACGGTGCGGACTTGGTAGTGGTTTCCGGGGACAAACCTATTGAAGTGGACTAACCTAGATTCAAACAGACTCGTTCATGAATATCGTCCATCCTCTGTTGTAGTTTGCTGAAGTAATCATCTCCCGTAGTGTCTTGTCCTGGTGACGTCCCAAACTTCAGATCACATGGAAGTTGCAGCTCTCGGCCTATAACACTAGCAGGAGTTTCGCCGGTTGTCTCATGTACTGCGGAACGATACACCATCAGGAACAGATGAAGATACTGGTCCAAATCTTTCTGGTGGTCAGAGACTACCTTGGACAGATGGCGGTTTATCGTCTTATTCATCCGCTCCACCATTCCATCGGACTGTGGATGTAGAGCCGTGGTTCTCGCTTTACGGATGTTCAGCATCTGACACATCTCCTGGAACAGGTTTGACTCGATCCGAATGCAGCTCCAACGGAACGCCGAATCGACAAATCCACTCCTTTACTAAGACGTCGGCAACGGTGATGGCTTCTTGGTTGGGAAGGATATAGGCTTCGGCCCACTTGCTGAAATAGTCCATCGCCACGAGGATGTACTTATTCTCGTGATTAGATTGTGGTAACGGGCTAGCGATCTCAATGGTAATCCTTTCAAATGGTCTTGTTCGAGGCCCATTGCTGTCAGCGCATATAGCACATTTTCTGCACCAGTCCTGGACTTCAGTTTGACAATTGGCCCAGTAAATCCGTTTCCTCACTTTCTGGAGGGTCTTCGTGGATTTCTCGGAGCACTTCTTGTCTTCTGCTCCTGGGAACTACTATCTGACGTCTTTCTTCCCCGCCATCCTCCGACTCTAACACATGCTTCAAGACTCCATTGTCTAGGGTGAGAGAGTTCCATTGAGCACAGTAAGATTTAACGACAGGAGAACAACTGGCTATTCCTGCCACGACGGTCTTCGATTACTCTTCTTTCAGCCGATGACTGAACCAAGATCTGAATCTTTCTCGTGGTCTTTCTGGATCTTGTTGTCATTCCAGTTATCATCGACCGCCGTGGTTCTGCAGATTGCCGACTCCTTCTCCTCTGCTCGTCGGCAGTGCGAGCAGTCATCTGGGCATGGCCTGCGTGATAGGGCATCTGCATTCTTATGGCTGGTCCCCGCTCGTTGTTCGATCTCAAAGTCGAATTCCTGGAGCCTCTCGATCCAACGTGCCACTTGACCCTCGGGATTCTTGAACTGTAGGAGCCAATTGAGAGCTGCATGGTCAGTTTTCAGTAAGAATCTTCTCCCATACACGTACTTGTAGAAGTGTTCAACTCCCTTGAAAACAGCCAATAGCTCCCGCCTGGTGACACACTAATTCCGCTCCGTTTTACTAAGGATCTGAGACAGGACAGCACGAAGTCCCACGTTACTTGCGTCTTTGTCCAAAAAGAATTTCTCGTCCGGAAGGGGGTAGCTCAGGATTGGTGCGTTGATCAGAGCTCCTTTCAACTTCCTGAACGAATCTTGGCATTCTTCAGACCACTGGATCTTTGTTGGTCCTTCCTTAAGCCTGGTCAGTGGTTTAGCGATGTTAGCAAACCCCAGCACATATCGGCGGTAGTATGTGCACAATCCAAGAAGCTGGTGAATGTCTTTCGGAACGGGCCATTCCTTAACAGCTTTGATCTCCTGCTCATCTACTGCTACTCCTTTCCCAGAGACAACGTGGCCGAGGTATCTTACTTCCTTCTGGAACAGATGGCACTTCTTGGGGATCAATTTCAATTCGGAAGTTCTGAGTTGCTGGAATACCTCCTCCAAGTTTTTCACGTGGTCGTTGAATGATTTGCCGATTACAATAATGTCGTCGAGATACACCAGACGGGTCTTCCATGATGATCCTTTCAAAACCGTCTTCATCAATCTTTCGAAAGTGGCTGGAACATTGCAGAGGCCTATTGGCATAACTGTGAACTGCCACAAACCTGGTGAAAGCTGTCTTTTTTCGATCCTCCTGAACCAATTCTGCCAGTATCCACTCTCCAACTGAAGGGTTAAGAAAATCGTTGAACCGGCTAACGTGTTAAAGGTGTCGTCTATCCTTGGAAGAGCGTAGCTGTCCTTTTGAGTCATGTTGTTCAGTTGACGATAGTCAACGCAAAAGCGTGTTGATCCATCTTTCTTCTTCACCAACATGACTGGAGAGGACCAGGGACTGTTGGATAGTTTTATGACTCCATCTTTCTCCATATCGTAGACTATTTTGTCAGCCTCTTCTTTCTTGGCAAGAGAAAGTCTTCTAGCTGATCGTCGGATTGGTCGAGCATTCCCATTGTCGATTTCATGCTGAACCACCTTTGTTCTACCACCTCTGCCCACTCCGGTATCGAAGATGTCCTGATACTGTCTGACTAATTCTCTCAGTTTGGGCTTCTGTGCGGGTCCCATATCCTTGGACGAGATGGCAACCAACCTCTCCAATTCTGCTGGCAAGTAACTGGCTTGGCTAACAGTGACGCTACACTCTTAATCACAGAGAAAATTGACGAGCAGTGCCCCAAAATTGTTCCTTTCTTCAAAATTACCGGGTAATAATTGACATTCATTACCCTTACAGGCACAAATTTATTAACCCGCATCAAGGTCTTCCCTAGTGCGATTCCTCGTCCAATTTTCTCATCATGGAGCTTAGGCTCAAACATCACCACATTTCCATTGCTCGCACTCCCATCCAAGCGAGCCTCCAAAATGGTTTCAGCCCTCTCCGGTACGCTCACATCTTCAGCCAACAGAACACGAATCATTTCTTCACTTCTTCCATGAAGCAAATTCTCAATTCCCACTGATCTACTTCATCCACAAAATGTTCTCTCATTTATCAAGAATTCAAGTTCCACAAAACTCTACAAGACCAAGTAACAAGTGGTGTTCTGTTCTGGTGTGCAAAAAGAACTTGTTGGATAATGTGAAGCGTCGGGCCAGGCGCATGACCACCGTAACACAAAAGACTGAGGACTGGTATCTTTTGACCAACGTTCATGATAAGCGATTACGTGGTCACACTCTCAAAGTGGAATAGGAGAAAGGACAAAGCACACTTCTTATGCAAACAGTTTATCGGTCAAAATGTCCAAAATTTCAATATGTTGTTGAACTCGAGCTTCTGAACAGAAGTTACCGTGGGCACATACAAATTGTATGTATAGTTTACGAGATACAGAGTGTTAAAGTTGTAGGCCATCATTGACTGATTTTTAGTGTGCTTTTCATGTGTACCACAGTATTACACTTGACCAGTGCAACAGTACGTTTTCCAAGCTTCTTTTAAATAATACACAAGGTAAATATGACCTATTTCCGAATTACGGAAAATGAAAATAATTTCAGAATGAAGCATCAACGAAAGTATACGAGTCTCTTTTGTATTTTCTTTGGATTACGTGATTTGATCAATTCAGTGCACCAATTATATGTACCGCTTGACAGAATGTAAATTATGAATATATACAAGTATACACGACACTAATATTGAGAAAAATTACAATAAGTCTAGTTATCGTGTAACATAAAAAACGAATATCATTACCTTGCAATTTATGTGTCAAATACCAATAAACTTCATTCGAATCTGTTGAAATCGTACTAGTCCGATTACAAAAAAGTGCAAAGAGAGCATTTTTCAGGTGTAAGAACTCTCCCCGTATTACTATTCGCATCAATAAATATGTTTAAACTGATGGCGGCCATGATGTCTTCATATGCTTATATCGTATTATTAAGTGTTGACTAACCCCGTATTTTGAACAAATCCTACATATTCATAATCAGAGAGCACTCGCAGCAAGGAAAAAACGTAAGGCCATTTTTTCAGGGATCAATTTCAAATATGGTTCATAACAATAATTATTCGATCGTTTAGCATTTTAATCCATTAAACAAAAATCAGACATAGAAACATTCTGTATTTGACACACAAGTTCAGATTATGTCTTCTATGTGAAACAAAAAAAATCAGAAAAATTAACCAATTATTTTTTTTATACAGGGTATTTCTCTTATTTTTGTAATAACGGTTTCGTTTATAATAAGAATAATAATAATAATAATAAAATCCCCAAAACGATGGATTGCTACATGACGACGACCGCAATGAACACGGACGCTTTGAGTGGACGGATAAATTGAGGGACGGTCTTCTGCATTGTTATGAGAGCAGTGAGCCCGCCCGAAGAGGGTACATGGCAAGAATGCATGCTCTGTGGTGTGAGATACACCCAGAGCATGCCGCTTTTTCCGCCCAAAACCTGAGGGATTATGTATCTCATCTTCGGCCACGAGGCTATGTCATAGCTCCTCCTCAGCCGGTTAACGCAGTGGCAGAAGTGGCAGATATGCCACGTGTCGACCTGGCTGTAGAGGAGCCCCGCATCATACCACCAACGGAAGGCATCAGAACCCGCAGGGCGCTTCATAACACGAAGCCCCTGAAGCCACAACAACTGGCACGGATGGATGCGGATATTCACCATATCCTCCCTGTCCCAAGCAGAGAGGAGGGATACCACCCCTCTGATTGGAAGGCATGAGCGACACTTTCACAAGATGGAAGCTAAGATCAAGTCGGCGAGACAACACGCGTCTCGTATCCAGTGTGTGGCGGACTACGTGGCGGCCAATAGGCCCTTCACGCCCGCAGTGCGGCGAATTGCCGCAAATTTGAGACGAGCTCACCACACACTAAATCAAGGCGTGCTGATTACCATCAAACAGCACTGTCTTGATAGGATACGAATGCTGGTGGCTGCAAAAAAGTCACTAGTGAGGCAGGCGAGAAGCATCGCGGAAAACATGAAGTTCCGCGATAAACCTTCTCGCCTATTCCACGGCTGATGCCGCTCTGGAGGACTCGATTTACCATAAATCCCAAATTTAGGTTGTGTACATCCGTTCTGATGGCATTTTTCTTTGGGTAATTTTGTTTAAATAATGTGTTGAACGAATATAAAGATTCAAAGAGAATACCAGATCGAACTAAGCAACAGCGGGTACCCAGATAAACTCATGGAAAAAGTTCTTAAACATGGCAGATACAACAAAGCAATGAATGATCATCAACAAGGCCATTTTGTCCTCTTGACATAATATATCAAAGGTGAGTATCAAAAAAACTAAAAAGAATAGGGACAAATGCAACGTCAGAAGCTGCCGGTCACACATTGAGGATTATTTTTATCAAAACCAATCCAAAGAAGGGAAAACTTGAAGAAGTGCACCCATCAGATATCAGAATACGTACTCTCTTACATTGGTAAGACTATAGGTCTGTTCGTTGTTTCTGCATGAAATTTATATTGTACACTACATCTTTTCACATTACACCAGTCCGCGTCGATGAGTGTAGTAGAGAGTAGTGTAGTAAATTTAACATGTGTTCGCTGCTGATATTGCGCCAATGCTAGGATTTTAGGTTAGGTTACGATTATTCAAAATGGACAGTGATGATGAAGTCATAGAAAATTAAACGCATTCGGACGACGAATTATCAATTACGAGTTCGTCTGACGACGATCAATCAATGTGGTCAGCATTCTCATCTCGATTATTTATGGTAGCATTTTGGAAGTTTCTGGTAGCGCTAATTCAAAAGTTTTTTTCGAATTATCAGCAGATGATCTTGATGGTAAACTAATAATCAGATTCACCACAATAGTTCAAATTGAATTAGGATTACTCCAAAAAACAACCAACACACCTAACCTCACATATACAATCTGCACTACACTTTTCTCACCTCCTAATTATTTACACGTAGATTTGGTGGTAACTTTTTTGAAATTAGTGCGCTACAACATTTTAGCAACGAACATAATGTAAGTGTACACCAGCAATCACCGAACGGGATCAGTGTTACATGATCTACACTAGTGTACGAAATTGTAGTTATTGGAGACACAGCGAACAAACTTCATAAGACCTCTCACGAAAAGGGTAAACAAACGCAAATTCCTGACAAGAAGACGTCAAAGTTGGGCATCGCACGCTTAGACGGTACACCAGTGTGCTAGCAGTGCCGGACTGGCCAGGTGAGATAGTGAGAAAAATCTCACGGGGCCCACCCCCCATTTGGGGTCTCGGGGCCCCTAGGAAAACAGACATGGAAACAATAATTTAAAATTAATTGACAAGAGCAAAATGAATTTCTCACAGATTTTTATTTTCGTAGCACATAATAATATCATGTTCCAAGTAATGAAAACCGCGAAACTCCTCATTTGCACACTATAATTAAAGATACGTGTATAGATTCGAACAATCAGAAATTGAATTTAACAGACGTTCTAACGATAAAACAAAGTCTCAAATTTCAACAAAGGAAATATTATCTTATTCAGATACCAACTATGAGTATAAGCGCAATTAGCTTGAAAGATTGTTTCAGAATATTTTATTCGCTGAAAAATAAATTACCGCCAAATAATCATTTTATAAACCCAGTGAAACACGTACCATTCTTGGACATACTAA
This sequence comes from Chrysolina americana, assembly GCA_958502065.1. NCBI lineage: Eukaryota > Metazoa > Arthropoda > Insecta > Coleoptera > Chrysomelidae > Chrysolina > Chrysolina americana. The sequence goes on along the minus strand of OY293414.1, from coordinate 61,212,332 downwards.
GTTTTATTTTCAAAAACGAAGACGTAACGTTCACAATATGTCACGATATCGTAAAAGTTCCACCACAGGAAGAAAGAGAGAACATTTTAGGAAATTATCACTCAAGTAAAACAGCAGTACATAAAGGTATAAACGAAACTTTTAGAAGAATACGAGATAGATACATATGGCCAAACTTGAAAACAGTTGTTGAGAACTTTATTAAAAAATGCCAAGTTTGTAACAAAATGAAAACTAACAGACAAAATAATGACTATCCATTAGTTATAACTGAAACACCAAATAAGCCTTTTGTACACATAAATATTGATTTGATGGGTATAAACAGAGATAATATACTTTTAACAATTATTGATAATTTTTCTAAGTTTGCACTAGCATGGAAAATAAAGAAGGTATAACTATTGTAGAAAAACTTTTACATTATTTTCAACATTACCCAATACCCAAAAGAATTCATGTAGATCCAGGACCTGAGTTCAATAATCAACATATGAAAGACTTAGCGAAGCTATATAAATTCAAAATTACACAAAATGCAGTAGCACACCCTCAAACAAATGGAGTTGTAGAGAGATTTCATGCAACTTTACAAGATTCTTTAAGAGCTTATCATAGTGATAATCCAAATAAAACAATAATATCAGGTTCACTGTTCTGTATAAAAACGTATAACGTATAATTCAACCAAATATACTCCTGAAGAAATAATTTTCGGACATATTCGAGATGACGAAAATGAAATTTTGTAAAGTGAATATTCGAGATGACGAAAATGAAATTTTGTATAGTCAAGAACAACTTCAATCAAACTATATCAACGACTTGAAAAATATCGCTGAATATATTTTCGAAAAAGTTAAAACAAATCATGAAAAGGGTAAAGAAAAATCAAAAACTAGGCATGATCGACATGTTAGGGAAAAATTACCAACATACAAAGAGGAAGATTACGTTTATTTAAAAGAATCTCAGATAGGAAATAAAATGAGAAATAAATATAACGGTCCATTTAAAATACTTCGTATATCAAACACGAATACAGCAGTATTAGAATTAGATAATGGAACAACAACGGTACATTTCGATAGATTGAAACCAGTATCTCTTGTTCCAGGGTCATCCTCGGAGCCAGAGCAAGAATAGAAAAAATAAACCCCCCAGCAGGTATATTTTTCCAGAAGGAAGGAATAACCAAAATATCTAACGATGAATATAAATTGATTGCATACAAGAATATTTCAGAACTTAGAAATTCATTCAAACAAAGCCTTAATGTCCAAGAATCCTTAAATTCTTTATTAAATAGAAATGATTTGAATCCAACTTTGAAATTAGCATTTTCTGCACAACTATCATTGTTGAATACTATGAATCAACAAATAAAATAAAAATTTTCAGAAATCACTCTAACTGTGACGAATCGATTCAAAAGAGGGTTAATAAATTGCAAAGGTTCAGTATGGAAAGTGATTACAGGAAATTTAGACGCATCTGACGGCGAATTTTATAATGAGTGTATAAACAAATTAGAAAGGGACGACAAAAACTTACAACTATTAATGAAGAATCAAATTCAAATTGTTTCAAGTACAATTACAAATTTTAATAACACTCTGAATAAATTGCGAATTGGTGAAGTAACATTCAATAAAGACTTGGAAATTATAGAAAAAGAAATGGTTGAAAATCGTGAAACAAAATACTATTTTCAGCTACAACTCAAAATATTAGAGATGATTGAACAAATATTACAATCAAATACAATTATTTAAGATCAACTGAATGATATTATTAATAGCATAACGTTTGCAAGATTAAAAATCTTACATCCTTCAGTAATTGATCCAAACCTCCTAATTGAACAACTGACAAAAATTCCGATAATTTTGTCTCATGGAAATTTACCTTTCAATCCCACACATCAACATATTTCAGAAATAATTTCTTTGATAAAGCTTGAAGCTTTTCAAACAAATGAAAGAGTAATTTTTATTTAACACATTCCATTAGTAGAGAGTTCAGATTTTGATTTTTATCATATTTACTCAATCCCAACCAGAGATCCTAAAACTAACCTTTTTCACACTATTCTACCCCTAAATAAATATGCAGCAATTGCAAGGGATAGTAAACAGTATATTGCAGTGAAGCAAGACGACTGTTCCGAGATATTCGAGAACGAAATACGAATATGTTACAATCATTTTCCAAAGGCACTTACATGAATCACCTTGTGAAATTGTAATTTTGATGGAATCAAAAATAATGCCAAATTGTGACAAAGTTGTAATCGGTGTTGAAGATTACAATGTTCAGAAATTAGTAGATGATAAATGGCTAATGGCTAATAATAATCAATTACCTGTAACAACCACGTGTCCAGGTAGAAATTCAGAAACTGAAATTATTCAAGAAAACTCACTTTTGACATTGGAACCAAAGTGTAGAGTATATGCAAGTTCAGATAACAACAAAAAAATTCTGAAACTTCAGCTCTATATTCCTGAAATAACATATGATTGCTGTAACCATCTTCCAAAACGAGAAGATCTTCCAGACTTGAAGCCAGTTCAAATAAATCATTTAAATTTGGACGAATTGAACATTGCCCAAGAAAAATTACGGGAATATGATAAAAATTTGAACAAGATTATAAATGAACCTTTCACCACAATACACTTGAGTACGTTCACGTACATTTGCATGACTTCTATATTCGTACTCATATTATGGATAATATTAAAATGTTGCCATAAAAGACGATATTTTGGATATTTCAATACGAGCCCCAACTCAGACGATGGACATCACCCAAGAGGATGCTGTTCCCAAATATTCAACTACTGCATGTAATGTCAGGTCGATGATTTCAAGACGGCCCTCGATTCATTTAACTCCAGTATATGATAATGGATCAGAAGAAATAGTCTTCGAGACCCCGTCAACCCCTTTGGCAGCATCGACATCCCGAAGAATCTCTACGAAGATATAATGATATTTTATTGTTTTTATTCATATAATGATATTTTATTTTATTGTACTATTCATTTATAATGACTTATAATATTCTGTATTTTCAGGAAGCTCATCTAACTTGAATTTATTTGAAACTTGATAATTTACTTTGAAATTTTATTATTCATTCAAATATAATTAAGGGGGGAGGTGTTATATCCTCGTAGCCCTTATCGACTTGTAAAAATAATCACATCTTATTTAATAACGCAATTGCGATACATTGTTGATGCAAGGTTATAAGGAAACGCTGTCTTAGCGACCTTGTTCTATTCCAACAAGGCGATAAGATTATAATTGCGGACTGTCAGGAGATGTTTTTCACAGACAGTCTAGTCTAGATGCTGATTCGAGAAACACAATTCAAAATTAACACCAAAATAAAAACCCAAGTTAGAACAGTTTCAACTTAAATGTTGTTACTAAAATAAAGTTATTTTTTCAAAACCTAACCTTTGCTGGATTTCCTGGATTACTGATTAGTCGTACGCGAGACACTGAGACAGCAGAGAGTAAAGCCTGCCTGTGTCCAAAAATAATTTTTTCTCCAAATGACATTAAAAGCGGCCTTTTAATGACACTTGGCAGGCTTAGAAGTTGTACTTTTAATGCCTAGGCAGAAAAAGTCCACTTTTACTGCCTAGGCAGAAAAAGTTCGTTGCTAGGCAACCTTCCAAGTAATAATTTAAATCAAACTGGTTATTAAAATTGACAATGACAAAGTAAACAGTAAACAAACAAATTCAACAAACGTCATCAGCGGTAAACATAGTAACGCAGGGCCCATTTACCTTTGATGAAATAATTTAGTTATTTGAATATTGATAATGAAACGCAATTTAAATATGAAAAAGTCGATTTTGCGTGGAATTGGAACAAATTTGAAGAAAAAATTATATGTTTCACACGGCAGAAAAGCAGATTTAATGCCTTGGCTGGTTTCATAGCCTCGCTACGCTCGGCTATGAAACACCAGCCGCGGCATTAAATCTTGTGCTTTTATGCCTAGTAAATCAAATAACTATTATTTGGCGTAGTTGCAAACGCGGCCAGGTAAATACAACTCTATATATCGGGTCGCTCAAAGTTTATTTTTGATGCCAAAAGTTTATTTATTAGGTCTTCAGTTCCTCGTTTTAGAGTTTTAGAGTTTATTTTTGTATTTGTTGTATTTATTTTTATATTTTGTTTATTTTGTCTTTCTGTGTTTATTTCATTTTTTACTCTAAGACAAGTGTAGCTCTACACTTGTCTTAGAGTAAAAAATCTTGCACCTTAAAACCAATAATTTGTTGAAATTTCCGTATGCGACTCATGAAATAGAATGAACCTGGTAATTGGGGGCCCCAATTTTTCAAAATCTCACTTGGCAAAGATAGGCCAATCCGGCACTGTGTGCTAGATAGGAAATAATATTGGTTCAGAAAAAAAATTTAAATAATCCAAATGCAGTACTTCTCACAGATCACGGAAGATAGGTAGAATACAATATTGAGGCTATTGATAACTGTCCGGCGATGAGCCAAAGCTAATCTCACAGTGTTGTCTACTTCATACGCGAAGTTAATTGGTTTGTGGGAAGTGTACGGATCACGAGGCAAAATGGTGTTTATACTCTACTGTTGTAAATCATAATATTGTATACTTGGTCATCAGAAGGAGATCGAGCAATAGTAGAGAAGAGCAGAAATTGCCCTAAATTTTATCTCCTATGTTCCGTTTATCGTGAAAATATCGTATATTCGAGACATGAATGCATCCAGCAAACCTAGCGTAGGAATAAAGAATATATGTAGACCTCTAATCAATAACAACACTATTCTGGAAAAATATAAGAGGACAACTTTCTGCGACTAGAAAAGTGTACTTATGATTTTTAATTCCACTTCTCAGAATGAGGAAGGTGATTTGATAATTACACAACAAAAATATATATTAATTAAATTTACAATAAAAGGTGTATAATATCTCATGACAATTAAATAGATAAAAAGTAATTAAACCATTTCTGTACAACAGGGTATAGGGGTAAAGAGAGTTGGTTCATTCCTGCACGCCCGATTCTCTAGGGACGGAGAAAACCATACTACCATCTGCGCCAGGACTTGGGGTAGACCCCACGATGTTTGCACGTATATCCTAGAGTGCTAAGACGCATATCTTGGGCTTTCCCTGCCTTCTCTTAGTTATGCAGGATATTATTCGATTTTCGGTTAGACTGCGGCTATTTTGGGTTTTCATTGTCGAGTTTTCAGTAAGAATCCCGGAAAGAAAACGAAAAATCGGGTTTATACGCGTTCATGACATTATGTTGGTTCATCACTCGTCCTCTAGTATTTCATGGAAGATATCCAGTGCCTGATATTAGCACACCGTGCTTAGTTGGTCTGTTATGGTGGGCTCTTATCGCCATCAGATCCACTGATAAAGTAGGGGTAGATAGAGTTTATCTGCAATTTGCTTGATTGATTGAAAATCGGCCAGCTCTCGCAGTGCTTCTAGCCGAATGTATCTGTCACCGTCTCATCATTTGATAGTTGGGGTGGCTGCAGAACACTTGGCAGCTGTAGGTCATTTCTGGTCTAATGCCATGCCAGTCTAGAGATAGAGCAATTAGCGGGTACATTCCTCTGACTGTAGCCGTCCCTTCTGGATTGCCCTAAATTCCCCAAACATAATTAGATTCGTGCGTTCGTTTGTGAAATTCACGAGTTCAGTCATCAGAATTCAACACGATTTAATTTTTTACTAAGTACAGTATGATCAACCTATATAAATGCGTTTCAAAACAAGCCGCGGCTTCCGCACTATAGAACGACTGCGCGTATATAAAAGTGTCGTCAGTGTTAACAGCCATGCTTGTATTGTAATGCATCAAAAAATCTTATACAAAAAGTATAGAATTGGTGAGAGGCACGATTCCTGTAGCACACCTGCATCAGCCTTCCTCATTGCTGAGCTGATTCCGCTTACCCTAACCCTAAACGTCCTGCAAACAAGGTGTGAGTCCAGTAATCTGACTATGTAAAGCTATACCTGCTCTTGACATTTTCAAGAGTTCCTCTTATTCAGACCGTATCAAAAGCTTTTTGAATATCCAGCAGGATCATCACCGTATTGAGACCTTGACAAAGCCCTCCTTCACCCCGTGAACGATTCTGGCCACCTAGGAGGTCTAAATCCCTGAATCTTTTCAGCTAAATTCTATCCACCAACTTGGTCACCGCACTCAGAAGTGAGATGAGACGGTAGCTTTAGACCCTTGTATCCGACTTCCCCGGTTTCGGGATTGGGAAAACCTCGACCTGATGATACCTGATGATACAGTTAGTCAAGAGACTTCCTTGGGAGATCTCTTCTAGGGGGCCTTTTGATGGCTTCCACGACCTCACTGAGGCTAGTCATCAACCTCGTGATGGTCCTGTTTCCCACCGCCAACTTGGGTTGTTCCCTAAGATCCATAACTTTTCTAGAAACTGACTTTTGCTGCTGTTGTCAGCACCCGTCTGGAAGACTTTCTGATAATATCCTCCGAACATTTCTGCCTTTCCTGGATCGGTCAGGGCTTGTCTTTCATCATCCCCTAAATTCGGTATGTTCTTATATCTCCTTCGTAGACTTTTGAACATCGCCACAGAGAGTTTTCTCTGAATTGAGGATTTCCAGTTTCTCCTCTAGACTTCATCCTTATGCTTCTTGATCAGAGCATTGATCCCTATGCTGAAATTTTGCTTGTTTTCTTATTGTACTATATTATTTCGGGCATGCAAGTTTAGTATTATCTCTTGTATTCTTTCCAGTTAGTGGTGACATAGTGGTCGAATAGTTTTTTTTCCCAGTGTGGTTCTGCCCACCGTTAACTGCAAAGAGTACAGGATCATTTTGTTGTCCGGTCCGATACTAACTCAGAGACTGTTTGTATTAGCATTCATGCCGCTATTCCATACAGGATGCTTCGCATTGAAGTATCCTGCCAGCAGCACTTTATGCCCGCTTTGGCAAAGAGTGACATTTTTGTTCGAAGGGATTACCTATATACCGCATAAATCCTCACTCCACTCTTCAGCATGATGTCGGTGTGCTGCCGTTGTCGACCTCGACACGTTTTGCTACTTTGCCCCCTCTCACCGCGTTAGGCCTATCTGTCCTGATGGTGGCGATCCCCCTGATTTTCAGTGAATGTTCCTGCAGGAGTTTATTCTCGGATAGGAGCTTGATATCAATCTTATGTCTATGAACGGAATTGACAAGAAGTCGGTACTTATTGCTTATTCCGTTCACATTAAGCATGTAGGTACCTATACCTTTATTGTCTGTCTGTAACTCTGGATATTTTCCATAATCCCCCATAAGACCAGGAATTTTTCGGTGCCATTCCGGGCTCTAGTGAGTACCTCGACAATATCATCCATAACCAACCCTTCTATGTTTATGACCTGATGCCTTTCGAAGAAGCCACCCACTGCATTGGATGTGCTACTATACATCACATCATTTAGTTTAAAACTCTCATAAACTTGGAAGAGTATTCAATACTTGGAAAGGATCGGAGATTTTAGACAGATTGAAACGTCGCATCGTGTTACTTTCGTTCAATCAAAAACAATTCAATACCTAATGTAAGTACGAAACACAAGTCACTGCATATATTCATTTGCTGGTTTTGATAATTACATTAGAGCACTGTAAAAAAATAAGAACATTCGAATTCCGTAATAAAAGATGAGAGTTCTCATTGAAAAATATCGATAAAGATTTACTTCATACACAAATTACCCTATATATATTTAATTTCTGCCGTCAATAAAAATTGAATTTTACAGGATAGAGCATTTTTCCTAATAGTTATTCCTTGAAATTATAACGAAAATTTTATACCAGTTAATTTTAGCCAATCAGATGCCTGCATTTTGACATGTTGCTATGACAATAACCTAATTTCTTCGGAAATTTCCCTGCGTAGAGGGAAATTAACAAGTGGAAATTTTCCTCTGGCTTTACAGCCATGCTTGTATCGTTCATAAACACAGTGGCGTAATAGTATATTACGTAACAAGAGCTGTAAGTAACCCATTACGCGCGAAATGAAAAATTTCATGAGTGCGTAATGGACTTACAACTCGTGTAACGTACTATACTTTTTCTACGCCCATTCATTTTCTTCCATTAAATAAAAAGCATCGCAATCATTTAAACTTTATTATAATAGTTGTTAATAATAATTGAACAATCATATCATTTACTTAACAATAACATTCAACATTCATTTCAACATTTATTTTCATAGTATGCTACTTAAGAAAACGTGTCCTATGTTTAAAGAAATTGCATAACGTGTGTTGCCTACATTTAGGGGCATCACTCTTTCAATCTTAAATATATCTCGCTAATGCTAAAAGTTTTTATGTTTTTTAATTGACTAAATTTGTGTGAATAGACCAAATAACGTCTTACGTAAATAAAAATTTTATTGTAATAAGAAGTTTAAGTTATTTTCTCAAAACGCACGTGTATGTTATGAGATCTCATTACGTGCATGTTATTGTTAAATGTCATTTACAAGGAATGTTGACAGTGCGATTTTTGACGTTTACAGACATGGGCGTAGAAAAAATATTTTTCATAGATTTTTATTTATAATTTAATTATAGGTACATGTTATTATATCTGTTATTTAATTATTTAAACCACATTTTGATAGAGCATAAGGAAATAACAATATTTGACAACAAATCCAAGAATAATAAATGAAGGTGCCGCCGATGTAATTCATTAGCGTCTGATAGAAGTAGACCTTAACTTTTTTTCCCTTTCCTCTAGTACTATAGAATTATGTGATTTTGGTAGAATATTTGCTTCTCTATTTAATTATTCAAATCACATTTCACTAGAGCATAGGGAAATTAAAATATTTGATATCAAATCCACAAAAAAATAATTCGCAATTCGCTGTTGTGAGACAAAGCCTTAACAACGGCCCACTATGATGTCCGTTACATGGATAATAATATGTCACGTAAGTGTCACCAACTTAATTTCTATTTTAAAAAAGTTTTGGTTTGGGTTTCCACAGTTGCGAAATTTGTAAGAAAATTTGCACTTCGAGAAAATTTCCGGAATTAATTCATGCTCTAGGGAGATTATAAGTGATTATTTCTTTCGTCTATTAAATATCAGTCATCAACCAATCATACATTTGTTTCCTGTTTGACAGGACCAATCAACACGCTCTATTAACGACTATTTACATGATGCACAATAGTCACCGACTATTCAGCATGATACTCATATCAAGGAGCCTGAGCATCTGACAGTACTCTAAATAAATACATATTAAACGTCAAATAGAATCAATCGTGTTAAAGCTGAATAATTATTTGAAAATTAATCGGTTTGGAAAAATCAAAAACGATGAGATATCGAGGCTACAATCCCTGACAATACAGTGTCATTCATATGACAGATATGAAGAAATGGATTCAAGAAATAATCTTCATAAATATAACACGACCTTGAATAATTGTCGACTATTTTATTGCTGCTAAATTTCTCTTGTATTTATTAATTTTACTCGACATTATTTTGGCATTAATAATCAGAGATGAAAGCCCTCGAGCTTCGCTCTCGAGCTCTCATCAGATTATTAATGCCAAAATAATGTCTCGTTAAATTATTATAAAATACAGTCGAAAAGATGCAATAAAAATAGTCGACTATTTATCAAGGACTTGATATATTACCCTTGAATATATCCACTTCTTTTCGAAAAGACGGTAATATTGAAATGAAAACTATTAAAAAAATTCAGAACCCAATGTATGTTAAAAGCTATTTTCAGTGGATGCCTATTTTGATATACAACAAAACTATGTACAATTCGAAATATTAAGCAAATAAACACCTGAATACAGGGCTATTCAAATTCAAGTCTATGTATGGGGATCTCGGTAACGGTAAAAGATAGAAGGGTGGTAAAATGGGGGCAAAGTAACATGAAATAAACAAATCTGATTTAGTTTCTTCACTTCTGAAGTTATACATAGGAAATAAAAAAATTGGAATAATTTTTTTTGCCTATATTCTTCGATTTTGTGAAGATTTCTTAAAACTTCTGGCATTTTGCCATTGCAAGTTTTGTGGACTATTCAAATATGAAAATAAAAATAATATAAAAAGTTTCGTACCAGCCGGGCCACCCTCAACTTTTTATATTCGATTACGAATCTGTATTTTTCGTTGCATTTTTTCAAATGCTAAGGGTCATATGTTTCATATTGGCGTAGTCTTTTCATCTGAGCTAAAGAGTATTTAGGTAATTTCGAACAATTTCTATTCTAATAACTTTTTAATTCAATTCTCTATCAGCTGTAATTGAAAAATGTCAACTTGTCATTGATTCACTTTTCATGTTATGATATTTTTCAATTAGAGCTGGTATGGATTTAAAAAATGTTAATATATTACTACTTATGAGTTCACTACTTCCAAAACACTAAATAGTTCAGATGAAAATACTACGCCAATATGAAACACGACAGGTCCGTATATGAAAATAAAAAGTTGTGGGTTGTCCCATCTCTACGATACTTTGTATATAATTTTTATTCGCATATTTGGATAGTCTACAAAAAATTGAGATGGAAAAGTGCCAAGAGAAAGGAAGAAAGGAAAAGAAGAATTTTGAACATTTTTATTTTTCCTGTATAATACCAGAACCAAAGAAGCTATATCAGATTTGTTGTTTCACGTAATTGACCTCTGAAATACGCAACTTTGCCCCCATTTAATCAACCTTCTATCTTTTACCGTTACCCTGTGTATCTTCAGCTTCACGCGAAACAAAAATCAGTGAGTAGGTAATTTAGTTTCACAGAACGCGTGTGGCCTGTCGACCAAGTGCGAATTTCTGAAAATTGTTACCTCTTGACTTGAAATAACGAGTTCTGAGGAAGAGACGTTCGGTAGGTTTCCAGCTGCTTAAGGGTTATCGCGAGACTTGTGAGTCTAAGAAAAAGTCGCCAAACTTTCGAATGTGCGATCTCAGACATGGGATTACATAAACTGTGTTCACTTAGAATGGAAGGGGAGTACAACAAATAATACAAGATTTACCTTTTTCAAATTTGACATCAGAAAGTATTATAAAACCAAATTGTTTGTGGGTCTGTTCTATTTTTGATAATAAGGTCCTGAAAATCAAGTAGATACCTACCTCCACCACTGTTCAAGTGACCAACTTAATTTTATCAAATTGATTCTCTCGAATATAGCTATGCCCAGTATAGAATTTTGTAAGTATATCCTTATTATCATTTCAGCTACTAATTAGTTTCTCAACTCATTACAAAGCGAAGCTACTTACCAAATGAACATGTAAGGTGTAGATAATTCGGGTTCGAACTAGCCTTTTCAACACCCTTTTTATAGCTATTATAAAATACGAAGCACTTTTATTTCAGTCAATCAAATTACGTACATTCCTTGATATGAAGTATAACCGTTTTATCATTTACAGCACAACACAACCTCCGATTTTCTACGTAAACTTAAACAGAAACAACTGAAAGCTGAAAACTAAGGGTGGAAAATGGCAGCGACTCAATCCGTGACTAGGCAGAACACGAATACGCATTGGCGCCTAGCTGCCTGCCGTTATCGACAATTGATTATTCAAAAAAAACCACCCGATATCTCGATTGGTTACTGATAGAGTGCTAGTTGTTCGATTGCAAATGTTTCATGTTTCTTTCCATTATTTAACTGCTTCGTATTTCAAGAAACCATATACCTACATCTTATTTCAGTTGTCGTCTAGGTTTCAGATATTCTTGAATACATGGGCGTTTCAGAGGGCTCCTTCGATTTTAATAAAGTATTGCATTCTGTTGACTGCTACTTTTCATTCAATCATGAAAAATGGATCACGTAATTCAAATCTTACGCAAATAAACTTATTCTTAATGTATTGTTGTCGGCAAGTACCCAACAAAAAACAACTACTGCCCCCTACGACCGTTAATTTATATCTGTGTACTACTTGGAAAAGTTTTCTAGATACAAGAACTACTTTGCAATGCTTTTTAAATATGAAAGCTGAAATTATTTTTGGATTTAATTGTGGTTACACCTCCGTACCGGTTTCATGGTCTTTGCCAATCATCAATGAAGGCTAGTTCAACCCAATTGAATCGAAAAATCCTTTTAGCTTGATTGGGAATAACTAAGACAAATACTGAAGTATGTATTCAGCGCCATCTCTGGGTTCCAGAAAAAGCATTCTGACGGCATGTCGACTTCAATATGAAGCCAAGAACATCAAGAAGAGGGGCAATATTCACTAAATATGTTACCGAGTTGACAACCAAGCCTATACAAGAAATTATAGATCTTGATTTAATGCAGAAAAGCCGTAGACACAATGGAAGTTTTATGTAATAAATTTTACAAATAAAGCAAGACCCAAAACATTCTGTCATACTTAAAAAATAATAACAATATATAATATAGAAATTTAGTTATCAGGCAATACCAAAGAACAACTGCATGTGTGAGCTACAGACGTTCTACTGAAAGACCTAACAGCTTCTACAAATGAAATTTCGATCTTTCAAATGCTCATACTTTCATAGTTTCATCTGATTATTGTAACTGAATACATGATATGGTATGGGATCAAAATTTCAACAAAAAATCACAAAATTTCGAGAAATTTTGAGAAATGATCTTAAAATTTTTGAAATAATCTTAAATTTTTGAGAAGTAATCTTAAAATTTTGAGATTTTCAACAATAATTTACGAATCGTGGTGGCACTAATTCGCCGTCGTAGTAATCAGATTCGTAAGTTAATAAATACTGTACTCAATAGTACTAAACTCAGGAAAAGGGAAAATTTCAAATCTGATATTGATGAATCCAGTTTTAATGATCTGAAGGGGTACTTTAAGTTGATTTACTCGAAACAGTAGCCCAAAACCAAGACGACAAACAACACACTTAGGAACTTTTTGAAGCCCTTTTTCATCTGTGTAGAATATTTGAAAATGCCGTGGTAAGGTTCTTTATGACAAACAACACACTTAGGAACTTTTTGAAGCCCTTTTTCATCTGTGTAGAATATTTGAAAATGCCGTGGTAGAACGTTTGTCATAAAGAACCTTACATTCAAAACTGCAGCGAATTTTTGAAAATTTCAGCAAGTGAACGAACAGAAAATGCAAGTTCTTTGAGGTTATATCAGATCTGTTTGAGAAAGGGCCATCATTTCAAGGTGTGTAGGCGTTGGTTCTGTTCAAAATGTAAGGAAAAACATTACTTATTATTATATAATGACGTACCTATTTTTCGGGAGCAAGTACAATTTCCAACCGAGCCATCCACATCTAATAGTGTGTATCGGTGAATCATATTTTCTTGTCCACATGTTCTAGACAGGGACAATAACATACATGTGATACGAGGCCTATTTGATAGCTGATCTCAATCTAGTTTTATAACTTTGCAGAAGACTGCAGTTGCAGACAGATATTGTTAATGTCACAATTAAGGGTTTGAATCATTATTGTTTGAAAACTGAATGTGCAATGAATTTGCAATCAATGCACAATGCCTTCTCCACAACAAGATTTTTTTGTTATTGATCGAATCACTCGTAATTTACGAGAATCAAAAGTTGATGTTTTACAACTTCCAATACCAGACAGTATTAAACTTGCCGACCCAACCTTTTTTAAATGGGGAAAATTGATATGTTGTTAGGTGCTGATTTATTTTGGGGTTTCATTCGCGAGGGCCACATCTCCTTGGAGCCTAACATACCTATTCTTCAGAATACTAAATTCGGTTGGGTTGTTACTGGGCCAATCAGTTCTCAAGAAAAATCAGTCATTTGTAATTTTGTTCAGTCTCCACACTATAACATTGAGTCTCAGTTACTACGGTTTTGGGAAATAGGAGAATGTGCAGTTGAAGAAGTTTTATCGGAGGATGAAATTGAATGTGAAGACCACTTTCAGAAAAATACCAAGCGATCAGATGAGGGCCGATTTATTGTAAGTATCTATACCACTCAAAGAATTCATCGAATTATTAAAAGATTCATATAATCAGGCAAAAAAAGCGTTTTTTTCAATTTGGAACATAAGTTAGAATCAAAGTTAATAATAACAATACCGATAAAATAACGTATTACTTGTCAGTCATACTATGGAGTGTTTCGTGAAGACTAAATTGAGGGTCGTATTCGATGCCTCTTCAACTTCATCTTCGAGGATTCCCTGAATCAGTTGCAGATGTCGCGAAAATGTTCAGGCAAGTGCTTGTTGAACCGGAACAAACGTATCTGCAGAGGATTATTTGGAGAACAAATCGTGATGAAAGTATCGAATTGTCAACTTTTACCTATGGTACAACATCTGCGTCATTTTTATTATTTCGTTGATTGTTTCAATTGTCTCAAGAAACTAGAGAAAACCAATCATAGTTAGGCAATATAATAAGAAGACTTTTATGTAGATGAATAATTAACTGGTGAAGTATTGAGGATACAGCTCGCATGTGTAGAGATATAACAGACATATTATAAAGCAAGTGTGTTTTGAATTACGAAAGTTTTAGTCAAATGAGCCCTCTGTTTTGAAGTATGGTTCTTACAATAATAATATTGAATCAAAAATTGTTTTGGTTAAAATGAAGACACCAAAATTCTTGGGATGGTGTGGTGTCCAAATTCGGTTGAATTGACTTGGAAAATTACAAATTGTCAGCCATCCCTAGACATTACAAAACGTGTTATTTTGTCTGCAACTTCGCAGGTTTCTGATCTGCTTGGATGAATACGCCCCTGCGTGGTCAAAAACGAATGTAGCACCTCCCAAGAAGATTTGCTTACCTCGTTTAGAATTATTAGCCGCACTCATCGCTGCTCGACTTGCTGTTAAAATACAAAAGTCATTGCGACCAAAGTTTCAATCGTCCATTTTTATAATATCTCTGAATCGTTTGAAGACATTTGTTGCTAATCGAGTTACTGAAATATATTCAAGAAATTACAGCATCACATACTTGGAGAAAATGTTCCAAGTGATTCTGATCCTAGTGATTTATTATCACGGTAAATGAAAAAAAAAACGAAAAAAAAAAAACGGAAAAAATACCCCCGAAAAAAAAACGAAAAAGAAACGAAAAAATCCCCGGAAAAAATACCCCCCGAAAAAAAACGGAAAAAATATACATACTAGCTGTAGCACCCCTCTTACTTCCAGGTTCTGTTCCCGCAGTTCCTGGAGTCGACCAAACTTCTTGAAGAATACTACGGCAATGCCTCTGGACATTTGGAGATCCTCTGCCACACAGTGAGCTGACGCGTAATCGGCAGGCACCTCGAAAAGATCTCGTGGCCCCTCTCGGGTTACCCCATGTTGAACTTTCTGTCCGTTTGAGTACAGGGACATAAACCTCTGAAACGTCATTTCATCCTTCAGTGGTCTGACGGTGCGGACTTGATCGTGGTTTCCGGCGTAAGGGGACAACCTATTGAAATGGACTACTCTAGGTTTTCCTCATGGTGGCTTATGTATTCGGTAGACGAGGAAATGTATCCTTTTCATGATCTTATATGGACCTTCCCACGAGTTCCGTAGCTTCGGTGATAGTCCACGGCGACGTTTAGGGTTTTACAGCCAGACAAGGTCTGATATCCACCAGCATCGGCCTTGATGTCGTAGTTCTCCTTCATTCTATCGCTGGCACTCTAGATTTTCAAACGGACTCGATCGTGGATGTCGTCCATTCTCTGTCGTAGATTGCTAACGTCATCTCCCACAGTGTCTTGTCCTGGTGGCGTCCCAAACTTCAGGTCACATGGAAGTCGCAGCTCTCGGCCAATAATAACACTAGCAAAGGTTTGGCCGGATGACTCATGAACTGCGGAACGATATGCCATCAAGAACAGATGAAGGTACTGATCTCCCAATCTTTCTGGTGGTCAGAGACTACCTTGGACAGGTGGCGGTTTATCATCTTATTCATCCGCTCCACCATTCCATCTGACTGCGGATGTAGAGCTGTGGTTCTCGTCTTCCGGATGTTCAGCATCTGACACATCTCCTAAAACAGGTTTGATTCGAAATTCCTGCCTTGATCCGAATGCAGCTCCAACGGAACGGTAAATCGACAAATCCACTCCTTTACCAAGACGTTGGCATCGGTGATGGCTTCTTGGTTCGGCAGAGCATAGACTTTGGCCCACTTGCTGAAGCAGTCCATCGCCACAAGGATGTACTTGTTCCCGTGATCAGATTGTGGGAACGGGCCAGCGATGTCAATGGCAATCCTTCCACATTGTACTGTGGCGCATCGGAGTCTTGTGTCTTGTTTGAGGCCCATTTCTGGCAGCGTATACAGCACATTTTCTGCACCAGTCCTTGACGTCATTTTGGCAGTTTGCCCAGTTAAACCGTTGCCTCAATTTCTGAAGGATCTTTGACACTCCCAGATGTCCTCCGCTGGTCCCATTATGAATTTCTCGAAGCACTTCCTGTCTTCTGCTCCTGGGAACTATCTGACGTCTGTCTTCTCCACCATCCTCAGACTCCAACACACGTTTCAGGACTCCATTGTCGAGGGTAAGGGAGTTCCATTGGGACTAATAAGGCTTATTCTTCGGTGAATAATTCGCTATCTCCTGCCACAACGCTCTTCGGTTGCCTTTCCTACAGCCGATGACTAAACCAAGATCTGGATCTTTCTCTTTGTCTTTCTGGATCTTGTTGTTATTCTGGTTATCATCCACTGATGTATTTCTACAGAGTGTCGACCCCTTCTATTGCGAACAGTCATCTGGGCATGGTGTTTGCGATAGGGCATCCGCATTCTTATGGCTGGTCCCCGCTCGATGTTCGATCTCAAAGTCGAATTCTTGGAGCCTCTCGACCCAACGTGCTACTTGGCCCTCGGGATTCTTGTACTGTAGAAGCCATTTGAGAGCTGCATGGTCAATTCTCAGTAGGAATCTTACACGTACTTGTAGAAGTGTTCTACTCCTTTGACAACAGCTCCCGCCTGGTGACACAGTAATTCAGCCCCGTTTCACTTAGTCTTTCTGAAATAACCGATGATTTTTTCCTGCCCTTCTTGCATCTGAGACAGGACAGGAAGAGGGTAGCTCAGGATTGGTGCGTTAATCAATGCTCCTTTCAGCTTCCTTAACGAATCTTGGCATTCCTCTGACCACTGGAACTTCGTTTGTCTTTCTGTAAGCCTGGTCAGTGGTTTAGCGATGTTAGCAAACCCCAGCACATATCGGCGATAGTGAGTGCACAAGCCAAGAAAACTTCGAAGCTGGTGTATGTCTTTCGGAACGGTCCATTCCTTAACAGCTTTGATCTTCTGCTCATCAACTGCTACTTCTTCCCCAGAGACAAAGTGGCCGAGATATTGTACTTCTTTTTGAAACAGATGGCATTTCTTGGGGCTCAATTTCAAACCTGAACCAACGTTGAAAGCTGTCTTTTCTCGATTTTCCTGAGCAAGTTCTACCTGCCAGTATCCCTTTTTCAAACCTAGTGTCGAAAAAATTGTTGAACCAGCCAGCGTGTCTAGCGTGTCGTCAGTTCTTGGTAGGGGATAACTGCCTTTTTCGTCACGCTGTTGAGTTGACGATAATCAACGCAATACCGAAATGAACCATCTTTTCATTTTACCAGTACTACTGGAGAGGACTGTCGGATGGATCGTTGATTCCGTCTTTCTCACTTTCAATGACTATGTTGTCAGCCTCCTCCTTTTTGGTGAGAGGAAGTATTCTGGATGATTGTTGGATCGGTCTAGCATTCCTAGTATTGATCTTCTACTGAACCACCTTCGTTCTACCGCCTCTGCCTACTCCGGTATCGAAGATATCCTGATACTGCCTAACTAATTCTCTCAGTTTGGGCTGCTGTGCTGGTCTCATGTCCTTGGACGAGATGGCGATCAATTTCTCTAATTCTGCTGGCAAACTTTTGACTTGGGTAACGGTCCCACGTATACTCCTGATCACAGAGGAAATTGACGAACATTGCCCCAGAATTGTTCCTTTCTTCAAGGTCAACGGGTAATAATTGACATTCATTACCCTTACCGGTACAAATTTATCAACACGCAACAAGGTCTTTCCTAGTGCGATTCATCGTCCAATTTTTCCATCATGGAGCTTGGGCTCCAACATCACCACATTTCCACTGCTCGCACACCCATCCAGACGAGCCTCCAGTATGGTTTCCGCCCACTCAGGTACACCGCGAACAGGACACGAATCATTTCTTCACTTTTCCCATGAAGTACCAGCTCTTCTCCGTTCACCCGTAGGACACCGTCTTCAAAATTCAGCTCAAAACCCGGTGTTTTACTTTAGTGCTGCCTAAAGTCAGTTCAATTGGGAGTTCTCCAAACACAGCTGCTGGCTCTCCTGTTGCTGTGCGTAGCTTCCAATTCGATGATTCGATTCTTGCCGGTGTTTTCGCAAAAGTAGGCCCAAGGATTGTCCTAGTCGTACCCGTATCTAGCAGCATGGTGCGAGGCTCGTTGCTGATGGGACCGTCTACGAAAACACCTTTGTTCTGTCGTTGAAGAACAGCGACATATGCGTTGTTGATTGGGGCTTGCTGGAAACAGGCCGACGACTGCCCTTTATCATCGACCTTCTTTAGTTTTCCTGTGTCGGTGTAGCTTCTTTGAATGTTGGGCGCACATGCCCAATTTTCTCGCAATTCCAGCATCTTATTTGTTTTTTCTCAGGCAGGACTTCCTTTATTAATTTTCTCACGACAGCCTCGATATTAGGGGGCTCCTCCTCAATTATCCTGACTCTACTCTGGCTTTTGCAGGATTGTTTCGCAGCCTTAAATTCCAAAGCCTGCACCAATGCGTCTACGAGGTGTATAGGACGAGCTAATGTCAATGCTTGCCGCTAGTCGCTCCATTATATTTTCCAGTGTAGCTGATATGCAAGGCAAACCAAGCGTGTAATGTCTGCTTCGAATTCTTGTAATGATTCGCTTGATTTCTGGCATCGGTTCTTCAGCTGTGAATGATATACGTGTTCAAGGTGGAAGCGAAGTTCTAGATGTTTTACTAGTTGTTCATTGTCCTCCTGTTGTTGGGCGGTGAAGGTTTGTAAAATGTTTTCTGCTTCGCCACGCAATGCCAGTGTCAAAGCTTTTGGGTTTTTCCCAGTATTTCATCCGTTTGCTTTGGCAGCAGCTTCAAACTGTCGGCGGTAGTTTGCCCATGGAGTATTTCCGTCGAAATAAGGTGGTTTCAATTAGAGCTTTCCAGGTTCAGCACTGCCCTTGAAATTTTTGATGTCTTTCTGAACTTCCTTCAAGTTCATACTCATGTCCAGCATTGAGTTTTTGTTGTAAGTTTCTGGGGTGTGCGCAGAATTCATTCGCTTTTCTAATTCACTGAATTTTTCCTTTATTCTGCCGATTTCTGTCTCGATTCCGCCTTTTATTTCATCGTGAAGCGTTTCCTTAAAATTTTTAAATTTTTCCTCCATGTCATCTTTGGCTTGGTCACTTATTGTTTCCTTCAATTTTTCCATTTCTGTCTCGACAGTTCCCATTCATTCTTCCAACCGATTCGCCACACCGCAAACTTCTTCTTTCAAGCTTTTCGAGTTTTCTAGAAGCTCTTCCCTCAAATTCTTCGAGTTTTCCAGAAGCTTCACTTCTAGATTTTTCGAATTCTCTTTAGCTTTTCTTCCAGATTTTTCGAATTTTCTAGAAGTTCTTTCTTCAGAGTACTCGAATTTTCTAAAAATTTATCTTTCAGATTTTCCAAGCTGACCGAGTTTTGTTGAAGGTTATTTTCCAGACTTCGGATGAAAATGTTGCGGGGTATTCTCCTTCTTCAATTAGTCCTTCTGAAAGTCTTTTCTGGAGTACAGCCTTCCGTTCCGTTGTTTCTAACTCACGCTCCTCTAATTCTTGCTTCAATTCACTAACTTTAAGGGTCAACTAGGTGAACTCTCCTCGGAAACATTTTGTCTTTTATTGTCTCTAACCAAGATATCAGTCTATTATTTATTTCACACAATGGTATTCAGTGGCTGCTGATTTATTTCATTTGAATGATAAAGAATATCTTTTAGTCGTCGATACATATTGTTCATTGTGTGGAAAAAAATCTTACAAGTGATAGCATTATAAAGATTATCAAACACATATTTTCTATTTACGGTATTCCTCAAATTTTATACACAGATAATGGACCATATTTTGCTAGTTCAAAATTTGGTGCATTCATGAAAGACTGGGATATTATTCATGAAACAAGTACACCTAGATATGCACAATCAAATGGGTTAATTGAGAGACACGTGCAAACTATAAAACAAATTTAAAAAAAGCTTTTAGTGATGAAAATTACATATTTTTAACACTTCTTGAATATAGAAACTCTCCAATCAATGTCCATACCCCCTTAACGGCACAACTTTTGTTCAATTGAAGATTGAGAGGTCATATTCCTATGAAAAATTCGTTGCTGATACCGCAAGACTTCAATAAAACTTACAAAAAAGTGTATAAAAATTCTCAATTCAAATAAAAACAAAATTATGATCGAAATGCTAAAGAATTACCTGTTTTACGATTACAAGATTGTGATGGTACAGTTTGATAAAATTTGGGAACCAGCTCTAATAGTTGACATAGATGATTCTAGACCGAGAGCATATGTTGTGAAGTTATTGAAAAATATTTAAATATTTGTGAGGAACAGGAGATTCTTGAGAAAAATTGATCATAATAATTTCAAACCTGCTAGAGAATACAACCCAATTTATGAACCATCATCTTCATACTCTGATATTGACGCGTCTAACAATAAAGAAATAGTCAGTAATGAAAATAGTGTTTCTGAAGAAGAGTTCAGTGTAGTACCTGTAAATAATGATTTGCAAAGTGCTCAAAATATCCTGATAGAGAGAAGAGATGATTCTAATTATTATACAAGATCTGGTAGATCAATTAGAAAACCTTCCTATTTGGAAAATTATGTTTGATAGTACCTTCTATTTTTATTATCATTGTGTTTGAGTCATGATGGTTATTTCTTCTTCAAAGGGAAGAGGTGTTATGAAATTATTTGTGTTATTTATTCCCTGTATAATCGTTTATATCGATATCTAGTTAACATAATTGAGGGGATAAATATAAAATATTTTTCTGTAAATAATTTGACATTAAAATAACTTCTATTGAATTTTCTATTTTTAACTACTAAAACAATTTTCACATAAAATTGATCATTGCCCCATTTTTGGCGTTGCTTGCTGTAATTCTCCAAGGTACTCTCTGGACCATCTTCTCCAGATATATTGCTGAAGTTGCTACAGTCGTTGAAATCTAGTGAGCCGCCCTTCCGGAATATCTTTGAAGTCAGGAGTAGGCAGGGCAGTAATAGATCTCCTAATAAGAAAGTGAGCGGCTGTGGTGGGATTCAAATCATTTAGGATCTGAACTCATAGGATGTAGAAGTCGAGAATTCAATATGCTTCAACCTGCACGAGTACCGTTTGAAAATCTTCATAAACAAGAAGTACATCACCTAATACGCCCTTGAGATGAAATTTCATTGATTTGACTCCAGCCTCCCAAAGACCACTGAAGTGAGGAGAGTATGCAGGAATGAACTTCCATTCAATACTTTCATTAGTGCAAAATTATGTGAAGTGATTTTCATTATCTTTCAGATAACTCACCATATCATTGATTTCATTCTTGGCACCTGATAATAAACGCTTTAAAGTTGCAATGAATGCGTCTTTTGTCATATCAGTGGATATTTCCAAATGGATGGGTTTTGTCCATACAGAACACAACATCCAATGGATGTCCGTATTACGTCCAGCTCTAGTCCAAACATCCATGCATGTTTAATGGACATCCATTGTATGTACAGGACACGGACGTACAGTGGATATTCGAAAATGTACATCTATTGTACGTACATATGATCTATAAAACAAAATTATATTTTTGATATATTATATGATTATCTTGTTTATGCTATTTTGTCTTCATCCCTGTAACGGAACTGTAATACTTAGATAAAACACACTTCGTCAGACTATATCTGGACTTTAAGAGGACATTACTTGTTAATCCAGTCGTAAATGGACGTCCAATCGTGGACGTTCAATTCATGCACATGCATTAAATAGTTATGGATTTTCAAAATTGATAATTCTAGATTCTTTAGTGCTAGCTTGGAGTGCACACCGACCACCCGAGGTGGTGCTGTAGGTTTTCCTACAGCTGAAAACTGAATACATCACCTGAAACATCAGTAAGTCGCCCCGGAGCGCCACGGCAAATAATAATAATAGTCGTCCTTTACCCGCACAGGCTATGCCTTTGGGTACACTCAACGAGTGTTTATGAGGAAGTATTATTATTATTATATTATATTGGTAGTAATAAAAAAATGATTGATAACACAGAACCAAAATACCGTTTGGTGACGGTGAAAGAATAATCAGTTGAAGCAGAAGAAGAATATGTGAGGTTAGATATGACTGCAGTATTGTGTTTTGTATTTCAGTGGGTGAGGTTATGAATATATAAGTATGTTTACCGCTTCTTTTCTCTTCATTGACTCGTTTATTGTGAGTAAGATAAGTATACTTTTCATTACTCATAAATATGGCTTCTAGAAAACTTTTGAATAAATATTATAAGACAGCGCGACTGCTGCAAGATGGTGAATCTACAGAGTTCAACAGTAACGCAACCTTTTCTCGAAACAAATCAGTAGCAAGTACCTCCACGAATAGTTTTGACACTCAAAATCTCATCTTTCACCAGAGAGTAGTTCAGAGGATTTGAGTGAATCCGATGATGATCAGTTCATCGACCCAAACTTCATCGAACAATTTGCTGGCAGCCCTAAAGTAGAAGAATCTCATCAAAACTACTCATTCACTTCCCAACTGACAGAGTGGGCATTACATCATAATGTTCCTCATAATGCTATAAATGATTTGTTGAAACTTTTACAACCACGTTTTCCTGAACTACCAAAAGATGTTAAAACTTTGTTGATTGATAATTTTTTAGTCAACTGAGATGTGCAAAACAGGAGGAGGAAACACATATGAGTTGATGAAATGGTGTTTATCCTGAATAATAAGCAATCGGTTTGCATCTCAATTTAGTTACCATGGAAGGAAAACAAAACAATCATTTCGAAATTTGAAAAGGGCGGACCTCATGCTCAGTAAATGAAACAAGAGAGATAGATTGTTGTTTTTTTATTGAATATATACTTGAAGGTGCTGCAGAACAAGCAGATAAAAACAATAGCAAGGAAGAAATAGAAGAGGCCGTTAAGCCTCTGGAGCTTTACTGGTCACTTTGGCGCCGAGTTCAGGTTACGGAATGCCTCGGGCGTCACCTCTGTTTACCGTGTGAAGGTCCACTTGCTCCGGGCCCGGGCAGCTTCAGTGAAGAAGGAATACTCCAGGGGTCTCTTATGGTATGGACCGACTCACTGGTAGCCAGAAAGGCAGGCTTTAATTGCCCTTGCTGGTTTATAATCCTGGGTACCTGCTGTGCTGCTATTAGACGTTAACTCACAAAGCAATTATTTTGATTACTTGAGAATAAGTAGTAACTTGATGAATTGAAACACCAAAATATTGGGACTTGATGCAGGCGGTGGTTCATCACTTATTATATACAAACGGACAACTATCTAAATCACACTCTACAATCTAAAGGCGAAAGCAACACACTCAATTACGCGCAATTCAAAGCGGGGTAATTTAATGTGCACTAACGGTTATGGTGGGGGAAAGGATTAACGGTTAACCAAGCAACGGGTAAATAGCGGTTACGGGTTATCAAAGCTCTAAGTTCTGCCAAAGCTCTACCTCCTGAGCTCGTAGCCCTCAGTCTCGATAAACGGAAAAAATACCCCTATATGCGATATCAATGGCCAGTACACAAAAAGTAATGAAATTTCAACTGTGTCACATGTTAAAGAAACTAGACCATATGTTACAATCCACAATTTGAGTATCTCGGAAGATTGTAACAGATAAATTATATCGAATAACGATCAACAAATTCTTTTTTATTTAGATTAATTGACAAATGACAACAACATTTTTTACATTTTCAATTGACATCACATCAAAAAACAACTGTCATTCTCCAAAAAATATATAGGAACGTAGATAATAGAAAAATTTAATATTCTCCAACCTCCAGCTTAAGAATACTGTTTACCGGTCTAACTAAAGTGCCCTCTTGAGTTTTGATTTCCACAGAGCGGATTTGACTGTCGTGTCCTGGCATTTGTTTGGTATCTCTTCCAAGGATCCATTTTTCTCGGCATTTGCTATCAGGAAGATCACTTATTTGCAAAGGCTTTACTTTTTCGTACCACTTGCTTCTTTTTCTGAGCGAGGGAATGTACTCTTTGCATCATCTTTTCCAATATCTCTCCGCCATTAGTTGGGCAATCTTCCATTGCTTACGCCCGTAAATATCACCTGGTTCAAACACTCCGACAATATTCGATGAATTTGCTAAACCAATTAAAAAATGCATTGGCGTGAGAGCTTCTATTTCATCATATTCGGTTGAAACAAAGCTTATAGGTCTAGAGTTAACAATGCTCTCAGCTTCAGCCAGAAGTGTTGATAATAGCTCTTCTGATGGAGGTTGGAGAATATTAAATATTTTTATTATCTACGTTCCTGTTTTTTTTTGGAGTATGACAGTTGTTTTTGATGTGTTGTCAATTGAAAAAGTAAAAAAAGTTGTTGTCATATTTTGTCAATTAATCTGAATAAAAAAGAATTTGTTGATCGTTATTCGATATAATTTATTTATTACAATCTTCCGAGATACTCAAATTGTAGATTGTTACATGTGGATTGTAACAAATGGTTTTTTTTCCGGGTTTTTTTCTGTTTTTTTTTTTCGTTTACCATTTCCGATACAGAGTGGACCCCTGTCAATGAGAGATTGTATTTTTACGTCTCTAACTAAAAGGCGCGTAGGCTAGCTATTCCGTTATAGAATATTACTTTTGATACCGAGTGGACCCCTGTCAGTGGGAGAGTGTGTTTTTACGTCTCTACTTGACAGGCGCGTAGGATAGTTATTCCGGTATAAGAATATCAAGCAAAGCTATCGATACTGAGGGCTACGAGCTCAGGAGGTAGAGCTTTGGCAGAACTCAGAGCTTTGATAACCCGTAACCGCTATTCACCCGTTGCTTGCTTAACCGTTAATCCTTTCCTCCACCATAACCGTTAGTGCACATTAAATGACCCCGTTTTGAATTGCGCGTAATTGAGAGTGTTGCTTTCGCCTTTACATTGTAGAGTGTGATTTAGATAGTTGTCCGTTTGTATATAATAAGTGATGAACTACCGCCTGCATTAAGTCCCAATATTTTGGTGTTTCAATTTATCAAGTTACTACTTATTCTCAAGTAATCAAAATCATTGCTTTGTGAGTTAACGTCTAATAGCAGCAGGTACCCAGGATTATAAACCAGCAAGGGCAATTAAAGCCTGCCTTTCTGGCTACCAGTGAGTCGGTCCATACCATAAGAGACCCCTGAAGTATTCCTTCTTCACTGAAGCTGCCCGGGCCCGGAGCAAGTGGACCTTCACACGGTAAACAGAGGTGGCGCCCTAGGTATTCCGTAACCTGTACTCGGCGCCAAAGTGACCAGTACAACTCAAGAGGCTTTACGGCCTCCTCTATTTCTTTCTTGCTATGGTTTTTATCTGCTTGTTCTGCAGCACCTTCAAGTATATATTCAATAAAAAAAGAACAATATATCTCTTGTTTCATTTACTGAGCATGAGGTCCGCCCTTTTCAAATTTCTAAATGATTGTTTTATGTTCCTTCCATGGTAACTAAATTAAGATGCAAACCAATTGCTTATTAGTCAGGATAAATACCATTTCATCAACTCATATGTGTTTGCACCATCTTTTCCAATATCTCTCCGCCATTAGTTGGGCAATCTTCCATTGCTTACGCCCGTAAATATCACCTGGTTCAAACACTCCGGCAATATTCGATGAATTTGCTAAACCAATTAAAAAATGCATTGGCGTGAGAGCTTATATTTCATCATATTCGGTTGAAACAAAGCTTATAGGTCTAGAGTTAACAATGCTCTCAGCTTCAACCAGAAGTGTTGATAATAGCTCTTCTGATGTTGTTCCTTAAGAATGACATAGAAGACCTTCTTGACACATTGGATCATTCTCTCCCATACACCTCCTTGAAACGGTGCAGCTGGAGTATTGAATTTACACTTTATCTTATACTTGGACAAATCTTGAGTAATTTTTGCATGATCCATCTCCTCCAAACATCTTTTCATTTCATTCTCTGCTCCTACAAAATTCGTTCCATTGTCGGAACAAATCTCCAAAGGATGTCCTCGTCTAGACATGAATCTGTGGATGGCCATCAAGGCTGAATCCGTTGTCAGAGAACTAGCCAATTCTATAAGGATTGCTCGTGTATTGAAACTTGTAAAGATAACCCCATACCTTTTTTCCACGCTTCTTTTCACTTTAACTAACAACGGACCAAAATAATCTAAACCACAAAAGCTGAATGGTTTTGTTATATGGCTTGAGAAGTGAAACTGGTCAATCTCAGGTTGAACTGCCTTAGACTTTTTCATTCTGCAGAACTGACATCTTTTCACCGTCATCTTCACAGATTGTCGAATTCTGATAATCCAAAATCTTTGCTTCAGATTATTTATCAATGTCTCGAGTCCTGTGTGTTTCAATTCTTCATGGAGATGTAGAATGAGCAATTGGACGGAAATATCTTGTTTTGCTGTTGGTAAAATGATGGGATATTTCATATCATAAGCAATATCTGCCTACTCAATTCGACTGTTCATTCTCAGAAGTCCAAATTCATCTAAAAATGGAGATAATTCAAAGAGTTTTGCAGATTTACTCAAATAATCAAGTTTTCGTATGGAAGTTATTTCTTCTGAAAAATGTTTAGCTTGAACATTTTTCAGCCACAAACTTTCTGCACTCCGTAATTCTTCGGGTTGCAACTCAGAAAACTTCAAAACTCTTTTCTTGATGTCTTGATAAATTGTTTGTCTGTTTTGCTGGCTTGCAAGTTCAGATGATTTACAATTATTGCAAAATTTCAAGATCCATGCTATTGTACGGATAAACTTCAACCATTTCGAGAATCTGCTGGCTTTAGGCAAAGCAAATGAGGTTTCCTTCAGTACTGCAACAATTTCAATAGAGACGTCTTCTTGTAATCGATGTATCTGTTCTGTGGGTCATTGATCTCGTGGCTTCTTCAAAAAGGATGGTCCTTGTAACCACACTGGATTCATGAAATCTGCATATTTCCTATGTTTTGTTGCCAAATCCGCTGGATTCAAAGTAGATGGGACCCATTTCCAGTTTGAAATATCTGAAAGCTCTTCAATCTCCTGGATTCTGTGTGATTCGTAAGATTTTAATCTTCTCGAGTCATTTTTGAGCCATTTCAGAACTATTTCAGAGTCAGTCCACCAAAACACTTGTTGGATATGAAAAGTTTACTGCTTCTTGATCATGTTACCAAGTCTGGCAGCTAGAACAGCTCCTTGAAGTTCCATACACCACGACACAAAAAACTTTATTGCTGGCATCAGAGAAGATGTGTAACTTCACTTCACCAGGTGATGATGAAAAGTAACATCTACTGATTTTTAATTTTTCAATCTTTTTCAGGGATAATAGCCATAATTTCCATTTTTCTACGATGTTATCGGAAATAACCATATCCCAATCCATTTTCTTACTCCAACACTCTTGCATAATAAGTTTTCCTTGGACAACTAGTGGTGCAAGGAACCCTATAGGGTCAAAAATCGACATTACGATTTTAAGAATTTCTCTCTTCGTAGGGATTTTGTCCCCTCTAGATAACTCCTCCGGAATGTTATCAAGTCGAATGGTAAAAATTAAAGTGTCTTCATTGGCGTTCCATCGTGGGCCTAGTACTCTTTCAACATTCCATGAACCAAAATATTGTGTCATACTTTTAGCTAGATAATCCTGAGGAAGAGCCCCCAATATTTCTGGAGAGTTGCTGAGCCAGTTAACAATCTGGAATCCCCCACGACGATGGACTTCAATGATGTTATGGATTGTTCTTACATCTTCTTCTATAGTGGAACTTTCTAACAGCTTCAGAGCTTTTCTATCATCTCTGGAAAATGTATCACGAGATGACAAACCTGAATCTTCAAGTTTGAAGTTGTCCTCGATGATTTTTTGTAAGTGCATGTCATCATGATCACAAACGGATACATTCAAGTATAATTCGTTACCTGGCTTTGAGCATGGACCGTGTATGACCCATCCCAGCTTCGTTTTACTCATTACAGGTGAATCAAAGTTTGGCTGGATGATTTGCTGGGATGATATCAAGAAAACGGTATCTTGGCCAATCAAAACAGTGGGTCGACAGGGTTCTATACTTTTCAAGATTGATTCATCTAGATATTTGTACTTTTGGTACAGTGTTTCCGCATCGATATAAATTTTTGGCAGAAGCAGGTTATTATATCCTTCAGCTCCAGAAATTTCAAAATTCACAAACATGGATTCTTATTCAGCATGGGTGATATTCTTAGTCCACTGCAAACAAAGTGGGACTTTCGGACCAACAAGCTGTATTGAATTGCATATTTCTGAGTCAATAAGAGTAACAGTAGACCCTTCGTCCAAGAGGGCAAATGTTTCGATGGACATGCCTTGGCTAAAGAGACGAACTTTCACAATTTTCAAAAGTGAAGAGGATTTTCCAATAACACCTGAGAATTCAGCCGATCCATTGCCATTATCTGCTTCTCGAACCCTTTCAACTTTATTTTCTTGGTCTCTATTCCTTATTATTTCATCACCTTCTTTTATAATAGGGTGAAGAAGTTTGTTGTGTCTTCCACGGCAAGAATTAACATTACAGAAAATCTTTCTGAAACATTCTGCAACGCTGTGACCTGATAGTAAGCACTTAAAGCACAAGCGATTTTCTTGAACATATTTTCTTCTATCATCTTGGCACATTTCTAAAAAATCTTTACATTGGTACAGTCTATGGGTTTCTTTCTTGCAGAGTTTAAAAATATCCTCTGGTTTGCTCTGGATACTGAATATTCGTTCTTTTTTCATCATCGATTTATTTGATGATATCTGAGCGGGAACCGTAATGGACATTAACAAATTCACCTCAGATTTCAGCCATTCAGCAAATATTTTCAAGTTGACAACTTCCTTCAATTGATGCTTCAAAATTTTGACTTGACCCCAAGAACGTCTGGAAATTCTTGGCAATTTCTCCTCCAACCTCAATATTAGCTCAGGATTATCCAGGTGAGAGTCGTGGGTGGTGCTCATAGCAACTACCATATTTGCGACAATAGTCGAGAAATCCATGAAGGAATTAATATTATCTTCTCTAGGGTTCGCACAATTCTTAGCCTTATTAATTTGGCTCAAAATAATCCAATCGTCTCTGTCAAAATTTAGTTTTAAGGTTTCGACGATGGTACCTTACCGGGACTACAAAAAAGGTCTTTTACAGATTCTCTGGCTCTTCCCTTTAGACTTCTGATGGGGCAATTCAAGTTCTCTGAATGTGATATGGTTTTCTCTAAGGTAGTTCGTTGAAACTTGCTGAGCCAAAACGGGAATTCATGAATATCACCATTGAAATCCGGCAAAGGTTTTAATGTCTGCTACATTTAGTCAGTATTTCAGAAAAGCAATTTGAAGAACTAGGGATATTATTTTTATTGGTGAAATCAATATTTTCCGCTGAAGATTTCACACATACAGAGGAGGAATTTCTTTTATCTTCTGATTTACAGTTATAATTCTCCCACTCAAGCTTTTGATTTTTATGCAGTGCTGCTCTGTTTACCCAATCTGTGACTTATGGTTGAACATATTAAAAACTAGGTGAAGATCTTGCATTCAATTCCTCTTGAAATGTAGCACCAGAGTTCTTCTTTGACTCTCTACTAGATGATTTTCTTATGGATTCTTTCTCTAGGTGGATAGATTCTAATTCAAGAGAAAGTAACTTTTGTTGGATTTCCCTTTCTCTTTCATTTAGTCGGCGTAATTTGTCATCGCTTTCGGAAGAGCCATCAGATGAATTCGAAATTTCGATATGCTCCTCTATTATAACAGGTTCTATAGGTCTACCGGATATTCTCCTTCATTTTTCTTCTTCAGCTCCATACCTTGTAGGAGGAATACCAAAATTGACTCTTGTACTCCTCCTAGCCCTTGAAGCTTCTGAAAATTCTGGCAAGGACATAATATCTTCCAATGATTATTTCTCTTCTTGATTGACAAAATATGACAACTTTTTTTACTTTTTCAATTGACATTACATCAAAAAACAACTGTCATATTTCAAAAAATATACAGGAACGAAGATAATAATAATATATATTTTATTCATTGTACAATACAGAGGGGTGGAACAACAGATTTTCCAGCCTTGCAAAGAGGCGAATCTGTCACCAGGTTAGTTCATTCAGGAACAATCATAAAAATATAAAAAATCGTCTTTTTTGGTCGTCGACGATGAACATTCCACAGGAAAGTTTAAAACTTTTATTGGTATTGTAAAATGAATCAAATATGGTCTAGTTTCTTTAACATGACACACAGTTAAAATTTAATTACTTTTTGTTTACTGGTCATGATTATCGCATATAGGTAGGGGTATTTTTTCACGGTGTTTTTTTTTTGTTTTTTTTTTCGTTTTTTTTTCCGGGGGGTATTTTTTCCGGTTTCTTATTTTC
This sequence comes from Chrysolina americana, assembly GCA_958502065.1. NCBI lineage: Eukaryota > Metazoa > Arthropoda > Insecta > Coleoptera > Chrysomelidae > Chrysolina > Chrysolina americana. The sequence goes on along the minus strand of OY293414.1, from coordinate 61,181,438 downwards.
TTTTTTTTTTTTTCGGGGGTATTTTTTCCGTTTTATTCCCGTTTTTTTTTCCTAGATTCATTATCACAGCCCATGTTTTTGAAAAATTCAGACCTATGGTGGCATGGACATCCATAGCTATTCAATAACGATTCATGTTGACCAAAAAATTTGGGCAGAATAATTGAACCTTACCTATATCAAAGAAAAATAAGATAAGTTCAACAGTCACGACATACCGGGTGGCTACGGAAGTATTGCCTACGGAATATCTCAGTTATTGTATGAAGTAGGTTTGTGAAATTTGGAGCGTCGATATAATGACATAAGAGCTAGAATTTGAGCATATTGACATGTCGAAGTTAACTTCCGGTCTGACCGGAAGTAACATCAACTTTCTTATTTTAAATGGAAACCCTATTTTTTTTTCTTTTCGCTTTGTTCAGCATTCAATTCCCTTTCTAATGACATATCACAAGTTGGTATCTAACCAGAAACTAGATCAGAAAAAAATTATTATTGAAATTCACCAAGTAGGCCGTGGAAGCAAAATGAAAGCCAAAAATTGAAAAGTTGGCTATGGAAACCATACGCCACTTGATAACAGTTGCTACTACTGTGATATTTTATTTTCATTCGTCGGCGTTATAAAAAGCCGCCAAAAAAATATTGGAAAAATTGGGAAAAAACAATACTCTGTAGGTCCATAACTTAAATAGGAACATACAAATTTTTCTTGCCTGTACTATTCAGCATAACCATTCCTTTCTAATGATATAATAGAAAATAATTTTTTGAAACGAAATACCAAAGAATCCAATTATTATTCAAATAACAAAAAAACAGATTTATCGAAAAAAAAAATTCAAATTGATAGGATTAAAGATAAAATAAATTCAAAACAAATGTTCGAAATGCATTCCCTCAGCGTCAATACATTTATTGACTCTGGTGATATTTTCATGTAAAACGTTTCTCAACATTTTGGGCGTGATATCTTGGAAAGCTCTACGAATTTTTACTTCTAGCTCATGTAGAGTTGTAGGCTGTGTGGAATACACCCTATTTTTAAGATGCCCCCATAGAAAAAAGTCGCACGGAGTAAGATCAGGTGAGATGGGTTGTTATAAGTCTCTCTTGAAAGCGATTTTGAAGATAATTTCTCGCTATTCTTGAATTATGCGGAGGGGCGCCATCTTGCTGGAAGTACATTCTCTCAGTTATTTCCGCTGGTAGGTTATTAATGACTTTCGAAATTTCATTCGTTAAAAAATTAAAGTATCTCTCTCCGGTTAGTTGGCCTTGACAAAGAATGGGGCCAACAATATGAGTTCCAACTATTCCTGCCCAAACATTCACACCAAATCTCTCCTGGAAGCCACCTTGTCGAAACCGGTGCTCGTTTTCTATCGCCCAGTACCTGAAACAAAAGACCGTTCACACTTTTAGCACTTTACACTTCGACTATCGACAATAATCCAAATAAAGTATAGTACCTACCTTGTATTATTCCTGTTAAATAATCCATTGTTGGTAAATCTTGACTCGTCCGTAAACAAGATATAATAGTTAAATAGGTGATTCTCAGCATTTTGTCGAAGAAACCAATTACAATATTCCAGCCGCCTTTCACTGTCATTTTCATACAAATGTTGATGCAACTGATACTTGAAGGATTTAAATCGATGTTTTTTCAAAATTTTCCTAGCAGAGTCCTTACTTATAGCTAATTCGGCGCCAATCTGCCTTGAGGAAATTGTGCTATCATATTGTACTAAAGCTAATACATTAATTTTAGTTTCCTCATTAATAACAAATGCTACTTGGTCTTCAAAATCGCTTTCAAGAGAGACTTATAACAACCCATGGTCCAGTCAGGTGGCCACCAAGGTCACCTGATCTTACTCCGTGCGAGTTTTTTCTATGGGGGCATCTTAAAAATAGGGTGTATTCCACACAGCCTACAACTCTACATGAGCTAGAAGTAAAAATTCGTAGAGCTTTCCAAGATATCACGCCCATAATGTTGAGAAACGTTTTACATGAAAATATCACCAGAGTCAATAAATGTATTGACGCTGAGGGAATGCATTTCGAACATTTGTTTTGAATTCATTTTATCTTTAATCCTATCAATTTGAATTTTTTTTTTTTTTTCGATAAATCTGTTTTTTTGTTATTTGAAGAATAATAATTGGATTTTTTGGTATTTCATTTCAAAAAATTACTTTCTATTATATTATTAGAAAGGAATGGTTATGCTGAATAGTACAGGCAAGAAAAAGTTGTATGTTCCTATTTAAGTTATGGACTTACAGAGTATTGTTTTTTCCCAATTTTTCCAATATTTTTTTTGTCGGCTTTTTATAACGCCGACGAATGAAAATAAAATATCACAGTAGTAGCAACTGTTATCAAGTGGCGTATGGTTTCCATAGCCAACTTTTCAATTTTTGGCTTTCATTTTGCTTCCACGGCCTACTCGGTGAATTTCAATAATCATTTTTTTCTGATCTAGTTTCTGGTTAGATACCAACTTGTGATATGTCATTAGAAAGGGAATTGAATGCTGAACAAAGCGAAAAGAAAAAAAAATAGGGTTTCCATTTAAAATAAGAAAGTTGATGTTACTTCCGGTCAGACCGGAAGTTAACTTCGACATGTCAATATGCTCAAATTCTAGCTCTTATGTCATTATATCGACGCTCCAAATTTCACTAACCTACTTCATACAATAACTGAGATATTCCGTAGGCAATACTTCCGTTGCCACCCGGTATATTGAAAACAATATTGCAGAAGGGTTTTCTGAAATAGGTGAACTAAAACGTGTGATGGCATACATTCTCAGATTTCTCGGTAATACTTGAAGTAGCATTGAAGCATATTTATAAAATGTCACAACGCGATTATTTAACAGGCTAGAGAAGAACAAACCTTTGAATTCAATAAAATACTTGATTTAATAATAATAATACTCCCTCATAAACACTCGTTGAGCGTACACAAAGGCATAGCCTGTGCGGGTAGAGGACGGCTATTATTATTATTTGCCGTGGCTCCATGGCGACTTACTGATGTTTTAGGTGATGTATTATCTTTTCAGCTGTAGGAAAACCCGGAAAACCTACAGCACCACCTCGGATGGTCGGTGTGCACTCCAAGCTAGCACTAGATGAGATTGGCATCTAGACAACTCACAATACACTTGCTTTTCAACAAGGCATGCGGTCGCCTATCGATTCGATATAAAGTAGTTGAGAAAAATTCTCTTGTACCTACATCGGGCTCGAACCGACTATCGCTAAGCTGGCCTGTGCATTAGACCGCTAAGCCACCGACCACCATTTGAATGCTTTCATTGATAATGATGGATTACTGCGAGTGGACGGCTGATTGGCAAATTCTGAGTATTCATTTAACAAAAAGCATCCCATAATACTATCATTGAAAAGAATATTTGAAGCTTTTTCATGCTAGACCGCTACTTGTATGGCTTAACTCCATGAAACTCATTGGCCAATTTCGGGTACATCGTTGGCTATAAATATTGTACATTCATGTATTCGTTGTTTTCGATGTAATACAAAAACTGCCAAAGTCCATCATGGAAAATTTGCCGTCCCAACGTCTTCCTCCCAGAATGCCATTTGAAGTATGTGGTGTGAATTATGCAAGCCCAATCTCAATAAAAAGTAGATCAGGCCGTGGTTGTAAAATTTTAAAGTCATATGTTCGTCTATTCATCTGTTTTGTGACTACGGCTGTTTACCTTAAATTGGTCATATACCTAACGAAGGAAGCATTCTTTTTATCATTGAGACGATTTGTATCACGAAGAGGTAAGCCATCTTGTATATATATAATGATAATGGAACGAATTTCGTTTCTGCTAGAACTGAGAGATTTTGGAACATTTTTAACAACAACTAGTGTGACTTAACTGATTCATTGGTAAATGAAAACAATTAATAGAAATTCATTTCTGCTCATTCTCCTCACTTTGGAGGACTTTGGGAGGCAGGATTTAAAAGTCTCAAATATCATTTTAAAATAGTAACAAAAGAAGTTCATTTAACTTTTGAACTTTTCTATACTCTACTTGTACAGATAGAGACCATATTATTGAATTCAAGACCCCTCTATCTGCTTTATCCAATGACCCTCATGATCTCAACCCGTTAACTCCCTCACACTTCTTCGCGGGCAGACCCATAACTTGGCTACCAGAAGCTGATCTCACTTTGCTTTTGCTACCTGAAAATAGATTGTCACTCTACCAGCACTTAGAGCAAATGAAACAGCATACTTTTGTAAAAGGTGGAAACGTATATATATCTAAACTCCAGGAAAGATCGAAGTGAAGTTGAAACGAATACGGATATCTGCCACCTTCAACATGGAAACTGGGACGAGTTGAGTTGCTGCATCGTGGAAATGAGTTCGAACAAATCGTGGCCTAGTTAAAAGAGCTTTCCCCAAGATATGTCCATTGCCAATGGATGAAGTCAATAATAATGAGAAGTGTTGAAAAACTGTATTTTGTTTGCTGTTTTCAAATTTCTTTTGATTGTTATTAACTTTGTTGGAAAGTGGAACCTTTCAAGTCGGGGGACATGTTTAGATTTAATGTTAATTAATTTTCACTCTGTAAGGGCCAGTTGTACAAGACAAGTTCACCAACAGCCCAAGTGAACCGAGTTCAGTTGCTAGGGATTAGCTAATGCAATTTCTAGTTCCTCAACAATTGAGCTCGGCTCTCTTGAACTGTCGATGAACTATAGTCGAGTACAACTTGGCATAAGAGTTTTGCTAGGAAGAGTATAAATGGCAACTGCCAACAAAATATACAGACATTGTTGAAAAAGTTGTCAAAAAACGAAGTGCCGACGAAGCAAGTTTACGATTGAAAGACAATAACTGTTGGCAGGTGTAATAAATATCGCAATTAAATAAAATTCATATCTGAAATATGACAGGGTTTTCTTTGGAACAATAAAGTACAAATTTTCTAAAGTTTCCTCCAACGAAAACAACTCTAAACCCATGCATCCCGTCCTCGGGCATCAGTTATTCAAAGTGGTATATGAGATACGGTATTCCAAGGGTCAAATGTGATGACTCACGAACCAAAGCTATTAAGATATTGCAGGCTTTGATTGCAACCCTTGAAATTCAAGAAAAAGCGGCTGCTTTGCTAATCTCTCAGTATTCTAGTAGCAAGATGCTGTAGAAATAAAAGAAGAAATACGATAAGTTGGGCATTCATTCAAAAGCTCAACTAAAATGCATCCAACTTAATATAAACGATTAGACACTGATATCTTCAATAAAATAAATTAATTCACCATGATGAGCGGGTTTTCGGTATTTTCAGATTCTATCAGGTGGAGGCCTTTCGAAAGGGTTGTACATGTTTATATATCTTTAGGTTCGGAGTATGACTGGGACGGGTGTGCTCTGAATAATATATTTAGCAAATACCTAGTATATTTGCCTCTACAAACAGCTTCATTTATATAACTCACGACAAGTTAGGCACTAGTCCCAGATAAACTGGTAAATATAGTCTTCAGGGTAAACTAGAGTTCGAAAAATCTAGTCGCTCATGAAGTCGTGTAAAACGGAAGGACTTTTGTATTACTAGGGAGAAAAGTGTCCCCCCCCCGCAGGGAGGAAAAGGCACTTTACTCCCACATAATACATATTATTTTTCCTCCTACCCACTTAAATCTTTTTTTGTAAACTTATATTCATACCTGTCTTCAAACTTTTGTGGCTGTAAGGTTAATGACGCTAAGTTGGCTTGTTCCTTAATATTTGGTGATAGGTATATTTGGAAATTCGAAATCACTTGAATCACTCTACATTTTTTTAAATTAAATTTTAATGAACGTAGCGACTTAAAAGTAAATCGCCGTGTTTGCTGTCAGTGAGCCACAGCATACTTATTAGCTTTTCTTATTCTTTACTCAAAAAACGTTTATCTAAGATTCCTGAAGTTGAAATTTTTATTTTGGTACAACCGCTTACCGAAGTAGCCTTTGACGCTTTCAGATCTCAACGCAAAGTGGACGTTTTCCGTGAAAAGTTATTTTGTGACAGCTATGTCCTTTTATAGAGTGAACATATTGAAAAAACGCTCGATCTCAACTGCTTTTGTTTAAAATGGACCTATACTTGCATAACGGAAAGTATAGAAAATTAAAGGCGGATTCATGCAACGTTCATTATAACTACATTTTCATTACATTATATAGAGATTTCTAATGGCTTTGGACACCCAAAGAAAAAGAGACGAAAGTTCTTAAATTTTCCATCCTTGTTGCCAGGGGCGCGCTCTGTGATTGGTTACCATAATGACAGCAACAATTCAAAATGACATTTATACTCCCTGACCTTATAGTAACCAATCACAGAGTACATTCCCTGGCAGCAAGGACGGAAAAATTAAGAACTTTCGTCTCTTTTTATTAAGGTGTCCAAAGCCATTAGAAATCTCTATTATAATATAATGAAAATGTAGTTATAATGAACGTTGCATGAATCCGCCTCAATTACAAACATATCAAACAAAGAATTGTTAGATCAACTTTTAAAACTAATCAGAGAAGAAGGAAACAAAAATAAAGAAGAAATTAAATTAGAAATCAAAAATGAAAATAAAAAGTTTACTGAAATTCTAGAACAAATTACCTACAAATCGACTACAGAGCTTGGAAAACAAAGTAGAGCAACTAGAGAAGAAATGTACAAATCTGGATAAAAATAACAAGAAAAATTAATATACCAGTATATGGATTGGTAGTTCCCGACTCCGTTCCTCTAGTTTCTTACGTCGTTGCAGTGCTGACTGATCTGATCGATATAGAACTCTCTGAGAGAGACATTGACAATATATTCTCCTTACAAAACCAAAATACCACAACTATTAAGATAGAGTTTATTTCCTACTTAAAAAAGCAGCAAATATTGAAAATTTGCCATAAATTAAAGGGGAAAAAAATGTACGTATCTCAGGACCTTTCAACAGAAGATCGAAAAGATCAGAAAATTCTAGTGTCCCACCTGAAAATAGCCAAGGCAAATAAACTCAATGCTACTATAAAAGGGAAAACCCTAGTAATAAACGAAGAAAAATACGAAATTGAAAAACTCAAAGAGTACGATGAAAACGAATTCTCAAATCATTTAGACTCACCAAGACCCGTAGTATTGAAAATCACCTCAATAGTGCCCCCGGAACTCCAACAATCAACACCAAAACAGACAAAGAGAAAAAAAACAACAACTCTCGAGAAACTCCAAATAACATTAAAAAAGAAGAAGTGGAACGAAATCCTAATAATTTGAAACCTAAACCAAAAAGAAGAAAAACGTACCAGAGATCCGATTCACAATCCAGCGACAAAACAGAGTTCTACGTAACCAGAAATGAATCACATGCAGACGGGACTAATTTTATAGACAATTTCTTGCGCTCATTTCTAGCTAATCTTAACATAAAAAGTAAACTCACAATAACTGTACTGTATTTATTTTAGAGCGTCAATTATGGACCAATTCGTTAGAGATTTCGAAGCACCAACTATTGAAACCCCTAAATTCGATTCCTTCAAGCATATGCTAGACACTCCTTATATGGAACAGAAAAATTTGTTTTCAGTTATTCACATTAATATCCAAAGCATACACAGGCATTTTGATGAATTCCAATGCAGTATTTCTGATGTCCAAGATTACGTCCACTGCATAGTCTTAAAGGAAACCTGGAACATAAAAGATACTGACTCAAAATCACTGGAAAATTTTAATCTGGTTCATAATAACAATCTCAGTATAAATAAAGCCGACGGGCTAGTAATTTACATTAAAAATCATATTAGTTTCACAAAAAGTTTTCATAAGATTGGTGGAAGTCACAGAATTTTCATTAAAATGAAGGTGGAAAACAAAAAAATTGCCATACTGGCAACTTACAGGTCACCTTCTATATGTATAAATGAATTCAATACTGATCTTGAAGTTTTTCTAGGAGATATCGACTATAATGTACTATACTACTTCTTAATTATAGGAGACTTGAACATTAACATTAAAGACGAACTAAGTAACTATGCAGAAGAATACCTGAATATCTTATATGATAAAGGCTTTGTTTCCCTGATAAACAATTACCATTGTCTACGAACAAATTCAAGAAAAACTAAACCAACGAAAATTTCTACGCTACTTAAAAAATGAAACATGTACTGAGGTTCACAACTGTACCAATGTTGAAAGTGCAATGTCTAATTTTCAAGTTACCCTGAAAAACCATTTAAAAAATTCAACCGACTCCTATAAAATAAAACAATTCCAAAAAAAAATCCGTGGATAACATCCGGAATAATTAATTCAATCAAACACAGAGATAAACTTTACCAGGATTATCTCAAAGAACCATCTGAATTCGCCAAACGTACATACAGAAATTACCGAAACCACTCGACCAAAATTTTGAAAAAATCCAACAGAATACTACAGAACGCTAATAATTCTAAACATCTCTGGAGCGTCGTCAACGAATTCTCAGGTTAAAAAAACGAAACAAACCGAACGATATAAAGAAGATAAAATCGGGGAAGTTATTAGTGACCCAAAACAAATTGCAAGTACCGTCAATAAATACTTCCAGAAGTTGGACCAAAACCTAGCGGCTCAAATCGAGACCAATACTGTTGACCCTGAAATCCAAAACGACATTGCCGACAAAAACTCTTCTTTACAGGCAATGTTTCTGGAAGAAATTGATGTAATTCAGTGCGGAACATAATCTATGAATTAAAAGACCATAAAGCACCAGGACCAGACCTGATCACGAATTAAATACTGAAAATGAGCTGTGAATTCATAGTGGGACCCCTGACTTTTATCTTCAACCTCTCTTTCAAATCCGGAAAAATTCCAACTCACTTTAAATGTGCGATAGTGAAACCTATACATAAATACGGCAACAAACTAAATGTTAATAACTACCGACCAATATCGTTAGTATCCTGAAATCACGAATTATAGCTCACCTTGAAAAAAACAAAATCATATCATCTCTACAATATGGCTTCAGAGAGAATACTTCGACCCAGGATGCTATCGCCCCCTTTTGATTTCAAAAATACATCAGGCACTGGACATCGGCCTTCCGTATGTGGGAGTTTTCGTAGATCTTGCCAAAGCTTTTGATACGATAAGTCATCAGCTTTTACTACACAAACCTGAACGCCTTGGCATCCGCGGAGTTATTTTGAGCCTTCTTGAAAGTTACCTGGAAAACAGAAAACAAATAGTTGAAATAAACAAGACCCGTAGCGAAGAGAGAACTGTACTATATGGGGTACCTCAGGGCACCGTACTTGGACCAACGTTGTTTCTTATATACATTAATAATTTACTGAAAATACAATCTAGCGGTACAGTTCTGTCTTTTGCTGATGACACTGCACTTATTTATGAGGCAAACTCTTGGGAAGAAGTAAAAGAAAAAGTTGAAAACGGCCTCATTAAAATTTTCGGATGGTTCAAAATGAATGTGCTCGCAGTTAACCTTAATAAAACAAAGATCATACCTTTCACATCGTACGAGTCAAATTTGCCGAACTTCTCCATAACAATAGGCCAAGAAACTATTACTCTTGCTAACAGTATCAATTACCTTGGAATTCACATCGATTGCTTCTTAAAATGGAACATTCACATTACTGAACTTTCCAAGAAACTTCGAGCCCTCATTTATAAATTCTACCAGTTAAGAACTTTTCTCCCCGTCCCAAAACTTAAAATAATATATTATGCTCTCGTTGAATCCCTACTTAAATACGGAATCATAGGGTGGGGGGGAGTTCCACAATACCACCTTCATCCTTTACAAGTCCTTCAAAAAAGAATTCTGAAATTGATAATGAGAGTACCACAAACATACTCATCTGGCCAACTATTCAAATACGCGGACATCTTGGACATCAGACAGTTGTATGCAAAAAATACTCTAATGCAAATTAGTCAAAGAAAACTAAATATACACTTACAACACGAGGAGAACGCAAAACATATACTTACCGCGAGCACGAAAAGCAATCGGGCAAATATACTTTGCATGTATTGGACCACGGCTAATGAACAAAATTCCGGAACCGTTGAAAGACCGTTTGTTTTCTCCTTCCTTCAAGAAGCATCTAAAAAAATGTCTACTCTCTGTTGAAAGACAAACAATTCATGCCATAGTTAACCCCGAAACCGTATGAAAAACACTAAAAAATAATCAATAGTTTGTGCTTTGTTCTCTTCAATATTTCAATTCCATCTAATTTCTGTTTATATTATTGTAAGGAATAAACAAAACAAAATTTCCTCATAGACAAGTTCTTCGGAACTTTTTTGAGTATCTCCTTTGTTTATTGTACATTGACTCATCGATCTGAACTGTATTGTAATTCTAAATTGGTAAATAAACATTATTATTATTATTATTACTATTATGAAAATAAGAATTTTGCAAATGCAGCTAACTGCACTGAGAAAAAACTTTAATAATCGAAATTAGAAATCAAATTACCAATATAAAAAACTTCAGTTAAATAGGGGACAGCCTAGCTGTCTTATAACTACAATTCAATTCACTTTGCTATGACGACTCGACAACGGTTATTAAAGGCATCAATTGGCGTATTTCGAAAGTATCTGAGTAACTAATTACCGTTATCAGATGAATCGTATTGATTCAATCAAAGATTTCAGTTATCGTCATTGAGCTCTTTAATAACTGAGATTAAACACTCATAACACTGCATTATTGTGATTAACTGATCTATTAGCTATTACTCTTGTATCCGATGGCAGGCACTTGACTTGACTTGACAGTAATTAGGGAATCAACTAGTGCAAAATCAAAAAATCAAAAGATTTCAGGAAATTCCATCAAAACCAATCTGTCCATAAGCCGGCTGCCTGGTCCTTTAGTTCAGAAACATCACATCACATCATTTCTTCTTCCATTTCACGTTCAGAAGTAACTGCTTTGACTTCAAATATCGGAATATAGTTTTCCAGGCCCCATTCTATCAGTTGCAGCTGATATTCCATCATATTCAAATCAAAACAAGCACTTTTCACTATTTTTAGTACTTTTATTCTATGATCAATAACACTAGAGATATACAACTCTTACGACTTATTAACGCCAACTGACGCCAATGTCGCTAATCCTGCCAAGCCGAGATAAATGATCTTCGTGTGTGTACGCGACACTTCGTGCAAGTTCGGCGCTCTTTTTCATTCGCAAGCAGTATGAGCGTAATTCGATAACAAATAACTGTTATATGATTAAACATCATTCGTTCGCTGTAATTATCGTAGGAAATGCTAAGACTATCTATCATAACAAAACACCCAATCGGGGTGATTTGTATACCTTCCATAAATCGTACTTAATTGTGGAGATACGGCGGTCGCTCTGATATAATGAGTAGCCTGTATGAATCTTATAGGAAATCAAATGATAGTTATTCATTCAGACTTAACAAAAAAATTTAATGACCTCTTTTTCCTCAGTGTGGATTATGGAGATGCGTCGGCTAAACTAAATTATACTGTTTTACCTTATTCTAAGGGACAAGGTACAAATTAACCAATTAAATGTTATATTTTCACTACGAAACTTGAAAAGTTTTTATAAATGCATGTGGTTTTTCAGTTTTTATTAAATACATATTCGTGAAACTTTTGATATTTTTCTAACAAAAAGTTTCTTCAAATTGACATGCCTTTTGAATATTCCCGGAATATTCAAAAACTTACATTTCTGCTTGATATGCAAGCAATATTCAAGGAGAATATCTCATGGATAGGCGTGAAAATATATTCCAGGAATATTCTCAATGTGTATAAGATCAAATAAATATTCATGGAATATTCCAGGATTATTGCAATATCTGTTGGAAAAAACGATGTTGAAGGCATATTCCAGGAATATTGGGTGCCGTCTGGATAGTTGGTACATTCTAGTCAGGTTAAGATCCCTGTCAAGGTAGGTCTTCTTTGTTCCTGCCCGGCAATAATGGGATTCGATTGGTGTGAAACTTTCAATGTGTCGCCTCACCAATTTTTTTCTTTTCTCTGATATTAGTTTTTTGGTATGCTTACCTCTTTTAGACTTTCTGGGCATGTTTGTTTTCTCATCCTGACATTTGTTGAAAAAGTAGTATATTCTTTGTTTGCTGATATCTAGGGTATTGGGGAAATATGACTGGCACACACTTGAAGTCTTAGAGAATGTATTTCAAAATAGTACTTGTAGCTGAAGATTTTTTTATTTATTTCCTTGTTTGTTCGCTTCCACTTGGCTGGCATGCGTTCTACATGTTTTGAATAAAAGTGAAATTTTTCATCATCACACAGTTTCCAAAACTGGTCGTGTATTATCCGCCGTTCGACAGGAGTAATTTTTTTGTGCATTTGAAATTGCAGTTATTGGAAATGCAGCTTTTTGTCTTAATTTCCCTTTTCTGATGTAACTGCCCCTTTGCATCTCTATACTCTTTCCCTCTTTGTCTTTTAGCTTTCCTCACATTCTACTTCCACGTTTCAGGTGCTCTTTTTTTCTTTCTGAAAGTTGATATTTCACTAGATATTTCGTTACTCGGTCCTGAATTTTGTTCCTCCGCTAAAACCTGGTCGGGACCCACCATCACCAAATTTTTGTCTGGAAGTGTGAGTACTGGGCAATGGGCCCTTTCAGTATCTGAAGCATCTGAATGGACGTGGGCATCTTGAAGGATTACAATTACTACATTAGTTACAGGCCTATAAAAAAATGTTAGAGATAGATAACTACTACATAGTTTTATTCAATAACCTCAATTCTGGAAAAACATTGGGAGTTATCGTAATATTGCTCTCTTCAATGAAACATACTTCCATATTCTGATTGTCCAAATTTCGAGGAACCTCAACTACTTCACTATTTTCACTACTCAGGACATTAGGAATTCCTGGATTCACATCTACTTCTTCAGAAGAGGCTATGATTCAGTTCAGTTCCCTTAAAAAATAAATAAGAATGTTAACTTCAAATCTGAAATTTCAGATTTTTTTAATATTTTTCTATAATAATATATAATAAATCATTATTAGTAATTATAGCATGATTGAATGGTGAATTACTGCTCTGCATTTATGCGCTATGAAATTTGTTTAGATAATGTTTTTAGTGAAAGTGAAAGCCCTCGTATGGGTGCATGGTAGTGTTGTATTGCTGTTGAGAGTATTATTACATATTCCAGAAAAAAGTTGCTAGAAAATATCCGCAGTTGAAATCACCAACGACTCCTGGTAAGATAATTCGGAATTAAACTCATTTTCCGAATCTCCTTATCAAAAGTTCCAAAATATTTTCTGTTTTTAGTTTTCATTCGTTAGTATAACAAATAATATATTTTCCCAGGTAATAAATTGCAACTAGCCAGCTCGTCTCAGTTTATAACAGTATCATCAGTGGACTTAGGAAAGGGAGTGAACAGTAATGTAATAAATTGCTAGGGGGGATAGGCGACGATTTCTTTGATTCAGTTTCAAATTGACCAAAGCAAACAACCACTCCTCAGTCGCCCACCCTAGGAAGTATTTCTTCATTTAAAATTTTTAAAATGAAATTAAAGTATAGATGTTAAATACTTTTGCTGCCACCGGACTCAGAGTATTGTTTTGAATCCGCTCTGAGCCACCCGGATTTGGGCTCAGGGGATAGCCTCCCCAAAAGCTCGAATATACATCATTATAGGCTTCACAGCTCTACTGGTTTTCGATATTTCACCATCATCTCGAAGGCAAAGATGTAGGTTTGTAGGTTCGGCCCCTGCTTCACAAATGCGAGGACTTTATATGAGGGGTTGAAGGGGTAAGTAGTAGTAAGGAGCAAAGTTCCACCAACCAGCTTTATTCACCAAAGCAAAAAAATGGTGGAAAATAGTAACGAAAATATTTAAAAAAATTGTCAAATATAAAAATTAAAACGTATAAATTGTAAAAATTTGTAAAATAAACCAACTGTAAGAATTCATACACTCCGTATATGCAAATAAGCACAAGAAAATAAAATCCATATTTGAACAAAATGGTCACCCTCTCAAAACATGAAAGATCGCTCTACAGTTAAACATGCATTTTTATAAAAAACCAACAACTCTTTAAAAACATTCCCGGTAATAAATCAATAGCCATATTTTTAAATTACCTCACTACTATTATAATTACAACAAAAATTATGGCCAAATTTAAACTATTATTATTATTATTCTCTCTTATTCGCCCTCATAACTACCCTCAATTTAAAATGAGAAAACACCCAATTTTAGTTATCAATTATTATTATTAGTCGCCTGAATCTAAGTTGAAGGCCTAAAGCTTATACTGATATCGTGAAACACCCCATATATTCATCGTCATCAGACCAAACACGCCCCAAGTTTGAAACGAATCTAAATAATTATTATTATTTGTCTTGGAGAAATTATACGCAGTTAACAAACACAAATGTCGGCCTACGAAAAATTCATACCTGACTTCTCATCTTAGAGAGTGGCCTCGGCCGACCTATCAAGTCGTATGAGACTTCTGAATATTTTTAAAGGAAGAGCCACACAAAATGCAGAAATGATAACTGCTATAAGAAATTATAAGAAAAGAAATAATATCCAAGATAATCCAAAATCAGTAGATATCGATATCCCAGCAGAGTCTTACATAATAGAGTTGATGGAGTGGGATGGAAAACTTACTGACAAAAACAGTATTTTTTACTTCCTTCACAAATACTTTGATGAGTGCTTGTTAAATTGTTGTTATTAGTGCACTATAACTGAAAAGATGTAATTATTTTATTTATAGATGACAAAGCTTCTTCATGTTGGACGCATCGGTGTATGAGGAGATGTATGCCTCAGTTAGTTGACGATGATGTTTTAAGGCACCTTTAGCTAGGTTGGAGAAAATAAGGAAAAATGTTCTAATCTAGACATGGCTATTTTGATATAAGGTAAAAATATACCACAGAGATGACGTCAATTTGAATTAAAATTTAGCCTCACTTAATTTATACTATGCAGTTTAACATATTCAAAAAACGTTTTTTCGCAATGTTGACCAACTGTTCTAGAATATTTAATATTTTTTCTGTATTTCCATAATCTACATTCCTATATGTAATAAGAGATAGTGTATATAAAAATTAGACACTTGGTCATTACTTCAATTTAATTAAACTTTAGACTAACCTTACCATAGTGTTTTTACAATATTTAAATTTCAAATTCATTATCAATTCACCTACATCATTTTCAAGTATTCTCCCTTCATATAATATCGCTTCTATTCAATATTGATAGCAATTTGTAGTAACAAATAATTTATTTGCAATAAACACTCCCCGATAACAAGCCAAAAAACTAAATACAAGAACAATGATTAAAGTAGTAAACCGAGCAAGCGTTTATCATTCAGGCATTGAGTTGAAACTGGAAACTCTGACAAGTCGACAAGTGACGAATCCAGTATCTCATGACTGACAGCGGCTCGTTATCATACTTCCCATATTCGCACTGTTGCCTGTTCCATTGCTAACACGCCCATCCTGACGAAATCTTCGTTCTCGAAGATTTATCAAAGACCTATTCGTTGTCCACAACACAAGCAGGCTTGGCTGATACAAAATTTTTTCTAAGTCATTTCTCGAAGCAACAATTACAACTTTTCTTTTCAGACCAGTGATGCCGCAGCCATCACTCCGGCTCTACCGGCCTCTAACGGGATAGAGACCGTCATAAATAAACATTATTTTCATTAGTGAGACCGCAGCCATCACATCGGCTCTACCTCTAACAGGACAGAGACCGTCATAAAAAAACATTATTTTCATTATTAATACCACAGCCATCACATCGGCTCTACCTTTAACGGGACAGAGACCGTCATAAAAAATCATTATTTTCATTAGTGAGACCGCAGCCATCACATCGGCTCTACCTCTAACGGGACAGAGACCGTCATCACTTCTCAATCATCGAACTGAATACTAAGACATCATTTACTCACATCCTGAGACACTCTCAGCAGGTGCATCATTCTCAAGAAACTCAAAAATTTCCTCCATGTAACACGTTATACCCATTGAGTAGGCCAAGGCCTCAAGTGCTCCTTTGCTGCTTTCGTAACGATGTCCGTGCCGACCTTCCGTATTTCAAACCGACCACGATCCAAACATGTTATCACTTCATATAGCCCAAGAAATTCATAGTCAGATTTACTAATATGCATCTGAGAATCTCGATGCATCAACACAAAGTCACCAAGAGAATAATTCACAGTATCTCTCCGTTTTCTATTGGTTTCCGATCTAGTTTGCACCGAAAGTTTTTTGGCCACTCTTTGTTGATCTATCTCTCGATCACGGATAGGGGTCAAGTCCGGAGAAATATCTTTCAATAGTGCTTGTATTAAAGGGGTGTGGCTTCGAATACCGAGTAGAAGTTGTAGAGGCGTTACTCCAGTACTTTTGTGAATTGTAGTATTGAGTACTAACTGAATTTTCCACAAACCGCTCGACCATTCTGACTTTACTTGAGTTTCAATTCTCAGCAAGTTCCTGATAGTACGCATGTACCTCTCAACTTGGCCATTTCCACGATGCACATCAGGGGTGACGTAATGATATTCAATATACCACTACATGATTCAAAGATTTCCTGAATTTAATAATTAATCAGGGCGAATGCAATAAGATAATTGACAGAACTTGTCATGTTTTCGCAGACAGATTCCCAAATCTACACAGACCTCATAAAAATATTCTAAGAAGAAGAAAATGGATAATATATATCTTGCCAGGGGTGTATTTTAGGTATAGGGTATTTTTCACGAATTTGATATCTTTCTTCCCGTAGTAAACAAAAATAATGAAATAGTGCATGGTTTCCATTTGAAAAAAACGTGTTTTTCGGAGTAGTGCTGTAACTGTAAAATTTTTCATAACAAAATTAATATCTTGAAAACTAACAAATTTGGGTATAGCTATTGTTAGACAAAGTGGGCCTAAAATATGCTGGGGAATTAAAAAATGTAATGAAATATAGGGTGTTATATTTGAAATAAGAAAGTTGCCCTCTACTTCCGGTATAACGGAAACAGCCCGGAAGTTGAAAATATTTTAGTTGAGAAGGCCATATTGTAGAACCCACTACCACAAATTTTCAAGTTTTTATTTTGAACGGTTCTTCATATTGTAACGATTTCGAGACCGGCCCCGAGACCGGCCCTGATCTAATTAATTATGCACCCTCGTTCAACTACGACAGCATATCTGCTGGCCTACGAATCGCCTAGAACAAGCTGGAATAAAATCGATCATTTCGATACGGTTCGAAGAGCCATCTAGATGAAATGTTCTATACTCCTGCATAATCGAGAGCCGTGGATGGAATCTGAGTATATAAGCTGGATAGCCGAGGGCGACAGAGTCAGAGTTCAGAGTTAGTTACAGTTCCAGAGTTCGCAGATAGAGACTGACACCGTAGAAATAAAAAAGTGAAGTAAATATTTTAGTAGAATAATTGTTTTAAATAGTGTTTTGAATAAATTATAAAAATAATTTAGTTCAGTTTTACTACATTTGGTGTCAGAAGTGGGATGTTTAAAATAAATAAGTGTTCGTCGCGTTGAAAAACTGATAGACATTTATCGCGCATAATACAGTAAGTGACCCGTTGAACATTTGAGTGTTTGCAAAGTGGACAGTTTTGCACGTCGCGGGACAATTAACTGAAAACTTTTTGTGTAAAATAAATAATAGACTGAAATTTCGTTCTTTTTCGAATTTTCTGGAATTGATTTGAGTTCCATAATGAATAAACTCGACGAGACCACGAAATCCTTGGAAGATAAATTTCTGGATAATTCGAATAGTTTGAAGGGGGAACTTCAACAAAATTCTGTGAGTTTGAAGGACGAACTTCAACAAAATTCGAAGATTTTGAAAGAAGTTTGCGGTGTGGTGAATCGGTTGGAAGGAAGAATGGGAACTGTTGAAACAGAAGTGGAAAAAAATTAAGGAAACGCTCCACGAAATGAAAGGCGGAATCGAGACAGAAATCGGCAGAATAAAGAAAAAATTCAGTGAATTGGAAAAGCGAATGGATTCTGCGTACAACCCAGAAACTTACAACAGAAATTCAATGCCGAATCTGAGTGCGAACGTGAAGGAAGTTCAAAAAGACATAAAAGATGTCAAGGTCAGTACGGAACCAGGAAATCTCTCATTGAAACCGCCTCAGTTCGACGGAAATACACCATGGGCAAACTACCGCCGACAATTTGAAGCTGCTGCCAAATCGAACGGATGGAATGCTGGGGATAAGCCTGTAGCATTGGACTGGCATTGCGTGGCGAAGCAACAATTTTACAAACTCTCACCGCCCAACAACAGGAAGACTATGAACAGCTGGTAAAACACTTGAAACTTCGCTATGGCCAAGTCCTCCTTGAACACGTATATCACTCACAGCTAAAGAACTGATGCCAGAAATCAAGCGAATTGTTGCAGATATTGCACGCTTGGTTCATCTTGCGTACCCAGCTACACCGGAAAATGTAATGGAGCGACTAGCGGTCCAGGTATTTTTGGATGGACTTATAATAATAATAATAATAAAGCGGCTTTATTTATCATCAGTATCTTCACATATTAAAGAGAACACAGAACATTCTAGATGCTAAGAGTGAAACAGATTGATGAAATGGCGAAGTGTCAGCTAAAGCTGTTTTTCAACTTCGTGACCAGCAAAGCCCTAACACTAGCTCGCCCCGCACATCTCGTGGAAGCATTGGCACGCGCTCTGGAATTCGAAGCAGCAAAGCAATCCTGCAAAAGCAAGAGTAGAGTCCGGATGATCGAGGAAGATCCACAGGAGCCCGCTAATATCGAGGCTGTCGTGAGAAAAGTGCTGAAGGAAGTTATACCTGAGAGAAGACTGATACGATGCCGAAATTGTAGAGAACTTGGGCACGTGCGTAGCAAATGTCCAACATTGAAAAAATCGACACCAACGATGAAGGTCGATGAGGAGGGACAGTCGTCGGCCTGTATCCAGCAAGCCCCAAATAACAACGCATATGTCGCTGTCCTTCAACGATAGAACAAAGGTGTTTTTGTAAACGGTCTCATCAACAACGAGCCTCGCACCATGCTGCTTGATACATGTGCGACTAGGACAATCCTTGAACCTACTTTTGCCAAAAAACCGGCAAGAATTGAATCGTCGAATTGGAAGCTACGCACAGCAACAGGAGAGCCGGTAACTGTGTATGGTGAGCTTCCAATCGAACTGACTTTAGGCAGCACTAAAGTGAAATACCGAGGATGATGTAATAATTGGAATGAACATCATGAATTCCAGAGGTTTTGAGCTGAATTTTAAAGACGGTGTCCTGCTGGTGAACGGAGAAGAGCTGGTACTTCACGGGAGAAGTGAAGAAATGATTCGTGTTCTGATGGCTGAAGATGTGAGCGTACCGGAGAGGGCTGAAACCATTATGGAGGCTCGCCTGGATGGGGGTGCAAGCAATGGAAACGTGGTGATGTTCGAGCCCAAGCTCCATGATGAGAAAATTGGACGAGGAATCGCACTGGGGAAGACCTTGTTGCGAGTTGATAAATTTATGCCGGTAAGGGTAATGAATGTCAATGATTACCTTGTGACTTTGAATAAAGGAACAATTCTGGGGCACTGCTCGTCAATTTCCTCTGTGATAAGGAGTGTACGCGGCACTGTTAGTCAAGCCAGTAACTTGCCAGCAGAATTGGAGAAGTTGGTTGCCATCTCATCCAAAGACATGGGACCCGCACAGCAGCCCAAACTGAGAGAATTAGTTATGCAGTATCAGGACATCTTCGATACCGGAGTGGGCAGAGGTGGTAGAACAAAGATGGTTCATCACAAAATTGACACTGGAAATGTCCGACCAATCCGGCAATTAGCCAGAAGACTTCCTCTCGCCAAAAAGGAAGAGGCTGACAACATAGTCTGTGATATGGAGAAAGATGGAGTCATCGAGCCATCCGACAGTCCTTGGTCCTGTAGTACTGGTAAAGAAGTAAGATGGATCAACTCGGTTTTGCGTTCATTATCGTCAATTTATCAACGTGACGAAAAAGGACAGTTACCCTCTACCAAGAATAGACGACACGCTAGACAAGCTGGCTGGATCTACGATTTTCTCAACCTTATATTTGAAGAGCGGATACTGGCAGGTAGAACTGGCCCAGGAAGATCGAGAAAAGACAGCCTTCACTGTCGGTTCAGGTTTCTGGCAGTTCACAGTTATGCCATTCGGGCTCTGCAACGCTCCAACCACATTTGAAAGATTGATGGAGACGGAAGGGACTCTCATGGAAGACGTATCTGGTGTATCTTGACAACATTATTGTGGTCGGCAGATCGTTCAACGACCATGTGAAAAACTTGGAGGAGGTATTCCAGTGACTGACAATCCCCAAGAAATGTCATCTATTCCAGCAAGAATTACGATATCTCGGCCACGTTGTCTCTGGGAAAGGAGTGGCAGTAGATGAGCAGAAAATCAAAGCTGTTAAGGAATGGCCTGTTCCGAAATTTTCTTGGCCTGTGCACTTACTATCGCCGATATGTACTGGGGTTCGCCAACATCGCCAAACCGCTGACCAGGCTTACAGAAGGGCAAACAAAGTTCCAGTGGTCTGAAGAATGCCAAGACTCGTTCAGGAAGCTAAATGGAGCCTTGATCAACGCACCAATTCTGAGCTATCCTCTTCCGGACGGAAAATTTATTTTGGACACGGACGCAAGCAATGTTGGACTTGGAGCTGTCCTGTCACAGATCCAGGAAGGACAGGAAAAAGTCATAGGTTATTTCAGCAAGACCCTCAGTAAACCGGAGCGGAATTACTCTGTCACCAGGCGGGAGCTGTTGGCTGTTGTCAAAGGACTAGAACACTTCTACAAGTACGTGTATGGGAGAAGATTCCTGCTGAGGACTGACCATGCAGTCCTCAAATGGCTCCTACAGTTCAAGAATCCCGAGGTTCAAGTTCAAAATATATTTTAGGCAACTTGATTTTTTTTTTCTTTTAATTTATAACTTCTAGATTTAAAAAAAATCCCTGGCGTTTTTGTCGGTTATTAAGTATTGCCTGACGTCTCCAAAATAATTTTTTTTTTATTACTAAAAAATATTCTTTAGGCAATCTGAAATTTATATCACGTATTCATCAAGTAATTTCAATAATATCTGCAAATTGCCTGACGATATTGTGGGTTATAAACAATTACCAGACGTTAATAAAGTTTGTAAATACGCGCAACTAAAAGGCTTACGCGCAGCCGTAAGTGCGACAAGGATAGCTAATCGAGGCTTGCTGTCAGCTGCCGGGGCCCGAGGTCCTCGCGCACATTTTTTTTTACGTGACAAAAATGAGACAAACTCAACTCTGTTAAAATAAAATAAAAATAAATAAAAGTAAAAATTGTGAATCCTAATTCACTTGCTACGATAGAAAACTCTTGAAATTTATTCTTTACAAACTCACACACCCTTGGAGGGAGAGTCAGGTAAAAATTCGTAATTCAGGTATTAACAAAAGGTCGACTGAAATACTACAAACGAAAGAATTCAAATTTTACACCATTCTAAATTCATTTGTATTATAATATTTTTTAAATAAAACTCATTATTTATGAATCTTAAATTATCAGACATCTGATAATTTTTTTATTTTTCTAGGAAAAAAAAATTGGGCAAGAAAATTGATTTTAAAAAATTGCGTTTCTACTCAACTCTGACAAATAAATCAAAAATTTGGTTATAATACCTGATGTTGCAGATGAAGATGGTTGAGATGATCTACTAACATTTTTTTCAACGTGGTGCTTCATCGACGCTGAAAAAAGCCGATAACATTGCGAATGATAACCGTCTGTTTGGATCACATTTTCCGGCAATTCCACATCACTATACCGTAAATTTTTGTCTTGGCGAATGTTTAAAAAGACTACATTTTTCCAATATTTCTTCACTAAACACAATGATCTTATCAATACGCTTTTTACAAATAAAACATTTTAAATTTGATTTATTCATCGTTGTTTATCTGTTTATAACCTTGAAATTTAAATTTGTTTAATAATTACAGCACTGATCTAAAACAGTTCAAAATATATACACAGATATTTACATAGTCACAAATGAACATACATGTTAAATTTCAAACAAGAAATTACATTTTAATAAAATCTTTAAAAAAGATATAAAAACACTGGATACTTTTTCACGAGGCTCCGATTACTTTAACAAACAATAATCTGTTGTGATTGTTGTAAACGCAGTGCCGGCCGACAGTAAGCTGGAAACACGAGGTTTCTCAATAGACCCCGCAAGTGGTGACGTCACAAATGTCAAAATATCATTTGACGCGTTCCAAACAAATCAGTTTTAGATGAACAGCTTTCGCAAAAACGTTTCCTATGGCAGTGAACCTGATAACGAGCTTGGTTATGGCGATTGCTTTGTTAAAGAGTTTATAAAGATGTAAAAATAAAATTAATTATCATTCACTTGAACTCACTTTTGGAACCGAAACCTAACGGAACCCAGCAAAGATGGTGAAGTGACGTCACGCTTGCGGAGTCTATAGCCAATCACAGCGCGAGGAGCTGCCAGCATGCCTCGATTGGCTATCCTTGTCGCACTTACGGCTGCGCGTAAGACTTTTAGTTGCGCGTATTTACAATCTTTATTAACGTCTGGTAATTGTTTATAACCCACAATATCGTCAGGCAATTTGCAGATATTATTGAAATTACTTGATGAATACGTGATATAAATTTCAGATTGCCTAAAGAATATTTTTTGGTAATTTAAAAAAAATTATTTTGGAGACGTCAGGCAATACTTAATAACCGACAAAAACGGCAGGGATTTTTTTCAATCTAGAAATTATAAATTAAATGATAAAAAAAAATCAAGTTGCCTAAAATATATTTTTTTGAATTTTTTTTGCAAATGTTATATGCTGCGCTGTAGCGAAATAACCGCTAATTCTCTAAACGACTTTCAGAACTGGATTCGCCAATTGACGAAATTATAATTTTTCGTAATTTCAGCTTGCCTAAGAACCTTCTCAAAATTCGTCATCAGCTCTCCGGCCAATATACTTCTTATGCCACTATAGTTGCACTATACTTGCGATTTATTAAAATACTTCGCTGACATGTTGATTTTGTTGAAATAGTAAACGAGAATGCTCATTATATATTTCTTATGACACCATGATAAAAAATTGAATCAACCCCTTATGAAGGGTAGTTTGTAATTGCGATTTTTCGAAATACTCTGCTGACCGGCGGTTTCCAGTCAAGATATTTCGTTGAAACAGTAAACCAGGATTGCTTATTAGTATACTTCATATGCCACCATGAAAAAAAATTGATTCAACCCCTTCTGAAGGGTAATTTGTACTTGCGACTTTTCGAAATACTTTGCTGACCGCCGATTTTCAGTAGGTATTTTGCTGAAACATTAAACCAGGATTGCTCATTATATACTTCTTATGCCACTATAGTAGCACTATACTTTCGATTTTTTTAAATACTTCGCTGACATTTTGATTTTGTTGAAATGGTAAAAGAAAATTGCTCATTATATACTTCTTATGCCACCATAGAAAAAAATTGAATCAATCCCTTCTGAAGAGTAGTTTGTACTTGCGATTATTCGAAATACTTTGCTGACCGGCGGATTCCAGTCAAGATATTTCATTGAAACAGTATTGCTTATAATATACTTCTTATTTCACCATGGACGAAACTTG
Source organism: Chrysolina americana (assembly GCA_958502065.1). NCBI lineage: Eukaryota > Metazoa > Arthropoda > Insecta > Coleoptera > Chrysomelidae > Chrysolina > Chrysolina americana. The sequence continues at coordinate 61,157,533 of OY293414.1, read as the reverse complement.
AACCAACCCCTTCTAAAGAGTAGTTTGTACTTGCGATTGTTCGAAATACTTTGCTGACCGCTGATTTCCAGTAAAAATATTTCGTTAAAACAGTAAACCAGGATTGCTTATAGTATACTTCTTATGCCACCATAGAAAAAAAATTAATCGACCCCTTCTAAAGGGTAGATTTTAATTGCGATTTTTCGAAATACTTTGCTGACTGCCGGTTTCCAGTGAAGCTATTTCGTTGAAACTGTTAACCAGGATTGCTCATTATATACTTCTTATACCACCATAGAAAAAAATTGAATCAACCACTGAAGGGTAGTTTGTATCAGAGATTTTTCGAAAAACTCTGCTGACCGGCGGTTTCCCGTGGGGATATTAAGTTGAAACAGTAGACCAGGATTGCCCATAATATTTTTCTTATGCCACCATAGGGAAAATTTGAAAAAAAAACCTCTGAGGGGTAGTTTTTATCTGCGATTTTTTTTTTAATTTGCTGATCGAGTGTTTTTAGGAAAAATATGAACAATCTTAGCCTATGATTGCTCGAATCACAATTTTTTGTCACCGCAGGAAAAGTTCAGCGCCTTCATAAGACTGTTATTTTTGGAATTTTTTCGTAATTTGATGACCGCGAGTTTTCAGTCGATAGATAGATAGATGAGCTTTATTGTCTAAATGAAACATTTGTCGACAAAGTCATAATTGGATGATGATAATTGAAAAAGAACCAAGCGACTTTGATTATATTCTATGAACGGTATTATAATGTTGTATTTTTTTATGATGGGCAACTGCATTTGCCTTCAAAATCGCTTGGATCATTAGTCAATAGATTTCGCCAGAATTCTAGTTGACGCTTAAACTTTTACACAACGAATTAAAGTAACGTTGTCGTTTGGAACCTTTATCTCAGTTTTCGATTAACATTATCCAATTATCACATTTTGTATAGAATAAAAACATAAATGTAAATGTAAATATATACGTTATTCTGGGAACAGAAATTCTCATAAAGATAAAAACACTTATTCTAATTTTGAAGAAAACATAACAAAAAAATATGTAAAATTTTATATTTTTAATGTATACATACCTATATCACAGTATCACAAAACATAGAATATAGAACGACTAGAAAATGTAGACAAAATATTCCTCCAAATTGTAGAAGCATTTTCCCATCAGGAGTGTTTTAACTGACTTTCGGAAACTTCTCATATCGCCAATGTCTCTGATTTGTTTTGGTAAGTGATTGTAAATCTGCTTGCTTCTATAAATTAACGACTGTTTTGTAAGGGTTGAAGTGGGAAGTGGTTAAGTGAGTTTATTTTTTTCCTGACGTGTATATCTGATTATGTTGTTTGTGAATTTTTCCCTGTATTTATGCATCAAGGAAGCTGTCTCTAAAATGTAAATTTCATATAATGTTAGTATTTTGTTATTGGTAAAGACCGGCTTGCATGATTCACGTATCTTGACATTGAAAATTAATTTCAAGGCTCGTTTCTGGAGGACCAATATGCTCTGGAATAGAACCTGACTACAAGAACCCCAGGAATGGAATGCCATACCGTAGATGAGATTCAATGAATGAGTAGTATGCCGTTAAAGAAGCCGTCATTACAAGTTCGCGGGACATTATATTGACAACGTAGCAGCCAGAGGACAACTTTTTTTTGTAGAGCAGTAACAAGAGTCTCGAATTTCTGATTGTTGTCAATGTGCTTTTAATTTGTTGAAAACCTAAGGGTACTTGTTCTAAGTCCAATTTGAACGTGACTGAATTCGTTTTTGTAATATTCAGTGTTAGCATATTTGATTCACACTACACTTTGATTTTCTCCACGTCCACAGGAATGGTTTGAACCAAGGCATCACGATCTTCATTATGCCAAAGGATTGTTGTATCGTCAGCAAACAATGTGAGGTGCCCAGAGATATATAGCTTGATGATATCGTTAATATAAAGAAGGAAAAGAATGGCGCCCAAAACTGAGCCCTGTGGAACTCCCCTTACAATTTTGTCTATGTCAGAAGTATTGTTACCTAGTATAATTTTCTGATTTCGATCAGTAAGGTAAGATATGATCCATTCTAGAGCTGTTCCGCGAAACCCATAATGCAGAAGCTTTTTAAAAAAATTTCATGACTTACGCAGTCAAACGCCTTGGAAAGATCAAGGAATATTGCTGCAGCCGCCTCTTTTTCGTTCAGGCTCAGGTAGACTCTTTCCAGAAAAACAAAGATTGCCTCATTTGTACTCTTATTGTTTTGGAAACCGAACTGTTGTTTGGATCATCAGTGGCACCTCCTTTGTGAAGGGGTATAACTATTGCGGTCTTTAGGCTAGAAGGAAAAATACCCGTGGCAAAAGACTTATTTATGGCCATCGCTAGGGTAATAAGGGCTTCATCATGGTGGTCGGTGGATCAGCGGTCTAAGGCACAGGCTGTTCGAAACTCCAGCATAGCAATAGTCGGTTCGAGTCCGATGTAGGTACGGGAATTTTTCTCAACTACATTATATCGGATCGATAGGCGACCGCATGCCTTGTTGAAAAGCAAGTGTATGGTGAGTTGTCTAGATGCCAATCTCGTCTAGTGCTAGCTTGGAGTGCACACCGACCACCCGAGGTGGTGCTATAGGTTTTCCAGGTTTTCCTACAGCTGAAAAGTGAATACATCACCTGAATAATAATAATAGCCGTCCTCTACCCGCACAGGCTATGCCTTTGTGTACACTCAACGAGTGTTTATGAGGAAGTATTATTATTATTATTATTATTATTATTATTATTATTATTATTATCAGGTAATTGCGACAATAATTTGGCTGATAAGTGGTCTTCGCCTGAGGAATTTTTCTTTTTTATTTCACTTATTACTGATTTAAGCTCAGCTAAGTCCGTATCGTATAAAAATAGAGAGTGCATCGGAGAAGCTACACTTTGTAGATGATCAAGTGGATCGACTATTGTAGAAATGTTCTGGGTTAATTTATTTGCTATCGAACAATAATATTTGTTCAAGGAGTTGATATCAATATTAACTTCTGGATGAGTCAGATTTTTTGTTTTACCCCTCAGCTCATTTGTAATTGTCCACGCTTCTTTTTGTTTATTAGCTGCTTGATCCAATCTATTTTTGTAATACATATCCTTAGAAAATTTGATAGTCTGTTTATAGATACAACGGTAGTTGTTGAAGTATGACGTGAAGAAAATATTTTCGCTATGGTACTTTCTAATGGTGTGGAGGCAACGTAAATTACAAGACGAGACTTTAAGTCCTCTTGTGATCCACGGTTTTGATTTTTTTTTCTTTATTAACTTTAATGGAAATGCCTCATTGAATATTTTCACAACATTATTCTGAAACTCATTCACTGGATCTTTAGTCCTGTGCAAAGAATTCCAATTCATTTTTTGGCAAAGAAGTCGGAATTTGCTATAATTTACTTTGCTGAATATTCGCCCATATTTCTTACCTTTATGTACAGTTTCATGATCAAATTTATTTGGGATTAAACAGGTAACCGCTTCATGGTCAGATAATCCAGGATTTGTTATAGATCATACCACATCATTAATGTTCGTGCAGACATAATCTAAAATAGTAGATGAGAATTTAGAGATACGAGTTGGTTGATCTACATGCATTATTAAATTGAAACAGTCTAGCAAATTTATCAGCATTTGGGTATCAGCAGACATTTTATTCGCAAAGTTTATATTGAAGTCCCCGGCTAAAATAATGGATGCAAGTGGGGGTAATTGCGATAATAAGTATTCTAGTCGTTCTACGAAGATTTTGAGATCTGCTGAGGGAGGTCTATAAATACACAGCATGTATGTATTATATACTTTCGAGTGACATTTAGGAGTCTATATAATTGTTCGAAATATACTTTTATCTCAACATATATTTTCGTTGCATATATAATCAAAATTCAAATAATCTACAAAAAATCAAAAAAATAGTACTAGGAAAGAAATAATACAAAATAAATATACAGTGCAGTCTTATAAATTGATAGTCTAAAAATGAAGTCATACATACATTGTGTCCAAGTTTGTCCACCACGGAGATATTTGAAATCGTTATTTTTTTTTATAAGATTTGAATTTGTAAGGTTTTATCATTTGGGGACTTTGCATTACTGTCATAATCCTCGATTTAATATGATTTCTATACCCGAGTTTATTATTACCAGTGTGATCAACGATTCGTCCAAGTAACAACATTTCGACTAAGAGGCAACAATATATGCCCCACAATAATATCCTTTATATTGTTGTGGAACATCATCAGGGACAAATATTCGCCACTCTTCTATTGTGAATGATGTATCATCACGGAACTCGTGAAAAAATTTGATTGCATTGAATAAAAAGTTAAGTTCGTTCAGAAGGATGGGGCTATTTCACAAGCTATCAAAATATTAAACAATTGATGATTGCCGCAGTTGCAGTTGAAACATTTGGAGATTTAAACCAAAGAAGACCACGGCAAAACCCGGAAACCAACCAAAACATTGACGCCAGCCGTGAAAGCCTACATTCCTATAAAACAATTTTTCCCCTTCTTACAAAAATGAAGATAGTACTGTAACCAACGGAACAATGAAAATGTCCTGTTCTGGAACCGAATAATTCAAAAAATATTGCAAGCAGTCTTCAAATGCGTGATCTCTTGTTATGGAATTGATTACATAACTTTCCACCGCAAAGACATGTACAGAAAGAAGTCTTCGTTTCACGGATATTCGATAAAATCAAAAAATAGATATCAAAAATGGTATCAACTAGCTACCAATCCGTGTCTGACATAATAATTCCTTCTGGAACAAGTGTTTTAAGATCACTTTCCCCAATTTTTATTTCTTTGTTATTTTTTAAATTGTTATGAAACGTGAAATTCAAATCTTCGTCAGAAGAATTGATATCCTGATTATCCATCTCTTCCTTAGAAGATCTGACATTTTTTCTGAAAATTTATTTTTTTTTCACTTATTGTAGATCGATTTTTCAATTCGCAAGGAATTGCCACAGTATTGGTGCTAGCATCACTATCCGATGATGGAATAAATTTTCTTATTTTCGTAATGCCAGTACCCAGAACAGGTGTACTATGAGCGAACTCGTTTTCTGAATAGTTGTGCATTTCTTTATTATGAAGACGTTCTCTTCTTGTTCTTGCGGTGGTAGATTGATCCTCTAAGAAAGGAGCAAGACATCTTTGTTTAACTACTCCGTCTGTAGAGATGGTAGGAATAAGTAAAGTCGTTCCTTCGTTTCGTATTCCTTGTTTTTTGATGATGGAGTCACCTGCTCCTTCAACAACTGATGTGATATTTCCAGGTCCCTTTTTTCTATCAGCTCTGGAATAATATAGATATATGAATAATAGACAGACTTACAAGTAAATGCTCTACAATACAATACAATGTGTGTGTAATATTCTTACGCTATATAGTAGTCACATTGTTACATATTTTTTGAAGTTCTATAACTAACGAAAATGAAGTCAAGCAATCGATATAGTTAATTGAGTAGCTGTCAACATGCATACATCTCTCTTGAGAATGTCAATCACTCGTATTGGCGAAACGTCGTGACAATCTCACAATGCATGAACGTCTACCAACCCGGAAAACCATCATGTAAGTAACAATGGCTGCGAAAGCCTTTCAGAATTCACGGAAAATAAAGATATTCCAAGTTTTCTTCGTATGTCTTTTTTATGTTATATTTTGTTGTAATATATTTCTGTTATCAAAGAAGTATAATAAAAAAGATCGTTCCTTACACGCCCAGAAATAGTTTTTTCGTGCTTGCATGGCTTATGACCGTGTTCGGCTTCTCCTCACAAATAATTTGTCAAACGTGCACGAAAAATAATTTATTTCGTGTAAAAATCGATGGTCTACCTTCTCAATATTTAAAAATAGTATTAGTCTCTTACCTATACCCTCGGCTCCTTTTCATAACAGTTGTAAGTTTTATAATTCTTTGTTATATTCTTCGTTTCCAATGGAAATATGAGCAGCCTCTACATGGTAGCAATGAGATTTAGTAGGACAGTGCATGCTAGTTTCTTTTTTGATAAAGACACATCATGTATTTCTTTTCATTCACGGAAGTTTTAACGAAAACCTGTTCTTGAGGTAAAAGGGTAAATTTGAAATATTGCACTAAATCTATATATATTGTAAAGTGTTTAGGATTTAAAGTCAAACAAAAGTTGCCTACGTCACAATATCCTCTATTTATTTGGAATAATATAGATCTAACTGGAAAAGCAAGAGAGCAAGAATTTGTAACTTAACTTTTTTTCTACCCAGACATCTTTTGAGAACCGCGTTAAACCTCTCTGCTGGATTGATAGTTATTCCACTTTTTGGATTATAGAGGTTCAGTTTCGACAAAATCCACCTACCAGTAGACAGGACGGCATTGTATATATTTTTGTCAAAATATTTCCTGAACTCTTTACTCCAACATTTTTGGGTATTTCTTTTCAAAATATCTTTCAGTTTCGGAGTCGAGAAGATCAAATGTATGCGATAAATACAGTTCCATGTCCGTTTTCTCTAAGTTTTTTTGTTTCTTTAGCCATACTCTGACATCCTGCCTCATATGATTCCAACAGCATACATGTGGAATTTGGCATTTGTTATTGCAAGTTCTCTGACCGTTATTATAGTTTTCCCAACAATTGATGATGCACATGCTTTTTTGAAAAATTGAAAAAACATTGATGGTTCTCCAAATTTTTTCTATGATGAATAACATAACATAAGGAATAACTAGGCCCCCTTCAAAGTGAGGATGTTTGAATGTTAAAGGACTCACATAAAAATCTCCAAGATTAAATATGGTGTCGCAGAATAGCGCAACTTCCTTCAAATTAGAAAACTCTTTGACCATTGCATCACGGAAGAATACTGTGAATATATATATATATATATATATATATATATATATATATATATATATATATATATATATATATATATATATATATATATATATATATATATATATATATATATATATATATATATATATATATATATATATATATATATATATATATATATATATATATATATATATATATATATATATATATATATATACTGTGAATACTGTGCAATTGTATGATTCTAACTAAATCTCCAAGTTCATCGCTGAGGAGATACAAACCAACAATATCATCGTTTAAGATATGTTAATTTTCTCTTTTGATTGTATTATGAACCTGCGCATGTGTTCTGTTTCGTGGAAGCATCACAGGGGAATTTGCCGGATATGGAGTTTTTGTTGTCTGAGTTGGGATTTGGCTGAGGTCACATATCCTTTAGCGATTTTAGCTTTGGAGTTGCCATGTGGTTTGTGTATAACACATTTTAGTGAACCGGTATAATGTATTAATTTCGTATTCGAATATATATGTCCTTCTGAAAATACCATTATTGCTCTCCTGAAAAACTGTTTACCCTCTGGTGTGTCGAAAAATAGTGACATGTGATTAATGGATTTTTCGACGGCAAATGTTTCAACACCTTATTTCTCCATCTATGTTGGTCTGACTATTCCAATCTTTGGTTTTGTTGGGATAAACAGTATTATATATAAATATATATTTCACTTGGCTTTGGTGAAACTGGAGGATATCTACTCAATTTTGCGATATCTAACGAATTCAATATTTGGAAATATTGTATTGGCCAAAAAATTCACACAGCAATAAAAATTCTCCTCCAGAAATCAGTTGACCAATTACTTTACTGTTAGGTTGGAAGTGAGGATATTCACCCGTCACTTGTAACTGTGACGGGTGTTCTAGGTGTAATGCTTGATAGCAATATAGGCTGTGCCTCTAACATTGACTATGTCTGTAAAAAACTCAACAGTGCTTATTAGTCTATACTGCAACTAAAAAAAACATTCAATATTTAACAGTTACTACAAGTCTACTATTCTCTTGTATATTCACATCTATCATATAATATCGTCCTACGGGGAGGTGCAACCAGTGTTACTAGGGTTTTCATGACACAGAAAAGAATAATCAGGCTGATCTTAAAGTTGAATTTCAAACAAATATGTCGAAACCATTTTAAAAAGCATCGAATCCTAACACTCCCATCAATATATATTTTAAAATATATTTTATATGCCAAAAATAATTCCTCTGAATTCTCCTAAAACGAAGATTTCCATAATTACTCTACGAGATATGGTCATCAATTCAGTATTCCTAAACACTCAACAGCCAGAACAATGCCCAATAAGATTCTTCAATGATCTTCCACCATCAATAAAAACTATGAAAGATTTCAAACTACTTAGGAGAAATCTAAAGAACTTTTTAGTGGAGAAGTGTGTGTATAACATTTCTACTGATTTTATGTGTTAAAATGTGTAGTGTTCTAAAGTATTCTCTTTTTTAACTGTAATTTTATCTTTTTATTATTTATTGGCTTGTCTTATATCATTTCTATGTGATCAAAAAGATGAATAAAGTTTATTATTATTATTATTATTATTATTATTATTATTATTATTATTTTTTTTTTTTTTTTCGTTAGGAATTACCCAGTCAGGCCCTGTCTCCGGAGCTCCGACACTTCCGGAGGGCGCGCTGGCGTGTCATTAACCCCAGTAAACACTCCCCACGTCCATGGGGTAAGTGATTACTGGGTCCGAGAATCATGTGCCCTGAGTAGGCGGAGTGAACCAAGAATTATGGCCTTCTGCATTCGCCCGGCTAGGGTTTCTGCCATGTCACGGCAAGCCGGTATGATTTTTAGGTTTGAGAGCAGTGTGTCCATCATTATTATTATTATTATTATTATTATTATTATTAAATAAGCGATATTCTTAACGAAAAATGGAAATTATGGCTATTTGATCTCAAGAATATATCTAATTTCAAAATTCCCAGACAGTATTTCACAATTGACAGAAGCACTTGTGAAATACAGTTACACATCTTCTGTGACGCTTCTGAAAAATCTTATGCCACAGTGGCCTATTTAAGCTGCCAAGGAGAAAATGATATCCAGATAGCATTCGTTAGTGCCAAGGCAAGAGTTTTATCCTTAAAACCCATTTTGATACCAAGACTTGAGTTATAAGCAGCCCTCCTAGGTGCACGTCTTGGAAATTCTTTGAAAAATATTTGAGGTTGAATTTTCATAAGATTAATTATTGAAGTGACTCGAAAACAGTGCTCTATTGGATTTGTTCAGAAGCCAAACGGTTTGCAATATTTGTTGCTCATAGAGTGGGCGAAATACAAAATTTGACGAACGTATCTGACTGGAAATATATTTCCTCCAAAGAGAACGTTGCAGATGAAGCAACTAAGCGTAGTAATGGATTGAATTTTACAAACGATAGTAGATGGCTGCGTGGACCTTCCTTTTTAGAAAGAATATTGGCCCAAGAAAAATGAAAATTTTGAAATTAGTGATGAAGCAGATCTCGACTTGGAAGTAAGGAAAGATTTTGTTTTCCTGAAGTTCGAAAAACGTGTTTTGCCAACTCTCGATCAAAATGGTCTCGTCTTGTTAGAGCTACGGGATGGATGTTGAGGTTCATTAAACGCTGTAAAAGGAAACTGCTTCACACACGAACTCCAAATATTTCCTTGCAGAATTTGGTTAAACTTGATAGCGACGAAATCTCAATAGCTGAAAATTTATTATACAGGAAGAGTCAGCAAGATACTTTCTATAGCGAAATTGTAACTCTAAAACAAAATCGTCCTTTTGATAAATCGAGTAGATTATACACTCTACCTTGCTCAATTGATGATACGAGTGGATTGCTACGTCTCAAAGGTTGATTTGATAACTTATTTGGTGTCAGTAAGGATATTCAACTCCATACAGCTAGAGATGACAGAGAGTTCGCGTGGTAGATGTACGACTGGCCAATGGAACAATTTTTCGAAGACCCGTTTCCAGGCTATGTGTACTGGATATGCAGTAATTGTTCTTTATTTTTTGAATTCCAATAAAATACTGGGGGGAGAGTGTTACATAATTTGTTGAACATTTTATAATTCATAAGTAGTTCTTTTATGGCACACATTGTATATTGCTGTCAAATTGATTTGTAATGAATGATAGTTACTTGTGAAAACAAAAACAGTTGTAAAAAAATAAGATAAGAAAAATAAATAAAGACACGTCAATCAAATCTAAATTTTTTTCAATTTGGAAAAATCGTCTTTTGAACACGGATAAAGGGAATCACTTTCAGGTAAACTTTTCAACAATACTTCTTGGTGCGTTTTAAAAATGAGATATATTGTAACGATTTCGAGACCGGCCTCGAGTCCGACCCTGATCATCGTTAACTCGAAATGTAAACAAGTTCTCCGCGGACAAACAAATCAATCACGTAGAAGAATCGCGAAACTTCTAACGAAGATTCTGAGGACATCTTAGAACTCGCCCGAAATGCTCGAATGGCCGAGAACTGTAAATACTAGTATATAAGCCACTGGGTATTAGATGGCGGGATAGTCAGAGTTCAAAGTTAGTTACAGTTCCAGAGTTCGCAGATAGAGACTGACACCGTAGAAATAAAATAGTGAAGTAAATGTTTTAGTGAATAATTGTTTAAGTAGTGTTTTAAATAAACAATTAGTGCAGTTTTACTACAATATTGAAAGAAATTATTTAAAGAGTTATTTTCTGCTTTTACCCTCGGATGAGAGTGAAATCACAAACTATTTCACCAAAAAATTCCTAATCTCTGACCTCAAAAACTCCTACATACCAATTTTTTATGGCACAATTTTTTTAATTTTTTTCTCTGACGAAAATTTTAAAAGACATTGTTTATTGGACCACCAAATAAGTTGGTTTGAATTCGATTTGTAACATTTTTACAGACAAGTAATGTGGGTTAATTAAAACGTATCAAAATCACAATCTACGACCCCAAAAACCAAACACCAATTTTGAATGAAATGAAATGTTAACAAAGCTTTGATATCGATGTATACGAGATGTAACCCTGAGTACATACTTCAGATGTACTAATTTTACATCTATGCAATGTACCTAGGATGTAAAGTTGGATACGAGATGTAACCTTGAGTACACATTTTACATCTATGCGATGTACCTCTAGGATGTAAAGTTAGATACAAATTTCTCATGGTCATTTGTGTTAACAATGTCATGCTATAATGTACATGAGACGTAACATTGGGTACATGCTGTGTATGTACCAATACAAATCTCTGCGATATGCTCTTTCAGATAACAATGTACCTATAGGATATGAACATACGGATACATTATACTCTCCACGATATATGAAATTCCATGTTTTTTGTGTTCTTTGCGAGTCATTCAAATGGTAATCAAATTTAAACCGATAGAAAATAACAATTTTTTTTAATCTGGACCTTACCTTCACATTGAATAAGTCACAATTTGGTTTCCTTCGATCCATCGCAACCAATATCAGGAAACGAGATAAGATATGTTATTATATGGCTACTTATGAGAGAATGGAAAGGATAAATGCTTGATATTTGTTGTTTGGCATTTTGACATTTGACTTGACAGCTCATCGCTTTGCCACTCAGTATTTATTGTTTATGTGCTGCGATGTTACTGATTTCGTAAATATTCGATTTTTATAGAAAGGTGAGTCTAATTATCGGTTTCTGTTAAATGTTCATCTTTATTGAAAAATAAGTGGATAGGTATATTTTAATTTTTCAGAGAGGCCGGTACTCCAAACATGCATGATGTGCGTTATACCTATACTAAACTATTTTTTGTTTTTGATGAAATACCCAAGTAAAGAGAGTTGGAAAGACCATAACTGCACGGAAAAAAAAATTTAATAGTAACAAGTAAAATTTACATACCACCAAGTAAAAATTTGCATACTATATGGGACAAGTATGCGCTTTATCAGCCACAAGAAGAATTAGATTCCTGAATTTGATCACTTGCTGTTATTAATGTAATTTGTAGAACATAATGTAACCTACCGGTATTAAAAGATTTATTAGAAGCAGACGTTTCGTTTTATTGGCCTCAATGAACTTTCTATTTGCAGTGGGTGCTCAGTTTGATAACTACAAATAACTAGTACATTTACCATTACTGAAGAATAATTAATTCTCAAATAACTCATATACTAAAATCTACTAAACAAGATATTAGTAGTTATAATACAGTATTGTAAAAATATATAAAATATATATATAAAATGCTTTTTTTTAATATAGGTATTAATTTTCTTATCACAATCTAAAAAAGCCAGGAAAACGTTTTATTTGGACCGTTTTTTTCCGTGTGGGATCTTTAAAAAGATTATGTCCAACGAATTAGCTCACTCATGTTCCTGGTTGGCACTACGCCAAAACCAAAGAATCTCACCTCAGAGTTGAGGAAGAGGTGGGTACACACACTTCAATTGATTTCTGCAATACACTTTTATTGCCAGTGCAAACCAAAACTTGTTTCTTCCAGGTATTGTGATGAGGGAGCATCATATTACACAAAGGGAGGTTCAAAGAACTGCTTCAGAATGGCTTCGCCATACCAAGTAATAAAGGTTGAACATGTAAAATAAATGAATATGTGTTTAAAGTCGTTATAGACTGTTTCTTGTTTTTGTGGAAATATTTTTGAAGCCGTTAAAATTTGTTATTTAGGGTCCAATAAGACAGAATTACTTTTTGATATAGTTTTCAAGAATTTAATATTCGTTTTTCGATCATTATGTTCGCTTGAAGCTAGATTATATATTTATTCCAACAAGATTCGTTTTTTATTTACTTTTTAGAATATTTCATTGGTGAGACAAGTGTTCATTTATTTCATGTATCTTTTGGAAATCTTTTGGTGATCATACAAAAAATGGGCACTTGTTTCACTAATGAAAGAAAGCATTTAATGAAAAAGTATGCATAGAACACATATTCTTGGTACCTCCCATCAGCATGTAACCGGTATATTGGTTGTTGACCTCTATATGGAAAATCTTTCTAGGATATACCCTGGATTTATAAAAAGCTAAATCCCGGCGATCTCACTTTATGACGTACAGGAGACGCCTCTATCCGATTGTAGCACGAGACAAATTCACCGCTTTTGGCGAGGTCTCTGGGCCATCTACGGGAGTTTAAATAAGAGGTCGCAGTTAGCTTTTCAAGCATGATATGTAAAAATGTTAGCAGGGTGGTATGCAGACTAGGTTAACATTGTTGCGTTGTGCCAGTCGGTTTAAAGTTTCTCTGCAGTTCCACACTGCTCTGGATTTAAAGCAGTTGGATTCAAGCGCTTTCAGTGCTGCTTGACTATCTGAAAATATTTATATTATTTTTCGTGTTTGGTGTCGATTTTCCAGTTCCCTTGCACACATTTAAATTGCATATACCTCTGCCTGGAATACCGTAGTTAATTTACCCTTACTGAATGAGTGTTTCACTACTAGGTTCATCCCGTATATGCCGGCTCCGACGCCTTCCAGAGTTTTGGAACCATCGGTAAACCAACGTTCATTTGCCCTACATAGGTCAGTTTCATTCCGAACCCAGTCTTCTATTTCAGGGAAGACTACAGTGTAGGGCGTGTGAAGGTTGATAGTTTTGGGCATGATGTCTGAGGACATTCCTAGAATGTTGTGAGCTATTATGCCCTCCAGCATGCTGCTGCTTCTCATGACCACTGCCTGCGGTAGACTAATGGCCGCTTGGTAGAGTCTGTATGTTGCCAATCTTGCCTCTCTCTCCAGAAATATGTGAAGAGGAAGTAATCCGAGAATGGCTTTCATTGCTGCCGTTGGCGTGGAGCGAATTGCCCCAATAATCGCCAGACATGCTTGTCTCTGTAGTCCGTTTAGTTTAGCTTGAGCCATTTGTTGGCCCTTGCTCCACCATACTACAGAGCCATACGTGATTATTGGTCGTATAACGATCACGTACAGCCAGTATATACTTGATTTGGTGACATGCCCCATGGAGTAGGTATATTATGGTCACTGTTGAAATAGAGCTGAAGTTGCTTCGAGAAAATGATTCCATCGAATGTTAAGCAACTTTAAACTTTTCCATAGTCGGTCTGTCTGTCCGTTGGTTCATCGATCTGTACTCTAGTTCGTCATCATTGCCGGTCAGCAGAATTTTTTGAAAAATCGTCCTTGTACAAACTACCTTTTAGGAAGTGGTTGATTAAAATGTTTTCTATGGTTGCTGTGGAGTATGTTATAGGCAATCCTGGTTCACTGTTTCAACCAAATATTTTCACTGGAAACCTCCGGACAGCAAAGTATTTCGAAAAATCACAAGTACAAACTACCCTTTCCAAGGGGTTTATTCGATTTTTTTCTATGGTGGCAATATATATGGTGGATATTATGGGCAATTCTGGTTTACTGTTTCAACGAAATATCTTGACTGGAAACCGCCGGTCAGCAAAGTATTTTGAAAAATCGAAAGTACAAACTACCCTTTAGAAGGGGTTGATTTGAATTATTTCTATGGTGGCATAAAAAGTATATTATGGGCAATCCTGGTTTACTGTTTCAAGGAAATACCTTGACTGGAAACCGCCGGTCAGCAAAGTATTTCGAAAAATCGCAAGTACCAACTACCTTTTAGAAGGGATGGATTCGAATTTTTTCTATGGTGGCATAATAAGTATATTATGGGCAATCCTGGTTTACTGTTTCAACGAAATATCTTTACTGTAAACTGGAAACCGCCGGTCAGCAGTCTTTCGAAAAATTACAAGTATCAACTACCCCCAAATGGGGATGGACTTGAATTTTGAATATGGTGGCAAGGTTTTAGTTTGTAGATATCTTTTTTGCAATATATCGATATTTGCAGTACAAGTATGAAATCAACGAAATATTAAATTCTGGTCAGCAAAGTATTTTCTCCCAATGAAACCTTTATGTTTTCATCTCCGTCGCATTTACATCCAGGAACACTACATTACTACAATAAGTGTTGTTTTTATGTTGAGTAAGTTTTTTGGGGGTGAACACCATGATAATATTCGTATTATATTGTACTTAATAATCACGAAAATACACTACAAAATAAGAGTAAACTGTATCGAAATTAATGGTACAAATGGTTTGTTTACAAATCTATCTGCCTTGTTGTAATTCCAAATTTCACCAAGTCGCAAGTTGCGTTGCAGATATAAAGTGCAACAGTTCACAAATTGACAGAATAACGACAGTAACTGTGAATGTTTCAAATAAATTAAGTTTTATATATAAATTAGCGAAATAATTAAGAGTATTTTCACTACAGGATCTTCTTTTCCGTTTGTGCCGGACTTTTTGCCAGGCTCCAGCAGCTTCGTCAATTTCCATTTCACCTCCACTGGATGATGACATGATGGTCTTTGTTTAAATCTCACCGACTAAAATAATATATAGCTAAATTAAACACGTCTGTTCTCAACCACTGTTCGGAAGCAACTGAAGAAATAAATAAATGTTTAGTTATTGTTCAGGGAGAGAAGGAACTGTAGTGGATTCCAGTAGAGCGGTTTTGTGGCAATATCAGGGAGCAGATTGGTTTCTGATACAAGGTTTATTCGAAAAGGGTTTTATATTTGACATTATAACATTATTTTGTTATGGAAACTCATTCAGATATGAATATACAATATGTTCAGAAATGGTTTGAGATATAAATCTCAACATCCTGCCCCAACATCAAAAAATAAAAATATATTATTCTCTAGGAAGTGGACAAAGTTTTGAAATAGGTCTCATAAAAATTCCATTTTTTGTTAATATTTTGACAACTCTAACTCTATATTATCCTGACCTGGAAAGATTTTTAGAATACGTGCCAAATTCCATTGAAGAGGTGTTGAGTTATCCTCCTTCACTAACACCAACATGTCTGGGCATAAATTTTCTGAACTTTTCATCCACTTAGGACGTGATTGTAACTTATTCAAAGATTCAACAGACTACCTTTTCCAAAAGTGTTGCATGATTTTTGTACAATGTCGCCAGTGAGATATTCTATTTTCATTCACTTCTGTAAGATTGTTCTCAGGTAAACATGTCAGTGGTTCTCCTATTAAGAAATGACCGGGTGTAAGAGGTATCAAATCAGATGGGTCTGAGGATAAAGAACAAAGTGGACGAGAATTCAAAACTGCTTCTATTTGTGATAAGACTGTGGTCATCTCCCAGATAACAAGCTGACGTCACCTGTACGTCATTATTTGGTCATGTCTGACATCAGAGTGACCTCTAAAATGACGTCATAATGACGTTGATATGACTTTTTAAGTCAGACGGTTGACGTCATTATTATGACGTCAAAATGACGATTTCAGCATGACGTCAAAAATACGACCTTAGAGGAAGCAGTCTGACGTTTAAGTGACGTCAGTATGCATCTTTCTAAATGATAAACTCTATAGTATGGTCATATCAAACACACACATGAAAGAACACATTTTTTATTCATTAATAATGTAAATACCAAATTTGTATACAAGCAATAAAATCAGATGTGGCTCACCTACATAAAAAAAACATATTAAAAGATGGAATGCTTATTTCTGGTGCCACAAAAGTTGAATTCACATGATGCTGAATTTGTTAACATTTGCTTTAAAATACGGTTAGTTCTTGATGAAATATTGTTTCCTCCTAATGATACTAGGTATGAGCTCTAAAAATTTAGAAATAATTCAATAAGGTTTTCAACTAGACATTTCATTTTTCTTACCAAAGCACTGAATTCTCCTTGTGGGATAAATAATCTTCCAGTTTCTTAACCTCATTCAAACCTGTGCAGGGTAATTCTACAGGCAATTCGGGTATGCCAGTTGAGGTAATTTTCTGATTACCTGACCCAATCACACTAGATTCCAATAAATTTAATATTTCTTTATTTTGTTCTCTACTGAATACCAGATTTTCCAAAAGTTTTCTTTGCACTGAAAAAATATTTAAATTTATAGAACACATTCAAATTTCAATTTAAATGTATATACAGGGTGACCCAGGGTTAAACAGCCAAACGTTTGGGATCAGTATTTTAGGTGAAAATAAGATTTTTCTTCTCATAAGCTTATGTCCTAACTTGTCTAGTTTTCCAATTACAGGGTGTTAAAGTTTTTAGAAAAAATCAGTTTTTCATTAATAAAACTCGAATTAATCAATTAACATGTCACAGGATGTCAAACTGTGATACAAACTGTCATTTGTTATCAAGATTGTGCTCGACTATCTTCGATCTGATTTTTGGGTTTTCCTGTTACTTGCAAGAAAATGGTTTTTAAATTATTTCTCGAAAATGAATCAAGATATGAAAAATATTTAGGAGACAAAAAAAAATGTATTTTTGATTCTTCGATCTAAAAAAATAACTTGCAGTAGAAAACAGTGGCGCACAATGATTTGTCCTAGTATTAATTAGTAAGATTATCCTCTAGGACGCCAATGGACATAATAATTTTATTTCAAGTACACCAAAAGGAGCCATTGATTTTCTCAAATAAACATGCTAAGTTTTTTCTAAATTAGCAAAAAGTTTTCGAGTATTTAATGAAAAATTGATTTTTCTTTTAAAATTTGACATCCTGTATCTCGAAAACAAAGCAAGTTAGGAGACTGCCTTATGGAAAGAAAAAATCTTGTTTTTACCCAAGGAACCAATCCCAAGCACTTGGCGGTTTAACCCTGGGTCACCCTGTATAAACAAATACTGTACCAAACATCAGGATCATTTGTATTAGTAAAAACAATATTAGAAACGTTTTCAGCCCTTCGATTTCATCAATTATTACTAAAAAGGTATATGAATCAATCCAGTACTTTCATAAGAAATATATTACAACTTTTCTATCCCACCTGATCCATGGGTGGACTAACTATGTGGTACATAATCTCGAAGTATGGCCCAGTATTTGTAGGTCTTTCATAATATACCCGACTGGTCTGTATTGATCACAGATAGTTCATCCACTGTAGCTCCCGACTGAGTAATACACCTCTGTGTTTCTTTATTGGAAGTAGAACATGTGTTGCCAGAGCTGATTGCCCTACTTACTGGGGAATGGCTCCTTTGTGTCCACCCAAGTAACCTTCTTTCCTCAATTGATGATGCATTTGATTGGGAGCAGCTTGATTTCCGACTGTTTATTAGAACGGAACAACTCAAGTCAATGGGTCTTTTCACATCAGTCTTCCCTACAACAGAATATTAAGTATCGACTCGAAATTGAACTCCAACTATTGAGCAACAAAAAAAAACATAAAACGTGAAATCTAAAAAAAAAAAGTGTCACGTAAAAAAGAGTATGAGTTTATTAACAGGATTGTCAAATGACCAGAGTTCTTTGATACACATTTTTTAAAAGCAGATATATTTCACAGATCCTGGCTGCAAAGACAACCCCCATATCTGAGAAGACTAACACAAATACTTTTAAAAATACTAGTTTAATACACACTTGAGGAAAGAGCATTTACTCTTAGTTAATTTGTCAGTCCAATAGGCTACACGACACAATTATAAATAAACTACAACTAACCTGGCATTTTCTTCATGAAACATTTTGGTGGTCTCTCATATTCTTCAGATTCGTTCTGCTCACCATCACTACTACTATGGAGTACCAGACGTTTGGGCTTCTTTACCTGTCTGCGAGTAGTTTTGATAGCCTCTTCCCCTGTGTTTGTCACTAAATTCTTCAGCCAGTTTCAATTTATGTTTAGCTATTTACAAATCTTCTGTAAATGGTTTGATAAAAATGTTTCATGTCAAAATTATAGGAATAGGAAAAGGCAGGTACAGTTGTCTGCATAAAAAAGTCGTACAGCAGTGCACATTTCCCTTATCACATTATCCATTTTCTTGGTATTTCTGTAAGAAATCACAATAGACTTAGACTTGGCCTTCTTTACAGGAATACCAAGAAAACGGACAAAGTGATACGACTTTTTCATGCATACACTAATTTGTATTTAAATAACTGGAAAATAAAATATAGAAATAATTATTAAAATGATTCTGCATTTGGCCACTAAAAAATGGTTTTTGAAAAATTTTACATTCTATACATAAAAAATTATTTTTGGAGTGGCAATTGTTAAAGGAGTTGATTTTTTTCTGCAACATTTCATATGCTTGTGATGAAGGATTTTCAACAAAATCAATCTATCTAATCAGTTCTCTAACGAAAAATATACATACCTGTTTCATAAAACGTTCGTTTTAACAAGAATTTATACCAATCAGTCGATGCTGCAGAGAGATTTCGAACGGCCCGATTGTATTCTTTCGATGGCGGCCATAATACCAAAGAGTAGAGGTTCTAGTTCTGTATAGAACCTCTACTCTTTGATAATACATTTCGTTTTTCTGGAGTATACCATTTATCTAAAACGACTGCGAGACTGCCATCCTCAAACTCGACAACGTGATACATATTGAATTACAATAATAGTATCAACAATCAACACAAAAGTTTTATCAAAATGCAAAACTTCACTTGAAGTATATTATATTAAAAATTAAAACAATATTCACAAGACGGCGGACGGGGCGGGAAAACGAGCATACAGACTACGGTCACTATGGAGTATGGAACAATGGAACATGTTCAATTTCAGCAGATGACAGCACAGCAAAGACAGCGACAGCACGAAATAAACAGTCTGATTGGTCACTGTAATAGCGGGAAGTTTGAATGACAAGACAGCTGCCCGCAAACTGAATTGAAAATGCGTTAATTACTAGCTAATAATATAAACCTGACCTGCTGATTAACCTTATGTCAACAGAATATCCATGTAAAGTTATTAACTATACATCCAAAATTGTTAATAACATCAGTAGTAGTCGGAGCGCTAATTTCGTGCATTTTACTGTTTAAAGGAGAGTATGAATGAGACGAGATATCATTGGTCAGAGCTTGGTTCGCACTGGCTAATGATAGTACAGCAGTTCTTGACGTACGCCTTTTTGAATTCGTATCGCGGAATAGTGGAATTTTAAAGTAAATGCCAGAAAAAATATATCAGTGAAGTTCATATCGGTCATGGAAAACTCAGATTATTACCTGATCTAATAACGAGCAGGCGCTGCTAGATTAATGAACGAACAAAGCTTGATGATGAATAGGACACGGCTAAAGACATCAATTTATTTTAGTAGAGTTATAATATTATGACAAGACATACGAGTGACATTCTCATGCAATAATAATAATAAATCACAATAAATAGTAATGACCTGTGAGTAAAGTCAAAATGACGACATATTTGTGACGTCCGATTGACGTCTTATTTGGTACGTCAAAATCACGACATTTTCGAGTCATGTGACGTCAATGACTATAAAAGACCATATATTGACGTATAAATGACGTCAGCTTGTTAACTGGGCTGTTCGAAAGTTAGCACAACATTTCCCCACTAAACATGATACATAACAAAAATATTTCCCAAATATAACTTTTGTGCAATTTTGTGATATTGGCAAACTAACATTATATTAATGTCTTCTTGACGTTTCCAACACAGTGTTTTCAACTATTTGTTTATGTAAAATCAAAATAATATAACCAATAATATTCATTAGATAATACTTATAATGTTGATTATATGTTGCCCAGATATGTCTTAGACAGAGTAGTTATGTTATTTGTTCGATATTTTTGTCTAACCTTGTCAAAACATTACTGACATGTGTACAGGGAGCCTTGAAATTAATATTATCTTTAAGGTTTCTTAAATGTAATTTTTGGGTGATGACCACGTCATGACGTCATTCATCTACGTAAATTAAAAAAATAATATCCACGTTCAAACAATATTACCCAGTAAATATGAAATAAATATATCACTGACGTCATCGTTCATTTTATCCTAATAATCATGGCGGCATGGTATGAGTTTTGAGTTCATAGAATTAAAATATAATTCAAACTACTTAAATGTGATTGGAATCAATAGGACTGCAAAACTCATAATTTTCGTGGTAAGATTATGATTTTCCACTACTCCATCCACTAATTGTTATTTTAGCATTTAAGTTATGTAGTGAATGTAGTGATATCTACTATTGATTAGAGAGTATCTACATATGATGATATGAATAGTAGAAAAGCTATCAGTTGTGGTTCCTGCTAATCAGATATTGGACAGCATGGAAATGGTTGCTGACATCTGGAGCTGTGTCAAATTATTTTGAACCGATTGATCAATGAATTTTTGGAAATGAAACCAATGAATGTTGCTAAAACAACAATATTGGAGCTGCTTAATTTGTAAGTGAACAGAGTGTTCTGATCTTTCTTAATTTCATTAATCTATGATAATATTAACGATTCTTGAGATTGTAGAGAAATCACTTGAATTGTTTAATACAAATTATCAATAAACTAACTGCATTTTCTCTTTCTTTTCAGTTTGGTAGTGTCCTTTCACATTCCTCTATCAGTTTTGATGTACAAAGTGGTACTTATTGAATGATCAGATTACAAAAACTTAAATAGCAGTTGTTGTTTCCGAACTAATCGAAGATGAGCCCTTCTGGACTGGGCAAAGAAAAAAATCCAAAAGTTTTGAATTGATAATTATGGACATACTGAAACGTAAGTAATTATTTTTCTTTTACCTCTAGGGGCAACATAGAATTATTAATAATTATTGGATGGTCGTTTTCTTATATCATAAAGATTAATATGAGTTTTCAGTGACTAATGACTATATTTTCAGAATATCTAAAAGATGTTTGCAGTTCAATCACAGATGGAGAGTTTGACTCATAGTAATGGATTGGATGACATTAGCAGAGCAGAAACTAAAAAGAAAGGAGAAGTGACCGAGACAACAACCATATAATTATTGATTCAGTGATATCTGTTTTTATTTTTCAAAAGAAATAGGTTTTCATTCAATATTATTCTTCTTATAACACTTAACTTTGGTAGATCTATCAATAAATTTTTCATCTGATTCAGGTGGTAAGTCATATTATTAGGTACTTTGGTACTCAAGATTATATTTTTTATACTGTTAATTGTTGCACCTTGAATTCATCGGTGAGAGGACACCAAAATAATCCTAAAACCGTATGGTAAGTAGAATTTGGAAGGTGTACTTCTTAATTTTATATCATAATCCTTTGTGGTTGTATTAAATAAAGGAATTATCATTTGTACACCATTTATGAAGCTTGAATCCTCCTGATTGCAGCATAGCAGAAAGCTCTATTCTTAGTTTTTGCAACTCGGTCTTTGTATTTGCATCATCCATATATATAGCACTGATTGATGATTGCTGAAGAAACAAGTGGATAATTGAGACTTTCATCAGTAGCGAATTTCGTCAAACATCTAGTGGCTAAATATGGTGCAGAATTTGTTCCATATGTAACCGTATGCAGTTCAATACATTTTAAGTCTTCACTTGAATTTTCATGCCATTATATATTTTGTAGGAAGAGCTGAGAGGGGTTTATAAAGGCACTTGCCTGAACATTTTTTCCACATCACAAGTTAAAACAAATATGAAAGTTCTAAGCCGACAAATGATGTCAAAGAGTTCAGGTTGTACTACTGTACCACCTTTCAGCATAATATCATTGAGAGAATAACCACTGGAAGTTTTCATCAAGGCATCGAATACAACTCTAAGTTTAGTAGTTAAACTATTCTTTCTTATTATGCAGTGATGAGGGATAAAATATTTTTTATCAAATGGTGTGAATGGAATATATTTACCATGATTCAAGTTGACATATTCATCAATGAATTCTTTATATTTAGTGAATACATTTTTATTTTAGGATAGTCTTTTTTCGAGGGAATAAAATCTCTGGCAGCAAGATTATAAGAATCCCCTAACATCATAAAATCATCATCCTGTCTAAATGGCAACTTAACTTCGAATGCCTCATTTTCTAAACGTTTTGTATGGGAAAGAAATATTTTCTCACACAATTTGTCACCTTGAGAAATGAAGTTTTTGCTTGAGACTTCTAACTGCCAGAATTTTTGTATCAGTTCGTCAATATGAACAGTATTTGTGAAAAATGTGAAGCTTATATTCGCTCCACAAAAGAGACTTGGAATTGGACCACCGATTATCCAACCCAATTGACTATTCTGTACAGTAGGTAAATCTGAACCTAACCTTATCAATCCAGCATCAATTATTTCAAAAAATAGATCAGCTCCAATGAGCATATCTATTCCGGAAGGAACATAAAATTGAGGGTCCGCTAGTTTCAAATCTTTTGGTATATTGCGAGCCTATTACTATTCACTATTAGCTGTGGAAGTGAACAAGTGATTCGTTTCAATATATAGCACAAACAGCACGACACTGAAACTCTTGTGTTCGAGATTCAATGATCAAATCAGTCATTTTATTTATTTTAGTGACAGTATAACTTAGTGTGTCATTTCTGGGCTTATGGCTTGATTGTGAAGTGTTTTGATGATTCGTATTTTCATTCTTCTGATGAAGCAAAGCATATGATGCTTCTGACCACAAAATCTACAACTACTGAGTTTCATTCATCGATAGAATGTTTATTTCCGAAACAATTCATGCATAAATTTGCTTTCATGATGATTTGTTTCCTATCAGGGACTCCTAACTTTATGAATCTTAGACATTTGTAGAGTGTATGATTTGTTAGTTTACAAAATGCACATTTGCGATTAGAAATATATTCTTGGGTACTTACTATGATCAGTAACCTTCGTAGACTTCTGTTTATTGTCTAGGGAAGCTTCAAAGGCTGAACATCGTTTTTCCAGGAACTCAAGAAATTCTTTCAAAGTAGGTATATCCTTTTTCTCCAGCTCAAAAGCTGACCTTGTATAAAAATCCAATTTTTTGCAATAAATGAATATAAGAATCAAATCCCATTGTTCTACAGGACATTGAGAGCTTTCAGAGCATTAATATTTTGTTTTATCTGGGTAATAAATTGTCTCACGATCTCGGAGTTCATTTTTGTGATAGTGAAAACTTCTAACAATAAGGCGTTGATATGAGTATTGATAATAACTAATTTGTTCTCATACCGTTTTTTCAATATATCCCAAGCAATACTGTAATTATTGTTAGTCAATTAAAGATTATTGATAAGGGAGAGTGGCTCAAGTCTCAGACTTGATTTCAAATAGAAGAATTTTTAAACATTACTTATTTCAGAACTTTCGTGAACAAGTCTTCGTAAGATTTCCACTCATCATATTTACCTGAGAAAGTCGGAATACTTATATTGGGTAATTTAATAATTTTTCCTACAGATTTTTGTTGGGGCTAGATTGAAAGTTTGTGAGTTTGAATTTTCATTTGAAAAAGCAGTATCTGAATGAGTTTGCAATTTCTGAGAGTTCTGTAGGATTGTCTTGATCTTGGCAGCCAAAGAACAGTAACGGCGTTCAACATCGACTCTGTCAACTTCTTGATCTTGAACCTTATCTTCTATCACATCTTGAACCTCGAAAGCCTTTTGTAACGATTTTCTAACTGCAAACTCATTGATATCTACTTCTGCATCTTTTTCAAATTGAAGCACGAAATCTTCGATCCTGGAGATTGCTGATTTAGCTTTTTCTCGTTTCTTGAGATGCTTATCCATGATATGATGGGATGAGCAAATTACAGGAGGGTCTTATAAAAATAAATAATTGAAATGATCTGACCTTCGACGTACCAGCCAGCGCACCGAAGCAAAGAACCAGTATCCGGCTCGAAGAACCAATGTTCAGGGAGAGAAGGAACTGTAGTGGATTCCAGTAGGGCGGTTGTGGCAATATCAGAGAGCAGATTGGTTTCTGATACAAGGTTTATTCGAAAACGATTTTATATTTGACAATATTTGACAAGTTATTTCAATGCTTTAATAACATTATTTTTGTTATGGAAACTCATTCAGATATGAATATACAATATGTTCAGAAATGGTTTGAGATATAAATCTCAACACTTATATAGAAAAATCAAACTTTTTGTTTTGTTTTTTATTATTAGCACTGATACAACATACAAAATCATTCTTATTAGATCACAGTCATGCATAGTGAAATGAATACAAAGTACACTTCTATCCAAGCGTTTCCACCAAGTTGAAAAATAAAGGCAAACATCTGTCAGAAAACAACTACTTCCCTAGCAGATATCTGACAGATACTTGTGCAACGTTCTTCCAAGAAGGCTCAATTGCAAGTGCTTGTCTTGTAACTGAACAGAAGATTATCCTTGATTTGTCTGGGTATGGTCTTCTTGGAAGAATATGTTGCACAAATATATGTCAGATGTAGTTCAATGTCCGTCGTAGCATTAGCCAGGCAAGTAGTTGTTTTCTGGAAACGCTTGGAGAGAATATGTTGCACAAATATATGTCAGATGTAGTTCAATGTCCGTCGTAGCATTAGCCAGGCAAGTAGTTGTTTTCTGGAAACGCTTGGAGAGAAGGGTACTTTGTATTCATTTCACTATGTTGATACTCTCCGGCACAACACTTCAAACTTGTTCGAAGTATTACAGTCATGCAAATAATTTATTACTTGGCACCTGTTAAATAATCTATGTGCCACCTCCGCTAAAAATGCTGCTACCTGCTAAACCCAAACACACGAAGCACTACACTAATCTCTCACTAACTTTGAGTAGAGAATTTTTCCTGTAGTCCAGTGGATATAATTTTCCATATGCAAAAGAAGAAAACTATTTCTGTGAATTTAAAAGTCAACTAATTACGTATCTATTCAATATGATTGTTAATACTGTCCAACTCCTTTTAAAAATTTGTAGTTTTCTCCCAAAGAAGTCAATATGTATAATCAGGAACGCTCTTAAGCCTTGCAAAAGACGTTCCCAACCAGACAGTAAAAGTATAAGAGCACAAAAAAAACGATACAATGTTTCAAAATATGCCTCAAAAAAAATCCTTCTAAAAGATTGCTTTTTTCTATTGTTGATGAATATCATTCCAATTCTGGCTTAGGTAATTTTTCCTATTCAACAAGTGTTTAATAGTTTAGTGTTAAATGCATAATGTGCTTTTATGTTGTGTGAATCGTTCGTGTTTACATACTTAAGTACTGACATTCCCTAGCATACTCCTTCTGTTTGTATGATCTGTGAAGTTTCAATTAATGTTTATATATGTATTTATTATATTTAGTTTTTTAAACAAAGTATATTATTAGGTGGCCCATTTAAAAAAATCACCCCTGAGGTTGGCCACTAATGTAGATGTAAACATTAATTCAGAAACAGGAACAATGTTGTTTTTTATTTATATTCAATTATAATATGATATAAACCGATTTATCAAAAAAAAAATTAAAATACAACCAATAAAGTGAAGACTCCATATACTAGCATACAAGGATAAGCAACCAAAGGTTGCTGTTGTTTATCTCCTGAAACAGCAATAAACAGTCTTGACGCTGATAAACTTGACCAAATTACAACAATAATAGCAAAAAACAATCCGGTGGGCCCACTAAGTTTGCAAAATACACCCAGTAAAGATAAGCCTAGAATCGGTATCAAACAATAACCTAGTATGCTGCCCACTGTGCTCAAAGTAAAAGTACCATTTGTTGATGCCATCAGAGAAAGTAAGCAATACATAAGAATACTAGATATCATTGAAAATCCATAAATATAACCGAAATGGCTATTTTTACCAGCCAGAGACAAACTGAGAGCAAGAAGAATACAAAAAAATATTGGCCCTGCTAAGTCAGATTCTTTAGTTAAATATTCAGCATCATCAGCTAAGCTGTGCCCTCTGAGAGGGTTCAAAACAGCTAAAACTTTTTCTACAATTCGATCTGGATAAATTTCCAACTCCTCTAAAAGAGGCGGTTCATCAAATTCATCAGTTCCTTTCACTGCTGTATCGAACTGCTCAGGTATCAACATCTGAGGGGGATAATTGGCAAAATTTTGATCACTATAATCATTGTTGGTATTAAACTCTGGAATACAAATGGTTAGAATTTGTTTTCTCGGTTAGGCAGCCCGAAATCCTTACCTAACTGCTGATTTCCAAACTGTCCATAATCTTGTTCATAGTAGGTTTGACCAGCTGTAGATGGAGGATTTTGTTGATTCCAATAAAATTCAGATTGGTTGGGGTTGATATAATCTCCCATTTTATTTTATTTGTTTTCTTCTGTATGACTTCAAAATTCAAAATCAAATTTGTGTTTGGTTATGACGTGTCACGTCATAACCACAGAACTATATAGTTCTGTGGCAAAATAATCAAATCCTTAAGGCCGATTCAGATAAATGCGTGCCCATGCAGGGTTTTTGAAGCACGGGCGGGTTGAACGCCTTTTACTCACGTTTCTACCACAAGAACATATTTAATTTGGTTCTGTAATAATTCTGTCAATCAGGGTTATTCGGGTGACCATTGAAAATGAGGCAACATTGATAAGTTAACAATAGTTTTCACCTAGAAAGTATCACTGATATTTCCTGAAATATTGCCATGCGCGCGAAATCTTCAGCTGATGATAATCCCGCATTTTTAACGAATTTAATCTATTTGTTGTTAGAATTGTGATGTTAAATGTTCATGGACTAGGGGGGAATATCAGTGATACATTCCAGGTAGACGCTATTATTAACTTATCAATGTTGCCTCGTTTTCAATGTTCACCTGAAAAACCCAGAATATTGGAGTAATGCTATTTGAGTTTTTCAAGTGATCTCGATGTATTTTTTTACTGTATTTCAGCAAAATTGGAGGTAAAAGAAACATCAAAATTAAACATTTGACTGATTCGTATTGAAATTCAATATAAATTAAAAGATTTATACAGTAATCACGTAAAGGTTGAAGCAAATTCGTTAAAGCTTGATGTGACAAATGAGGAAAAAAGTATGGACAAGTTCATTTTCTTTTTTAGTTGCGCATGTTTTGGTCCACTCATATTTTTGATGACGTCATTACTGTTCAATTTATGACCATAGAAATATATATACAGTGAGGACCAAAAGTCCGTCGCCCCCCCCGTAACTTCTTCATTTTCCATATTACAAAAAAATGTTAAATACATAAGTTTGTAGGGTTTCATTCGATCTCTTTAATGGTTCAAGTTTCATTCATACAGAGTGTCTCAAAAAATCACGGTGACTTAGAAGTTAATTTTTTTAAATGGGACACCCTGTATTTCATTGCATTATTACATTCTACGTTGAATTCTAAACAAGTTTGATAAATGGTTTTCTATCAAAAAAGTTAATAGTTTTGGACTTATGAACACTTGTAAATAATTATTTCGACTACTTTTGCGCCAGTTCAATGAGAAAATCGTAACAAATCGATCACAATGTATTCCACTTTCCTATCCTAACTTTTTGAAAGCTATCCAATGTTGCAAACTGCTGATGGCACCATGTGTAACTTACCTCGTCGTACCATTTT
Organism: Chrysolina americana; assembly: GCA_958502065.1. Taxonomy (NCBI): domain Eukaryota; kingdom Metazoa; phylum Arthropoda; class Insecta; order Coleoptera; family Chrysomelidae; genus Chrysolina; species Chrysolina americana. The sequence goes on along the minus strand of OY293414.1, from coordinate 61,129,085 downwards.
ACAATTGTTAGAGTTGTTGATTCTCACGAAAAACTAGTACAAATGAAGTTGAAACATTTTATTAACAAATAAGGTAGTCCATAAATACAGATCAAGAATCATTAAAAACTGAAGAGATATTTTAATTTATAACTAAAAACGGTGAGTTTTTATCTATTTCAAAAGATGTTCGACATGTCCACCATGCATTTCTTGACACATACATAGTCGGGTTGTAAACTCTTCCCTAACATTAATCAAGGTTTGAGGTGTTATTTCTGAACACACTTCAATAATTCGACGGCGCAGTTCATCTAACGACCTACAAACTGTCTTAAAAACTACGGATTTCACATAGCCCCAGAGAAAGAAATCAAGCGGTGAGAGGTCCGGTGAGCGAGCTGGCCACTCTGTAGTACCTCGACGTCCAATCCACCTACCTGGATACCTTTCATCTAAGTAATTTCTCACCTCCCGATAATAGTGTGGTGGCGCTCCATCTTGCTGAAATGTTACATCCAAGTAAAATTCATGTGGGTTTTGCGCAACGATCTCATCGATACTGGGACTTATTGTGTCTTGCAGCATTTGGAGGTATCTGGGACCATTTAAATTTTCTTCCAAGAATATGGGACCTACAATGTGGTTACCTAAAATACCAGCCCAGACATTAATTTTCTGGGGAAATTGAGTATGCCCCTCGCGGAATTCATGGGGATTCTCATCACTCCAATATCTACAATTCTGGGTATTCACATTTCCATTTAGGTAAAAAGTGCTTTCATCACTGAAGCAGATGTGTTGCAAATAAAGTCGATTTGCAACAATTCTTTCTGCCATGGTCTCGCAAAATTCAAGTCGCCGGTCTGGATCATCTTCAATCAATTGGTGCAAAATTTTTATTCTGTAAGGATGGAATTTATTTTGTTTTAAAACCCTCTTTACTGATGTTTTAGAAACATCACATGTCTCAGCTACTTGCTTAGTTGATGGTTGTGGGTTATTTACCATTTCGGCCTCCCAGATCTCGGAGCATCTTTCACGGTGCCAGTTTGGTTAAATTTTGCCACCAATTTCTGCAGATATTTTCGACACATCGGACGTTCTGGAAACCGTTCATTGAAAATGCGAATAGCAGCGTGGTAATTTCGGTTAGCTTCACCAAATATGATAACGGCTTCAACTTTGTCTGCTACTGAACGAGCCATATTAATCAACAAGAGAAATTGAAAACCGTTTGAAACAAAGTTTTGAAAACCTACAAAATGTCAATGACATTTGGCAAAAACAAATAAGAGTTTTTTTTCGTTGTCATGGATAAAATAAACGCGCCTAGCGTGCATAGCCTACCTCATTAATTTATTCGTGAACTGGTGCAAAAGTAGTCGAAATAATTATTTACAAGTGTTCATAAGTCCAAAACTATTAACTTTTTTGATAGAAAACCATTCATCAAACTTGTTCAGAATTCAACGTAGAATGTAATAATGCAATGAAATACAGGGTGTCCCATTTAAAAAAAATTAACTTCTAAGTCACCGTGCTTTTTTGAGACACTCTGTATAAATGAAACTTAAACCATTAAAGAGATCGAATGAAACCCTACAACTTATGTATTTAACATTTTTTTGTAATATGTAGAATAACGAAGTTACAGGGGGGGCGACGGACTTTTGATCCTCACTGTATAATACTTAGTATATATAATATGGCTCGTTTCAAATTACATTTCAAACCAGTGACTGTAGATGTAACAAAGTTACTTTTCATTTATACTGTCTTTGCCTTACGGTACTATAACACGACTCTACAAAAAAAATTTCGTTCTTTGTCCTAAAGTTTATACTATTATTTTCCAGTTAGTTATGCACAAAAACGAAAATAAAATACAATTTTTCGATATAAAGTTTGCTTTTGTGATAGTTATAATAATAATACTAATTTTTCAATTTTTTCATAAATTTTAATTGATTTTAATATTTTTAAAAAGACCGCGCGGTGAGAGTGGGGTATTAACGTTTACACTGTGCCGCTAGATGGCACCCGAGTGATAAACAACCATCAGGTGTTATTTACAAGCCCAGAATAACTTAAAATGTCGTCACGAAAGTGCAAATACGATGCTGATGCATTTTGTTTTATATGTGGTCAATTTATTAAAGTTCGAGACGTGAAATATGAACTAAAGACATCTCACGTTCTCTGTGAAGCCTATGAAGCATATTTTGACTGTCCTGTACGGAATCAAGATAAGCCATGGGCTCCACATGTCGCTTGTAGTTATTGTAAAAGGTGTTTGGAAGGTAAGCAATTTTTATTTAATTAAGCGATGAATCCAAAATAATAGACATATTAATTTTTATTTTTATATTTTTAGGTTGGTATCGAGGTGAGAAAAGGTCTATGAAATTTGCAATACCAAGGATTTGGCGAGAACCAAAAGACCATATTACTGACTGCTACTTTTGTATGGTGAATCCGAGTAAAAGACGTAGAGGTAAAAATGCAAAACCTATTGAATATCCTGACCTCGAATCTTCTTCTGCTCCAATTGCTCACGACCTGACACGACCAGTACCTGAGCCACCAAAAAAATTATCGCAGAAAAGTAGCTCATCTTTTAGTTCTTATAAAAGTAATTCCGATAAGGAGTTTTTGCCTACACCTGAACAACCAAAACACTATCTCATTACTTCAGAAGATTTTAACGATCTAATTAGAGATTTAAATTTGCCAAAAAATAAAGCAGAGCTTCTAGGCTCTCGGTTAAAACAGTGGAATTTGCTTGATGATGTTAAGATCACGGATCAGCGGACTAGGCATGAAATGTTTGCAACGTTTTTCACGAAGGAAGATGGACTTTGTTTTTGTAATGACATTAAAGGTATGTTTGAAGCAATTGGCATACCCTGTGTCCCTAGCGAATGGCGTTTATTCATTGACAGCTCTACAAAAAGTTTAAAAGCAGTTATATTGCACAACGGAAATAAATTTCCGTCTCTTCCAATTGCTCACTCAGTACATCTTAAAGAAAATTATGAAAGTGTCAAAATTTTGCTTGAATCTGTAAAGTATCGTGAGTATAACTGGGAGATGATTGGATGGTGGGATTTTTAATGGGGCTACAGGGTGGATATACAAAGTATCCGTGTTATTTGTGCTTGTAAGAACAGAATTGTGTGTCGGAAAACAGAACGTCAAATTTGAGCCGATTGTTGAAGCGGAAAAAGTGTTAATGCCGCCTTTGCACATTAAGTTAGGGTTGATGAAACAATTTGTTAAAAAACTGGATGAAACTTCAGAAGCTTTTGGATACTTAAAAAAATTTTTTCCAAAGTTATCGGAAGCAAAGGTTAAAGCTGGGGTTTTTGTTGGTCCGCAAATAAGACAGATTTTTGTCGATGAAAAATTTCCAACGTTGCTGAATCGTACTCAAAAAGCAAGTTGGAAAAGTTTTAAAGCAGTAGTTTCTGGATTTTTAGGAAATAATAAAGCTGAAAACTACGAAAAGTTGGTTGAGGATATGCTTACAAAGTTTAAGGCCATGGGCTGCAGGATGTCATTAAAAGTACATATGCTGCATGCTCATTTGGATAAATTTAAAAACAATATGGGAGCCTATTCCGAAGAGCAAGGAGAACGTTTCCATCAGGACATCATGAATTTTGAACAACTCTATCAAGGCCAATACAATGAAAACATGATGGGCGACTATATTTGGGGTTTATTGAGAGAAAGTAGCTATGAACATAAAAGAAAAAGTAAAAGTGTGCACTTTTAAGTTATTTTCCACTTTTCTGTAAGCTAATTTGATAGTAAAACTTAATAAAAATAATAAACATTTTTATTTCAATAGTTTTATTTTCAATCAAAAATTAAAATCCGAGATTTTTTAAAATTTCGTTCAATCAGTCTTCTAAGCACAAAAGCAAAGTTTTTCATGCCATATATTTTTTTCCGTCTTATTACGACCTAAACTACCGAAATTTAATGCTTTGCAAGTCAAATTTCATGGTGACCCGTGTAATTCAGAGTTTATTCGTTTTAATTTCTAGAGACCTCATAAAGTTGGTAATAACGAAACAGCGCTGTCCACGGATAGTGAGCTCTCGGATGTGAATCGAAAATACTCTATTCACCCTCTATATTTCTATGGTTATGACGCCACTATAATTTTTTTTTAAATGGCAAACTCCTATTTTGATAATACCTGCGAAATGAACGCATTTTTCTCTGTAAGGATGTCATATTTTTTCTCATGTTACGTAACTTTATTTCCGAGAAATTATAGTTATTTAATTAACTAGCGTGTGAATAATGTTAGAGGTCATTATCCACATTTTAAGATACGAGTTGATAATCATATTTTTCTGTCGACCTCACTTTTTTTTTAGAGGATTTCTTGATCAGATATTCATATTCAACGAAATGATCAGTAAATATAAATTCTATCGAATATTAATGATCATCTTTCAATAATTTGAATGCATTTTTGTGATGTACAATTTTAGGAACTAAAAAAGAGTACAGAAGAAGTCCATTGCGGTACACTGGCATTTTACGGCTGTGCTACAAAATCGAACATTAATAGGGGTCATTAATGGTCGATTTAGAAAAATCATGCATTATATAATGACAAATAGGCCATTAATAGTGGTCATTAGGTCGATTTCGTTTGCACAAGAACAATTAACAGACATGTCTATACGAGGTCGACGGAAAAAGATATTTCTAACATAATGAAATAATGTAATTTTAAACATGACAACAGAACTAAATAAACTTACAAACTACTAAATCAGGTGCTGGAACTGCACGTCATTTGCAAGGTAATGTTGAAACTCTTGAAAAACATTAGTTGAAATTCTCGTCTGCCAATCCATCTATTGGGAAACATATTGAAGTATTCACATAAATATGCGTAATGCGGTGGTTCTCCACCATAGTGAATTGTCCGGTAGCTGAGGATTTTGATACGTGGGTACAAAGCCGATAAAAAGTTACTGTAAAAACTTTATTTACAGTCAGTGTCGCCGTCAAACGAAAATTAGAAACATGCGTATTTTAGTATCTTGAGTTAATTTCTCGAAATATTCTTTATGTAACATAAAAAATTAATGAAGATAATATCAAAATGGCGCATTGCCATTTAAAACAAATTATGATGACGTCATAACTCGAACAGTGATGACGTCTTTGAAAATATGTCCCAAAAAATGCGCAACTAAAAAAGAAAAATCGACGTGCCGGAGGTTTTTTCCTCAATGTCCATCTCCAGTTTTTAAAGAATTTTTTCCAACCTTACGTGCTCACTGTATGTATATTCGCTTACGATACGACACAGATCATTGATCCTTGTAAAATAATTAACATTGAACTGTATTATGTGGAGAATAATTTCTGTAGAATACGATAATCACACGTGGCATTAAATAAGTTTTTAGCTACCCTTGCATTTGATGAAATTGCTATTTAGAAATTTGGAAAAAATTTCGAAAAAAAAAAACGTTTTGGCCCAGTCAACCAGCGAAGTCGCAGTAAGTGGCAGGGAATTCAATTTAATGTCTCTATATGGATCAACAAAGCGATTTTACAGATAAGTACCAGCGATTTCACTTTGCGGACAATACATATGCAATAAATATTAACCTTGTGATTTCGCAAAATACCATTCAGAAAGAACACATAATTCAAATCATGTAAACTATCTGAAACTTCTTCCAACTCCTCAGAAAACATATCTCTCCACCGACAGGATAATGAGCATGGCCTATGGCTTTTTTGACATTGTTCATGTGAACAGTGCGCTCGTTTTTTTCAAGTTTTCTGCGATAGGCGAAAGCTGTCATGTGAATGCGGCATAACAAACACCTTACACCTTATGACATAAGACATAACGTTTTTAAGGTTAGGTGATGGTTTGGTTGATAGTTGAAATATATGAAATTTGTATTTCGTATTTATGATTATGATTCAGAATTAACGATACTTCAAATATAGATGTTATATCAGAATACTGATTTGTCATAGATTATTATCATACAAATTTTCTCGTATGCGATCTGAAAAATGGAAAGGAAAATACATCAATTTTCAGCGGACTTGCACAAAAAGTATTTATTATTCATTTTAAATGGGAAATTGCCATCTGCTCTGAACTCCTTGGACACAAATAGGTGAGATTTCGTCCAAAAAAATATTAGTTCATTTTGAAAATATATTTTTTCAGGTCATTACTTCTTTATTTTGCTATCTCAGGGCTAGATGTTTTGGGTAAATTAGATATAATACCCATGGAACAACGTGAATCAATAATTTCCTGGATTTATTCTCTACAAGTAGTTGATGAAGAAGGTTGTTTGATCTTCTACAAATAATAATAAAAAAATAAATTCGTTTGTTACAGAATTGATAAGTGGCTTCCAAGGTTCCACAACATGGAATACTGAAGAAAATAAGAATCAAAATAGTATATACAAGTATTCCCATATTGCTAATACATATTGTTGTTTAGTAACTTTATTAATTTTGGGTGATGATTTGAGTAGGGTTAATCGAAGTGCTATTTTAAATAGTAAGTTAGTCAATATTAAAAAACATTGGCAATATTTTTATTAATTTAAGGTTTGAAAACATTACAATTGACTGATGGATCATTCAAAGGAGCCAAAATTGGTGTAGAAAATGATATGAGATTTGTATTTTGTGCAGCATGTATTTCCTACATTTTTAATGATTGGTCTGGTGTGGATGTTGAAATGATGGTCCAGTTCATATTGAAAAGCATAGTAAGTTTTTTGTGAAAATGTTGAGCATACATATTGAATTGATTTTCATGTATCAAAAAACAAATAATTCATGCACAAAATGAAAATTGATTGAAAATAATCAAGGTTTTCTTTATTCCCTATACTATAGGTAGTCAGTAAATTTCGAACAGAAAATAATTCAACAGCCCCATACGACTGCCAAATCATTCCATCCCAATCCCTGGCAAAGTTTATTTACAAGAACATACTTTGCAATACTTCTTGTTTTAACTACCAAATGATAGTCGGAAACAGGTGTGTCTATCTGCATACTACTTTCAGGGTTCACTCTCATCAGTACAGATCCGGACCCAACATTCAAATGATTACCATCTTGCTGTCAACTGGCCCTACGACAACCCAGGTACCCACTAATAATAAAGTGAGCACCAGAGATATCTATAGGAGAGCACTCCGACCTGTATACAGACTTTGTTTGAAGCCAAAGAAACATCATTTCATCATGAAAAAATATTTAAATCTTTTTCATGTAGAACTGTGTGTACTTGACAAAAGGCAATAAAATAAACAAAATAAAAATTTCCTTTTGCTTATTCCCTATAAAATCGGGTGTTAGCAAACGTCGAACAGAAAATAACTGGGGAAGTATTGAGAAGTATATTCTTGTAGAAAAACTGTTCCAGGTGTTGGGCTGGAATGATTCGGCAATCGTATGGGGCTGCTGAATTTCTGTTAGACGTTTGCCGACACCCTTTTGTATAGGGAATAAGGGAAAGGCTTGATTATTTTTGATCAAAGTTCATTTTGTGTCAAGTACAAACAATTCCACATGAAAAATATTTGAATGTTTTTCATGATGAAATGAAAATAATTCATGATTTCCATTTTGCCCAACTTTGGTTGACTTGTGGAATTTCGTGAAGTCAGTTTACATTCTCGTTGTGAGTTAGGGACCTGATCCAGAACATTTTAATTCTTGCCAAGAGGACGAGATGGGTGACATCTAGATTGAATTGATTGAATAGATTAATATAGTTCAAGATATAATAATAGCACTTACAGCATTCACCTAAACTGATGATGTAAAACAAATTGATATAACAATAAAGGAAAATTTAGGAATACAAATAAATGTGGCAGAAAAAGTGGATGAGTTACCAATACATAATAACAGGGCCGGTGTGACCGGAATAGCCGCCTGAAGCGAGTGTCTCTAATGCCGCCTCACCATGTATATAAACTGTAGGAATTCAAACTGCCGCAGACGGATTTTTTCATTAGAGATATCAGTTTTTTTTTATACTTTGTAGTGGCGATGAAAATAAAAAAAAAACTCGGAAGAAAGAAAAATGCTTGCCTGAGTTTTGGTTGATAAACTTAATAATAAAAATGAAAACAAAAATTACATTGCGTAACAAAAATAAAACAAATAGGTTGATAAAAAAATTTATCCTTATAGACCTTATAAGCACAAAATAAACAGAAAACATTCCAACGGAATAACAATAACAAACAAATGAAAAATAAAAATATGCAGTTAGGACTTCGAATACTTTGGTTATGTATTAAAAATGTTTCCTCATAGCTTTCTGTTTGACGAAGTCTTCCACAAGTTCCTCCACATCTATTTCAATGGAAATGTCATGCTCTCGACATGCTGCAAATCTCGACAATTTTTCAAAATATCATCGTTTTCTTTACCAACCAATGATTGAATTTCATACAAAAACTCAAACAGTATCAGTCTAAGAGCCAGTGAACGGCAGATTTGGCATATTTTAGGAAATCCTAAAATTCACCCAGAGAGTCTGTTATAACTACCAACCATGAGATGGGGGCTAGCTAAGCACGGTCGCGGTGGCCTCAGCTACACTCAGGTGCGACAGGTGTGATAATTTCTTAAACTAAAGTATTTTAGGAAGGCTGCCGTTTGGATATGTCAAAGTATACTATAATAGCTATTTAAAAAAAAACGGCAGACGATTATCACGGTTCTAAAGTGGTGGCAGAAATTTTCAGAATTTCGGAAAAAAAAAAAATTTCAAAAATATTTTAGGAATCTTGAAATTTATATATGTTTTTCTTTTGAGTATCAAAAGCTTATATTTCTGAAGGTAGACCGGTACGTCGGTTCCTATGGCCTGGCAGAACCTTTCTCCCTCGTGAGTATAAAAATACATAGAACTACTTATTACAGTGTCAAATCAGCTAACCATTTCATGAACTATTATCAATATAAGAAATAATATGAATTGTTTAAATGAATGAACGTACTTACTGTCTTTTAATGGATTATGGGGAAAATGTGTCATTATGAACCAATATAAAATTTCAGAAGGTAATAATGATATTACGAAAATATTGATCAAAACATGAAAAATATATATATATTTATTTCTATTCTCTCTTCATACTTCGATTTCATCATCAGAATCTTCGTCATGTTAGTGAATTTCATCTGCTCCTTCAGTTTTTGTAAAGTAAAATCAAAGTTAGTTAATCGAGTCTCTTATCAATTTTATAACTATATCATTACCTTGAGAATCCTCAATCAAGTCACTGAGTAGACAGGGCAGTTGATATCCCTCAAACCATTTAAACATGTAGGAGTGTTCTTCTTCCACCCAACCATACTCAAGTGGTTGGTTGTTTTTGAGAAGCATTTTTCCAAATGCTTGAAATATAATGGGCTCTCAAAAACTGTTGATATGCTCGCTTTTACAAGGAGGTATAGAACTTGCGTCGAACTTTTCATCTTTTTCGTGAAATTTTCATTAATATCAGTAGCTTTATAGCTACTGACGTAAAGCTGAAATCTCCCATCATCCACGTCCACTGATTTTTTTCTCACCATACATTTGGCAAGTACACTTTTGCATGATATCGAACAAGCTTCGTAAATTTTCCTCTGTTAAATTCGGATCACCAAGATCTGCAAAAGCTTTTTGAAATTCCAAACATTTTTGTAACAAGTTGAAAGGTCTTTTTTTCCTTTGTTAAAAAAGGCAGGATTAAAGTCCGATCCGGTAAATGCATGGAATCCACTCAAGCTTTCTACTAATAATTCACTCAGTTCTTCATATATTCTAGTGATGTCAATGAATCTTTCATTATTACCAATTCCGATTAGCATCCAAATATGGGAAGGATTTTTTAATTTCTTCATATTAGCGAGCATAATTATTAATATATCAGTATCACCTGCTCTAATGACAACATAATATTGGTCAATGATGTTACATGCATGGTAGATAATTTTTGTATCAGCCTCTTCATGAGCATCGCAACTAAGATCTTCAATAATACTTGATTCAACTTTTCCATTATTTGTTTTGTAAGATCAACAATTTCGGAAATTAAGGTGGATCAATTTATTGCCAATAAAAAGAGCAATTTCATCATTTGTCCAATGAGTCGAAAAAAAATCAATTAGATTCTTTGAAGTTTGTGTTTTTCATTTCTTTTGTAAAATCTGTTCGCCTCACTTGATCAGGCCCGGTAATTGAATAATTGATTAGAATGTAATATAAAAAATCCATCTATTAAGTAAACATCCGAGTAGCCTGGTGGGTTATGATCAATTTAACTTCCAGACATTTAGCAGATGTTCAACTGATAAACAGAGAGTAACTGAAAAATTGATCACCGTTCTCTATTAGAAGAATTAATCAGAGATTTACGTTTATAACAAGCATTCATTATTTTGCATCTAATCCTAATCCTAGTAATTGTGAAATGTTTCGATTACAGTTCATAAAATATGGATTATAGTAGGAAAAGCCGTTGGGTGGTTGTTTCTATCAGTGATGAGTACTATATGCATCTCTACACACCAGATTTTATTTGACACACAATGTTCCAAATTGCATTGTTTTTAACTATTTATGTTAGTTTATATTGATAGAAGTGTTTTGTTTCAGTCTTATGATGGGGGAATAGGTCAAGGACCTGAATTGGAATCACATTGTGGATCGACATTTTGTGCGATAGCCGCTCTAGCATTGAGCAACAATTTGGGTAGACTGACAAAATCACAATTCCTAGCCTTGCGTAGGTGGCTGCTCTTTCGTTTTGATGGAGGATTTAATGGGAGGCCCAACAAGCCAATAGATACATGCTATTCTTTCTGGACGGGAGGCACCCTTAAAATTTTGGAATCCTATGAATTTTTAAAGGATGACAATAATCACCAGTATATACTGATGACCCAAGATAAATATGGAGGTTTTTCGAAGTGGGTTAATGTTGTTCCTGATCCAATGCATACTTATTTGGGTTTGGCTGGTTTGAGCTTAATGAATTTTGGACACTTGAGTGAGATGTGCTGCGAGTTAAATTTAACGAAAAGGACGTACGAACATTTGAAATGTGTTCAAGAAAAATGGAAGTGATTTTCACTACCTGTTATCATTTATAATATTATATATATGATTTTTATTTAACCATAAATATTTGTACTGTTTTCATAAACACTTTTCATGACTTGGGATATTTACAAACTCTTAATCCTGGTATTATACTACAAGACCTTGCCGTGATTTCTGTCCGTGGTAGAAAGCAAATATTTGGATGCAAAAAAAGGTTTTGGCGACTGTTCAACCGATCTAGAGTTGCGAGAATAGGAACAGCATAGATCCTCTCAATTAAGTCATACGTAAAGATGAAATGAGATATTCATTGGCCTGACAGTATGGATATAATAAATTCAATTCAACAAATTAGTTCAGAAATGATTAGAATTGAAATTGTATAAAGAAAAAAGTATGTGTAACTACCAAAATTGAATTGCAGTGCACAGCTTGTAACGAGTCTAACAACTTTTTAAATTGTATGATACTCTAATCTCAGTATAAACTCCGGGCCTTAATACCATTTTTTTGGTAGCGATTTTTACATACAGTCTTTAACAAATACAACTTTCCATTCGCTTTTATAAGTTTTATATTTTTTGGGGCAGACAGTCGGATATAGGTAGTTGTTAGACTAGAGGTGAATGATGCACTTTCAACGAGTTGGGGCTCCTATTCTTAGTACTTTGTCAGTAAGGAATTCTCCCGACACTGCTTTTCCTGAAAAGTGGATGGGCAGATATTCAGAAATTCCTTGGCCGCGACGTTCAACTGATCAGACCCAATGTGACTTTTTCTTGTGAGATAATTTGAAAAATATTAGATCTCCCCGACATACTGATCAATTGAAAGAACTATCAGTCAGTGTGCAGCAGAAATTATTTAAAATGTCTTGAAACTGCAAGTGGTATATCATAGAACGATTTTATGTATAGAAAGAGAAGGAAGGCACTGAGACATAAATTGTCATTACGTAGAATTAGTTGTGAATTATTTTGTTATTGTTTATAGAATACTTTGATTATTTGATTGAATAACAAAAACGATAGATGATAACATCTTAGTTTTCTTAGAGTTGAAAATCATTCGATTGGCTTCACACCACTTTTTTATTTCAGCTAGATCTGTAGAGATCAATGGGTTGAGTGTATTTTTATCTTTAGTGTGCCATTCAATAGTTGCATCATCTGCAAACAAATTGAATTTTCCGCTGATATGCAAGTTAGCTAGGTCATTTATATGCAATAAAAATAATATGGGCCCCAAGACAGAGCCTTGCGAACTCCAATGTTCATAATTTTTCTCAGATCTGCACCAGAAACTTCCACATATTGTTCCCGTTCTTTCAAGTAAGATATGCTTCTGATGCTGTATTGCTCAAGCTTCTGCAACAGTATTCCATGATTCACACAATCAAAAGCTTTAGATTTATGTAAACGTTTTCTAAACATTTGTAAATAGCATCATTTGTGCTTTTGTTGGTTTGGAAGCTATATTATTGGTTAAAATTAAGTATTTTATGTTTATTGATAAGAGACATAGGTCGCTTCTTTACTAACATTTCGATAATTTTTGCAATGGTAGATAGGAGAGATGTTGGTCTATAATTTGACCATCATCATAGTTGTGAAGTTATGATATATCTGTTAGATCCCAGGGTCCGTACAAAAACACTTGTTTTTAAATTTGGTGCTATCAGGTGTGGATAAAATGAGAGATGTCATCGTCATGAAAATAGAAATATTTCAGTGAAGTCAAGTTATTCATAAAATAAAAACTTGTTATTTTTGTACCGATCAGAAAACATTAAAAAAAATGCGATTTTCAATTTTCAAAATCAAATTCCAAGTACCTTGTTTGAATAACATTTTTCGATATCTTGCCAACTTACCTCACTTGATTATCCAACGTATTTATCTATTATATTTTGTTCATTGTGAAACCAAAATTTATTTTCTGAATCTGTACGTCATGTCATTTGCTGGCAGGTATGAAGAGGATTTTGACGCAGGATGGAAATGAAAACAAAATTGAAAATAAATCTTTTACATTTATTTATATAAGTATATACATTACTATACAGGATGTTATGGGTATGGTTGCCTAATTTCAATGGCCGATATCGTTGTTTTTGAGATAAAATGTTGCAATCTTACCATTAACAGTATTGAAATTCAGAGAGAAGTACAGATTCCAAACATTATTGTTGGACTCGAAATCACGAATTCACCACGTCCACTAATAGATCTCCAAAAGCTAAACTACTGGTGAATTGGTGACTGCAGTTTTGTGAGTAATAACCAGTTTATTGTTTGCTTTAACAAAAATGTTTCATGTATGAGAAGTACCTTAACGGCTTCTGGATACTGTTGGTGTCGTTTCTTACACAGACAATCATGGTCCTCAATGTGAATACAAAAAACAAATACCACATGTTAACTCTAACAATTTTTGTAGAACATCTTGAGAACCTTTTTTTGGTTTTTACAAATCACCCAGATTTCCATAGAAAACCCTCAGAATTTGAATAGAGCTTGTGCGAGCAAGGGAAATACGGGACCTACAGCTTATGTGAGAATGGACTTCTCACCACTTGTCTTTGTGAAAGGCGAACACTCTAATACTACTTTGTTTATGCAGGGTTTAGGATCCTTTTTATATAACGTTTGGATGGTATAAGGAAGCACGTGTTGAATTTATGGTAGTTATACTCCTAAAACGCTGAATCACAGTTAACTTCTGAATTATGTATTTCTCAAAGAATCTGCATTTTTCAAAACTTTATTCAACCTTTTCCCAATCAACTTGGGATATGAATTCGTTTTAATTCTAAACTCCTTGCTTTGATGAGAAACTGCTCCATTTTGAAGCTGAAACTCACACATTGTTTCAAGAGGTTTCAGTAACTCTTTTTTGTATAATTCATTCTTTTCTAATAGAGATAGTGTTAAAGCAGCAGTTTCTAAAGTGCTCAAGCATCCATCAGCTGGTTGGGTTCTGATGATGTATTTGCTTATATCAATATCTAGCATTTTTATTTGTTTAATTTTGTGTAAAATAGGACTAGCAGTATATATTGCCTTTGCCTGTGGCCAAGTGCCATCAATTATAACAATGTTATGTGAAAGATGAATGTCATCTTTGATTATTTCTGTAATATCAACTGCAGATGGGCTAGGATATAATAACAACGTATTTGTTGAAGTAAGAATTTCATTCAATTCATCATAACGCCCGGGAAAGCGTTTTCCTTTAAACACGAGACATTTACTGCTTTCTAAACTCAATTGTAACATAGTGGCAGTTCTAAGGCACCTCTTTTCTTCTGCAGGATGTTGCAGAAGTATTATCCTACTTTTGGGGCACAATCGAGGATTGGGTAATGAGCTACAATAGCAAACTGATGATGGTCGACTGAAATCAAAATTACAAAAATTATCCTGGGAGATCATAACCTGATATATCACTAAAAATTATTTGAGAATGCCTTTTCCACTTCATCAAGATATTCAACTCGTAATTGAATGCTTTATTCAGTTCCAAATTGATTCTTTTCTATTATCAGCTCAAATGAATCGACCTGCACATTTCTATGAAATTAGGTTTATTTTCGAGTTGTTTGCTTGAAGAAATATTTAGGACAATGCCAAATTATACAGTTTTTTGTTCCATCTTAAATTTTAGGAATAAAGATGGGCCATGTTTAGGCTAGTATTTTTAGGTAAATATTTTATTGCTTTGCATATTTTTCCCCAGATATACTCAATTTCTATTCCACCAGATTTTATAATTTTCAGATCTTGAATGAACCTGTATAACTTTTTATAGTCTATAGGATAAAAAACGAAAGAGTTGCACAGGTTTTTTAGTTTTTTTTTATATTTATTTTGTCTGCCAGTGTTTTTTCAATGAACGCAAACACTACGTTGAATTATTTGATGATATCACCGTAGATAAGTAAACTGAAGTAGGGTCACTCGCCGTCATATTTGTGTCTACATCCGTACCCCGAATTTTGCGTTTAGCCGATGTATTCTGTGCTATCGTGCAACCAAAATTAATCCGAGATAGAATGCCGTACGTGATCCCAAGTGAGACAGGACAACTCTCAGCTGACCCCTCTTACCCCACCGCATGCCAGAAAAAAATAAAATCTCAACCCGATACATCAAAGGCGCCGACTGGGAGTGAATCTTCTTCAGTTTACTTATCTGCGGTGGTAATATCTTTTTTATTGGTGACATTGACCTATATTATCTTTAACAATGTCAATGTTTCGTTGAGATTTATTACTTATTGAATTGTTTTGCTGAGGTTTTTCACTGTCCCATAATAGTTTAGAATTATTTTTCTTTTTTAAATCTGTCCAGTGTAGTAGTTTTATTTGGTGGTTGTAATCAATGACGTCCAATTTAATGACAAAGTAAGCATATGTTGTTTTTCATAGCACTCTGGATCAATATTTTAAACTATCAATCAGTTATGAATAGTGGCTGTTGCGGTTGAAAAATAATTGTTTGGCTTTATTTGATAATAATAATACTCTCTCATAAACACTCATAGAGTGTATGTGCCCAAATGCATAGCCTGAAGCAGTCCCCATTTACTGATTTCCATTCAATATCTCAGGAACCCGGTGAGATATAAGTACATCAACAAAAGTTGGACAATATTAGTGGGGGATTATCATTTTCTAATAAAATCAGTCAAAATCATAGGCGTGCACAACCTTCAATGATTTTCATCTTATTTTTTATCTTTTAAGACCTGCACCAGAAAAAATTAATAGAGATTTCTAATGGCTTTGGACACCCTAATAAAAAGAGACGAAAGTTCTTAATTTTTCCGTCCTTATTGCCAGGGAATGTACTCTGTGATTGGTTACTATAAGGTCAGGGAGTATAAATGTCATTTTCAACTGTAGCTGTCATGTCATCCAAACTAACCGCCATTATGGTAACTAATCACAGAGCGTGCACCTGGCAACAAGGATGGAAAAATTAAGAACTTTCGTTTGTAATCAAATGTTCCACATAATTTGAGATCTCATCATAGAGTATTTTATTTAAATTGGAATATTTCGTTAAAGGTTAATCACACAGTAATTGATGAAGATAACCTTCTATATGTAGTGTCAACTGATGATGCATAACTCGTGATAGAGTTTTCGAAAAACTCGAATGCAAAAAAACGGAAAGAAAATATGACACTCTTCATGTTTCGTAAGAGTATAATTAGAATTGACTTTGGCTAAGTATATGAAAAAACACGGAAAATGCATTTTTGGAAGTTCCGAATTGAAAAATAATTTTTTACACATTGAATAATTTAATGGCATGAGAATTTATCAGAAATATCACACATCTGGCATTATAATTATTTCTCCTAAAATTTCATAATGGTGATGACAATAATTTTTTGGTATGCATCTGCAGAAGGCA
Source organism: Chrysolina americana (assembly GCA_958502065.1). NCBI lineage: Eukaryota > Metazoa > Arthropoda > Insecta > Coleoptera > Chrysomelidae > Chrysolina > Chrysolina americana. Next base: position 61,112,546 of record OY293414.1, on the reverse strand, counting down.
TTATTTCGACAATAAGAAAATTATAACTTGCAAGTGCTTCAGAGATAGTCAATAATCAGCCCTATGCTGTATCACTTCCGTAGAAAATAACGTCACCGTTATTCGCCATTTCCGTTATGCTGCTATTGCTTGGTAATAGCAAAATAACGGAAATGGCGAATAACGGTGCCGTTATTTTTAACGGAAGTGATACAGCATAGGGCTGAATAGTGGAAGGATGGTTTGAGTTTGAAAAAATGTCCGAATATACGCCAGGCAGTATTTGAGGCAACTTTATTCTAATAGTGACTGGCACTATTCTGTGATTAAAAACAGTTTAAATCAAATCTGGTCTCTCAGATTTTTCTTTCTACACAATAATATATTTCAGAATAAGATACAGTTAATGTGATGACAGAATGGCCAAAAGGCTTTATTCGTCAACGGGCTGCATCCTTGCGAGCAACCTTCAGAAGTCTGCAAGAAAAATATGGGAGCTAGGGAAGACGAGGCCATTGTCTTTCAACGTATGATATCACGAACGGACGAGAATTTAAACTATTTAAGATCGTCCAAGTACGTCGGTCACCCATCCAAACCGATGTCCACAGTCACCGTTGCTTGGCATCAGTTATTGACAGTACCAAAGCAAAAACAAAAATATTTATTGGAGATTAAATTTACTGATTAAAATTGTATACATCACAACACATATAAATGAGCGATAAAACTGAAACTATAGGGTATGGGTAAGGAAGGGGGTTTGATTGGTCTTTGTGAAGGATTCAACCTAACCCTGCCCGTCTGAGCTATTCAGTCGGAGGGTAAACCAGCTCGCATTTGTCCTAAGACATACTCTACGATGCTATATATGTTTAAAGATGCTGCAAGCATTATGTCAATATAGATTTGAAAATGCTTCCCCACCTCCTCCAAGTTATGCGGCGGGTATTTCAATTGTTATTCGCTAGACATCAGACTATTTGCAGGTCCTTCATCATTGAGTTCAATCATTTATTAGTTTTCACTGATCTTGTGGGTTTTCAGGTCTGTTATAGTGGGCTGTGGTTAATGAGCTTCCAAGGCTTAAGTGAGGTTTTCAGACAACTGTCTGATGAGATTTTCAATTGTTTGAATATCAGCTAGCTCTCGAAATGCGTCTAGTCGTATGTATCCGTTACTATTAGTGACGATACGGAGCACTTTGTTTGGCATCCTCTCCAGTCTCAGCATCTGAGTTTTGGGAAGGCTGCAAAACACTGGGCATGCGTAAGTTGTCGCTGATGACCTGTTCGTATATCAACAACTTACTTTCCATTGCCTCTAACATAGGCGTATTTCAATAAAATTGCCTTTATTCTAGATTCACTTTCGCGTACTTACATGTCAAAATAATGAAGACTCTATTACTTGCCTAAAGTTATCACGAACTGTCATATATCTCTTTTTTCTGTGATAGGAAAAAAATTTGACATTTTATCTCTGTTGCCAGGTAACAAAATATAACTTTTCATGAAATTACTTTTTTCCCGGACATAATCACACATAGGGAAGATACTTAAGTTTAGAATATTTTATTGAACATAAGTTACATTTCCTTTATATTAAAATTACAATTATTGAATGTGCATTGCATGAATGACATGTTCCTTGAACTATTCGGTACAACAGTCGGATTTTCTTGTGTTGAAATAATATTTTTTTTTTCACTATTGAATCGTCGTTTTTCCCGCCACAGAAGAAAATAGTGTATTATACACGGGAAAAATATTAGATTTTAGCTCTTGGTTATTTGTCTCCCTCCGCTTCGCGTCGGGAAACAACACAACCTCGAGCTCAAATCTAATACTTTTTTCCCTTGTATAATAAATAACTATTTATTATTATACATATCTCTTTAGCAGAGAAAATTATTTATCATGGAATGGAAAAAACATATGTGATAATATTCACGCAAGAAGTATTGGTTAAAAATTAGTAGATAATAGTTAAAGTCACTTCCAGTAAACTGATATCTGATATCCTCTCTTTCCTCAGAATAGGACAGTGTCTACTTCAAACCCACACTTGGAAAATGATTTAAAAAATCAAACCCTTGTTCTTTAAAAGCAATACTTACTGACACTGACTACAGATATTCCTCATGAATGGTGGGTCAGGAGGTATAGAGGCTAAATCAGCTAGGAAGTCCGATTCATTGAACATTATGGATGAATAAATATATCAGCTGTCAATTTTTTTGTACTTCATGGCAGTATCTGTAAAACATTCGAACTATAATTACGTAATTTATAATACCAATCAAAACAACTACTAGCTTGCAAATCTATGTTATGAATGTGAATACTTGTTTTTGAATAAGTCATAATGTTCCTGATAATAACAATAATCCATCTTAAACATCTATACTTAGAATGTACCCAAATGTATTGCCTGCGCGGGTGTTGAACGGCTATTATTATTTGCAGGCATCTATAGCGCGCCGGATATGACTTTCCACAAAGACAAAATGCAATATTTTTATTTGTGTTGTTAAAATTATGTTCAAAAAGAATTTCAACTCGTAATTAATGCATATTTCATATATATGCATATGCATATATTTTATTTGTGAACAATAGGAACTGACAAGTCGGAATATCAAGGTAATTATAGCGAGTTAGATGTCCCAGCAATTAACTTTTTTTTAAATAAGCTGATTCATCGACAACACCTACAATATTTACAGACACACTTAGTTCAGAGATGTCATTTGAATAATTATTGGGCCAAGAACAGTTTTCTGAGGGACACCAAATTTGACGGTGTTTGTCTTACTAAATGTTTTGTTGGTATAAACCTGTTGCACTCTATTGGACAAATACTTTTTGATAAATTATATGCTGGTCCTATTATTATCTTCATTTGATTATCCTCCTCGAAAAACAAATATCTTGTCAGTTTATCTAAACATTTTCGAAACATTAGTCTTTGTTGGATATTAGGGAAATAGGATGGTAAGTAATTATACATTTCTAGTATCTTGCTACTTTTGAATAATGGATTTATTATTCGCCATTTTCAGTACATCTGGAAAGATACTGACTAGTATTGCCCAGTTTATTATGTAAACTAATGAAGGTGTATTTCATCAACATCATATTATATATTCCCAAATAGTGGTTGGCCAGATAAAAGAAATTAAAAATCACCAGCTTTCTGAAACAATTTTTATTAATCCAAAGTTCAATATCAACGAAAAAAGACCTTTTTAAAAATATTGATTTGAGCAAACTTAAAATTGGTGTTACTGCCTTAAGTAAAACAAGAAATGGAGAAATAGAAATAAACAGTAAAGAAAAAAATTATTTTGACAAACTGAAAGACGAAATTCAAAACAAACTTGAGAACAATAACAAAATTGGAGAAAAAAACTGCTAAACCCAAGGATTAAAATTGTTGGACTGAAGCAAGACACATCCCCAGATAATGAAAATATATGCGAGATGATAAGAAAACAAAACCAAATTATAGATGAAAATGATAAATTGGAAGTGAATTTTATCAAGTTCATCAATCACAAAAATTGTTACACCATTTACCATCAGTTGGCAGAATTCACAAATATATGAAAACAACAAAATCACACAATGTTTCAAATGCTGTTGTTTTCATCACTCTGCAAAGAATTGTAGGAATACTGTGATATGTCCACGATGTGGAAGTAATCACGAAGAAAAGAATCGTGACAACACTGAACTGAAATGTACTAACTGTAACTTTTCGAACTTGAATTTTAAAACAGATCACTCCACGAAACATTCAGCTTATGATAAAAACTGTGCGGTCATGAAATTTTATCAGAAGAAATATCAATCCCAAATAGATTATGGCTCTATATAAATCTCATATTAATACGAGTAAACAACTGTCAATCTCATACATAAACATCAAAAGTTCAAGAAACAATAAGATGTTGAACTGTACATGAAAAAAGAAGATGTTATCATTTTAACACTTACTGAAACGTGGCTAGGTATATCCGAATAAAATACAATTCATAAAAATCCCAGGATATTTAGAAATTCATGAATGTAGAAAAAATGGTCGTGGGGTGGAGTTTCTATATTCAATAAAGAAGAATTGAAATTTGACATCCTAGAAAAGAAAACGATAGAAAATTGTAACTACATCATCATCGAAATACTTTCTTTGATTCCAAAACTAAAATTGGTATTATTTATCAACCACCCAATCTAAACTATTTAGATTTTTTCAAAATTTTCAATCTTATCACAGGTATTTATAAAGGACTTATTTTACTAGGTGACATAAAAATTGTAACTTTATTACAAAAAATTGTGTTGTCGATGAATACAAAAGCATATATATAACTAATGGATACGAATTACTTAATATAGTCCATGAACATCATTTTATTAGAAAAGACCATAATACAAAATCAATTTTGGACCATATTCTAACAAATATATCAACAGATCATTTCACATTTCACATTGACTATGAAGATTTTCATGTTTCAGATCAAAAATTAATAAATATAAAAACCAAAAAAATTATGAAGAATAAATCAAAGATGGAAATTTTGGATAAAAACAAATTTCGAGATTATTTTTCTGAGAGACTAAATTCCCTATGTGATATACCTACCAACATTTCAAGAACTAGCTAATATTATTAAATAATCCAAAGAAAAAGCGAGCATCTTAAAAAAATTCAAAGCAAGGGAAAATAATAATTGGATAACATAAAATACAATAAACAAAATGAAAATTCGGGATAAATATTATAAAAGATTGAAAAAAAATCCTCATAATAGCGAATTGAAAGATACTTATAAAAATTTAAAAAATTAAATAAATACTTGTGGCAAAAATTCAAAGAAAAATACGTTGAATAAAAAATTTGAAAAATCTGGAACAAATCCAAAGAAAATATGGGAAGTGATAAATAATAACATTGAAATTAATAAGAAAAAAAGCAAATACCAGTTAACCAAATTGAGTAAGATTGGCGTATTACTGAATAATATAAATGATATATGTAATGAATTTATTAACTTCTTCACAGAAATTGGTGCTACATTATCTAAACAATTCAAAACGATATTAAAAAATATGTCACGATATAAAAAATATAAAGCCAGTTTCAGAAGAAATTCATAAAATAATTATGACTCTTAAATCCCATACAGCACCTCGTGAAGATCAAATTACTTCAGACAATTTAAAAGATATTGTTGATTTAGTGAGTTTACCTTTATCTTTAATTATTAATAATTGTATTGGAAAATGGAAAATTTTCCAGATTATTTGAAAAGAACAATTTTGAAACCTATTTATAAAGGAGGTGATAGAAAAACTATTTCAAATTATCGTCCAATTGCAATTTTGAATGTTTTTGTTAAAATTTTAGAAAAAGTATTGAAAATTCAATTAGTTGATTTTATCACTGCTAATATTGGTTTTGATTAGTTCCAATATGCATTCCAACAACATTTCAATACCCAAGCAGCAGTGACTGATTTTATGAGTAATATTCATGAAACTTTCGATATGAGTAGTTATGGTGTTGCAATATTCATTGATTTAAAAAATGCATTCGACACTGTTAATCACAATTCTATTAGATATCTTAAACAATTTGGGTATAAGGTGACATGCATTAAATTTATTTCAAAAATATTTTCAAAATCGTATACAATATGTACTTATTGACCAATTCAAAAGTTACGAAAAAGTATCAACATTTGGAGTTCCGCAGGGCTACGTTTTGGCACCAATTCTTTATTTGATTTATGTGAATAGCATTATGAATATCAACCTAATTGAGCAAGATTTTTCTTTTGCAGATTGCTCTATCACACATCCAAATACAATTTCCCTTATATTATATAAACCAATAGACTTAGTCTATGCATTCTTGAAATTGCCTGATCGAATATCCCTTCGTAATGCAGAATTTTCAAAATATACTTTCGCCTTGCTGTCACGAAAACTGTATTGCTTAGAAATTAGGTACTGAAAAATTGTGGCATAGAAATGTCACTTAGCGGCACACTAATAGCAAATTTCAATTATTGTGAAAATTAATCAAGTTTGAGAACGTAAAACTATGCAGAAAAGCGTGTATTGGAGTGTTGTTGTAGAAAAAGGTTTTTTAAGCTCCGCCAATTGTGACGACAGCACTTAAGTAGTCTATTGGGCTCGTGCTTAAAATACTCGTTACTAGGATGTTTATAACACTCGTTAACATAATATAAGTACAATTTTCAACTAACAACCACTGAAGTGAGAAAGTTGTTATTGTGAGAAGATATTGAAGATAACCAAGTGGGATAATGCAATTGTATGTTCTTATTTTAGCATGAATGCTCAAACAATTCTAAACTCTAGAAAAGAAAACGAGCTTTCTTGTTTTTTTTTGATAATGTACTCGGAGTGGTTATTAACGTCAAAGAACTATCTATAATGGTATTTAATTTCAGATAAAACTTCAATATTTTCAACATTAGTACTGGTAGTATTTACATTACTGAAATTTTACACATTTCACTTTGATGCTACGATCGTTGCTTTCGTTTTATTGACATTGGTAGATTTAAGATATTTTTCAGCAAGTTGCTTATTCATTACTGCATTTTCAAGATTATCATCAGAGTCTAAGACCATCAACACCGAAGAATGTACCAGTCAGGCCCTGTCTCCGGATCTCCGATAGTGATTACTGGATCCGAGAGTCATGTACCCTGAGAAGACGGAGTGAACCAAGAACTACGGCCTTCTGCATTCTTCCGGCCAAGTTTTCTGCCGCATCATGGCAAGCCAGTATGATTTTCAAGTTTGAGAGCAGTGTGTCCATCATTCCACCAAGGACTCCTATTATCTTGACAGATCTCGATATTTAGTCCGTTTTTCCTCCTCTTTTCGGACGATGTTCGTTTCGCAGGGAGCTGAAAACTCAATGACGAAAATCGTCCTACTTTGATGGTCGAGGAGGACTACATCAGGCTTATTGGCTTGTATTTGCCTGAGGGTGGGGAATGAGTAGTTCCAATAGATTCGGGATTCGGTCCTTCTCATTCTCCACAATGGACTCAATATCTTCCGGAGCGTTAGGCATAAGGAGTGTCTTATGTGGTAGTACAACACTTGTAGCGCCGTGTTATGCCTGTGGATATAGGCCGAGACCGCAATTTTTCTATTATACTGACGGCTGAACTTTCGATTAGTTTCAAGGAACAAAGTACTTACAGACTGAATGGCAAATTGAAAAATATTGTGAATGAAAATCTTCAGATAATCTGATGCAGCCATTTTTCTGAGAATTAAGGACAAATATTCCATTTTGTTTATGCACTTCTGCAGTCAAAAAATATCCTGTACTTAGTTCATACACTAGGAAACACTAAAATAATATTAAATTTCCAGATATTTAATCCATGTGTCCAAAATTTCTAGTTTTGATGATTTAAACATGGCAGGTCAGCCTTTAGTTACAACTCTCAATTATTGATACTGATTTGATATAAATTTCATACAGGAACTGCGCTTTGATGGAAGATAAAAAAATCAGAGATTGCCAAAGTTGAGTAAACCTCAAGTCCAAAGATTAATGTTCTTAGGGCCAGTTTATCAATGTCGTGTTAGCGTACTTTGACTCCCGGTTAAATTTGACTCATGGTTAGAATAAATATGACATTTGCTAAATGAAGGAATCGACTCACATTCTAACCATGAGTTAAATTTAGCTCGAAGTTAAAGTACATTGAAAAACCGGCCCTTAGAGATAAAAATCCGATGTGAATATAGAATGGCTCCAAATAATTTTACAGTTTCGATCTGTTCTTACTCCTAGTTAATACTTATGAACTAGAGCTCAAAAAATATGCTCTACTACATAGCAACGTGAAAACTCAGTGTAACATGATGAATTTTACGAATCCACGTCTATTAAAGAAATCGTAAAAATTTGCTTCAGATACCCACTGATGATGCAAACCAAGAAGAGACAGGAAATATAAATGAGAACAAGGAAATATCATCAGAAGAACCAGGGTCTAGCAAACAAAAATGAAGAAATATCGAACAATCTGCAAGATTCAGAGACTTTGTTAGTTTAATATAAGGGGCGTGTGATATGATAGACTATACTTTTATTTGAACTTTGTTCTAGGACTGGAGAACAATTGTAATTATTTACTTGTCAGTTATGTTGGTATAAACTGCTGGCAACACAACAATAATTGCATAAATGTAAGACACAATTTCTAAATTGCCTTGCAATACCTGTCTTGCATTGCAAATGAATTGCATAAATGTAAAGTCACTCTAACAAAAAGACTGTTGAATAAGTTGTACCCCACAAAATCTAATTTGTGTCAATCATAAACACTAAGATACCTCATTATATCTGGTTTCAACTCGGGAAGACATTCATTATTGTCGTAACTATTTATCATATTTCTTCACTTTCAGGATTCAACAAACATGTTTTGTAAAACAAACTTAAATATAAATAACCTCAAACCACAGAACACATAATACAAACATCTTCTTCTTCTTCTGCTTCTTTTAATGGGCTATGCCGTGAGCAATTTACCCAGCTAACTCGCATTGGAAATGTGCGTTGTCTTGCTCGGAGTAATTGAACATCTCCATATTCCCAACAAAACGTTGAGTTGGCTAAAATATCCCATATTTATCCATTCTTCTTTCTAATACAAACGTCTCAAACTCAAATTCAAAACCAGTCACATGTCAAATGCGAAACTGTGCGTTGGGATTTGGGATTGGATTCCATAGAATTTTAAGGCCGATTCAGAAACATGCGTGCCATGCAGAATTTTTGAAGCACGGGCGGTTAAAACGCCTTTTACTCACGTTTCTATGACAAGAACATACACATTTTTTATCATTTGTAAGATGTTTAAAAACCCTGGTGTGTCCAAGGATATTTAACATTAGTTGTAGAGGATGGCCCAAATGTCGAATTTTATAATCCTGTCAAGTGACGTCAGCGCGATGCCCAACATAACCAAATATATTGTTTACGCGCGTTTATATATTTCGTATTTTTATTGTTATAAATTCATTTTTAAACGCAGAAATTTTTTTATTAGGCATGAAACATTTATTTTCTAATATAACAGATGAAAAATACGTCTTTCCCTGCCAATACAGCACGCTGAAAAATTAACATTTGATAGATATTGTGAAATCCTATATTGCAAAAATCTGAATGTGAAAATAGATATGCATTTTCATTCAGATACTCATTTGAAATTTTGCAAATAAGAATCTCTTGCGAATCAATTGAACAAATTATTTTTCCTTTAATATCTCACATCATGTTCAAGAAAATCCATTTCATGTTCTCAAAAGTGAAGTGATTTTTAAATAAAGTGAATTTTCAAAATGCAAAACTTGAAGTTCCCAAATTTTATGCTCCGAAACGATTTGTATCTGTCACTATAAGAATAATCCGAAGCTTCTGAATAATTATAGACCGCTAACTATGACTTCAGGTTTCTCCAAGGTATTTGAATATGCCTTTTTTGAATACGCTACACGATTTCTTGGGGACATTTTCAATAGTAAGTAAATCTCAGCTTGGATTCCGCTCGAATTTTTCTACCAATACAGCGATTCACCTTTTACGAGGAACTCATTAAAGTGATTGATGCTGGTGAGTGTCCTGTCGGGATCTTTTGTGATCTCAGTATTGATCTCGATAAATTATGCAACAAATTACATGCATTTGGAATCCGTGGCGTACCCCTCCAATGGATTTCAACATTTGTTAAGGATAGGAAACAATTTATCACTAATCTAATGACAACCCAACATCGGTCACAACAAACAATTCTCAGATATATGGAAAATCTTACTTTACTTTATATGCTGATGAAACCTCTATAATTGTTTCTGATAAATCAAGCAAATATGTTAAAGGAATGTAACAGTGTGTTCTGGATTCCCTGACAAACAGGTTCTCAATTAACTCTTTGTTTTTAAATGCTTCTAAAACATGTCAATTGCCACAACAGACTGCACCAAATTCCTAGGTATTCATTTAGATAAAAATATGAACTTTAAAACCTATATTGTGAATCTAATTCCAAGAAATTGTCAAGTACTATTTACCTTCTTAGGATCTTACGTCATATTCTTGATAAACAACAATTATTATCATATTATTATTCACAAATTGAATCATGCCTGCGCTATAGCATTGCTTTTTTGGGAAACTCTGGGGCGTCTGGGGTGGGATTTCGTGTACCATATCGCTTCGAAGCGACAGTAAAATTCTACAATTACTTGTCTACTATCGCTTCAGTCGGTATTCCGTGTACCTTTGGAAGTATCGCTTTCGAATCGGATTTTAGGAATTTTTTGTTTTCAACTATATATTATTTGTTTATACTGGGGTTTACTGTTTTACCTAATATTATAATAAAAAAGTCATATTTACAGTGCTAACACACATACAAAATCTTTGAATTTGTGATATAGCTAAATTCTTTTAGCTATAAATTGATGTGGTCATATGTTATCACGTTAATACACCTAACAGAAATGCTGCGTGTAAACATTTTACTTGCGTGAGAAAAGAGAGCAATTTTGAAACTTCAACATGAAAACAAGGGCGATAAAAAGTTTGACAGTAGGTAGATAGTCAATTAGCCTTTTCTTTTTATCAAGTAAATATTGAGCCTCATCTTATTCATGCTGCCAGAAATGTAGTACATATAGCTGTTTCTAATGAGTCAAATAATGATACATGTCATTCCATAACAATATATAATATAGTGAGGAAACAAATTCTGGAATAGGTATAATTATCTCAGGTGATAGGTAGTCATACCCGAAAAAAATATGAGAAATGCTCGGACATGCGGATCATCTTAATTTTTCGTTTTTGATGTGACGTTACTTGAACTACAATTCAAATATACAGGGTGACAAGCACTTGTGTACAGAACACTATATACAGAGTGTGTACCCAAATATGTCTTGTGTGAAAATATTTTTTTGTTTTAAAAGACTCAAATTTTCTCACTTTTCAGTAGGTGCGAACAATAATGTAAAAATTTTCACCCAATGTTTAAGGAAAAGTTATAGCAAACAAATATAAATACATACATAGAGAGAAACATTTTGAATAATATGACAAAATAAAAATTAACGTCCTGTGTTCAAATAAATTGTTTCATTGACTAGTAGTAGTAGTAGTAGTAGTAGTAGTAGTATTTTTATTCTACAAGTTCTTTTAAAATCTACATATAGCCCCTATACAATTTATTAAATAATCAAATCAACCCATTCATGATTTATAGGTCCTTGAAATCAGCTCATTAGATATATTCAAAACATTTTAAAAAGTACAGGGTGATTCTTAAAAACAAAACATGTTATCACCCTGTATAGTTCATTTTAGTTCGAGTGAATGAAAACATCTTTTACATATTTTTTTCGGATACCGTCTTAAATAATTTTATTCCTTATATATGGTTTCTACGTTTTATAATAAAACCAGAAAGATATATAAAAAAAATCGAAAATGAACACAAAAAATTAAAAATTAAATTAACCCAAGAATTTATATATTAAAATAAAATGTTGAGGTATCATCCTCACGGAATAAATATACAGTGACCGGCAGAAAGTACGCATCATATGGGAATTTCTTTTGTTAATAGATTTTGACAAATATCGATACGTGCAATCGATTCTGCATCTAAAGAAACCCCAGAAGACGTTGTATAGTGCCTTTCGTCTTTTCGTATGTGGCGGGAAATTCCAAAAATTTAAAATTTTTGTCTCCAAACACACTTATTTGAAAAAATATCGAAAAACGTTATTCGGAAAAGTTGTTCAGAACGACATTTTATAGCTATGTACAAGTTTTGAGAGAAATCTGAGAAAAAAATAAAAATTAATTTTTTGCCATAAAAAATTTTCTGTTTGGAAATAATAGATTTCTGGAATAGAAGCTCATTAGTAATGACAACAGTGATATTTCAAATAATATTTTGTAGAGATTCACAAGCTATATCTATTGTATTCAGAGAAAATTTGAAATCTGTGAATTTGCCATGTGTTCAGCTGCTTCATAAGAGGTCACTGAAATATCTTCAGGACATTATAATCCCGTTATAGAAAATTCTTAATAAAGAACCATGTTTCTACACAATTTCAATTTGAATTTTTTAGTACAACAAAAAGTTAATGATATTTGGCAAAATTTATTAACAAAAGAATTTCCCATATGATGCGTACTTTCTGCCGGTCACTGTATAATAATATATGGACTCATTTTATATCTTTCATCTTCATTCTCTTTATTTGGCATTCAGATACATGCGTGCCCATGAAGGGTTTTTGAAGCACGGGCAGTTTAAACGCCTTTTACTCTATCACAAGAATATATTTTATTTGGTTCTGTAGTGCTGCGAGTGATGCTATTTGAGTTTTTCAAATGATTCCAATATATTTTTCACTGTATCTTTCATCTCATGCAGAATGGGCACACATGAATCTGAATCGCCCTAAAGGCAGTGAAAAATACATAGGGATTATTTGAAAAACCCTAAAAGCATTGACAAAAGTAGATGATCAAAGGGGGCTTTGGGACCGCATGCGCAGTACAGTCGAGCTTGCCACGGGCCATCGGAATTAGTCGGGGTTGGGTAGAGGAGATCGGTAGAAGTCGGCCGTCGCTGGTCTGCGTTCATCGAGTCGCGATAGATCCAGTTGATGATAAGAATTCTCCACTACCGCGCGCTTCGCTGGTCTGCGTTCATCGTGTGACGTAGTCGAGAGAGATCCCGTAGACCGATAGCATTTTGCCAATACAGCGCGCATCTTGAATATTTAAAATTAATTGAATTTAAAAATAAAAAAAGTTGCAGAGTTTGAAAGTGTGATGATAATAGTGGTGTGTGGAAAATGGGGAAAAAAAACATGGCGGCTGTCAAATGTTATACAGGGTGTACCAACATAATATTTAAGTGAAAAAACATGGTTGCCTCGGCCATTTGTCGAAGAAAATACCATTGGGGGTATGGGGGGATTCAAAATGTTTTCGTGAGGGGGTCCGTCATTTTTAACGTGCGATTTGGAGTGAAAATTAGCATTTTAAATCTTACTCGTTTTTTGAAACGCAAAAAACGCATTCAAGAGAAAAAAAAAACATGGCGGCTGCTCGTTAGATTTAGTATACCAGGTGTATGAAAACATATCATTTAAGAGAAAAAAAAACATGATGGGTGCTTGTCTTATTTAGTATACAGGGTGTCTCAAAACATATCATTTAAGAGAGAAAAATATGGCGGCTGCTCGTTTGATTTAGTATACCAGGTGTCTCAAAACATATCATTTAAGAGAGAAAAATATGGCGGCTGGTCATTTGATTTAGTATACAGGGTGTCTCGAAACGTATCATTTAAGAGAAAAAAAAACATGGCGGCTGCTCGTTAGATTTAGTATACCAGGTGTCTCAAAACGTATCAGTTAAGAGAAAAAAAATGGCGGCTGCTCGTTAGATTCAGTATACAGGGTGTCTCAAAACGCAAAGTTTCTGAAAAATCATATCGTTTGAGAGAAAAAGAGACATGGCTGCTTTTGATTGGATTTTTGAGGGGAGGCAGACCAACTTAGGTTATAAAGTAAAAATAAAAGAAAACAGTTTGAATACAAATTTATTGAGTATTTTTATTTTGGTAACATATCACATAACCATTTGTATAGAATATCTACGTTTCGGAGACTGCAATTATAGTGGGGTTGCTTATCAATGTGATGCATACAGGGTGATATACCATCATTGTCGCCGAATGTGGGAACCATCCATGACGTATTATCATAGTCCTCCAAATTCACAACACGTGTAGGTAGGTTCAATTGATGAAATTTCTCTGTAAGATAGTCACGTTTTTGGAGTCCTCGTACATAAATGATATCAACATTCTGTAAATTTTTCTTGAGGATGGAATCTAATTGATGATATTCCATAAAGCCAGAGGAATACCTCAATCCATGAACGTTTCGCTCCAAGAACCAGGCAGTACGTTTATCTGCTCTACTTAAAGAGGAAAATGGTATAGTTGGCAGCAGAAGAAAATTACTACATTGAATTCCAATCCTAATGGCAATCTCCTTAGGATGGAATTGTTGCACGATGGTAAAGCCTTGAATATCTACTTCAGCTATTTTCATGTTGACTCTGTGATTGATACTGAAGTGACAAGCATATGTTCAGTTTAATTTGTTAATGATTTCGCTGAGTGGGAGGTGCTCAATGACAGTGTCGTGCACAATGATGCAATAGGCTCTAGTATTTTGGGGAAATCCTTCAGATGCCTCGATTTCGAGTTTCACATCAACAGTTGAACTTTTTATGCTCTCATCCCTTCTGGAACAATCGATGACAAAGAGAGTCTTGCCAACAAATTCGGTGGAGCTCAGCAGAGGATTATGTTGATTAGTAATTTTGTAGCTGAGACCGAATTGTGCATAGTTGAAATATGCTTACGAAAAATTACCCTTTGCAAAATTCAGATGCATATTTTCTTTCGGGTAATTTTCACCGTTCAGAGTGAGCGTTATATTGGTGATATTCGAATGAGCGAATATTGTTGGATCATTGTTGAAATTGGCGTAATCAGGGTCTTTTTGGAAACATACAATCACATAGCGAGGACTTTCGAGAAACGAGGAAGTCTTGACGGCCCATATTTCACTTTTTGCACCTTGTGTGAGAGCAGGCAACATATGAAGTTCCCATTTTCTGAACGGCATGAGAATAGGAGTATCAGCTTGGATGGCCTTCAAGAGTTGTAATTTAATTTGATCATGTGGAAAGATTCTCTTAACTTTGAGTTCAATATTTTCAATTTCCAACTTGACTGCTGTCGTACCAGCCGACGATCCAGCGGTCTCCTCTATTTTGAAGCAGTTGCTATCATCTGCAGCTCGTACTAATCGGATGGTATGTTTGCCATAGGAAACACATTGATAATCGTTGAAAATATTCAAAAAATGTCTGATAGGTATGAGCATGTTGAATGTTAGATCAGTGGTGCTGATAACCCCAGCGTTGCTGGGAAAAGTCCAACTTGAATTGGCCAAGTGCTTGATATCTTCGTCAGTGTAGGTGAGAAAGCCCCTGACAGTACTAACAATTCCAACTTCACGGACCGTCTCCAACTCCTTACCGCTTTGTTCATTACTAACAGATTGATACATGAAAGCACCAGCATTGTTTACGAATGTTACACGACCATCTCCTTTGGTTTTCACAACTTTTCCACTGATGAACAGGCTATCATACAAAGCATCGTAAGCGTCAGATTGATTGATGTTGATTTCAATGACATCATTGTTGCGAAAGGACTTGACATATGGGTAGTAAGTCCGCCATTCCACCTTTTGTATGGATTCATCGTTTTGTGGTTTTCGGAAAATGTTGAACACTTGATTGGACAACATGATAACCGAGAGATTCCAAAAACAGTTTATTCTCCGGTGATAGTAGTTGACGCACGTTGAAGGTCTTGGTGAAGACTGAAGGGGGGTATGGTGGTGAGTTATTCTTATGAATAGTTAGCAACATACTTTCGCTTCAATTCCAAACGAACGATTATTTCTCCGTTTCGAAAATCAACGAGTTGAGAATGCTGGTCCAGCACTCGCAGCGTAATATTGTATATTTCGTCTCTATGAGCAATGGGTAGATGAATGAGGTGGTTGGGTGTTTCGTCGATTGCGTAACCAGGATCAACGCCAACAGCAAATTCGTATATCGTATGAGACGGTGCGTCGTTGTAGAATGCTCCGAACGTAATGTTGCTATCTATGTGTATGGTACGTACTTTAATGATATCTACAGGTAGATCTGATGCGTAATGCAAGTTGGGTTTGAGAAGAATAGACGAAAACCCTAAAATGCGGGCCAAACTGTTTTCAGGTCGGAAATCAATTGAGTGTTTAAGGCAGAATATTTCGCTTTTCAGCGTGTTATTATTCGGTTTGAGGTAGAAAAATTCCTGAGGGTTTTCCTTGTACGTTTTGGGTGTGATGTGTTTGCTGATCAAAGCCTCAATATCACCAATTTCATAAGAGCCAGTAGGGATATCGATACTCAGTTTAGTTTTGCCGCCGTTTTCAATGTAGTAGAATTTCGTATTTTCTTCAATGTTTCGTATACTGTTGTACGAATGGAAGCTGAGCAAAGCCAAACTGTATTCTGAATCAGAATCCAATTGAATGGGCGGATTGAAATCGATGGAAAGCGTTGAAGAACGACTCGTTAACGTCAATATCATAGACATGACTGATATAGTGTCGGAAGCGACCCGCCTTAAATAATGAACAACAACTTGGATGAAAAATCATTTATTATTACAATAATAACATTGAAATTGTGCACTAACTGGTCCATGATACTCTGCTTCTTTTAGTGATGCCGTTGACAGTCCAAACTCATTTTGATAATGAATGAAACATGGTAGACGAATCTGCAAAGCGAATCGATTTCTGTAGTCCTTTGGTAACCTATGCCATACATCCAGCAACTCCCAAGGTCCTGCGTTCCCAATCAAATATTCGATTGACAAAGCTCGCAGTTGAGTATCAGTGAAATCTCGCAATGATTTATATTTATGCATTTCAACCAACGATTGATGCATCTCAGCGGTGGACATTATGAAGTAGAAACTTTAGGCAGAGATGTCCGCAATTACTCTGATTGTGATTTTGATATTGACTATTATTATATGTAATTCTTACGCCCCTCCCAAAATATCTTGCCAATTCCAATGGAGGTTTGAGATTGCCAAAACTATCGAAATATTGTGCGACATTGCCGTTTTTATTGTAAGCTACCCAATGAGTGCTCGCATTCAAGTGGGAATCCAAGTTCAATATAGCGCATTCTCGCAGCCAAGGGCAAGGGCCACAAGTTGGCAACGTATCACGCATAAAGACTCCACGAAAATGCGATATTTTCATCTGACGAGCACACTTCTGAATTTCCGAATCGTATAACGCTCTATTGGGTAGCTTATCTAGCAGTTTTTTTACTTTTTCAGTTTTTGCGTTGATGTTGTTTTTTCAGGAACAGTCCAAATCCTCGAGGGGTTTTGCGCAGGTACAGACCCGATCCTAAATGTTCCATGGCTTTATTGTGACGTTGATCTTCTTCAAGTTTCTTTTTAGCATTTTTTGCGTCTATTACGGTTTTTGCTATGGAGCTCGCTCCACCTGCCAACGCACCCAAAGCCGAAAGTGCAGCAAATATAGGTATAAGTGGTAAAATTCCTCCGGACTTTGCATCGAATGGAATTATTCTAGGCACTCGTATTTTCTTACGTCCTCCAGCTTGACTCAATGCCATTTTAGCAGCTCGCAAAGCCGAAGCACTAGATTTCTTAATATTAGTAGGATTGTGTTTCCAATTTTTAATAATTTTTTGAAGCAAGTTACGGCGAAAGGACACGCCCATACCTAGCTTACGTTTGGCTTTCATGGTGGAAGTAACAAGCCAAGCTGCAGCCCGTTTCCCAAATTTAGCGTCTTTAGATTTAACTCGTTCCCAAGCTCTATTTTCCAACACTTGATCTGCTTTATGACGGTCTTCTAGAGAGTCGGATTGAGAATATGCAATATCGTGCTCTCTGCAGCTTTCGTCCAAAGGATTCACGCCAGTTTCTCCGCCAGGCCCGCAAAACGAATAACCTGGTAGATGCAATTCGAACGGGAGCTTATTGATGATTGAATTGACAACACCTGCACCAGAGTAAGTCAACATTGATAATGATGAAAGATACCTTCAATGCGTTTATTTATAACCGTGGCGCACTCATGTTTTTCCATCACATCATGGAGGTCGTTCAACAAGACAAGACACTGCCTATTGAAAATTTAGATTTTTTGAATGGAGACCTCGATAGCAGTATGGCTGGGAAGCATGGTAAATTATTACCGAATTCGTTTCGTGCAATTATTTGCGGACCAAGTGGTTGTGGAAAGACAAATGCCATCTTAACACTGTTATTCCACCCGAATGGAGCAAAATTTGAAAACATCTACGTATATTCAAAATCTTTGTACCAGCCCAAATATCAGGTGGTTCAAGAAATTTTGGGGAAAGTCAAGGGATCGGGATATCATCCGTTCAGGGAAAATGAGGAAATCATAAGCCCTCACGAGGCCAAACCAAATTCCATATTCATTTTCGATGATGTTGCATGCGATGGTCAACAGAAAATTCGAGAATACTACTCCTTTTGTAGACACCGAAATATTGATGCTGCATATCTTTGTCAGACATATTCAAAAATTCCAAAACAATTGATACGAGACAATTGTAATATGATTGTGCTTTTCAAGCAGGATGAAATGAATTTGAAACATGTATTCGATGAACACGTTTCCCCAGACATGACGTTCGAAGAATTCAAGGAAATGTGTGCAGAATGTTGGCGACAGCATCGATATGGAACCGTTGTGATTATGAAAGATTTTGATATAAATGCTGGACGTTATCGTCAAGGATTCGATAAATATATAAGTATACAGAGAGATTGATATATCTCACAGTTATCATCATGAAACCGTTGAGCAAAGAAGTTGATGTTATTCGAAAGACTAAAATCAATGAAATTGCAAAAGCTATTCGAAAAAAATATTTGGCTTTGAAATTGGGTAGATCCGAAGAAGATGAGTCGTTGCAAAAATTCTTCAAACCTGTAACTGTCCCATTGAGGAAAATAGCAGCAATTCCGCCGCCGACATCGCAATCTCCTACTACCACAATGAAAAGTGAGGTAAAATCTGAACTCAAACAAGAGAAAGTGGAAGAGCGTAAAACGTCTCCATTTGAATCCATCGAAACGATGACTCCATTCCAATCCCTCGAACATGTTGCAAGTACAGACGATAATGATGCTGATGATGAGGATATCTTTAGCGTAGGCACACAAGAGGAACAAGATAAGAGCTTTGTGTCAGACATGAATGAAGAAGTTTTACAGGAATATATCGATCAATATCCTATAATGGCTCAACCGTACATTATAAAACATTGGAGTAATGACAAAGAAATAGATAAAGTATACGGTCCTGAATATGATGGTGTATCTTCCAAATGGTTCCTAGGTAACAAAGAAATAGATTTCGACAAACGCAGCGGATACATTAAAATGGGTGAATATCAGTGGAGAGCAACACCCGGTATATATGAACTCATATTTTTAAACACACCTGAAAACTATAATAATGAAGATATGCAGGCATACAAATCAATTGTAGATTTGTTGAATATTCACAAAAACTCCCTAGGCTATCCGAAAGGTAGTAAAAGATACAAATATACCGAAATAATTACACCAATGTTTCCTATACGAAATCAACGTAAAATATCGACACGTACCGGTTTACCTAAAGCATCCAACCCTGATGCAAAAGGTAGCGGTTTACCTAAAAATATACCTATTGCAATGACATTCAATACCAAACCTATGGAGTTTGTTTATTGGGATGACCCAAACGAACTATGTGAACGTCTCAAATTATTGATAGCCTCTCGGGATGCTGGAAATACTTCGCATGACAATGAGATTATTGCCATTTTGAGTGAACTTAAAGAGGTAAATATAATTCTATAGGATGACATACATCCATGCATACATTCACATTTTCAAAATGGTTATCGATAAGTTCGGACGTAGCGACAGTAACACCAGTGATAGAAAGCGAAAATTACCTACGCCCTCTGGAGGCGGCGGCTTGCTGCACACTCCAGATGGTAACATCGATTTTGATAATTTGAAATTGAGTAATGTAAATAGGCCCACCAAAAATACTGATGCTGCCAATAAACAATATGTGGATGAAATCGATAGAAGAATTGCTGCAACTATACAACATCCAGGTGAACAACACCATTCGGAAATAGTTCAACTGAGTGACAAAATGGCAAAGATGCAACATGAAATTGAAAATGAATTGATTGCAACAAAAAATTATCTGGAAAAGAAAACACGAACACTTGCAAATAATTTTATTGAAATAACGCAACTAAGTGAGGTACGCTATAATGAAACAATGTTATTTTTCGAAAAATTCAACCTACAATACAAAACTCATATTGAAAATATTCGTGGAGATTTGTTGAAAAAAATTTCTGAAATAACCGATTCGATTCATGCACACAATTTAAAATGGGATATTAAGCACAAGGAAATGCTGCTAACCAAGAATGAGTTAAACCAGTTTCGAATTGATATTTTACAGCAAATCACCAAAATAAATTCAGATATAGGGAGTGTAAAATCTGCTGTCGAGGAAATTACTAAAAGACAAAATGTAGTGTATACATCACCATGATAAAATAGTAGGTTTCACAGTTTCGTCATCACATATGTGCGTGATGGCTTCCAAAGACAAGATTCAACTTGTCCGTGAACTGCACAAACCAATTAGAAAAAATTATCCTCGACGTCGCACCATTATTAAAGGCTTAGATGATTTATGGCAAATGGACTCGGCCGAAATGAGACCTTACGCCCATCAAAATCGTAATTTCAAACTCATTCTAGTCGTTATAGATTGTTTCTCGAAATTCGTGTGGACTCGTCCGCTGAAAACGAAAACGGGAGAGGAAATTACCAAAACGTTTGCAGATATTTTAACACACACGAAACGATGCCCAAAAAATCTACAAACCGATCAGGGAACGGAATTTTACAACAGTAAATTCCAGAGTTTGATGAAAAAACATGAGATAAATCACTACAATACGTACAGCATCCTCAAAGCCTCTATGGCCGAACGGATTATAAGAACTTTGAAGGAAAGATTGTACAAGTATTTCAGTTTGAATGGCACCTACAAATGGTTGAATATATTACCTGAAATCACAAAATCTTACAATGATTCAAAGACGGGTATGAAACCTTCGGAAATTGATAAAACCAACGAAAAAGAAATTCTCAAATCAACATACAGCCACTTGAAAATAGCTGGACCGAGAAAATTCAAAGTCGGCGATGTTGTGCGAATTAGTAAGGTAAAGCACGTTTTCGAAAAAGGTTACACACCCAATTGGACTACGGAATTATTCAAAATCATCAAAGTCAATATAACCAACCCTGCCACCTTCATGCTGGAAGATATGCAGGGTGCTCCTATCAAGGGTGCTTTTTATGCAGAGGAATTACAAAAAACTGCAAATCCAGATATATATCTCGTGGAAAAAGTTTTGAGGAAGAAAGGCAAAAAAATGTACGTTAAATGGCTCGGTTTGCATAACAAACATAACAGTTGGATCGAAAACGTTGATTTTGTATAGAATCTCATGGGAAACAAACACAAATCATATAATTCCGAGGGGTCTTTCAAATATTTTTTTCATAGTTAACAAACATGCAACAACAATTTTAAAATTGACCACGTGATCTGAAGCTATAAAAGCGTATGCAAGCACAGACGAATATTCAGTTTGAAAACGAAAATGTCTCAAGATAGTGGTTACGTCAGTGAAGTTGAAGTAATGTGCGATAGTGATGGAGAAGATTATAAAGAAACTCTAAATGCCATCGACAGAGCATTGGGGCAATACGAAATGGCAGCTCGGAACGAACATCAGTTGATGTTGATGGTCTTCCCTATGCCATCCTACGAAATTCGATGTGGTATAAGTCCCTCCAGGGATTTTAGCTCATGCATCGTTTTGAAGCAGCAGTTCTCCATTCGATCTATCAATTTTGCTTCTTTTGAATGGGCAACCCTCATTGACATCCTGCAAGAAATAAAGGAAAATTTCTTTGAATCACAAATCGATGAGTATGTAGATGAGTATGATCCAATCACAACACGTTGCGGGGATTACATTTACATCACACAGTACATCGAAAGTAATACCAAACAAATTTCCATTTCCAAGGATATCACGAACATGGAGTTGTCTGAACAAGATGTGAACGACATTCTCAATACACACTTGGGGGTGCTGTCTGACCGTATCGCTATGCTGGATGCTATGAACTTTTGTGACTATTATCGAGGTGTTTTTGATATTATTCAATCTTGGCTACGTGAAAATAAAACCAATTTGAATTTGGAAGAAATTATAGAAGGTTTTTGTCAAGCTTCATCTTTAGATAGTATGTTGGCTAATGCTTTACGTGAATATTTATTTTATTATAAACAAAAAATTGTGTATGATTTATGCAATAAAAATTAAATGGTAATTTGTTTTATTTATTTGAAGATTTGCTTAGATTTCCAATCATTTCTGTTTTTCTTGAGACCACAATACCAAACACCGGAAATTCGTACTCGTTATCAGTTTCAGAGAGTGCTTTTTCAAGAACTTCATAGGTGGCGCAGCGAGCGATTTACTATTGGTCGCTACTTCATCTGTGAGGAATTGTTAGTTAAATGATGAATTACGATTACAGTCATTTGTGTACAACAAACCAATGATGAGGTTGGTCATAGTCGTGCTGGCTGCTTTCTTACCATTACTAGCAGCAAATTCAACTTTTCTACAACACTATTTGGAAACATATGGGTATATTGATAATAGTTCGCTGACAGATTTTTCAACAGCTGTTAGTAATTTCCAAGAACGTTATAATTTACCTGTAGATGGAACTTTGAATAATGAAACAATGGAGCTTATTACGAGAGATGTCAACATGGCGAAACCGAGTATACAGTTTCAACAAAATGGAATAAAACTCATCTGCGGTGGTACCTATCTCGCTATCCATTCAACAAAAATTATAATGAATACCTTGCAGTATTAAAAAAAGCTTTTGAAATGTGGCAGAATGCATCCATTTTAACATTTGAGATGGTAATGAAACCTAATTCAGATATCACGATAATATTCCTTAAAAGTTATCATCAATATCGAAGGAATTGTATGGGTAATTCATATTGTCCTTCGACTTTTGATGGTCCTGGCAAAGTCTTAGGTCATGCTTTCTTTCCAGAAGCACGTAACAATTCTTGTATAGAAATTCATTTTGACGATGAAGAAAAATGGTATACAGGATATAATGAAACGCCTTACGGATATTCGAATTTATTGATGACAGCTGATCATGAAATTGGGCATTCTTTAGGTTTAGGTCATTGCGATACGAAGGACGCAATTATGTATCCATGGTATCAACAAAAAATGCGCCCCATCCATCAAGATGACATTAATGGACTTGAGGTACTATATGGTCGAAAGTACCGATTTGTTGTTATACCTAAGTATATACCGCCAGATACAACTACTACTCAAATTCCTACCACTTCCCTCCAAACTACGCTCCCAATTCATACTACAAGCAAACAACACCTTCATCATTCACCTAAATTCAATAAAAATTTGTGAAGTTAAAGCTCCACCAGATATAATGTTTTTGGCGTACGCTCCAGGCTTTCCAAGCTATCGATTGTATGTTATTGTGAAGGATATGATATGGAAGTTTGATATTGGCGATAAAAAGAGGAAAATTACTGAACCTGAAAAACTACAGAATTATCTACCGAAGGAATTAAGACCATATGGTATAGATTACGTTTTCCAAACTGCTAATGGTAATTTATTGTTTGTCAGCAATAATAAAGTATATTCAAGTTTATTTCCGACCTTACAAATCGATAAAGATGTAGAAATCCCCCTTCTACCTCCAAACGCTAAAATAAATGCACTTTTTCAAACACATGCAGGACAATATTTTATCTTTTATGATAATACTTCCTTCATTGAATTTGATGGAGTGAATATTAATGCAGCGGGAATTATCACTAGGGGCCGTATTGAAGATGCTTTCTCAGACATTCCCAATGACATCACTTCAGCGTTTCGCTATATAGATGGCCATATGTATTTTTTCAAGGGAAATACATACTTCAAGTACAATGAGTTCCAAAGAAGACTTATTGAAGTAGGAGACTTTAATTGGAACATGTTTGATATTGCGTGCCCCAACAATAAGCTTTTGGATGATCTTAGAAATTTATTGATGAAACTGATATCTTTTTATGAGTAATTTGATAAAATATGCCGACGTTGTAACACCCTTACTTTAGAATAACACAAAATATATTGAATAAATTATGAAAATATGTCTCACTTTTATTATAACCTACCTGAATTTGATTTCCAATGTTATAATTTACTATTAAAGAACGTGAGTAGGGAGTCTGCAACATTCCATTGTAGTTGTTAATTAATGTGTATGCATACATGACATCGGGATTTGCAAGCAAGACTACACACCCTCAAAAGCACACCCAACGGTCAGCTAAGTGAAATAATTACCCAAAATTTCCATATTTTATCGCATCCATAACCCATGAATTTTTGCAATGCTTTCTCATATACCGTAACATTTTTGAAACATATTTCCTATGTTAACATGACACCTACAGTTCAGACTTTTTTCTTGAAATTTTTTGCATCCATAACACATATTTGTTATAATGTTTCCTCATAGACTGTACCATTCAAATATTACCCATTTATGAACTCAACACTATTCTACGTTGAAACGCTAAGGCCCTGTTGGAAAATGCTCAACAATGTTTCTTGACATTGAAACAAACCCATTGGTGTCGAAATTATTGAAATCGTACGACCGATAGTAACTAAATTTGGACACTTATCAATGCTCTATCTCAATTTTTAATGATTGGGCACCTTCCTGATGATAGAGAGCGCTGACGTATTCGGTCTCGATGACATGTAATACATTTCCGATTGGGATCGCACGTTGAAACGCTAAACTCCTGTTAAAACATCATATTTTTTTTTCTATAAATGAGATGCTCTTTATACCTTCTTGATTAGGATTGAAACGTCCTATGAGTGGTTTTTTTCATATCTTGAATAGTTTTTGAACACTCTGTGTATGTCTAACAAATTTTTGGAACACTCAGTATGAAATATCACCATATTTTTCTATTGGGTTCCCATATCCTCAATGATACGTATTTTCTGCGTCCCATTTTCCACATGACATTTGACACTTGCATCAGCCATGTTTTTTTCTCTTAAATAACGTGTGATACGCCCTGTATATACTATTGCTGAATACGTTGCTACTCACAATGACCCATTTTTCATCCGACACATACATGTAGCAGCCATGTTTTTATGTACCTGTACAACCATGTTTATTTGTCACATTTTTTTTTTCTTCAACGATATTACCAATGACAACTGACAGATATCGAGTGTGAGGCGCCGCCGATATATTGAGCGACGTTCTAACGAACCGACTTCTAACATTTGAGCGATGATTACATAACGCATTAAAATGTGAGGTTTATGGCACTTATGGCAGTTGACGGAAGGAAATTCTATCATTTTCTTGATCCCCCATAAAAGTTGTCTTATTAGAGTACCCGCACATTTCTGTATCTTTACTATTAACGAAGATAGCCTCCTATGCCCTTTTGGCATTGGAAAATGCTTAACAATGTTTCTTGACATCGAAACGAATCCATTGATGCCAAAATTATCGAAATCGGACAACCGGAAGTGAAAACCGGAAGTGGCCATTTTATTGCATATTTGAACTCTCCTCGATGTGGATAATCCGAATTCACTATTACTTTTCTTCTACCTCAATTTTTTCAAACCGGAAGTGCTTATTTTTCGATGATTCGTATTTTAAATCCCCATGTCCCCAATGATACCTTTTTCTCTGCCCCAAGCAGCCATGTCTCTTTTTCTCTCAAACGATATGATTTTTCAGAAACTTTGCGTTTTGAGACACCCTGTATACTGAATCTAACGAGCAGCCGCCATTTTTTTTCTCTTAACTGATACGTTTTGAGACACCTGGTATACTAAATCTAACGAGCAGCCGCCATGTTTTTTTTTCTCTTAAATGATACGTTTCGAGACACCCTGTATACTAAATCAAACGACCAGCCGCCATATTTTTCTCTCTTAAATGATATGTTTTGAGACACCTGGTATACTAAATCAAACGAGCAGCCGCCATATTTTTCTCTCTTAAATGATATGTTTTGAGACACCCTGTATACTAAATAAGACAAGCACCCATCATGTTTTTTTTTTCTCTTAAATGATATGTTTTCATACACCTGGTATACTAAATCTAACGAGCAGCCGCCATGTTTTTTTTTTCTCTTGAATGCGTTTTTTGCGTTTCAAAAAACGAGTAAGATTCAAAATGCTAATTTTCACTCCAAATCGCACGTTAAAAATGACGGAACCCCTCACGAAAACATTTTGAATCCCCCCATACCCCCAATGGTATTTTCTTCGACAAATGGCCGAGGCAACCATGTTTTTTCACTTAAATATTATGTTGGTACACCCTGTATAACATTTGACAGCCGCCATGTTTTTTTTATCCCATTTTCCAAACACCACTATTATCATCACACTTTCAAACTCTGAATATTTTCATTCACAATCATTATTCTTTTTCTATTATACCCACGGCTCCAATACCAAATCCTTCTATACCCCCTTCAATCATGCCTGCCACATTCATACCCCATCTTGTATGAAGCCACCGTGGACTAATGGCTAGCGTCACACGCTTCCAAACTTTCGCCGCCGGTTCAAACCTCATTCTCCGCAACTTTTTTTATTTTTAAATTCAATTAATTTTAAATATTCAAGATGCGCGCTGTATTGGCAAAATGCTATCGGTCTACGGGATCTCTCTCGACTACGTCACACGATGAACGCAGACCAGCGAAGCGCGCGGTAGTGGAGAATTCTTATCATCAACTGGATCTATCGCGACTCGATGAACGCAGACCAGCGACGGCCGACTTCTACCGATCTCCTCTACCCAACCCCGACTATTTCCGATGGCCCGTGGCAAGCTCTACCGTACTGCGCATGCGGTCCCAAAGCCCCCTTTGATCATCTACTGACAAAATTATTACAGAACCAAATAAAATATGTTATTGTGATGAAAACGTGAGTTAAAGGCGTTTAAACAACCCGTGCTTCAGAAACCATGCATGGGCACGCATATATCTGAATCGTTCTTTATGTAAGCAATAACTTACAATTTGACAATCTTGCCAAGATCGTCAAACAAAGCAAAAAAAAATCACCAAAAACTCAAGAATGGTTAAAATAATTGGAGTTATGTGGTTCTGTCACTGTGTGCTGTGGTTTGTCACTGTATTTTGTGGACAAAATCATTTGTTCTCTTTCTAAGCGACAGCCTATAACGGCGTATTGGAGCCATCCATAAATTATTTTTTATTAGATTATCTGAAATTTTGAGAATAAAATCTTAAAATTTTGAAAATAAAATCTCAAAATTTTTAGAAAAAACTAAAACTTTTGAGAAAATAAACTTAAAATTTTGAGAAATAACAATCGAAAATTTCTATCACATTGATTGAGAAAAAATATCCGATATAATTCAAAAAATATCGAGATTTAGTAGCTTACCGAATTTATAAAAAAGACAAGATGAACAATATTTGTGAATAAAGCAATATTTTTGTTACGATTCGATTATCAAGTAATATTGATCTACTGTAAGATGCCTAAAAACCCTGGTGTGTCGACTGATTAGATTTTGTTCAGATTTTTTTGAAGACAAATCAAATGAAATCATGGTCTATTTCTGTAATCGGATCCAGAGATGGCGCCTCGTCCTCATGTCAATATTCCAGGGACATAGTGATTGTGATTGTTGTTGATTGAATTTGACGGAATGTCAATAAACTTTTGAAATATCATTCTAAAGCAATATAGTTTCCATACTCGAAGTGGAAGACTAAATTTTTGGAAAAATAACACCTCACAAAATGTGTTATTTTTTTTTAAATAATGTAAATACCGTTTGAAAGTCAAAATAGTTGTGGCAGAATCAAAAATTTCGTAGTGGAATATTATTGACTATTAATAATGTTCATATCTTTATTTTTCTGTATTTTATATTATTTTCCTAAATAAGTTGACCATAATCCGTTTTTGTGTGGACAAAATTCAGAGAGATGAACACTATGATTCATTATGTCTAGTACCGAAAGTGAGTACCTACTACTTAAAATCTGTAAAATATACTTTAGAACCAATTTGGAACTTATACATTTTATTTCTTAACTCGCCATGCTCTAATAAACATGGCAAACATTTTTTCAAATTGAATTCAATCAACTGGGTGAGTGTTGTTATACCCTACTGTTTCTTTAAATACTCCATTAAGTTCAAATTTCGAAAGTTCGTGACAAAGTAAAAAAAATCACCACTTCTACTGAAATCTATCAATTTTGCATATATCATCAAGCTTGTTTAGGTTTCCTTATTTTACCATTCATTTTCGTAAAATCTTTTTAGTGTGGTTAGATCATCCAAAAATAAATTTTCTGTCTAGAAAGAATTGCACAAAAAAAGTAACATCTTCACTATTACATGACATACAGTCTTTCCTCGCACAACTCATCACTCATATCACTTCTGAAAAGCAATTAAACTCAAAATAAGCTACAAAATTATTGCTTTATATATACTTCATTATAGAGTACTTTAAAAGGAAAATTCGGATTCAATGGCGCAGATACTTGCGTATGCGCATGTTGGGCAGTAGAGGTCAGATAGGCACAAGCACAAGATTGACAGGTTCTAATGGTGAATTTCCATGCAGCTGAATTTCAATACTTTTATGTGAAATGTGTGATTATTATTTATTCCAGTAAATTGCATATCAGCAAAATAAAAATTTTATTTATATAGTAAGTCGAAAATTTAACTAATAAAACTGCTTGCGGACAGTGATTCTGTAAATTTGAATGATAATGTTGTTTTACTCATTTTATGCTCGTGCTCGAACTTCTGTTTATGAAAATTCACCCTAACAAGAAAACCGACGGTGGCGGTTCACGAAGTATCGTGGTATTTTTGAAAAATAGACCTCGATTTAATTTGTTTTCTCATTATCAAGCAAGCGAATGTCCAGCGTTTTATTCTACAGTTTTACAGGTATGAGTCGGCACACCAGAGTTTTTAGGCATCTTAATCTACTGCTTATATACAGGGTGTCCCGAAACTATGGTGCCAAATTGAAACAGAAGATTCCCCTTGAAAAATAAATAGGACTTTCCTGATATTTCTTTCCTCAAATATCGTTCGTTGCAGAGATACAGGGTGTTGAATATGGAAAATTAAAAGTAATTTTTATTCATAACTTCCACAGTTTCCAAAATTTTTCAATAAAAGTTGAAAGAATGTTTGTGTTCAATAGGTGCTTCATTTCGAAAAAGAAAACACATTTTCAGTTGTTACCAGTGGCGTACAAGAAGGGCCTCACGGTCCATTTTCTCCCCTATTTTTTACGCCACTGGTAAAATCGGAAAAATGATGCATTTTTCGCATTCCTCATTCAATTTTCATTAAAAAATGTATGCTTGTTTGAATCCGGAAAAAAGTACCATTTTCAAGATAATTGCGCTTTTATGAATGAAAACATACTAGTAATGAAAAATTTGTTCGGCAGAAATTAATTTTACAATCCCAATTACTGGTCCAAATAATATCTGGATATTCAACCAAAAAAATTACACCCTCAAATTTAATTGTTTTTTTTGTAACTATGAAAGTGACGAGAAAAATGCTTTTTTATTTTCCAGTTTCAACACCCTGTACATCTGCAAGAAAAAAATGCATGTGGAAATGTCATTTATTTTTTTGTTAGAAGCGCAATTATCTTAAAAACGGTTGATTTTTCTGGAATCAAACAGTATACATTTTTTACTCAAAATTGAAAGAGGACTGCAAAAAATTATTAATTTTTCTGATTTCACCAGTGGCGTAAAAAATAGGGAAGAAAAGGGGCCATGATGCCCTTCTTGTACGCCACTGTTAACAATTGAAAATGTGTTTTCTTTTTCGAAACGAAGCACCTATTGAACACAAATAAGTATTCTTTAATTTTTTTTTGAAAAATTATTAGAATGTGGGAATTATGAATAAAAATTACTTTTAATTTTTCATATTCAACACCCTGTATCTCTGCAACGAACGACATTTGAGAAAAGAAATATTAAGAAAGTCCTATTTATTTTTCGAGGGGAATCTTCTGTTTCAATTTGGCACCATAGTTTCGGGACACCCTGTATATGATGATATAAAAATCAGCAAAAGGACATTGAAACGACGTTTACAGGCTTTACATCTGTACCGAAGAAAAAACAAATATTGAAAATTTTATTGATTATCGTGAGAGAACAGATATTGTTACTGTATCTAAATTATATGGATAAGTACTTGAAGTCATTCAAAGAGGTTTGAGAGTTTCACAAGAAGCTTTAGCATTAAAAAAATATTGTGGACCCAGATGGGGAGAAGGTCTAGATTGACAAGAAGAGATTATTTTAGCAAAGGGCCTAATATTTCCAAAATTATGAGATTTTTGTCTCAAAATTTTATCATCATTTGTTATCAAAATTTTGAGATTTCATTCTCAAAATTTTACGCCGTTGTAATAGCCTCCTTGTCACTATCGAATTCTATAATTTATTACTATAGTCGCTTCATTTGGTATTCCGTGTGATTTTATGAAAGTCTCGCTTTCACATCGCTTCGCGCTCGGGAAAGATCGTAAGGTAAATGTACCCTTCACCGACCATCCACCTATTACCGACTGCTGGTGTTTATACCATTGAAATTCAAATATACGGATGAAAAACCAATATAGTGAAGTTATTAATTGAGGCAGATGACGCTGAAGATACTTAATAATGTATTTAGCTTGGAGTTGGTCGACGTAGTACGCGAACAAGATGCATAGAAACCCTGATGTGATCACTTATACCTGTGATACCGACATACAAAAGTGTTGATGTACGGCCTACTTGATTCATGTTATTTTTATTGCATTGGTACCGTTTCACTTCTTTAGCACAGATGGCGGCAAAATTACAGATTAATGTTATCATTGACGATTGACGGTTGAACAAGCGACAAGTGCCATGTCAACATTCAAAAACAATCAAATGACAAATCGAGGCACCGTGGAATGTTGGAAACTTGGCTATTTTCGACTTCTGTGCCATTCATCGACGAATGAAGCCAACGGTATCAATGCAATTACGGTATCAACAACTTTGGTAGAAACAAAATCGAATCTGTGATCGCACCAGGGTTTCTATCAAGATGCATAGAAACCCTGGTGTGATCACTTATACCTGTGATACCAACATACAAAAGTGTTGATGTACGGCCTACTTGATTCATGTTATTTTTATTGCATTGGTACCGTTTCACTTATTCAGCACAGATGGCGGCAAAATTACAGATAAATATTGTCATTGACGATTGACGGTTGGACAAGCGACAAGTGTCATGTCAACATTCAAAATCAATCAAATGACAAATCAAGGCACCGTGGAATGTTGGAAACTTGGCTATTTTCGACTTCTGCGCCATCCATCGACGAATGAAGCCAACGGTATCAATGCAATTACAGTATCAACAACTTTGGTAGAAACAAAATCGAATCTGTGATCGCACCAGGGTTTCTAACAAGATGCATAGAAACCCTGGTGTGATCACTTATACATGTGATACCAACATACAAAAGTGTTGATGTACGGCCTACTTGATTCATGTTATTTTTATTGCATTGGTACCGTTTCACTTCTTCAGCACAGATGGCGGCAAAATTACAGATAAATGTTGTCATTGACGATTGACGGTTGGACAAGCGACAAGTGTCATGTCAACATTCAAAAACAATCAAATGACAAATCAAGGCACCGTAGAATGTTGGAAACTTGGCTATTTTCGACTTCTGCGCCATCCATCGACGAATGAAGCCAACGGTAACAATGCAATTACAGTATCAACAACTTTGGTAGAAACAAAATCGGATCTGTGATCGCACCAGGGTTTCTATGCATCTTGGTTTCTATGCATCTTGTACGCGAACTATTCGTCAGTTCAAGTTTATTCGCTGTACAGTGCAGATCAGGTCCGTTTTTTAAACAACTATGCCTAATTTGGAGAATTCAAATTAAAAAAAAAAAACATATTTCAGGTAAGTGAGAGCAAAAAAACTTCAACGTTGGTTAACTTTTATATTTTTCTTTTCATTACATAAAAAATATGGCAATTTGCATAAGAAAACATTGAAAAATAGCCAAAAGTGAAGTGGTCGTTGAAAGGTTACTCACAATTCAATGCATTCCATTCACCGACGGTTTGATCGGTGATAGAGAAACAACACAGATTTTTAACTCAATTCTAGTTCACGTGCTGGCTTTTCGCTTCTTGGCTTATAGCGTATTGTAATCTCATTGGCCGAAATATCTGAAAGCGCTTTTCAAGGTCATAAGCCAAAAAGTCGATTACAGTCCGAATTTTCGCGGAAAAAAGCTACGAAAGTTAATAGTTATAGGTTAGAAAGCAAAGCGATGTCAAAAAAGTGTTCTGAAATGCTTTGTGTTTATTTGGAACCTGTAAAACAACGGCATTTCTCTTATAACTCAGATAGGTACTCGTGCTCTTACCAATTCGAAAGTTGTAGGCTGTTAACGTAAAAGCAAGTTATTTATTAGTTTCTGGGGGAATTGCATTCCTCTCATTTAATTTCTCTATTAACGGTTTGATGAGGCTGAGAATATATATGTGAATCGAGTTTGGTCCATTTTGAAATAGTTCCTAAAGTTTTCTTCATTATTCATCAATCTCATGTTCACTATATTGAGTTGTCACCAAAATCTTGAGTTTTCTTAATTTTCTCAAGAAGGATTGGGATCACCCAGATCCTTCGATTCTTTCTTTTTCTATGTATTTTATAATAATTATAATACAATGCCGCAGCTTGAATATTATTTTCTCAGAAAGAACACATAATTCAAATCATGTAAACTATCTGAAACCTCTTCCATCTCCTTAGAAAACATATCTCTCCACCGACAGGATAGTAAGCATGGCCTATGGCTTTTTTGACATTGTTCATGTGAACAGTGCGCTCGTTTTTTTCAAGCTTTCTGCGATAGGCGAAAGCTGTCATGTGAATGCGGCATAACCCAGGAACTAAACACATCAAAACTTATAATTTTTCATTCTGTATGATTTGTTTAATGTTGAAATTTATCACCTACCGCATGAAATGCTATTCACCTTTTCTTGGTTCTGATGGTCAACTTTTGTACTGACTATTTATTAATGAACACTAACCTATATACATAATATTATATATATTTAGTTTAAATATATCCTGCATTCAATTTATTCATTGCTAAAATGTGGTCGGCATAAGGATCAAACAAAATTTGTGTTTTCCCTATTACCGACCGGGTGGTCGGTGAAAAGCTATCAACGACCAATATTGTTCTTTCAGTATTTTTTTCTTCTCAATTTGATATATGAAATACTAATTTTTTCCCGATAATACAGAAAGACTAAAATATTTTAGATTGGACTTATTTATTCAATGTCTTTCCATATATACATTGTTTTTGTTCAAATGACTTTTTATAATTGCAGAGGTTGAGATAAACTCAGTAAGTAAAGGGTTTGGTAGTAAATTATTTTATTTTTATTTACCATATTAGAAAATGGAAAGAAGAAAGAGAAAGTATTCCCAAAGTCAACTGAACCAAGCATTGGATGCTATTAGAAATGGTATTGGTGTTAAACCACCTTGATTGATAAAAAAATAATAAGTATGAATACGGAGCAACGAGTGGAGCTCATACCGTCTTGACGAAACCCGAAGAAGAAACTATTGTTAAATGGGTCCTCTATTTGCAAGATGTGGGTTTTCCAGTTACTCGAAGCCAGTTAATAGACAGTGTCGCCAAACTTGTATCCCAGCTTAAGAGAGAAAATCCATTCAGCAAGGCCAGGAAGGCACTGGTATGAGAACTTTTTAAAAAGGCATCCTGAATTATCTCATCGTATTTCTCAAAATTTAACTCAGTTACGTGCTAACATCACAGAAGACAAAATTCGTGGATGGTTTATACGGGTGAACGAATATATAACTCAAAATAACTTGGAAGAAGTTTTCAATGATCCGAATAGAATATTCAATTGTGACGAATCCGCCTTTTATTTGTGCCCTAAGGATAAATAGGTCTTAGTGAAAAAAGGGTTAAAGAAAGTATATACTAGAACACAAAACGATAGAAAGAATGTCTAACTGTTCTAATAACTGTTGCTGCTACAGGAAATTTGGCACCATCATTAGTTTTATTTCCATATAAGAGAATGCCAATTAGTATTATAAAAAATATGCCAAAATATTGGGGAATAGGTCGCTCAGACAGTGGTTGGATGACGGGGGAAAGCTTCTTTGAATATATAGCTAATGTGTTCTATCCATGGGTCGTCAAAACGAATGTTCCGTTGCCTCTTATTTTATATTTGGATGGTCATTCATCCCATCTGAATCTGCCACTGTCCGAATTTTGCAGGGAAAAACGAATAATTCTCATTGCTCTGTTGCCTAATTCAACTCACTTGCTTCAACCTATTAGATGTAGCGATTTTCCGACCTTTGAAGAATGCATGGAAAAATAGAATACAGCAGTGGAGAATTGAACACAATGGTGAAAAACTGAAAAGGGAAGATTTTGCAGGGCAGCTTGATATTTCATTGCTAGAAGTTATTACGGAAGACACCGTTAAAAATGGGTTCAAATCATGTGGCCTTTTTCCGTTTGGTGTGAACTACATTGACTTTTCTAAACTACTGACTCAACTTGAAAACAAAAAGAATGCCAATAATGTACCTGAATCTAATACGGCAATAGTTATTGAAGATGTGCACAGTAGCCAAGTTTCAAGGGACATTTTGAAGGAAATTGAAATAAGAATACTCCCAGAGACTCTGAGTTTAAAAATAGCGGCAATGAATGGAAAGGTCCCGAGAAAGACATAAGTTTATTCAATTTCTGGAAACAAATATTCAACGAATCTGAAATTACCAGTGATTTCAGTGATCAAGACCACGATCAAACAATAATTGCCAATTTATCTGATTTCCAGATAGATAACACAGAACCTGAATATATTGCGGACATTGATATTGATGAAAGCGTCTGGTTAGAAAACCATCTGCCGCCTTATCGAGGGTGTTCGCCGGGACAAACTTGGGAGTTGTGTTGATCCAAGAACCTTGGGTCAACAGGGGGCAGATCAGAGGACTGCCGAACAAAGAAGGTATGGTGATCTGGGATGTCAGAAGTGACAACCCCAGAGCTTGCATACTGATCAGAAATAATATTAATTATATTTGTCTTTCAGAATTCATGACGAGGGACTTAGTGCCGGTTCGGGCTAAGATCCGCACAAGGCACTCACTCCTCGACATAGTAATAGCCTCAGGATACTTCGCTGGAGATGGGCAAACACCACCAGAAGAAGTACAGAGGCTATCCGACTACTGCAGTAGGAGCAATCTACCCCTCCTGCTGGGCTGCGACGCCAACGCGCACAACACCATCTGGGGCAGCACGGACACCAATCAAAGAGGTGAGCAATTGCTAGAATTCATACTCGCGGCTAACCTAAATGTACTCAATGTGGGATGTGTCCCCACCTTTGTAACTAGGGCTAGGCAAGAAGTATTAGATTTAACGCTCGGCAGCCCGAGCATCAGTAGAATGGTAAGGAACTGGAGGGTCTCAGAAGAACCCTCTCTTTCAGACCATAGAATCATTATGTTCAACGTGGAAGGGCTTGAGACACAAACAACCTTCACCAGAAACCCTAGAAACACAGATTGGGAAAAATACACCACCAATCTAAAATGTAACCTAGAACAGATCAAGTTCAACGGCAACAGTCACGTCGAATTTGAGCAGACCCTAGAGGCGGTAAACGGGGCAATTATGGATGCATACGAATCCAGTTGCCCCATAAAAGAAAAGAAATCCCACAGTGGAACCATTTGGTGGAACGAACACCTGTCAAATCTGAGATCCGAAGTCCGCTGGCTATTTAACAAAGCCAAGCGGGGCGGAGATTGGCAGGGATACACCGAAAGGCTGACAAAATATAATAAAGAAATAAGGAAAGCCAAGAGGAACAGCTTCAGGAGCTTTTGTGAGACAATCACATCAAGCCCTGCAGCATCCAGGTTATATAAAACCATGGCGAGGGGCAGAGAGCAAGGACCTATGTCACTCAGAAGAACAGATGGTAGCTATACAGAGGATGAAGAGCAACGAGCTCTCCTCTTACTGGAGACGCACTTTCCAGGCAGCATACCATTTGAATCCGACAGATCACTGGAAGAACCAGGCAGAGCCAAACGAGAAGACTGGGAAGTAGCAAAGACCATATGCACTCCCCAAAGAGTGAAATGGGCAATTGAATCCTTCCAACCATTCAAGTCACCAGGAGTTGACGGTATATTTCCGGCTCTTCTACAAAAAGGGCAAACGGAACTACTGCCGTACATCATTAAAGCAGCCAGATTTAGTCTGGCACTCGGGTACATACCGAACAACTGGAGAAGAGCACGGGTAACCTTCATTCCCAAAGTGGGAAAGAAGGACCCTACCCTCCCGAAGTCATTCAGACCAATCTGTCTCTCATCCTTCTTACTGAAGACAGTGGAGAAGACGGTAGACAACTACATCAGAACTGAGATACTGGAGAGAGTGCCATTGCACTCCGGGCAGCATGCATATAGGGCGGGCAGATCAACGGAAACCGCTCTGTACGTGCTTACCGAAAGCATCCAGAGATCACTTGAGCACAAAGAAATGGCCATTTGCGCCTTCTTAGACATAGAGGGGGCATTCGACAACACCTCTCATGAAGCAATAAAGAGGGCCCTAATGAACAAGGGAGTGGACAGAACCACATCCAGATGGATGTGCCAAATGCTGGCCACAAGAACAGCTGAAACGAAAGTGGGTGAGAGCAGCTTTCGGATCAGCACAAACAGGGGGTGCCCACAAGGAGGGGTACTATCACCTCTGATGTGGAGTCTCGTAGTAGACGAACTACTCGGAACACTGACCGGGAGCGGAGTCACTTGCCTTGGATATGCGGACGACATAGTCATCATGGCCAAAGGCAAATTCGAAGGAACCCTCTGCGATCTCATAGAAAGAGAGCTAGAGACAACCAGAAGATGGTGCCTCTCTGTGGGGCTGAGAATTAACTCATCAAAAACCACAGTAGTACCATTCACTAGAAGAACAAAGGTTCAGCACCTAAGGACTGTTCGCCTCGACGGAGCAGACTTAGAATGGCAGCAAGAGGTGAAGTATCTAGGACTTACTCTAGACTCAAAACTACTCTGGAACAGACACGTAGAAAAGATCGCTAATAAGGCAAAATCATCACTGATGGTGTGCAGGAACATTGCAGGAAAAACATGGGGATGTAACCCATCAGTACTGCGATGGATGTACACCATGATAGTGAGACCTATGATCACCTACGGGGCAGTAGCATGGCAAGGCAGAACCGAACTCGCCACAACAAAGAAGATCTTGGAAAAAGTGCAAAGACTAGCATGTCTTTGTATAACAGGAGCAATGAGGTCGACTCCAACAGCAGCAATAGAGGTCATTCTGGACCTCACTCCTCTCCACATAATGGTGAAGAGAACTGCTTGGGAGGCAAACCTCAGGTTGGCTAAAGTCGGACTCATAGGGACAGCACACGGCGCGAGGGGCTTAACCCCTACCAACTGTGCACACCTTGCCGACCTCCCAACTGACGAAATTACCAAGAAATTTAGTTTCGAGAAACTTTTTCGAACGGAACTAAACACCAAGCGAGAATGGAACATAGAATCGATTCGAGCACTGGGGAAGAATACCTTAACATGGTATACGGACGGGTCCAAAACTCCCGAAGGAACTGGAGCAGGGGTCTTTGGGCCTCGCACCAAATACTCTGAACCCATGGGCCAGTTCCCCAGCATTTTCCAAGCGGAAATTCACGCCATAGAAAGGTGCATTCAGTTCAACCTCAATAGGAAATACCGGAACCAGGAAATCGTGATCCTCTCCGATAGTCAAGCAGCCATCAAAGCGTTGAGCTCCTGCAACATCAACTCGAAGATGGTTTGGGAATGCCTAGACAAACTTAATGATCTGGGCAGGAACAATAAGGTGACCCTCCTCTGGGTGCCAGGGCACGCCGGAGTAGAGGGCAACGAACAAGCAGATACCCTGGCACGGAAAGGCGCAGCAACGCCACTGATCGGGCCAGAACCATTCTGCGGACTTGGAAAATATTACTTCCGAGAAGAACTCAATAAAGCTGAAGAAGCAATGAGAGCAACATACTGGCTAAGACTTCCAGGGCTGAGGCAGGCCAAAGATCTCCTCGGAAATTTCAACCGAGCAAGATCAAAGACACTGATTAACCTCAGCAAAATTAGTCTAAAGACAATCACGGGATTTCTAACGGGGCATTGCAGACTCAAAGAACACCTGAGGAAGCTAGGCTTAGAGGAGGACAGCACCTGCAGATTATGTGGGGAACACCCAGAAACACCCCACCATATATTGATGGAGTGTTACGCTGTACATCGCAAAAGATTGAATATACTGGGATCACACCAGCTGACCGTGGGAGAAATACCACGAGCAGACCCCCTCAAAATCCTAAAATTCCTGAAGGAATTGGGACTTGAAGGGCTGCTGTAAACAAGAACATCTTGTGACAGCAGAAGAAGATGGGGCACAATAGATCTAATCAGGTCGCAGCGCATCAATCACCATCCATACTCACCAATACCAATACCAATACCAATAGAAAACCAAAATATTGTAATAAAACTGCACTAACTAATTGTTCTAATTCATTTAAAACACTACTTAAAACAATTATTCACTAAAACATTTACTTCACTATTTTATTTCTACGGTGTCAGTCTCTATCTGCGAACTCTGGAACCGTAACTAACTCTGAACTCTGACTGTTCCGCGATCTGCTATACAGCGGCTATATATAGTAGTATTTACAGTTTTCGATCTTTCCAGTCTGTTCGGCGACTTCTTAAAGGTTCCTAGAATCTTCGGTTAGAACGTTCGCGTCTTTTCCACGGATGAGTCATGTGTTTGTCAGAAGAGAACTTGTTTACATTCCGAGTGTGGAGTGTAATTGGATGATCAGGGCCGGTCTCGAGGCCGGTCTCGAAATCGTTACATTGCCCCCTTCTTTTCGTCCCGAAATGTAATTTTTGGAGTATGGAGATATTTGCATGATTCTCCATATCTGCACCTTGCTATTTGATGGAAGTAGCACTCTACGGTCTTCAGTTTTGGTTGTGGACGATGATTACAGCATACCAAGATCTTGACGCCAGTGGATTGGAATATCGTCTCCAACATGCTCTTTATGACTCTCCAGTCCAGTCCGTCGAGTCCGCAGTACAATTTTGGGATTGCCAGGTCCACGAGATGTCCCTTAATTTCTCAAGGCTGTTCCATACGTCTTCATAGGACGTTTTGTCTCGAGACTGCTTCTTGGTGACTAGATAGGATGCTTTTCTGGCCTTTCCGCAACTGTAGCACTCCTCCAACTTCCGGGTTTTGTTGCCGTAGTTCATGGAGACGACCGTACTTCTTGGAGAACACCACAGCGATGCCTCTGGACATTTGAAGGTCTTCTGCTACACAGTGGGCTAGCGCGTAATCCGCAGGCACCTTAAAAAGGTCTTGTGGTTCTTCTCGAGTCACCCCATGTCGAACTTTCTGTCCGTTTGAGTACAAGGACATGAATTTCTGGAATGTCATCACATCCTCCGATGGTCTGAGGGTGCGGACTTGGTCGTGGTTTCCAGCGTAAGGGGCCAACCTATTGAAATGGACGACTCTGGATTTTTCCTCTAGGTGGTTTTTTAATTCGGTAGACCACGTCATTTATCCTCTTCAAGATCTTATAAGGGCCTTCCAATGAGTTCCGCAACTTTGGTGATATGCCACGATGACGTTTGGGTTTGTACAGCCAAACCAGGTCACCAACCTTAAATCCTCCGGCATCGGCCTTGATTTCATAGGTCTCCTTCATTCGGTCGCTGGCACTCTGGATGTTCAAACGGACTCTCTCGTGGATGTCTTCCATTCTCTGCCGAAGTTTGCTGACATAGTCCTCTCCCGCAGTGTCTTGTCCTGGTGGCGTCCCAAACTTCAGGTCACATGGTAGTCGGAGCTCTCGGCCCATAATAATACTAGCAGGGGTTTGGCCGGTCGACTCGTGTACTGCAGAACGATAGGCCATCAGGAACAAATGGAGATACTGGTCCCAGTCTCTTTGGTGGTCAGAGACTACTTTGGATAAGTGGCGGTTCATCGTCCTGTTCATCCGCTCCACCATTCCATCAGACTACGGATGTAAAGCCGTAGTTCGCGTCCTCCGGATGTTCAGCAATCGACACAATTCCTGGAACAAGTTGGACTCGAAATTTCTGCCTTGGTCTGAATGCAGTTCAAGTGGGACACCAAATCGACAAATCCACTCCTTTAGCAGGACGTCGGCGACGGTTATGGCTTCCTGGTTGGGCAGGGCATGGTCAGATTGTGGAAACGGTCCAGCAATATTGATGGCGATTCATTCAAATGGGCTGCCAACGTCGTACTGACGCATTGGTGCTTTATGTCGCGTTCGAGGTTCATTACTTGCGGCGCATACAGCGCACTTTCTGCACCAGTCTTGAACGTCTGCCTGACAATTAGCCCAGTAAAACCGTTGCCTCACTTTCTGGAGAGTCTTCGTCACTACCAGATGTCCTCCGGCAACCCCATCATGAATATCTCGAAGCACTTCCGATCTTCTGCTTCTGAGTACAACTGTCTGACGTCTTTCTTCTCCACCATCCTCGGACTCCAACACACGCTTCAGAACTCCGTTGTCCAGCATTGAGTTTTTGCTGTAAGTTTCTGAGAATCCATTTGCTTTTTCAGCTTACCAATTGTTTCCTTTATTCTGCCGATTTCTGTCTCGATTCCGCCTTTTATCTCATCGTGAAGCGTTTCCTTAATTTTTTTCATTTCTTCTTCCAATTCATCTTTGATTTTCTCCATCTCTGTTTCAACAGTTCCCATTCTTTGTTCTAACCGATTCGCCACACCGCAAACTTCTTCTTTCAAGTTTTTTGAATTTTCCAGAAGCTCTTCTCTCAAATTCTCCAAGTTTTCCAGAAGCTTATCTTCTAGATTTTTCGAGTTCTTCTGAAGCTTTTCTTGAAGTTTCACTTCTAGAATTTTCGAATTTTCTTCTAGTTTTTCTTCCAGATTTTACGAATTCTCCAGAAATTTATCTTCAAGACTCACCGAATTTTGTTGGAGCTTATTTTCCAGACTCTTTGAATTTTGTAGAAATTTATCTTCGAAACTCACCGAATTTTGTTGGAGCTTATCTTCCAGACTCAACGAATTCTGTTGAAGTTTCTCCTCCAATGATTTCGTGTTTTCGTCGCGACGAACACTTTAACACTTATTTATTTTAAACATCCACACTTCTGACGCCAGTTGTAATAAAACTGCACTAACTAATTGGTCTAATTTATTTAAAACACTACTTAAAACAATTATTCACTAAAACATATACTTCACTATTTTATTTCTACGGTGTCAGTCTCTATTTGCGAACTCTGGAACTGTAACTAACTCTGAACTCTGACTGTTCCGCCATCTGCTATACAGCGGCTATATATAGTAGCATTTACAGTTTTCGATCTTTCCAGTCTGTTCGGCGACTTCTTAGAGGTTCCTAGAATCTTAGGTTAGAACGTTTGCGTCTCTTCCACGGATGAGTCATGTGTTTGTCAGAAGAGAACTTGTTTACATTTCGAGTGTGGAGTGTAATTGGATGATCAGGGCCGGTCTCGAGGCCGGTCTCGAAATCGTTACAATGTATTAGATTTGGAAGTTCAATCTAGCGATATCATCGAAGTACCAGACACAAACTGTTTTAACAGTGACCCAGTTTTGCCTATATTTTCAGCCGAGTTGGAAAACAAGACTCACAGCATCGATAAGGAAAATAGTATTGAAAGTATCATGGGCACAAGAAAGGGCATTGAGCATGCAGTAATAGACAAAATTTTCGATGATAATGAGAATTTAGAAGATCATACGAGCCCAAACCTAACTTTAAATGAATTGAAAACACCAGAAAAAATTGTGAAATATTCTACCGAAGGAAGAACTCATGAAAACCAAAGAAAAGAACTTTGTTTGATGGAAGAAAATATAAATAAGACTGACTCAAAATTATATAACGGTCTTGAATTTGACAAAATTAATAAAAATGTTTCGCCTCTGATTCCAACTCCCTTGAAGCACATTGAAACGCCATTTAAACATGCATTATTTTGGCCTGAAGTCAAAAAAGATGCAAAAATGAAAAAGGTCGTGAAAAAACTGACACCTACCGTAGTATCTTCAGATGAGTACATTGAATACCAAAGATGGATTGAAGCCGAGAAGCAAAAAAAGGACAATGAAAAGGCAGACCGGAAACGGAACCAAACTAATAAGAAAAATGAATCTTCCAAACCAACTAACAACCAACAAAAAGTTGGTGGCTATGTTGATATAATTTATGAAGGAAACTACTATCCAGGAATCATAACTTCCATTGACGTGAATAGAGCTCTCGTGAAAACAATGACAATGAGTGGTAATCACTGGAAATGGCCTCAAAAAGAAGATGTCCTACGTTATTCAGATGAAGAAATCGTTTGTGATATCAGTAAACCCACCTTAATCAATAAACGTGGTGTATATTCAGTTCCTCAAATAGACGATTTAAGAAAAAGTTGAGAAATTGTTCTTTATCTTTAAATTTGTTCTTGAATTATGTAGGGATATTTTATTCAGAATGTAAGTTTATGTAAGTACGTAAGGTGTTTGTTACTTTTAGATTGGTTATGATTCTAATAAATTTTTATGTTTTGCACGTAAATTATTTTAAATGAATCTCAAATTGTACAAAAAGTATTGTAACAAAAAGTTGAACGGAAATTTAACTTTTTTTTCTCATTTTAATATTATACCACTAGATTTTTTACTGGTCGGTAAATTGGACATACGTGGTCGGTAAATTGGACACACGTGGTCGGTAGATTTGCGTGAAGTTAGCCACACTTTTCCAGCCACAGTTTCTTTTCTTAGGTGCAATTGAGGAGTGACCGTCTGCGGAGTTGCCACATCAATTATTTTTACAGATATGTTCACTATTAGTTCCTTTTGTTATTTGCAGCTGGAGAGGAGGGTAGCATAATTATTCAAGGAAGTATTGATATGTGTTAGGAAGAAAAAATCGAACAATTCAAAATATCTCGAGTTAAAAATGGACTAGAAATACTATGTGATAAAAGATTTTCAGAAACGTTCGTACATACAGGGTATCAAAATGAGTGGGTAATTCAAATTTAAAGATAAATACCAATATTTGAACGGTATTTGAAAAGTAGGAATGTACTCTACCAGAAATTTTTGGTGGACTGAAACATGGTTTAAAGATCTTTCGGTCGAGGACATCTGAAATACTATTCACAGGGTGAAGTCAATTAGTTTGCTAGTTAAAGAATTGGAAAACCAATAATTATCATTCCATGGATGTCATTACTACCTTATCCAAAATATTCCCGAAAATGGAAAAACTGAACCAGCAATGCGGAAGGATATAAATACAGGTTCAAATTACAAATATTTGACAAAAGTTTTATTTTGGGAGTGGTAAACATTGTGATGGAAGTCCGCGTGCCACATGGAAAAAATACAGTTGGAAAGAGGCTATTCAAATCGATTAGTTATGCTGTCAAAATGACAGAAAAAAAAGTTTTATTCAGGCAGTCAAGCCAGATTCATCGGAGAAAATCAGAGTTCGCTAAAACGATCCCAGCCACAATTTTTCGTTGAAAGTGTGACATTCACCCGGAAACTCACATATGATTCAAAATTCAAATAAAACCCGTTTTGAAATTGTTTCACTTGATATCGAATACAAATAACAAGATGGTGGACGAGATTTGTGATTATGGTCAAATTCTATTAAAAATTTTGTGACGAAGAAAATAGAAAGGAGGTCGGGTGCCCAAAAATACCAGTGGAAAGAACATGAAAAACTTGGCATTTCCAGCACGTCAATTTTCTTTGAGTGGCGGTCGAAGAGTTGAAAAGAAATTAAAGTATTTTCTCGGGCTTTAACTCTATGTCAAGCATGTACGGTGCTTGAAAACTAAAAGTACCAGTGGAAAGATCATAAAAAACATGACATCAACATTACGACAGATCTTTTTGGATGGCCGTAGAAAGGCTGAAAAATAAATATACCAGTGGAAAGAACATAACAAAAATGACATTTTTAATAGGACAAATCTCTCTGGATGGCCATAGAAGGATTTAAAAAAAATAAGATATTTTCTTAGGCTATAAAACTATGTCAAGGAGGTACGGTGCATAAAAATAAAAAATACCAGTG
Source organism: Chrysolina americana (assembly GCA_958502065.1). Taxonomy (NCBI): domain Eukaryota; kingdom Metazoa; phylum Arthropoda; class Insecta; order Coleoptera; family Chrysomelidae; genus Chrysolina; species Chrysolina americana. The sequence continues at coordinate 61,068,140 of OY293414.1, read as the reverse complement.
GAAAGAACATAAAAAACATGACATTTACAATACGATAAATCTTTATGGATGGCCGTAGGAGAGTTGAAAAATAACTAAAATATTTTCTCATGCTATAAAACCATGTCAAGTAGGTACGGTGCATAAAAAATTAAAATACCAGTGGAAAGAACATAAAAAACATGACATTTACAATATGACAAATCTTTTTGGATGACCGTAGAAGAGTTGAAAAAAAAAAAATATTTTCTCAGGCTATAAAACTATGTCAAGTAGGTACGGTGCATAAAAAATAAAAATACCAGTGGAAATAACATAAAAAACAAGACATCTACAATACGACAAATCTTTTTGGATGGCTGTAGAAGAGTTGAAAAAAATTAAATTATTTTCTCAGGCTATAAAACTATGTCAAGGAGGTACGGTGCATAAAAATAAAAAATACCAGTGGAAAGAACATAAAAAACATGACATTTACAATACGATAAATCTTTATGGATGGCCGTAGGAGAGTTGAAAAATGACTAAAATATTTTCTCATGCTATAAAACCATGTCAAGTAGGTACGGTGCATAAAAAATTAAAATACCAGTGGAAAGAACATAAAAAATATGACATTTACAATATGACAAATCTTTTTGGATGACCGTAGAAGAGTTGAAAAAAAATAAAATATTTTCTCAGGCTATAAAACTATGTCAAGTAGGTACGGTGCATAAAAAATAAAAATACCAGTGGAAATAACATAAAAAACAAGACATCTACAATACGACAAATCTTTTATGCTCTTTCCACTGGTATTTTTAGTTTTTATGCACCGTACCTCCTTGACATAATTTTATAGCCTGAGAAAATATTTTATTTTTTTTCAACCTATCTACGGCCATCCAAAAAGATTTGTCGTATTGAAAATGTCATGTTTTTCCACTGGTATTTTTAGTTTTTATGCACCGTACCTCCTTGACATAGTTTTATATCCTGAGAAAATATTAATTTTTTTTTCAACTCTTCTACGGCCATCCAAAGAGATTTGTCGAATTGTAAATGTCATTTTTTTATGTTCTTCCCACTGGTATTTTTAGTTTTTATGCACCGTACCTCCTTGACATAGTTTTATAGTCTGAGAAAATATTTTATTTTTTTTCAACCCTTCTACGGCCATCCAGAGAGATTTGTCGTATTGTAAATGTCATGTTTTTTATGTTCTTTCCACTGGTATTTTTAGTTTTTATGCACCGTACCTACTTGATATAGTTTTTAGCCTGAGAAAATATTTAATTTATTTTTCAACTCTCCTACGGCCATCCAAAAAGATTTATCGTATTGTGAATGTCATGTTTTTTATGTTCTTTCTACTGGTATTTTTAGTTTTTATGCACCGTACCTCCTTGACATAGTTTTATAGCCTGAGAAAATATCTTATTTTTTTTCAACCCTTCTACGGCCATCCAGAGAGATTTGTATTGAAAATGTCATTTTTCTTATGTTCTTCCACTGGTATATTTATTTTTTATGCACCGTACCTTCTTGACATAGTTTTATAGTCTGAGAAAATATTTTTTTTCAGCCTTTCTACGGCCATTCAAAAAGATCTGTCGTATTGTAAATGTCATGTTTTTTATGTTCTTTCCACTGGTACTTTTAGTTTTTAAGCACCGTACATGCTTGACATAGTTTTGAAGCCCGAGAAAATACTTTAATTTCTTTTCAACTCTTCGACCGCCATTCAAAGAAAATTGACGTGCTGTTTTTCATGTTCTTTCCACTGGTATTTTTGCGCACCCGACCTCCTTTCTATTTTCTACGTCACAAAATTTTTAATAGAATTTGACCATAATCACAAATCTCGTCCGCCATCTCGTTATTTGTATTCGATATCAAGTGAAACAATTTCAAAACGGGTTTTATTTGAATTTTGAATCATATGTGAGTTTCAGGGTGAATGTCACACTTTCAACGAAAAATTGTGGCTGGGATCGTTTTAGCGAACTCTGATTTTCTCCGATGAATCTGGCTTGACTGCCTGAATAAAACTTTTTTTTCTGTCATTTTGACAGCATAACTAATCGATTTGAATAGCCTCTTTCCAACTGTATTTTTTCCATGTGGCACGCGGACTTCCATCACGATGTTTACCACTCCCAAAATAAAACTTTTGTCAAATATTTGTAATTTGAACCTGTATTTATATCCTTCTGCATTGCTGGTTCAGTTTTTCCATTTTCGGGAATATTTTGGATAAGGTAGTAACGACATCCATGGAATGATAATTATTGGTTTTCCAATTCTATAACTGGCAAACTAATTGACTTCACCCTGTAAATAGTATTTCAGATGTTCTCGACCGAAAGATCTTTAAACCATGTTTCAGTCCACCAAAAATTTCTGGTAGAGTACATTCCTACTTTTCAAATACCGTTCAATTATTGGTATTTATCTCTAAATTTGAATTACCCACTCATTTTGATACCCTGTATGTACGAACGTTTCTGAAAATCTTTTATCACATAGTATTTCTAGTCCATTTTTAACTCGAGATATTTTGAATTGTTCAACTTTTTCTTCCTAACACATATCAATACTTCCTTGAATAATTATGCTACCCTCCTCTCCAGCTGCAAATAACAAAAGAAACTAATAGTGAACATATCTGTAAAAATAATTGATGTGGCAACTCCGCAGACGGTCACTCCTCAATTGCACCTAAGACAAGAAACTGTGGCTGGAAAAGTGTGAATAACTTCACGCAAATGGTCGGTAGTAGGAAACGGTGTTAGATTCGGTCGGTGAAGGGTGAAAAATTTAGAGTTTACAATTGGTTCGAAGTGTTATCAAAGTAAACTCAAATATATAAATTCATGGATTATTTTGAAACATCGGCCAGATAGTTTAAAATGGAGAAAAAAATAATCAACTTAGTTTCTTTGCAGTCTGTGGCCTTGTTTCTTATATTTAACTATACTTACGTCTTAAGAGGTCGGTGAACGGTACGTTTACCTTAGTTGTTGATCACATTCTAAAAACATCGAATAATTTTGGTAATTTTCGATATTATCATGTTGGCTTTCTAAACATTTGTAACCATTTTTCAGTATATTATAACCATGAAATTTAAGTACACTACGTTATGTATCTTCCTACATTTATTCTAAAAAATTTTGATGAAAACAGTATAATATGGTATAAATGGAAGACATAAAAAAAATCTTCAGTGAACGTCGAATCTCTGGAACTTCTTTGCTCACAACCTTCTGATGGATATATTCAAGAATATCATTTTCATACCCCTTTATTACATTGATGAAGTATAGTAGCAACCTATAACCAAATCCTTCAAGAGATGAGCCACTGTAATTGACATCAGTATGTATTTACAGGATAATATTGTCGAAGAATGATTCAGTATTATTATCAACATACCCAATTTATGAAAGCTATATTACACCATCCTACCTGCAAACCCCGGACCTCTACCCATGAGTTTCGTAATAGATCTTGTCGCAGTAATAAGTGAAAAGAGAACCTCAGAGCATACCAGTTTAGGATTTAGTTATCTGAGAAAATTTTTTTAGCGTGACTCTATATGAACTTTTACAAGGGTGGCTCTTGGAACTGATTTAAAAGAAGTATTCGATACAGGTTCATAAAACTAGTTGAACATCAGTTTATAATGTATATGAAAATTTTTAACTTTGCATGTAATATTGTTTTAATGAAGATACTACAAATGGAATATTGTTAATTGTAGAAAGTACAACTTCATATTAGGTTTTCATTTTATTCATAATAATGTAGATTTGCAAAATCTCTCACGATTGAGAAAAACAAGGTAGGCACCAATATTACCCTGCTAATAAACACTAGATAATTTTTTCAAACTATTTTGTCGCTGTATGATTTCCATTAGCAGTAATCTAGTTTGATCCCTTGTCCAGATAGGTATTTATTATAATTTTCATATTAGAATGGAGAATGCTTAAGATGGATCAATGAATTCTTGGTTATAATTTCTCTAGTATTTATTATACCCTTCCTCATGACCATGACCAATTTTTCTTACTGTTCCGTCACAACTAGAAAAATGAGACTGGCCAACAGTTATTATATTTACTGAAATAGTTCATAATACATGAATAAACTTAATTCCTCGATGGCTTGATCAATTTGTGATTTTAGTGTTGATTGAATACATGTTGTAAGTCACTGAATTATCGTTGATTCAAGCTTGAATGTTTCATCTGCTGTGATAATTTTTTATTTGAAAGTAGGTAATTGTTTATGTAGGTAGGTATTTAGTTTAAACGAGTTTGTATTATTTGAATGTTTTACGGTAAAACTTTTACCGTTTACTAAATTGAATAAAAACGAAAATACCTAAATGGAAAAATTTATCGAATCACTTCGAATAAGCATATATTTGTTTCAATGTTTTGGCATGGGGGGTCATGTGTCACATCGTTGTAAAGATAATTCAATTCTCTTTTCAACCATCTAAATTTTGAAGCTTGTACAAACTAGTAATCATGAAACAATTAACAGATAAAGCACAAAATATTTATTTTTTTTCTGTCTGCCTTATAATTTAATATTTCACATAGGTATAATAATTCTAGTTTTTTTGTCACATTTTTTGATATGTTAAGAATCCATTCACATTGCTTATGCATACTTTTTTGAACACATATATTTGTAATTTTCTGGTTATCGCAATAAGACTCTTTTTTTTTCTTTGCAAACGTTCGAATATGTCTTTAAAATTATCTTGGGTTGAGCAAAAATGGGAATAGGGGAATAGATGATAATTATTTAGACATTCTCCATATGAGGCGTGTTAATCCAATACATATCCGGAAATCTGCCGTTGCCAAAATATATCTGCAATCGCCCCAAAAATGTATCTCGTTCGTCCAGTATCTGGTAACAAAGAAAATGAAATTAGTTTGAGGTATCAACTTTTGTACTCATACAGGGCGCTTGTGTTAGGATTCTATAGGAAACCAAACAAAATGAAACATAAAAATTCTGTGGGTTCAGGAATTTTCGAAAACAATTTTTAACTTTCGCTCACCTCTTGTCAATGTCCCTATTTTAAATGGAAATTGGCATTTTAAACGTTGTTGACTCCTTTCGTTTCTGACTTTGCAACAAAGTGATGCACATTTTTGCACCTTACTGACGATGATCAACAATCTGAAACACGTGTCTACGGTTGCTCTACAATTTGAGGGTTGGACCCAATACATTCTTCTCTTTCTATGTTTCTATATAGACCCTAGCTAAATTCAACTTCATTCATATATACATATTGATTTATGAAAAGTAACTTTGGTATTGATAGTTCGAAATGAGTGACACCCAATTTAATAAATATAATTGAAATATTCGGAATAGTTGTTTTCTTATTTTACTATTGAATGGCAGTAAATAGGGTCTAGGGTTGAAGAGCATAATGAGACAATAAGTAATGTGTCGTATAGGCGGAATAAAACGAATAATTTCGACAAGGTCGAAATACCCTCCTCTTCACACCATCTACGAAGTGGAAAACAAGAAACAAGAAAACAAGTAATATCTCCTACGAACATTGAATTAAATCTGACACACTATCTCCCATCTGGTTGGGAATGGCCACCTGCATGATTCAAGGTTGTTTTCTCTCATCAGTGCTAGGAGAGAACATTCGAGTCTTCCTGTCTCACCCAACGAACGATGATACAGACTCTCGTAAGAGTAAATACATAATTTCCAACAAAGTTCAAAAAGTCACGGGTTAATGAAAATAGACCATCAGTCGTTAATCACAGGGCCTAGGATATATTTAAGAGTGTTTGAAAATATTTTACATCACTAAATATTTGTTTATGCAAGATGATTTACCACCAACTTAAGCAAATTTAATGGGGTACTGGTCTATCATGTTTTCATGTGCGAACGCACCTGTAAAATTTGGGAGCTATCCGAGACGATTGCACCAATTTTTTTGTACGTCAACCATAATCGATACGCCACTGCAGAAACGTTAGAAGGTGTGTCAATGGTGCAAGTAACTGTCATCCGTCCCACTCATTATTCGTCAGTATGATTTGACAGTGAGCGTAGTTTAACGTCGTTCATAAATCGGTACTCTTCCATTGTTCAATATGCCAGCGTTAGGCGAGAAAATTTCCACATAGACGCGCCATCCAAACTTACGAACACTTTTGGGTGCAGTGCAAATGTTTCGTGATAACGGATCATGTTTTCCACTACACGTTGAACATGCAGTGAATCATGCTGTTGTTGTTGATGAAGCAGTTCTGCAATTCCTCGACGATGATCCATGAATAAGCACCTGTGTGATCAGTTGGAGACTTGGTGGTAACGAAGCAACGTTCGAACAGTTGCTCTAACATTATACCATGTAATTCTGGTTTGCATTGTTATAGTTGCAAATATATTAATTTATTTTGCCATGTTGTAATGTGAGTAATATCCCAATCTCATTTCTAACCCCACCAGCTCTGGTATGTAATTCCATGTACCATAGAATTCCATAGTCGATCAAATGAGTGAGATGATATTATCGGTGAATTCATGGTAGAGAAAGAGATGTAACTGTCGTCTATAGAATTCCATGGTACTCGGAATACCACCACTGGTGGTCTATTCTGGAGAGTTAACGTATACAAATTCGATGTTGCATCTCTCTTCAACGAGCGGTGTCTGTATCGCTCTATGTTACTTCAAACGTTCGAAAATATTTTCGCATGAACTCGAGAATAGATCCCCTGCTGTCAGTACCAAGTCTGATGAAGGGGAAGGGAATGTGAGCCTGCATGATAATTTATATCCAGTGGCGGCGCGTTCCTACCAATTAATCAGGTAATTTTTTTCTTCAATTTTTGTAATATCTTTTGGTTTTCAACTTCTTTTGGTGGGGAGAGCTGATAGACAAATTTTGTGTGAGTGTTGGTAAATCACCGTGTATAGGACGAAACTGCAGTATCGTTAGTGTATATAAGTGGTAATAAAACAGAAAGTTTCATTTCCCAATTCACCTAATTCCAAAACAATGTAGGTATATAAAACTTCACTAGGTACCTGTGTTGTTTGTGTAGTGGCGGTAGATTTTCCTTTTCGTTTGGTCCAGGCCAATGAACATTTTTTTGATGAACTTTCTTGCTGCGATTAGATCTTTTTCGGGACCTAGAAAGGAGTTGTTGTTGTAAATCAGCTTGGCATGTCGATATTGTTGGGTGACTGAATGGTTCAGAGTTACAAGTAAAAATATACTTCAAACAACGCCTTCAGGCTCGAAGTAAATGCGGTTAAAGGACAATTTTGGTAGTTCATTACGAAGGTTATGTATTCAAAGAAAACAATGATTTTTTCATAATTAGGTAATGATATTTGCCCTTGGCTGAAAGCATTTCAGTGCCATTTAAAGTTCTAGCACAAACCAGCTTTAAATAAATTACAAATGGGCGAATATGTTTTATGACTATGTTCATTTCCTGTTAGGAATAATAAAAAAACAAAAAAAAAAATCCTCACAGATGATGAATGGAAGGGAACCAAGCGCATTGAAATTTGCTCAGTTATCTTCAGAGAACGAGGTACATGGACTGAAAGGTACCTCACATCTTTTTGGAGTAAAACTTAAGAGCTGTCATTGTTTGAAGATGCCCACTAAGGTTTCCTCTGTCTTTCCTACGGAACTTGTGATGGATCAGCTTCTTAGGAAACTATAACTGGAACAAATCTGTCATTCTTTTTCAACATAAACATTCATTCAGCTCATTCAGAATTTAGTTTGCGAACCAGGTTGAAAATGAGGAACATCAAATCAGTTCGTAAAATAAATGTAGTTTGTAGTAGCATTTATTGAAAACTTGAAGTGACGAAGCTGCAACAAAAATTTGCACATGCTGAAAAAGTTGAAAATAGTATTCAATAATTCACTAGCGACAATCAGACGAACTAGTCGAAATATTAATGGATTGTTTTGTTTTGATAACCATCGATTGATCTACAGTAGAGGGGCATAACATATATCGCCTCTGTAAAGTGGTTGGAGACTTTCCACTGAAATTTATGTCACTACCGCTAAACCAATTCTGTATTGTTCATTTGCTAACTGTTGAACTCAGACTGCACTGTAATTGTTTCTCTATTTCCGGTCAAGGGTCCTGCATGTATACCCGGACATTTTCAGAAACGACGAGAGATGTCATTGTTGAATAGAACAATTTAGAGGACTCGGTGACTCGTCTCGATGACATCTAATCCGTTCTCGAAGTGTGTGGCGCCATCCTAGATGATGTCATACACTGTTAACAAATCATTTCCAAAAGCGGTAAGGTCCAGCTCTGCGATCGTTACAATATGGTTTTTCTATGACTACATGGAAAAAAATTAGACTATTCGTGCATCGTCGAATAGGAATCTACAACGTTGTGATTTGAACTATATCAAAAAATGCAGAAGACTACAATTGAATAAAAATATGAACATGACGTTCATGAAGTCAGATGTGGAATCATCTGCGACTGAAAGACAAACTTCAGTAGCCATTTTCCACTGTTCAAGATGACGTCGCAGCTTGTACATAGGTATACTTATGTTACTCCCAAAATATTTCTTCTGAAAAAATGACTACCGGTGGAAACAAAATTGCATGAAATATATCGGAAGTAACTCAAAGCAACTCTAGATATCTCAATTGATACTCAGATTTGTCATATTATAAACATAAATACCTCGTCCAGTGAAAATGGTTTAACTTAACTCTGATGACATCATTTCACAACTCAAAGGCATCAGCAGAATACTTCGATCAAAATGGAAATTCAATCTATAATTTCAGAGTATAACTCTTTAGCAAAAAAATAATGTCCTTTATTGTGGTGTACGAAGGAGCTCATAGATAGAATCAATATAAAAAGCCTTTATTTGAAAAGGCATAGAAAACGCAAATGCCCATAATATATTGAAAAAAAAAAAACTTACAAAAAACTGTTAAAACAGAAAATATCAAAGGCTATAGAAAATTCATTACCAAACCCTGAAAATAATCTGAAATACATTTTAACGCTTTCGTCACACACTTTAGCAGCGCATGCTCACCTTCCACCGACAACCGGGGTATGCCACATCAAGCAATATCCAATTCAAGTTTACATTTGGACCTAGCCGAAATATTGGTACAACAAATAATTGCCGCCTCAAAAAAACCTAAAAACATGCTGACATGTGGCTGTGGTTTCTGATCGAATCGTGAAAGAAAATATTGACTGGCTCCTTCGGCCTTTGTATATAGGTAATTTACAATTCGATTTTAAAGCATGCAACTTTTCCAGATATTTGGAAAATATTACATATATGCCCAATTCACAAAAACAGCAGTGTATCAGACATAAAAAGAACTACAGACCGATAGCTCTGATATCAGTTTTTTCCAAAGTAATTGAAATAATCCTATCTGATCATTTATGAACATATAAGAACATCACTGTCTGAACATCAGCATCAGCATGGTTTTGTCAAAAAAGGTGGGACGACTCCAAACGTATGCATGTCTATCTAATTTGGTCTGATGCTCTGGACAATAAAGTGCAGGTTGAGGTTAATGTTGATGATTTCAGCAAGGCATTTGAAAAAGTATCCCATCAACATCTACAAAAACTTCAAAATTTTCAGCTTTCTACAAGAATTCAAAATATTTTGAGGTCTTATTTGTCAAACAGGAAAATACATGTTGAGTATGGAGGAGTATAAAGGTCCACCTTTTTGGCAACATCTGGAGTTCCTCAAGGATCCAACTAAGGACCACTTTTGTTTTTATTATTCGTTAAAGATATCTGTGATTCAATTAGATCCAACAAACTACTCTTTGCCGATGACCTGAAAATATTTAGAGTTATACGAAATGACTCCGACTATACTAATCTGCAGAACGATCTCAACTACCTGTCTGAATGGTGTACCTCAAACAACCTGCCTCTTAATGTTAACAAATGCAAAGCTATGACCTATGCAAGAATAATGTTGCCAGTAGAACATAATTATACATTGAATGGATACCATAATAGACCGCGTAAATTAATTTACATAAGGATCTGGGAGTATTGTTCGATATGAGATTAACCTTTGCAACGCATATAGACATCACATCCAAGTCTGCTAGATTATCAGGTTTTATCAAAGCAATGAAAGCAATTTATTTTTCTTTAGTATACATTCTAAGCTTGAATACTGCAGCATTGTTTGGAATCTATAAAAAAAATACATTCGATTCTGTATAGGAAATGAAATTTCTCTAGTTTGAAATACATGGCAGCTACCCAGCAAATCATTATGATCACCAACTTCTACTAGAAGAATTCGGGCTGACTACTCTAAGAAAGCGTAGAGAAATTTCCGACCTTACGTTCCTTTACAAAATCCTACATAATATAATTGACTCACTAGAATTACTAGCCTTAGTTAACTTCAATATACCGCGAATAACTTCGATATCAAACATCACTTTTCACATCGATGTAACGAATATAGGAAAAAAAAACGAAAAAAAAAAACGAAAAAAAAACCGAATAAAAAACCCCCCGAAAAAAAAAACCAAAAAATACCCGCGGAAAAAAAAAACGGGAAAAAACCCGCTGCAAAAATACCCCTATATGCGATAACAATTTCCAGTACACAAAAAGGCATGAAATTTCAACTGTGTGTCACGTTAAAGAAACCATATTTGATTCATTTTACAATACCAATAAAAGTTTTATCCTATCCTGTTCATCGTCGACGACCAAAAAAGACGATTTTTTATATTTTTATGACTCGATTGTTCCTGAACGAACTAACCTGGTAACAGATTCGCCTTTTTGCAAGGCTGGAAAATCTGTTGTTCCACCACTCTGTATTGTAAAATGAATCAAATATGGTCTAGTTTCTTTAACATGACACAGAGTTGAAATTTCATTACTTTTTGTGTACTGACCATTTTTATCGGATGTAGGGGTATTTTTTCCGTTTTTTTCTTCCGGGAGTATTTTTTCCAAAGGGTATTTTTTCCGGTTTTTTTTCCGGGTTTTGTTTTTTCGTTTTTATTTTCTTTTTTTTTCCGTCTACCGATGTAACTAATTCTTACACACATTTCCACAGTCCGTTGTTTCACATATGTAGACAGTTCAATAGGTTAGAAATATCACTTTTCACATCGATGTAACTAATTCCTACAAACATTTCCACAGTCCGTTGTTTTATATACATCGGTCTTAGGTAAACATGCGGCAAGGGGTTATTCTTTGAACTATTCGAAGAATATTTAGTCCCAAGTACACATAATTTTATTTTTTAACAGCAACGTACGAGGATCGCTGGATTGGTCGAGGTAGGCCACACGCATGGCCTACTCGAACCTTGGACTTTATCATTAGTTTACGCTACTTACTCCATTGTCGACTTTGGATGATTTGCGATATCAGATAATTGCTGGGTGTAATTCAATCAGAAACGTCCCTAGTGCGTGTTTGAAAGAGTTCAACAGTCCATGACGAGAAGATTGAATGCTTGTATCTAGGCTGGAGGAACTTATTTCGAACATTTATTGTAGATTAAGCAACTTTAAATGTACTTTTTGATAATGAAATGTTGTTAATGTAGTAAATTTTGTTCGCCCTGTATCTTCGAAACAACGGGGTTTTTAAAAAATCATTATAGGACCAAATATTCTTAGAATAGGTCAAGGAATAACCCCTTGAATTTTTGCCGCATGTTTACCTAACACGCAATAGTACTTTGCCGTTTCTCGATGTGAACGTCAAAAGAATAGACACTGTCATCCTCACAGGATAATATCTCAACTTTTGCTTCAATCACCCAAATTTCACAAAGAGAAGGATTGTAAGAAGTTGGTGGAAAGAGCGATGCAAATTTGTAATGACCAGGGGTCACTGGATGCAGAGATGAACCATATCAGAAAGGACCTACGCCAAAATGGATTATTTGAGAAAATCCAAGAAGTACAAAAGCAACTCGAAAGGACCTAGACGATCGAAGAACGACCACAAAATCATCCTTTCATACCTCAGAGGTTTACTCCGAGATAATCAGGAGGATCGGAAACAAGTACAACAACATTAAAAGCTGCTTTCAACCCGGCAGTACTTCCTCACCAAGACCAAATCTGGAAATACAACAGTATCCAGAAAAAACTCCCATGTGAATGTGGAGATTCCTACATCGGAGAGACCAAGAGAAGACCGTTATCTGTAAGAATAACCGAACACAAAAAGTGGACTCAACGGGGGTTGACTTCCAAACTGGGAATTGCTGAACATGCCTGGACTGAGGACCATCAAATTTTTTGGGACGAGGCTAGTGTTCCTCATAGAGAGGAACATTGGTTCGAACGAAAATTTATAGAAACCGCGTATATAAAAGTCAATGGCGTTTTCAGTCAGGCCAGCGTGGAAATTGAAAACGTATGGAGACCACTCGTAGACCACTTCGTAGAAAAGAAAATGCGCGAAACTACACGTGCCACAACACAGCCATAAATGTGTTTTTTCGCCATTCTTGTAAAATTATTTACACAAAAATTAACGCTTCTAAATAAAAAGTGAGAAAGACATTTAACTAAGTAAATGATAAACTTAAATACTGAGATAAAACTACACAAAAAATATTCGTTTGTGTTGATGGTGGAAATTAACAAAAATGCCCAAAATTTAGGGGAAATATACTGTTCATTCATTCAATACTTGAAGAATATTTTTTATTATTTTTATCTTCATACACGCATACATCCCTCTATCAATCGAAAAGAAAAAATCGTTTTTGACTCTCTTCTTTCCGTCAAGACCGTTAACGCAAAACATTGGCAACAGCATAGAACCTTGTGCAGTTTTCTTGGGCAAATTTGAAATGTAAATTATCAATATATAAACCTCCCAATGAAAATGCGTAGGTACACTAGTGATTGGGAAAATGTATATTCCTCCCAATTCCCAACGGATACCTTTTTTGTGGTGACTATAACTGCCACAGTCTGCATGTTATGGGGCTCGGCCATGAATCAAATAAATGGTTCTCGTCTCCTCAACGCTCTAGATAACAATCTCTATATCCGTTACAGATTTCACAATAATTGTTAATTTGTAATTGGAAAAATTATAGGTATATACTGCAAAAAAGTGGAGGCGCAAGCTACACTTTTATTCAAAACAAAATCACAAGCCTCTTGGAAAAAGTTTCTGAATGAACTAAATGAAAATACTCCCCCAGCAAAATATGGAATTACATTAAAAAAATAGATAATAAAAATTAAAAAATATCGTAGAGAAACTGTCTCGCAGAAAATGATATACAAATTACTAAAACATTTAGCTCCAGACACAGTACCCATTGAACCAGAAAAACTTCATTTAAAAATAAATGACTTTTAGTGATATTGAATTGGAATATGCACTGAATATAACAAGAAAAAGTACACCAGGCAAAGATATAATTACCTACGACATAATAAAAAAATCTCAGAATTAACGCGAAGAAGCTAATAGAAATATTCAATATGTGAATACAGTTCGGTAAAATTCTGGAGCAACTAAAAGAAGTGATGATCATTTCAATACTCAAAACTAACAAAAATCCAAATCTGAGCTCGTCATATCAACCGATTTATTTTCAGTCTTGTATAACAAAAGCGTATAAACGGATGAAAAAGTCGAGATCAGATTAGTACTCAGAATATTATTCAAAATTGCCAAGTATTTAGTATGGATTTCGAAGGGGTATGGGAACGATCGAGTCCATCTCTCATCTAGCAACGGATGTACAACCAACTCGCGTTTACAAAAAACGCTTAGTTGGCGCGTCTCTTCATAAACATGAAAAGCGCTTACGACTCCGTTGATCTGAATGAACATTTCTATTGACTATAATGCATCAACTAATATCATTGAACTTTTCAGACAGCGCAAAATTTTTATTCGTGATCAAAACCAACTCATGTCAATTTAAAAAAAAGAGTTTTATTTATACGTCCATGGTTTTATCCGGGTATCGCGAGTGGAAGGTTTCACTAGCATTTCAATAACCTTGTCACATTTATTTCTTGTCGATTCTATCAAAAAAAACCTAATGGCAATTCAGATATCTCTAATAACCACACGGAAATTTAAGTTTTTTCAAGTTTCTACAAAAACCGTTCAATTTTAATTTTTTAGTGTAGCATCTAATGAGTTAAGTACACAATTTTTGAAATAGCCGAATTTGGCACCAATTTCTGAGCATCACGTATATACATTTTTTGAAAAGTTTTTAAAGCTTCAGGTCTTATACAGGTAAATTGTGGCAATTTTTCACCTGACTTTCTTCGTTTTCAATTTTTTTTTTTCAAAAGAGAAATTTTCAAAGAAATTGAAATAATTGGAAACTGTAGCCCTTTAGTCAATTGATGTTTCGGTAGATTGTAATAATGTAAACATAAACAGGGTGTTTTATAAGAAAAAAGAAAGTTGGAGTCCACTTCCGGTATAACCGGAAGTCGTAGACAACAGAAAATATTTTAACTGAAACGAGCTCCTCGGAACACTCCTGTACAAAAATATCCAGAGAAATACTCTCCGTAGATAGTTTCACATATACAAACAGAGCCGGTTTTAGGAGATCACGGACCCTAAACGCTCAACTTCTCCGGGCCCTCCTTTGAATAAAAAAAGTTATGATAAAAAAAATCACGAACAAAAATATAAAGTAAGGAATTGGCCATCACAATATAAAACAAAATTTCCGAAATGAATAAAAATGTAAAATAAAGAATATCTTATGGTCATATGGTCAAGGCATTTGGAAATGTAGACAGGTTCAAATTCAGCGGAAATTGTTTCTTTATTCATATTATGATGACAATAGACGAAAGTGGTTTATTTCCTCACTGAACTTGATCTTTATTCTGTTATTCTGTTACGAATCTTCCAGGTTTCCAGAAAGAGGAAACCCCTCAGAAGCTCCTAGGAGCTTGTGCGAGCAAGGAAAAGATCCGGGACCGATGGTCGTACTGGGCTTTGAACCCACTACCTTATGATTGTGGCGAGCGCTCTACCATCACGACCATCACAGCCCAACGATATCTGAACTATAGATAGTTTTTAGGTTGTTGATAGTTGTCATTATCACTTACGGTTATATGATATTCAGTTCGTTGATTGAGCTCTTGGATAATAGAATCACAAACTACATAATACGTTTGGACTCCAAACGACCTAATTTCCTGATTCGCCATGAAACTCCATATCTATATGTGATATCTTGAGTTAAAGTTTTCGCTTATAATTTGAATTTAACAAAGCATACCCCAAAGCCTTTGGGCCCCGGGCCCTACGCGGCCGCTTGCCCCGCTTTACCCCGTTATACCCCGCTATACCGGCACTGTATAGGTACAGATTGACTCAGCTCATGGTTGTATACTCTGTACACTAAAAAAGTTCTGATATTCCCAAACATAAATCTGCAAACTACACGATATTCGAACCGCTACTACTAAATTCAAAATTCAAGAATACATATAGATAGAATTAAATTTACAATAAAAATATACCGGGTGACCACGAGGTGAGGTACGCCCCCCAATTTTTCTATAGTTTTAAATATACATGTTTCAAATTTGGTACGTCGATATATTACGCAAATACTCCTATTTTGACTCCATTACCGAAAATTCACAATTTCCGGTTTAACCGGAAGTGTTCCCAAACTTTTTTTTCAAATGACACTCTGTACAATTTTTTTCATTATCCGGAAGAACACGCAATTTGTGATAATACTGTTCTTCAAAATCGAAAATCGATTGAAAAATGGCGGAGATACAATTGATTGTTCAATCGAACAAAGTTGGCCATGAACATCAAACTCAAATCATCACAACTGATGAACTGCGTCAACATTTACGAGAGGAAGGTTTGAGGTAAAATACAGCTGAAAATTGGGCTTCTCATATAATTGCAGTCACCATATTTTCCAACAAATATCAAAAATTTCCTCAAAACGGAGTAGTACCCATAAAGAAATGCTCACAACTGCCATTTCTCAAATGGCAACATACTTTCGTCATATTGTCGTATTGAAAAGTTATGAATCATCCAAGTAATCGTGTTTCGGATAATTCTGAAAGGAATCGAAGATACGGAATTATGAGTGTTCTCAAAATTGAATATTCTCAAACAGAGGCGGCTTAACTTACGAAAGCTGAGCAAAAAATCAAATCTTTTCATTCGAGTAATCTGATAATTCATCATTTTTCAATACGACAATGTGAACAGAGCATGATGCCCTTTGAGAAATGGCAGTTGTGAGCATTTCTTTATGGGTACTACTCCGTTTTGAGGAAATTTTTGATAACTGTTGGAAAATATTGTTGCTTCAATTACACGAGAAGCTCAATTTTCAGCTATATCTTACCTCGAACTTTCCTCTCGTAAATGTTGATGCCGTTCGTCAGTTGTGATATTTGAGTTTGATGTTCATGGCCAACTTTGTTCGATTGAAGAATCAACTGTATCTCAGCCATTTTTCAACCGATTTTCGATTTTGAAGAACAGTGTTATCACAAATTGCGTGTTCTTCCGGATAATGAAAAAAATTGTACAAGGTGTCACTTGAAAAAAAAAAGGTTAGAGTAACTTCCCGTTGAACCGGAAGTGGTGAATTTTCGGTAATGGAGTCAAAATATGCGGGTTTGAGTAATATATCGACATATCAAATTTGAAACCTGTATCTTCAAAACTATATACAGCGTGATTTACGTAGGCCGTGCATTAGAAGTTTTTTAACTTGCAGTTGGATTAGAAACTTGAAATTTGGTATGCTGTCATAATTGATCATGTGCGTTCTACCTCAAATATTTTTAGTCCTACAACTGTACAGGGTATGCCAAAAGTCGGTACCAACTTTCTTATTTTAAATGGAAACCTAATGTATTTTTGTCATGGTTCGATTGGCCTTCTGATTATGACTTTAGACAACCTAAGTTATGTTTACTCATCTATCACAGTTTTTGAGATATGTCCATTTTTCTGAAAAAAATTACGGCTGTAGTAGTTTGAGAAAACACGTGTAGCCCGCAAACCGTTCAAAATTAGGAAACCAAATTTATGGAGCAGTTAGCTGGTAGTCCAGGCTAACACCTGATGTGTCATCGATGGTCCCATTTTGTACCATATGGGCGCAGCCGAGTTTTGAATGTCGCAATATAAAATTGTCAAAAACTCAATTTTTTCAAATGGTACCTACCATTTCTTTTTCAACCATTCAAAAGAAAATTAAATTTTAGTATGAGTTATTTCAGGTTTCCCTATACCCAAGTTCAACCTCTATCGAGTTATTCAATAAAAATCAAGAAATGCCTTATCTTACAGAATGATTATGTGTGTATGCCATGGAAACAAAAGAAAATTGTAATAATTTAATCAAAAATATTGAACAATTTTGACAGAACTCTAGCGTAAATGTTCAATATGACCACCATTGTTGTTCAAACATTCTATTATTCTACTTTCAATAGATTGCGTATCACGTCTGATTTCGTTGGGATCGAGACTGTCAAAAGTCAGTATTATTCTAAGTCTCAACTCATCTATATTGTGAACTGGTGAAGAATAGACCAAATCTTTTACCCTACCCCGAATATAAAAATGTAAAGGGGTAAGATCTGGAGATCTTGCAGGCAAGAGAAAGGGTCCTCGATTTCCCCTCCAACGGTGCTCGAACATGGAAGTCAATTTGGTATACACAGTTCGTGTATTGTGCGGTGGTGCTCCATCCATCTGGTACCATGAACGTGCAGCTCTAGCCAGTGGCAAATTGTCAAGAAATGTTTCTATTACGTTTTGAAGAATTTCTACATATCTGTCACTATTCAGATTTTCATCGTACATAAAGTAGCGTACCTCTTGGTTCATTTCCAAACAAAACACATTTATTCGAAATTGTACTTGATTTTCAAATTCGAACACTAGATGTGAATTTTCAGAAGCCCAAAAATGTCGATTGCGCCTATTGTAAACTCCCTGCTGACAAAACTTTGCCTCATGAGTCCAAATTATGTTGTCTAAGAATCCGGCTTGCTCTTGTATTTTGAGTAATAAGTCCTCGCAAAAGTTTACTCTACGGGGAAAGTCACCTAGAGGTAATTTTTGCAATTGTATAAATTTGAAAGGATGTAGCTTATGGCGGTGTAAAATGGTTTGTATTGCAGAGTATGAAAATCCCAATTCCAAAGACGCCGTTCGTATTGAGGATTCAGGATATGCTTGAAATTATCCGAGAATGGTAATTTGATTATCGTCATTGCCAGTTAGTGGTTTGACTCTCGTAACGGGTCTAGCCACCTTCCCAAAATGTATAAAATTAGTTTTCAATCGTGAGAACTTGCCCCGTGTCATCCTCGGTATGTTTGGATATTTCAAATTAAACTCTCGGACAGTTCGCTGCCAAATGTTTTGACACATGCCGTGGATAACAAACAAGTCAAACAAAACTTCGTTTGTATAATTTTCCATATTCCAATCAATTTTATTTAAGAATTAGCACGACTCGTTTTTACTTTGACAGAATAGCACCTTCTTGTTTACAGTTGTTTCTTGTTTTCATGGGATACTTGAATAAACACAAAAGCATTCGGCAGGATAAGGCATTTCTTGATTTTTATTGAATAACTCGATAGAGGTGGAAGTTGGGTATAGGGAATGCTGAAATATTTCATCCTAAAATTCAATTTTCTTTCGAATGGTTAAAAAAAATGGTAGGTGCCATTTGAAAAAATTGAGTTTTTGACAATTTTATATTGCGACATTCAAAAATCGGCTGCGCCCATATGGTACAAAATGGGACCGCCGATGGGACATCAGGTGTTAGCCTGTACTACCAGCTAACTGCTCCATAAATTTGGTTTCCTAATTTTGAACAGTTTGCGGGATACACGTGTTTTCGTAAACTACTACAGCCGTAATTTTTTTCAGAGACATGGACATATCTCAAAAACTGTGATAGATAAGTAAACATAACTCAGGTTGTCTAAAGTCATAATCCGAAGGCCAATCGAACCATGACAAAAAAACATTAGGTTTCCATTTAAAATAAGAAAGTTGGTACCTACTTTTTGCATACCCTGTATAAGTGTAGGACTAAAAACATTTGAGGTAGAACGCACATGATCAATTATGACAGCATACCAAATTTCAAGTTTCTAATCCAACTGCAAGTTGAAAAACTTCTAATGCACGGCCTACGTAAATCACGCTGTATATATTTGGAGTGTTCGGTGGATCAGCGGTCTAATGCACAGGCCGTTCGAAACTCCAGCATAGCGATAGTTGGTTCGAATCCGATGTAGGTACGAGAATTTTTCTCAACTACTTTATATCGGATCGATAGGCGGCCGCATGCCTTGTTGAAAAGCAAGTGTATGGTGAGTTGTCTAGATGCCAATCTCGTCTAGTGCTAGCTTGGAGTGCACACCGACCACCCAAGGTGGTGCTGTAGGTTTTCCGGGTTTTCCTGCAGCTGAAAAGTGAATACATCACCTAAAACATCAGTAAGTCGCCCCGGAGCGCCACGGCAAATAATAATAATAGCCGTCCTCTACCCGCACAGGCTATGCCTTTGGGTACACTCAACGAGTGTTTATGAGGGAGTATTATTAATAATAATAAAATATTATTATGGAAACATTGGGGGACGTACCTCACCTCGTGGTCTCCCGGTAAATCCCTCACAACATATGAATATATGAAATCCATCATCTCACCACAGGGTATGGGTGAGGCAAAAGGTAGCACTGCTGGCAAACCAGCCCACGATCTGTTCTAGTTGCCTAGGACAGACCCTGCGATGTTTGCAGAAGTTGCCGATCGTTAGGCTTTCCTGCCTCCTCCAAGTTATGTAGGGTGTCATTTTCTTTTTTACTTGTAAGACATCAGGCTGAGTGGCGTTTCATTCTCGAGTTTTCAATGGGCTTCCGGAAAAGCAACTGAAAAAACTGGATTTGGACATTATCTTGGATGCTTAGTGGCTAGGCTAGCTCACATTTCCTCTGGTAAATTATCCCACCGTGCTTGTTTGGCCTGTTATGGTGGGCTCTTATCGCTGGCATGTTCCTGGATAGTGTACTTCCAAGGATGAAGCGTCTGAAGAATTTTTCAGACAGTTGTTTGATATATTCTTCGGTTTGAATATCGGCTGGTTCTCTCAGTGAACCTTACTACCTGAGTGACGATCCCGTTGGGAACGATTAACGAACTATTACTTTCAAAACATGTCCGTCCATCACTTCCATGGGGATCGATGGAATTAAATATCTTTCTCTTTCAAATCATCCCGCATTTGAGCGAAATACTGTTGATAACTAAAATATATGAAAAGAGAGTGTAATAATATCTTCACTATACAGACACATGGGGGTGTAGCACTATCTGCAATTTCTCGAATTACTGACAAAATTTGGCTGATAGAGATGCGACAAAAATATTAGGAGTCACTTGTCAGATCAAAGGAAATGAAGAAAGCCAGTACCGTCCTGGCCGGGTTTCGGGTTTCGGTGAAACTATATTATTTGTTTTCTAATTGGACAAATATATCATATTCAGGACTTCCTATAGTCGTTCATTCTTGTAATTGGAATAACACCTTGTAGTTTCATACGAAACGCCTTGGAATATATATTTTACTGGTTCTAACTTACTTCCGAATATCTAAACGTATTTTTGCTGATTTTTTATTGTATATTTTGTTATTGAAATTCACTTACTGTACAAAACATAATTTCTCCGAGATATTTGAAAAACCTTATTATGACGGCATTTTTGAAAAAATGTATTAGTTAATCTTTCAAATTTTTTTCTTTGAGAATCCAGAGATGAACCTTTCCGATAGGTCAATTTGAAAGAGGGATTTAATTTCAAATATTCAAGAAATGACCGAAGTGTAAACCCAGAGAGGGAATTCTAGTTGGCCGTGTGGTATATATAGATCTCTAAGTTCTACGATTCTGATGTTACAAAAAAAAGATTAACTAAATATAATACTTTTTATGCATCTCTTCCTTACATAACGGATATAACTCCATAACATACTAGAATCTTCAAATCTTTTAATGATATAAAAATTGCTAATAAAACGAGTTTAACTGTCAACTCTCTTTTCACGAGTGTTAAAGACAAAACTCCAGCAACCTTTCAATCACATGTTGTCTACTGTATTCCTTGCTCCAATTGTTCGAATGGATATACCGGGTGGCTACGGAAGTATTGCCTACGGAATATCTCAGTTATTGTATGAAGTAGGTTTGTGAAATTTGGAGCGTCGATATAATGACATAAGAACTAGAATTTGAGCATATTGACATGTCGAAGTTAACTTCCGGTCTGACCGGAAGTAACATCAACTTTCTTATTTTAAATGGAAACCCTATTCTTTTTATTTTCGCTTTATTCAGCATTCAATTCCCTTTCTAATGACATATCACAAGTTGGTATCTAACCAGAAACTAGATCAGAAAAAAGTTATTATTGAAATTCACCGAGTAGGCCGTGGAAGCAAAATGAAAGTCAAAAATTGAAAAGTTGGCTATGGAAACCATACGTCACTTGATAACAGTTGCTACTACTGTGATATTTTATTTTCATTCGTCGGCGTTATAAAAAGCCGCAAAAAAAAAATATTGGAAAAATTGGGAAAAAAACAATACTCTGTAGGTCCATAACTTAAATAGGAACATACAACTTTTTCTTGCCTGTACTATTCAGCATAACCATTCCTTTCTAATGATATGATAGAAAGTAATTTTTTGAAATGAAATACCAAAAAATCCAATTATTATTATTCAAATAACAAAAAAACAGATTTATCGAAAAAAAAAAAAAATTCAAATTGATAGGATTGAAGATAAAATAAATTCAAAACAAATTTTCGAAATGCATTCCCTCAGCGTCAATACATTTATTGACTCTGGTGATATTTTCATGTAAAACGTTTCTCAACATTTGGGGCGTGATATCTTGGAAAGCTCTACGAATTTTTACTTCTAGCTCATGTAGAGTTGTAGGCTGTGTGGAATACACCCTATTTTGAAAATGCCCCCATAGAAAAAAGTCGCACGGAGTAAGATCAGGTGACCTTGGTGGCCACCTGACTGGACCATGGGTTGTTATAAGTCTCTTGAAAGCGATTTTGAAGATAATTTCTCGCTATTCTTGAATTATGCAGAGGGGCGCCATCTTGCTGGAAGTACATTCTCTCAGTTATTTCCGCTGGTAGGTTGTTAATGAATTCCGAAATTTCATTTGTTAAAAAATTAAAGTATCTCTCTCCGGTTAGTTGGCATTGAAAAAGAATGGGGCCAATAATATGAGTTCCAACTATTCCTGCTCAAACATTCACACCAAATCTCTCCTGGAAGCCACCTTGTCGAAACCGGTGCTCGTTTTCTATCGCCCAGTACCTGAAACAAAAGACCGTTCACACTTTTAGCACTTTACACTTCGACTATCGACAATATTCCAAATAAAGTACAGTACCTACCTTGTATAATTCCTGTTAAATAATCCATTGTTGGTAAATCTTGACTCGTCCGTAAACAAGATATAATAGTTAAATAGGTGATTCTCAGCATTTTGTCGAAGAAACCAATTACAATATTCCAGGCGCCTTTCACCGTCATTTTCATACAAATGTTGATGCAACTGATACTTGAAGGATTTAAATCGATGTTTTTTCAAAATTTTCCTAGCAGAGTCCTTACTTCTGGCTAATTCGGCGCCAATCTGCCTTGAGGAAAGTGTGCTATCATGTACTAAAGCTAATACATTAATTTCAGTTTCCTCATTAATAACAAATGCTTCTTGGTCTTCGTGAACATCAGGCTCAGTTCTTAATTTTTCTTCAAGCCACTGGAAATACATTCTTGACGGTTGCTGCCTCCCTGGATATCGCTCTGAATACAATCGTTCAGCGGCATAAGAATTTTTTAAACATTCACCATAAATGAGAAGCATGTCAATTTGTTCGGTTCGTGAATACCGGGGCATTTTTTTTAAAATGTCAGAATCAAAAACACTACTTCGAACGTCAAAATAATATGGATAGCAGCGTTCGTGAGAGCCCTCGTTTCTTTTTTGTTTCATTCCAAACTACATCTTAATAAGCCTACTTGTTAATATTTTGGTTCGAATGATTATTGCAATGGAATTAATATTTCTGAATAGCACAAACATCGTCCATAGGTAGATATTAGAATATCTATGGACGATGGCACAGACCAAGTACGTTTATGTTCCTATTTAACCTAGAACTTACAGGATATAATTTATCATTCCACATTATTTTTAATGTTATTTTTGCGTATGACGATAATAGAGCAAGGGCAACTGTTATCAAGTGACGTATGGTTTCCATAGCCAACTTTTCAAATTTTGGCTTTCATTTTGCTTCCACGGCCTACTCGGTGAATTTCAATAATAATTTTTTTCTGATCTAGTTTCTGGTTAGATACCAACTTGTGATATGTCATTAGAAAGGGAATTGAATGCTGAATAAAGCGAAAAGAAAAATAGGGTTTCCATTTAAAATAAGAAAGTTGATGTTACTTCCGGTCAGACCGGAAGTTAACTTCGACATGTCAATATGCTCAAATTCTAGCTCTTATGTCATTATATCGACGCTCCACATTTCACAAACCTACTTCATACAATAACTGAGATATTCCGTAGGCAATACTTCCGTAGCCACCCGGTATAGGTCAAACTAACAGGTTGTTAAAAGACCGAATTTGTTCACATAAGAGTGACTGTCGATTGCACCCAGAGAGATGTGCACTAAGTGTCCATGTACATCATGAAGGCCACAATATGAACTTTGAGGCAGCATAAATCTTAGCCAGAGAATCTAACAATTACAAAAGAATCTTTCTGGAGATGGCTTTCATATCACAGTCATCCTCATGTTTAAACAAAAAAACGGATATAAAACATTTAAGCGAAATATATTCATTTTTATTGCACTTGGATAAACAGAAATACAATGTCAGAGAGCTTAACTCTCAATCTATATTATAATTGAATTAAATCCTTTTTAATAAATACAATTTTTAAACAACGGCTGACCACCGTAAACAGATATATAACAGTAACTTTTCAAAATTCTTTTCTCCAAATTCATTTGAATCCTAAACGGATAAATTTACAACAGTCATGTGTCATAATCATGAAACAATGTCTAATCTATTGTTCCAAGATTGTTGTTACACTTTCCAGTTCTGAGTAGGTTCAATCTGTCTAAATTTACATTCTAGTACAGTTCCATGCAGGAACGTACCCGAACTAACTTCACATGTCAACTTAACTTTAAAATAATATAATTGTCTCTCTTCTTCACGCCGGCCGTTATGGACACCAATATGGTATCCATTTTACATAAATTCAAATATAATTAGTTTTTATCCATAACAAAATAATGTTTTAATGTGTGACGAATATCTTTATGTATATCTCACAAACTGTTTCTGAATATGTTCAATAACTGTACACATCTTTTTACTTCATCCATTGCAATCAATCTCAACAACACGTAAGTCCACATGTTGTCAATTGTTTTCACTATATGATCATGATTTGTAGCTTTCCCTGATGATGACAATAAAACTTGTCGAAATATTGGAATAAAGTGTTATAAGAGAATACTTTCCTGCATGCTGCTTACCCAACAAGTTCCCTAGCTTGATCTTAACTAGTCAGCAACGACTACCTCTCTCCTATATATGACTAGTTAATATTGACACTATTTACAAAAAGGATATGAAACTCTAATGGCTTCTAAATGTTACATGCGAGCGCTTTCGATAGCTGTCTGTGCTATCATCTTCATGGCTCTACTGATCAATTTTTCATCAATACTGTTCGATGGTGTGCTGCCAAGTAGTATCATCAACTTTTCTTCTTGATAATATCAATGAAAGTTCAAAAAATCTGAAGAAATAAGCTTTTATAAACCAGACTGAAGTAAAAACTAATTTTCAAAAATTGTCTTCTTTCTTTAAAAAACGTGGTGTACGTGATGTTCGAATCCTGGATTTGAGAAAATTTTGTAACATTTTTTTGGAGTCGATTAGCGATGTGAATCATCTAGGTGTCAATCCCGAAGTCTGGTGCTTGCTTGGAGTGCGAACCGACCACCGGAGATGGTGCTGTATGTTTTCCGAGGTTTTCCACTGCTGAGAAGTGAATACGCCACCAAAAATTAGTATGTTACCTCGAAGCGCCACGGCTAATAATAATAATAACCGTCCTCTATCTGCACAGGTTATGCCTTTCGAACACTAGAGTAGATCATGTAACACTGATCCCGTTCGGTGATTTCTGGTGTACACTTACACTATATTCGTTGCTAAAATGTTGTAGCGCAATAATTTCAAATAAAATACCATCAAGTCTAAGTGTTACACTCAATAATTAGGTGGTGTGAAAAGTGTAGTGCAGACTGCAGATTGGATAATGTGAGGTTAGGAGTGTAGGTAGTTTTTTGGAGTTATCCTAATGAGAGGTTAGAATCAGTACTCAAATAATAATGATATTTCAATTTGAACTATTGTGGTGAATCTGATTTTTAGTTCGCCATCAAGATCATCTGCTGATAATTCGAAAGAAACTTTTGAATTAGCGTTACCAGAAACTTCCAAAATGCTACCACATATAATCGAGATGACAATGCTGACCACATTGATTTATCTTCGTCAGACGAACTCGTAATTGATAATTCGTCGTCCGAATGCGTGAAATTTTCTGTGACTTCATCATCACTGTCCATTTTGAAGTTTTATTCAAGACAAATAATAATAATCATTATCTGACTTAGAAATCCTA
Organism: Chrysolina americana; assembly: GCA_958502065.1. NCBI lineage: Eukaryota > Metazoa > Arthropoda > Insecta > Coleoptera > Chrysomelidae > Chrysolina > Chrysolina americana. The sequence goes on along the minus strand of OY293414.1, from coordinate 61,042,272 downwards.
GCATTTGCGCAATATCAGCAGCAAACACGTGTTAAATTTACTTCACTACTCTCTACTACACTCATCGACGCGGACTGGTGTAATGTGAAAAGATGCAGTGTACAATATGAATTTCATGCAGAAACAGCGAACAGACCTAAAGTATTCATTATTCAAATCGGTTTGTTAAAATCTAGGTATAAAATTTCATGTCTTTCCTTGCAAAAAAATATGTAGAATGGTTTGCTTGAATACTTCAATAGAAAACTTCATTATTTTCACCAAGAATGACAACAGGGAATACACGAATTTATTGATCTTTGAACATTTAATTTTCCTGGAAATCCAAAATCCATTTTGTAAATCAAAACTTGCATCTACCTTAGCTTGTATGAGTCTGACGAAAGCTTTTGAAGATTTCTTTCGATGGGATCTTCGAAGAAGGCAGTTGTTAGACAAAACAAAAAACAATTCTGATAATGTATCATCTAACCCGAAAAGTAATATTTCACCTCATCGAATGTGCGTCTATCATTCAGAGGAAAACAATCAATAACACCCATTCAAAAAGTATGTGTATGAATGGAATTTTATTTCTTACCTTCAAATTCGGGAAAGTAGTTAGCTAGATCCGAATGAAAAATTTTTTCTCCTAGTATATCCATTTTGTTTAGGAGCAATATCATAGATGCATGTCGGAACCAACCGCAGGTAATAACGGCTTCAAAAAGTGCCATCGAATCCCTCATACGATTCTATAAGAGAAAATGTTTCACTTGAATGTAATGAATATAACTGAAATATTAACAATATAGAGCGAGGTTCATAAGTAACGGATATATTAATTTTCTACTAATTACAACTTTTCTTCTGAGTAAAATCCTGTAAATTTTTTATTTCAAAACAATACATGTTTTAAGCTTAATTTTATTCCTCCCTATTCGACCCAACTGAAGTGACAGCAATCCCTTTAAAAATTTTAAATAGAACAAGTATGCGTTTAAGATGTCTAAAAACCTTGTCTAAAAACTGTGGGATCATGGGATCAATCAGAAGACACCAGCCTACTTGATTACGCTCGATTTTTGACGATAACGGTTTATCTTACGGCCAATACCGCCTAAATGGTGGTGATCGTTCGTGTTCGAGGTTTGGTTGTTAGTACTGTTAGGAGTGGTTTGATTTGAGTGAAGTGAGATAAGGTTATTGTTGATAAAACACAGTAAAGGTAGGAATAGGGGTAAATGTCGGATTTGTACGTAATTTTAACAGATGGCTTATTAACATGATGAAAACACTATGATGTAAAAATTTTGAGCAAAAACGTTTTTTCTATATTTTTTTGGGAAATATGTATGTCGACACTTGCTTCCAAAATACTCAAATAATCTGTTGGACGGAGTAATATGGATCTATCCAATTTAAAATACACTGTGTTGAACCGCAAATACTTCCTTCCACACACACTTTTGGCAATGTATCAATAAAATAATCCTCAAGAACATCAAAAAGTAAAAACCTGATCATTACTCAATAGAAAATAATACACAAAAACATCAATATACAAATTTCTATATTTTATTTGGTAAATGCTCTGTGACTCTGTGTCTCGTAATGGCGATGCTAATTTGGCGACGTTGCCAATTAATTTTCAAAAATATTTGATATAGGAATACTTTAGAGAAAGAATTAGATAAACTAGAAACATAATTCGCAAACATTCTGAAATTAGATGAATGGAATATGACAAAGTCTGATGGCTGATGACTGAAATTCATGGAATATATCACGCCACAACCTGATCTGGCGCGAGAGAAATCAGCGTTATGAGGAAAAAGAATGTGAGAAATCGTTTTCGGTAAATCTTCGGTTAGAGTGAGCATCCAAATTTGTCGGATCTAATCGGTAAGCAAGGTGAGTTTAAGTTTATCGGCAGGTTGTGTGCGAGCGCAGCAAGCACTTACTTTGATTTCACTTTTTCATACCAATTGGTGATTGGATAGCTAGGTTAGTTAGGTTAGGTTGTGTCCCCTTCTTTCACGTTAAGAAATTAGGTACAAGGCTGAAAAAGTGGGCAGCCAGAAGAAGGGATACGCCGGAGTGCCAGAGGAATGTCTCTTTTCTTATGGTTATTTATAAATTGCGAGCGCAGCGAGCATTTACTTAGATATCACTTTTTTATGCTAATTATAGTGATCGGATTACCAGTAACTTGGATAGCTTGGTTAGTTAGGTTAGGTTGTAGCCCCTTCTTTTACGATAAGTATAACTAGGACTATGGCCTTCGGATTTATGTTTGGGACAGACATAAAACTATGTTAGTTGTTTTTTTTGAGGTAGAGGGAGAGGGAGAGGGAGAGGGAGAGGGAGAGGGAGAGGGAGAGGAGAGGGAGAGGGAGAGGGAGAGGGAGAGGGAGAGGGAGAGGGAGAGGAGAGGGAGAGGGAGAGGGAGAGGGAGAGGAGAGGGAGAGGGAGAGGGAGAGGAGAGGGAGAGGGAGAGGGAGAGGGAGAGGGAGAGGGAGAGGGAGAGGGAGAGGAGAGGGAGAGGAGAGGGAGAGGAGAGGGAGAGGGAGAGGGAGAGGGAGAGGGAGAGGGAGAGGGAGAGGGAGAGGGAGAGGGAGAGGGAGAGGGAGAGGGAGAGGGAGAGGGAGAGGAGAGGGAGAGGGAGAGGGAGAGGGAGAGGGAGAGGGAGAGGGAGAGGGAGAGGGAGAGGGAGAGGGAGAGGGAGAGGGAGAGGGAGAGGAGAGGGAGAGGGAGAGGGAGAGGGAGAGGGAGAGGGAGAGGGAGAGGGAGAGGGAGAGGGAGAGGGAGAGGGAGAGGGAGAGGGAGAGGGAGAGGGAGAGGGAGAGGGAGAGGGAGAGGGAGAGGGAGAGGGAGAGGGAGAGGGAGAGGGAGAGGGAGAGGGAGAGGGAGAGGGAGAGGGAGAGGGAGAGGGAGAGGGAGAGGGAGAGGGAGAGGGAGAGGGAGAGGGAGAGGGAGAGGGAGAGGGAGAGGGAGAGGGAGAGGGAGAGGGAGAGGGAGAGGGAGAGGGAGAGGGAGAGGGAGAGGGAGAGGGAGAGGGAGAGGGAGAGGGAGAGGGGAGAGGGAGAGGGAGAGGGAGAGGGAGAGGGAGAGGGAGAGGGAGAGGGAGAGGGAGAGGAGAGGGAGAGGGAGAGGGAGAGGGAGAGGGGAGAGGGAGAGGGAGAGGGAGAGGGAGAGGGAGAGGGAGAGGGAGAGGGAGAGGAGAGGGAGAGGGAGAGGGAGAGGAGAGGGAGAGGAGAGGGAGAGGGAGAGGGAGAGGGAAGAGGGGAGAGGGAGAGGGAGAGGGAGAGGGAGAGGGAGAGGGAGAGGGAGAGGGAGAGGGAGAGGGAGAGGGAGAGGAGAGGGAGGGAGAGGGAGAGGAGAGGGAGAGGGAGAGGGAGAGGGAGAGGGAGAGGGAGAGGGAGATACTTCTGTTTACTTATGTACGGTGCCACTATGCACACCAATCGGCATTCTACCCCCATCAGTATTCCACCCCCGTCAAGATTTACACTGTTGAGGTAATAGCGATATACCTGTGATATGCGATATACCTGTGATATGCAGATGAGAATAACTCATAGCAAGTATTATTCCAAGTTTTCTGAGCAGCAGGTATGAACCCTATTGGTGCATTACTGGCGTGAATAACTGGCCCTGGATATTTAAAAGGGTCAAATGAATCAATTACATATTTCAGCTGTGGCTACTAGAACCCTCTCAATCAACCAATCCTGATAAAACTGATGATATAAAAAGCGGTTTTTGAAAAGTGTATCTGTAGGAGATTCTCTGTGGTCTCCGTTTCTGCCTCCTTGTATGTTTTCGGAGAGTTAGTTGACCGTGAAGTCTTATCTGTTGAATGCCATACTGACATATTTTGGAATAATTTCAGTTGCTAAAATTCGAATTGTCGAAAAAGTACGCTATATGGAGGCTGGATCTATTTCATTCCAAGGCAACTTTGCTAAACAAAAAACTAAATTGTGTGCGAGTATTGCGTATTGAGTATTGAGTTTTCCTTTGTCGATGTTTTTTGGGAGGACCCGGATTTGTTAGTATAAGTAGCATATAATATGTGTCATTGAAATCTTGAAATCTTACCACGTATAATGTTTCGCATGAGAACTGGTCATATTCACTCATAGCTGTCACGAACATGACAGCAGTGACGTTATCAAAACAATGTATCCATTTTCTCCTCTCTGTCCGTTGTCCTCCCACATCTACCATTCTGTACGGAAAAAATAAAAGAAATTACAAATAAAAGTCAGTCATTAGTTTGAGATATGATTTTAGATACTCGAAATCGGAGGCGCAATGAACAATTTTCAACCGTATAGATGAGTTACTGTTTTTCGTTGACAACTAATGATAGTCCAGTATCCACAGACCACTTTTTGCCAAAACTGAAGAATGAATTGTAGCACTATGAAACTTGGCACGTGACTTCTTGACCTCAAGTTCATTTCCAAAAAAGAATAATCAAAAAATTAGGAGTAGAACCCTAAAAAACTTGACTTCAATTAACAAAAAACTTTTAGTGTTTTCTCGGAAAGTAGGAAGGTTATAGGATAGCGGCTTCGATAGAATAAATGGAATTACAAAGTAGTCCCGTAATACTTTTGGTACGTTAAAAGCAAATCCGTCTTTTTGAGCTCTGGAAACGGTGTTATTTGTCCTAAAATTGCGATGAGGAATATCTGCCATTGTAGACAAGAGGTGAGGATACTTTTTGAGGTTATAATCATAAATAATAATAATTGTTTTTTTGCAGCAGAATAATACAGTAGAATGAACAATGAAAAATGTACATAACTAATTATAAATACACATTGCTGCAAAAGGCTGAGTTCGCGCTTCTTCAACTTCATAGAAGTTGAGAAGCAGCGCTCTTACACTCAACCTTGGGGAAAAAATCAATAAGATTGAAAACAAACCAAAATTAGTAATAAGACAAATAATTTTAGACAAATAAAGTATGAGGAACAACATATTTTCATGAAAATATTTGAAAATAAAAGTTAAATGAACAAAAAAATCTTGGTATATCACATATAAACATATTTAAAGTTCTAATGTATGCCTATAAAAAAAATATGTAAGTACACTGCCCTTAGAATTCAACAGTGTTGTTAATCAATGCAATTTTCAGTGTCTTTTTGAATTTTTGAATAGACTTATTTTTAGTTCCTTCATTTGATATGGTATCGAGTATATTTTGGCTATATTCTACGAGAACTGTACTGTTTGGAACCTTTGGTGTAGTAATGAATATACTGGAGTTTTATCCCAACACCAAACCACTGTTTTCAATAACTCAGGTGTTGAAAATAGTGGTTTGGTGTTGATTGAACTTGTTTGTTTTATGTCGTGGTATTGAGATATATCGACGATTGCGGACATTTACAGTGTGTGAATCTGAACGGTATATTATTTTGTTATATAGGTAGGCAGGAGTCTTGTGTGTTATTAACTTATGGTATAATGTGCAGAGATGTAGTATTCTTCTCTTCTCCATGTTCAACCATAATGATATAGTATCAGATATATGTTCATGTCTGCGTATTCCACAAATGAGTCGGGCACAGGAATTTTGCATTAATTGAAGTCTACGCTTGTTCGTTTGGAAAATGGCAGGGCCGTAAACAGTGTCAGCATAATTGAGTTGAGACAAGACGAGAGACTCACAAAGAACAATTTTACTATTTTTTGTTAGAATATACCGATTTGAATGTATCATTTTCAAGTTACAGAATGCTTTTTTCAGTAAAGAGGATACGTGCAGTCTGAGTTTTAGCTCAGTATCCATAATTAGATCAAGGTTTCTTTCACATTCACTCATCGCGAGCATTTTGTTATCAATGGATATGGATATTCCCTGCGAAATTTTTTTCCTTACCGATTTACGACCGAATAGTAGTGCTTTAGACTTTGTTGGGTTGATGGTCAAGCGAAATTTAGAAGATATATTATTGAGATTATGTAGGTCCTCGTTTATTTGTTCACAGACAGTTCTTAAATTTGTGCCTTCAAAAGGCATGTAAACTGAGTGTCGTCAGCTTAGAAATGTGAAGTTAGATGAGTCAGTTCTTCACAGAATTGGGGCATATAGAGGGTAAAGAGAAGTTGACCAAAGATAGAACCTTGGGGTACTCCACAAGGAGTATGTTTGAAATTCGAGCTCAGCTTTTCCAAGATAACAGACTGGAATCTTTCAGAGAAATACTTATTCATCAAGTGTGATGCCTCATTCGAGAAACCCGTCAAATGGAAAATTGATGACATCAGACTGTAATTCATGCGATCGAATGCCTTGGAGTAGTAAAGCAGTATAAGGACACAGATATTATTATCGTCCACGTGTCGGATTATATCGTCAGTGACTTTAGAAGTGCAGCTGTACAACTATGACCCTGACGTAGTCCAGACTGAATTTAAAAAATTATGTTAGAAGCCATCAGATGTTTCCTGATTTGATTATTCATAAATTTCTCAATACCTTTCGATAACGTGCATAGTATACTTAAGGCCTTAAGTCACTATAATTCTCAGGGTTAGATTTTTTAGATTTCTTCCATAAAGATGGAAGAGTATTTGTTTCGATACAGTAATAATTGTAGATGTGAGTTATACATTTTAGTATAAAGGGGCAACAGTGTAATTCATACTGAATTGATACTGATGCCATCTACTACAACAGCATCCGATTTCATTTTCAATAAATTTTCATAAACTTCATTTTCCGTGATGTGAGTGAAATTGAAGAGATCAACATCAGGGATACGATTGTTATTGTAATATTTCAAAGTATCGGAATCTGGGGTACTGCTTCCGCTAGACGAAGCACTCAAAAAGTTGTTATTGATATCTTGAACGCCTCTCATATCTTTGAGAATTTCGTAACTTCTTTTGGACAGAATATCAAGTTTTTCTAGTTCCTTCCCCATGCTCCCTTTATTGTCAATTCTGTATTGAAAATATGCTAGCTTTTCCCTTTTTATGGCGTAATTGACTTCATTTCTCATTATTTTATAGAACTCCCAATCTGATAAACGTTTATTCTTTTTGAATTTCAATAGGGCATTATCTCTCAATTTCATCATTGATGTCAAATTATCAGTGAGCCATGGTGACTTTTTTTATTGATATACGAACTGTTTTAATAGGAGCATGTATGTCGAATAGGAGAATAATTTTATTTGTTATATAGTAGTTCGACTTTCTGATCAATATCTGGAGTTTCAATAATAGAAGAAAAGTTGCTAGATTGGATATGGATATAGAATACTTCTGTTGTGAATGACCTAAAATCGCGAAAAGAGTAATAAAATGGTTTAATTTTTGATATGAACTTAGTGAATTCACATAAAATCATCGCATGATTTGGGAGAATCGAACAGTCTTCAGTCTTTATATTAACCGTTTTCAGGTTTTCCGAGCATACAATTATATCAAGCAGTGTATTTCATGATGCCGTGCAATGCATTGGTTCTTCAATTATCAGTCCGTAAATTCCCATAATGTTGTTAAGCTTTAACGTACTAGACCCATGGAAATACAACATGTCAATGTTGACATCACCTGTGCAAATAATTTCATCAAATTTGGGTGCAATTACACTGAGACAATTTTCAAAGTCATTCAAAAAACAAGCAACGGCTCTGTCAGGAGATCTATCTCACATCGCGGTGCGCGGTGGAGGGGTATCGGTCGCGATAGAAGTTTCACATCGATGACGAGCAGAACATACTGAAGATGCCTTCCTTTCAGTGTTCTTGGTGGTTTCTGAGGTGATTAACTCGTATTTTGGGAAATTTTGCTTTCTTAAATTATAAAAGTATGTATAGAAGCAACATGAGTGAAAGGTGGTGCATCATTTGATATTCTTTAAATCACCAATTTTCGCCTCACCCTGCCTCATCATATAAACCAAAAAATACAGTATCTAGAAGAATACCAGAACCTATTCAAAGAGCTTGAAAAACACCACAACCTTTCATCTTTGTGGGTAAAATCACCAAACATTATCAAAACAAACATCCCTAATGTCTCGCAACCTGTTTACAACAAGAAATTAATAAATAAATACCATCCCTATCTTAGGTGAATGTCACGTGGTTTGAAAAACACCAATAAACGTACAGTTTACCACGCTATGAACAGCTCGATCGCGATGCAAAACAAACTATTTTGTTCTAGCATCGACATCGCTGTTAACCGCGATGATAGGCAGCGAGGGTGAACGGGTGAAACATCCTTGTTATGTGCGATCTCATGAGAAAATGAAGGTTTGTTTTGACCGCGACCGATACCTCCACCGTGCACATCCATGCATCTTTGGCATGTCCGTACCCTTAAGAATCATGAGGATGGCCAGTACTACTTGTATTAAATGTAATGTAATTGTGTTAAAAATTTCTCAATAATTTTTGTTTCAAGAGGTTATTTGAGATTGGAATCAATATAATGTTTAACCCTTAACAACAGAGGTGTACTTTATGTGACAATTCCACAGATATACGGTCACGGAAACCGTATTTCTTGAAATTTTGTTTCGGGATTTACATTTGTTAAACAGACGAGAATAACATGGAAGATGACTGAAATTTGTTCATCTTATCCGACTGGCATTAATTTCTATATAACATTATCTCAAAGCAACTGAAAGCAATATAATTCAATTTATAAAAATATTTCTCCATATAATTGCACTGGGATGGAAAAATCCCTATGATTTGTGTACGTACTCTCAATTCTGTAAATTCTCTACAAACAATATTCTGAAAAGATATTTGTTGGCCCACAGCATTTACTTCAGAGGAGATCAGTGATAACCGTATATGATTCAATTACTTTTTTCACTTCAAATACCCCTGGGAGAGAATAATCATATGACTCATTTGTTAACTGAAATAATCCCAGAATAATTCAATACCCGTACACATTTCCACCCCACTTTTTGTTAAAGATAATAAACACTAATAATTTCATAGGAACAACATTCAATACAACTGTAATTTATTTTAAGAATTTTTGAGGACTTGTTTGCTCTACAATACATTTTTATTCACTTTGGGACAGATAATCGCAGCTGGATCTATTAGAATTCACTATCAAATTTTCACAACAAGAACAAACAACTTTGCTTGACAAGAGGGGTTTGACAGTGAGACACTACGTTCGTAGCTCATGATCTAAACTGGCAGCATACTGAGAAAACGGCTCCAGTAGTGGGTCCATTGTTAGATCAAATATAATGGTGAGACAATCCTGGGCTATATTGTTTATATGGAAAATCTCATGGGTCGACAAAATTATTGATCGTTTGAAGTTGGGTTTTGGGACGGCCTCTGAATTTTTGAAATTATAATATAAACCTCAATTTGAAATTACATTCTTTTTCATGCAAGATGTGTAAAAGCGATTATTTTCAACATTTACTGAAGAAAATGCCGGGATTATGAGGGAGTTGAAAATGAGGAAGGAGTAACACCCAGTTTTTTTGCGTGTATAAGGAAGATCTGTCTTACTACTCAGTGCAATTATTACGGATTAACTAAAATATCTATGATTTTTGCATCTTCCGTAGACAATCAGTAGGATTACGTGACGTGGTGAAAAAAACATTTTAGGTACTCAAATACCCACATGTTATAGTTCCTCGAAAAAGTAGAAGTCGTCAGAACCAAAATGCACTTATATGTTTCCCACTTTGATAATTTTTAGCAAAATTATGACAAATTTAACTAAATTCGAGCCTGAAATTTGATGTCGGCTTTCAGTTATGTTTTCTGAGAAAACGGGCGTATTTCCTAAGGAATTACTGAGGATCATTCATGTAGCGAACTGAAATATCTTTAACCCTATTTAAACCATTTTTGATGAACTTTTTATTTAAAAATTTTTTTTTTGGTTTTACCTCCGAATTTTTGGTAAACAATTTTTTTCTTGTTTGGCATGGTTCCAACTACTGACATGCCGAATTTGGTGGTGCTACAATCGATCCTCATTCCAGAAACTGGATTATGAACCGTTGGAGGAGATAAAGCATTGAAGTTTGCTTCAGAAGCGAATGAAGGCTCAATATCGTTGGGCTAATGGCAACTCTGAAATCTGCGTTACTCATCGCAGAAGCTAAGTTTAATAATACATCCAAATCGAATGTTATGTGGTTTGGAAGAAATGTCATGAGAAAACTTTGTGCAAATCGTGCACGGCCAATTTATGAGTCCTATAAGAATATTGATATAATAATTTATATAGTTCTCAGATTCTCGTCCCATGTTTCAATGATAAATTCTAAAGGATTCAACAATCTAAGATTGGTATATCTTAATAGAAAAATATGATCGAATATCACTGTGCAAAACTTTGGCTGCAACTCAACTACGGTGATGTCATTTATGGTCCGAATATCCGTCAGACTCGGCACGCTTACAAAAGCTTCAGATCTCATGTGTCTGACTGTTATCTGGGATCAGAAGGAGAATACATTTCAAATAATATTCGAAGCATTAGCTGGTTAACCACAAAACAATTCTGAACACCTAGACATGTAATATTTTTCATTTAGTCATAACATCTCATAATCCCCCCTTTTTCTAGCATAACATCCGTTACGGAACCCACATAAAAAAAAAACCTCAATATACGTCATGAATAAATCCAACAAAGTTCAAAAAGTATTTAGATGGAGACAAAGTGGAAAAATGAGTCGGATATATCTGACAGAAAACAACTAAAACCTCATAAGGACATTGCATTACATCTGTCGTTCATTTTTCGAACTTTGATCGAATTATTTACTGCATTCACTCTTCCTAAAGTATGTGAAGTGCTGTTCCATTCGTAGGGAAATACTATGCATGTATGCAGGTGGTCATTTTCAACCAAATGAAGGATAATATTTAATCCAGTGAATTTCTCAGATTACTCGAGCAGTGGAATTATCGGGGATAATACCATAAGTGCTTCAAAAATTAGCGATAATTCTGAAAAACACGTGTTTTTTAAAAACTACAGTTAATTTTTTTTGTTGTTTCAAAGCAAAAATTGCCCCACTCTAAAGGAGGATTTTTGAAGCAACGAAAAAAATAACCGAGTGCAGTTTTTTCAGAATTATTTGGTTTATTCCTAGAGCACGAATGGTATTCGGTGGAAAATTCCAAAAATACAAAAAAAAATCGAATTATTTATTGTTACAAGTAATACTATAATTATTCTTGACATGTACTGTCATTCATCAGTTACTTCTGTTGAATTGACAGCAAGCGCGCAGAATTACAGCGACAATTTCCCTCAAGCAAGCTCTCGTGGTTTTCTAAGCAACACAGTTTTCGTGACAGCAAGGTGAAAGTCTTTTTTGAAAATTCAGCATTTTGTCTGGATATAAAATCGTACATAAGAAACGTCAGTTTTGGCAGTTTGATATCGGATAAATAATAGGAACGAAACTGTTATTTACCTTCACCACGGCAACAACTAATAATTATTGTCGTTCGACTTTATTCGACGCTGTACCCAAGGACGCGTTGCTATCAACAAAGCCAAATGACAACAAATTTTCATACTTTTTGTTACAAAGTGTTATTCTTAATTTCAAATGAGCGTTAACGGTAGATTTGGTAGTGCAACTACTGAAATAATAAATTCTGCAATAGACAACGTCACTCTAAAAAACACCAAAAAAAACAAAATCAATTTGGAGGCAGTTTGAATTATTTTGTCGAGAAAAGGGGTATGAACTATATTTAGTACAATTTGAACTTGAACCTTTTTACATGAATTGAATTGAATAACCCTTGAAAATAGTTTTAATTTGACATGTATTTTTATTGACACTTGCGTTACAAAATTGTTGTTCTGAAGCGAACCGTTGCTAAGTTATACATTAATTATACTGAAAGAGCAGAATCTTGAACACACCCCCCGACTTGAAAGGGTTGACCTTTCAAATGAAATAGAATAAAAAATATAATAAGACATTAATATGAAACACATTGTCTAATGTTCACAAGGATGAAAGCACTGCAATTTTGAAGACAATAAAGTTTTTGTTAAATAGTCTTGTCGGCCCTTTCAGAGGTATCTTCGTTGCTGTTGATAGGCAGTTCACAAATTTTTGAAAACGATCGTTTTACCACACCAGCACCAGTTTGAATAAAGGCGACTCTAGCGACACCATCGGCTCCTGGATGTAGGGAAACTATTTGTCCAAGTCGACCGTGAAGAGGTGGAGTATTGTCTTCCTTCAAAATAACCAAAGATCCAACTTTCGAAGTCAGTTGGCTGGTTTTCCACTTCGTCCTGGTTTGTAATTCTGCAATAAACTCTCTTGACCAGTGTTTCCAAAAGTGCTGTTGGAATTGTTGTAGCAACTGATATCTGTCTAGGCAATATATTGAAAGCTCGGTAACGTCCGGATCAGGAAGTGATGTCAGCCGTCGTCCGATAAGGAAATGGGATAGTGTTAGGGTAGACATATCATTAGGATCTGAGGATAGTTGGGAAAGAGGACGGGAATTCAAGATTGCCTCTATTTCCGTCAAGAACGTAGAAAGTTCTTCGAATGTTAATGGCGTATCCCCAACTACTCTTTCAAGGTGAGCTTTCGCAGACTTAACACCAGCCTCCCAAATACCTCCAAAATAAGGAGAGTAGGCCGGTATGAAATGCCATGTGACACCTGAATTCGTAATACTATCTTCCATAATTGTGTGATTATTAAGAATAAGATTAGCTAACTCGCTCAATTCTGATTTAGCTCCTACAAATGTAGACCCATTATCGGAATAAACCTCTGATGGTTTATCTCTGCCAGAACAAAAACGTCAAGAGGCTGCTATGAATGCATCCGTTGTTAGGTCACTAACTAATTCTAAATGAACGGATTTTGTTGTTATACACACTGAAAAAACTTTCGTACATAATATTAATGAATGATGAACATAAAAAAAAATCATTGGCTCGATGAATTATTTCATTAATTCAATAATGTGATTTGCATAAATTAAAAACCGGTTCATTAAATCAATGACTGGTCATTCATTGAGTGAAAGATGCGATATTTCATTAACACAATGAAAAAATATCTTGGTATTAATGTATTATTTTCTTTATATTAATTAATATATTGAGCATTGAGTCAACAAATAAAATTCATTATTTCAATAACTTAATTCTTTAAATTAATGAACAAAATTGAAATGTGCATTCTATCTACAAATATATGAACACGGGTCTTAAAACAATGTATAGCATTCCTTGATTTCAGGAACGATAATTATTGTCCCCACCATCCCAACTGTCTATTTTGACGGTTTGTCGCCATTCGCAGTCGTTTCCAGGATTTTGTAGGGTGCGGATATCTGCATTCATTGTTTACGATTTTCGTCGCGAGTGCACAATTCCAACTGAAGACTTAGAATATACAGGTTATTATTATTAATACGACATATTTCGGTTAGGTGCCTATTTAGTTTATTATCCTACTATGATTTGTTTTATGTGTTCTGTAAAATTTAGTAACTTAGAGAGACTTGTTGTTCATTTCAAAAGCTTTCATAACTTAACCTCTAACTCTAGATTTAGTTGTTTACAATGCAATCAAGTATTTCAAAATTTATGGCGTTTTAAGCGGCATGTTATTAAACTGCACGTAAAAAACGGATTCCTGAGCAAGGAAAATTATAAGAAAAATGCATGTTCTGTAGAATTTGATGGAGTAAACTGTGATGGAGTTGGAGGTTCTAAAAATTTGCAATTAGTTAGTAATCAGAGTTCAAACAACGATTCGGGGTGTTTCTCATCTGCTATCGATTCTTCAAGTATTAAAGAGAATGCCAGAGAAGTTACATATCAGAATAAGAGACCGCCTGTAGCGGAATTCAATTATGATATAGAATATCGAAATATCTTAAATCTTTCTCTAGAATTTTCAATGTCTCTTCATAATAGAGATAATTTCTCCAAAAAAGACGTGTTTGAAATTCAAAATCAAGCAAACCAATATTTAAGGGAACCCCTCTTAAAACTGTTTCAGAATTTTGCCGATAGCAAGTTGAATAAGTATTCATCGGAATACAATTATTTTTGCAGCTTGATATTTAATTTAAAAAACCCTTTCGAGAATATTAAATCTGATTATTTACTGTATAAAACACTTTCAAATAACGGTTATATTGATGTCCTTACGGAAATATCCATTGATAACCAACTTCAACCGATACATTCTAAAGGTAATTTAATTGTAAAAGAGAAAAAGACCAAAGGCATCCTAATGCCTATGAAATTTCAAATTAAAACGATTTTTGAAAAGAATAATTCATTAAAATTAACATTAGACTATGTTGATAAATGAAAGACTTCCGGAAATGTATTGAGTAACTTTTCACAGGGGCAACTGTGGAAGGAAAAAGTTAATTTGCATACAGATAAAATTATGTTACCGTATTTGTTGTATATTGATTATTTCGAAATCAACAATCCTCTAAGTACACATGCCAGGAAGGATTCAGTTAGAAATATATATTTATTACTCGTTTCCTTGTCTACCTTTAAGGGAATCAAAGTTGGAAAATGTTTTCCTAGCTGCAGTAACCAAATCTAAAGATTTAAAACATTTTGATAATCAGAAATGTTTTGATTCTTTAATCAAAGGAATTATCGACTTAGAATAAAATGGCATAGAAATTCGCATCAATAAAGACCCAAGTATTGAATCAAAAGTTAGAGTTCTTTTCATTTTAGGATTGGTTGTTGGAGATAATTCTACTTCTTATAAACCTACTCCACCAATGCTTCAGTTTATAACATGCAGAAAGATCGGCAGAAAGTTTTTCGACTATTTTCTTTTTTATTTAAGATACTTTATTGCTCGTTGAAAATTGTATCATTGGCTATGTAAGTTTGTTATTGAAAGTTACAAAAAAATTCAATCAACAGTCTGAAAACGCATTCCAACTTTTGTTTAAATTCGATATGATACAAACAAAAATGTGTATTTAGCTATAAATCAACACCCTGTATCTTTGTTAAAATTTATTTTCGCACCAGGTAACTTTAGATAAATCGTAATGTTTTGATTCCAGAAATTTTCAGTTGCTCTTGTATCTTTTTGGACCACCCTGTATATCAATCTAATCTACACCCAAAACTTAAAATTAAATTCAGTAACATTCGAAACCATGAAGACTAATCCTCCAATGGCAATATGCAGTACACTGGCAACATCCACGGTTTCGAATGTTATGTCACTGAATATAACTTTGAGTTAATACACTAGATTACAGGGTGGTTCAAACGAAAGGTATATAAGTAAGAATTGTAAGTAAAGGATTTCTCTTTTGAAATAGCAATTGGTATCAATTTTAATTCTATTTTATAACTAAAGTACTTATTCATCTCGATAAGTAGGTTAATTTAAGCAAGAAAACTCATGCACTTGTTGACTTATTTATAGAGAGGCCTATTATTATAATAGCTTTCATAATATATACGAGATACCATGGATTATTTAAACAAAAACAATGAAGTATTCAACGTCACAGATGATATCAACCCTGGAGCAAATAATAACTTTAATCGCACGTGCTGGGACTGGGAACTCCCCTCTTGCTCTGGTGTTACAGAAATTGATTTAAATCCACTTCGTTCCGTGGAAGCATCGCAAAATGTTGAAGACAATTTCCAGAACAACTTTCGAGTATATACAGACCTAAATGATACACGTCATGCAAATCAAGAAAATGCTCAAAATGACGCGATGAGTGAGTTTGAATTGCGGAATTTGCTGGACGAATGGAAGTTAGGCCATTTAGCCGAAGAACTTCTGTGTAAGTTAGACAAATAGTTTCAATATGTATAATATTTTCGAATAATCCAATTTATAGTGCAATACTTCCAAGAACATGGTTTGAAAATGACACTCACAAAGTCATAAAATCGAGAAAGAGATCATCGAACGATTTCCTAATGAGAAACTTGTAAGTAACAAACTTCTCTTAACTGAACTTGTTACGATTTTTTATTTCAGGAATATGACCGCACTGCTAAACGGGGAAAATTGTATTCAAAATATCAAAATACATCTAATTCAATGAAATCAGTGACAGATTGCATTGCAAGTAAGAGAAAGAAAGATGCTCCACTGGTAGAAAAATTTATTGTAGTTCACGGAACTGAGCTAGCAGGTAAGTTAAAATTATTTGAAATAAACTTGTTTAGCCGCCATTTTGATTTTTTTTACAGTACCTGAAGCAGATGCTGAGTCCTGCATCAAGTCTCTGAAGTTTGATAATTTGTCTTCTGAAGAACTCGACAACGTCTAGAAAGGTTGCTCCAACGCGAGGCTCCAGTTAATAAAACAAGCCAATTCAGTTGAAGAAATTTTGAAGGAGTGGCCATTTTACACCAAACCATCTGGCTATAGATTTGTAATTGATTCATTTCTTCACCCATCATATTTTTACTCTAATTTCTTTTGTAGATATTCTTCGATTTTGATGTTGCTTTCAAGTATGAAGACTTAATCAATAAGTGGAATAAAAACTTTGAGGCGATGCATCAATTTCTTTCAATCAATGTGAAAGACAAACAAGTACAGGAAACTCTTCAGGGCATAAATGAAGAAACGTCAGAAATTGAGTTCTATATATTTTTTCAATGATGAAATGTAATGTAATTTGTTGCCATTTGTTTATAGACGGATGAAATGCTGCTTTGCTATGGGCATTTCACGGATATTTTGTTCCTACCAAGAAGATAGTTCGAAAAGAGGATGGAAAAAAAAACTGTAACCAAATTTACAATCAGGGACTCGCAAGAGTCTGTTCTATACCTCGGGGCCAGTTTGCAGCAGGTAGAAGACCATATCTCGCACTTGGGTAAAACCAGTGTCAATTTGCAGCCATTTATATATGTTACTGGCAAAGACATTTATAATATACAGCAAATTAGAATTTATTTCAATTCCTATCGTTACATCTGTAACAATGTACTAAGGGCATTTGATATAATTTTCAAAATTATTTATTTGTTTAATTTACAGTTTCCATCACAGTCAGAGATGTTTTATAACAACAACAAATCCAAGATATCCAAAACGATTGTGAACAAACCTAAAAATTATTTTCCTAATTTCCCTATGTCCATTTCCACCAAGAAAATTTAAGGGTACTTAATATTGAGTAGGGCTTAAACAAGAATATTCATAGTAATTACAATGGAAATTCTTGTTCAAGCGCTAAGTACCGTTAAACTGGATATGGGCATTACTGACATATTTTTGTTTTATGTGAAATGACCTTATTATGTTGAAAGTGTTTACTTACAATTATGATTCATTTAGTTCAATGAATGTAATCACACCTTAATTTTAACTTTTGAAATTGTATGTTCATTTTCTTATTCGGTTGTATTTCATTTAAATTTCACCTACCTATATTTATAATGAGAAATTTATCAAAAAATAATGTATGGGCCTAGAGGTGCCATTTTTTTATAAAGTTTAGTACATAAGAAATTCAGAAAAACTAAACACTTTAAAATAATGCATAAATTTCATTACGTCAACGTGAAAAATGCGTTAAATCATTGAAAGTATTGCATTGATACAAGAATCATGAACAATGATTCAATGTACAAAGTTCCTTAATTCAAAGATTACAGTCCATAAATTCAAAGATTAAATTACCTTACCCCATTTACCGCAAAATAATTATGTCAATGTAAAACTTTCTTTCGAACTAGGAATCATCATTCATAAATTCAATGAATGGATTACCTTAGCCCAATTATCGCAAAATCATTATATCAATCCAAAACTTTCTTTCAAACGAGGACTCATCATTCATTGATACAAAGATAGATATACATAAATATTATGTAAATCCTACATTAAATTGATAAAGCACAACATTGAATCAATGAAACGCAAATCAATGGATTAATAGATCACTATTCATTGTTTTAATGAATTCGTTCTTCGGAGGTAAATCCATAACTGGTGATCATTGAATTGAATAATTTTTTTTTAATATTATGTACCTTTTTGGTTCAGTGCAAACAAATAAACGGAGATAAGCCTTCGAGATTTCTGCTCTTCGTCCTTTTCTGTCTTTGATATTGAGGGGTCCTGCATAATCCACCCCATTCAGGTTGAAAGGTGACGCGGGACAAACTCTTGCTCCTGGAAGATTTCCCATTATTGGCGCATTCTGACGAGGTTTTACATAAAAACATCGTATGCACGAATGAACAGTTTGCTTAGCCAGGTTTCTCCCGGACAGAGGCCAAGATCTTTCACGGATTGGGAAAAGTAAATGTTGAGGTCCACAGTGAAATAATCTAACATGTTCTTGTTGAAAGATTAATTTAGTTATCCTATGTTTGCTACAAAGAAGGGGAGGATGTTTTTTATTGTAATCAAATGAGGAGAAATGTAGCCGCCTTCCATCCACTCTGAGAATATCATTGTTGTCGAGAAAAGGATTTGAAGAAAGAAGTTTTGATTTCAGTAGTGAAAGCTCTTCTAAAAAACACTAATTTTGTAAAATTTTAATCAAACAATTCATCGCGTGATTTAATTTCATGTTGACTATTGAAGACAAAGTATGTGAGCACCCGTAGTAATCTGGTCAAATTCGTAATACTATTGACTAAAAATGGTTCAGGTGGTTTTGCAACCTTTAATGTCGTAATGTGAGTTTTCACTTCCGGAATTGCACTTGAAAATTGGAAACTAGGTTTAGGCCATCTATCCATGGTTTGAGATAACCAAAACGGTCCTGACCACCACAAAGGCATGTTTAATAAATTTGGTGGATGAGTTCCTCTTGTTAAAAGGTCACTAGGGTTATCATTTGTTCTCACTAAATTCCAATTTGAAGGAGTGGTTAGAGAATGAATTTGAGCCACTTTGTTTTGCACAAATGGTTTCAGAAGATTCGGTTGAGTCTTTATTCAACAAAGACATACACTTGAATCGTTCCAGTGCAATATTTTGTCGAATTCATTGAGTTTTTCACCTTACTAACGAGTTGAGCCGATAAAAGCGCTCCACAGAGTTCTAACTGGGGAATTGTGAGAGATTTTATGGAGAGACTCTAGCCTTCACACAGAGGAGTCTGACCTGGATGTCCCCAGAATTTGTTATACATCGAACATACAAGACAGATCCATATGCTTCCTGGGCTGCATCCGAATAACTGTGTAATTTCCTTTTGATATAATTATCGCTTAAAACCTTTCTTGGAATTGCTAAATTATTTAATTCCGGCAATTCTTTTCTCAGTTTCAACCATTTTGTATAAATGTCTTCTGGTATTAAGCTTGAGCATCCATAGTTTTTGAAGAACCATCTTACCTACTATGGTACAAGGACTCAACAAACCTAACGGATCGAAGACTTGAGCAATATCAGATGTTGTATCAAAATTTCCAATGCTCTACATTAACAGAACAAGACCAGTATATCCCCAAGGTTTTTGTTTTTTCATTTTCTCCAAGCTTCACATGATCAAGAACTAACTTACTATTTGATGACCATTTTTGTAACTGTAAACACCCATTCTTTGAGATAGCCGAAATTTCATCACAGAGTCTCAATGCCTTTTCTGTTGTTTCACAACCAGTTAAAAGATTATCGACATAGAAATCACGTAAAATGACCTTTGAAGCTTGTGGAAACTGTTCTGAATGGTCAAGAGCGATTTGTGTTAGGCATCTGATAGCAAGCCAGGGGGCTGACTTTGTTCCATAACAGACGGAGTTTAATTGATATATTTTCAATTTTTCTGATGGATCGTTTCTCCAAAATATCTGCTGTGGATTTACTAATATTTGCCTGTATATTTTCACCACGTCAGAACAAATAACTATATGATGTCCACGAAAACGTAAAATAATTGAAACGAGGTCATCTTGAATTGTTGGACCTGTAAATTGCAAATCGTTAAACGAAATTCCAGTATCTGAGGGGCAAGATCCATCGAATACCACCCGTAAACGTGTTGTTTGATTATTCTCATTTAGAACCCCATGATGAGGAAAAAAGTACTCTATTTCAGAAGAGGAATTTCTGACTTCAGACATATGGCCCAAGCTCAAATATTCCTTCATGAAATCAACATAGCATGGTCGACATTTTTTCTTGAGTCACCTAACTTTGACAAAGGTTCTTTTATCGGAATTTGAACTATAAATCGACCTTGCTCGTCCCGTGTGGTTGTTTTTTGAAATATTTCCTCGCACAAAATTACATCCTTTGACATAACAAGGTCTTCCATAAAAATGTTCTTCAATCTCCCAAAATTTTAATAATTGGTTTTGAAGTTGCAAATTAATATCATTACTACTGAAATAGCACTGAATTTCACGAGAATGGCCTATATTGACTGGTCTTGAAACAACCCATCCTAGAACAGTTTTTTGCAATGTGGGTGAATTTTTTCCAAAAGAAATCTGATCCATATAAAGAAGTTTATAAAATATTCCTGCACCTGAAAGAATATCTATTTTGCCGGGCTTATTGAATCCAGGGTTTGATAATTTTATGTGATTTGGAATATTCAGTCTTGCAATATCTACTGACTGACTTGGCATTCATTGATTTTTGACAACACTAAACAAGTAACATTACTTTGAAATGAATTCTGGAAAGATTCGATAAAAACATTGCACTGGTGAGTGATATCTGATGTCACCTGGTTGATACCTACCACTGATACATTTATTTTTTGTCAAAGGTAATTTCAGTTTTTTATGAAGTTCCTCGGTTATAAAATGGCTTTGAGATGCGGAATCTAGAAGAACTCTGCACTTATGCAAACATCCTGTAACATATTTTACTTGGATTAATGCTGTTGACAATAAAATATTGGAGTTTGTATTTATGTTTACCTGATCAACACTTGAATAATTGACAATTTCACTCTCAGACATGTTTGTATCATTTGCACTAGTTTCCTCAACATTTTCTGTATTTTTCTGCCTAGTTTCGAAATGAAGAAGAGCATTTTTTGCAATGACCAGCAAAACAAAATTTACTGAAATGATGTTCTCGTAGGCAATTTATACAGTTTCAGTCGTTTGACCTGTTCGATGCGTTCTTGAACGAAAAGTTTCAAGAATTTTGCACATGTTTGAATATAATGCTGATTGTCTTTGCAAAAAAGACACATTGGTTTACTAGGATTGTGTACGTTTGTTTGATAAGTAACTTGGAGGGGCTTGCCTCGGCTCGTTGGTTTCGTTTCTGTAAGTTTTAAAGTTTCTAGCAAATCTGCTTTATTTTTGATGAAAGACTTGAAATATCGAGGGAAGTTGCTGCTTTGTTGTAGTGATTTTGTTTACTTTGCATTCTTCCCATTCTCTACATGTGATTTTATCTAATTTACCTGCTAGAATATGAATAAGCAAAGTATCCCACTGTTTAACCGGCTGTCCAAGGGATTCTAGCGATTTAAGATGTTTGGCAACAGTATCCAATATCTTCCTCAAATCATTAGCTGACTCATGATTTAAATTAGGTAAATCAAAAATCGCTTTCACATGGTTTGAAACTAACAAACTATCATTATTATACCGATTGAGCAAGGCCTCCCAAGCTACGGTATAATTTGCAGCAGAAAATTCTAATGAACGAATAACCTGCGCCGCACCGCCTTCCAATGTTGCCCGTAGGTAATATTTTTGTATTGAAGGGGCAAGTGGAAGAAGGGTGGAAATATCCGGTTGTCATGAAATGTGTTATGTGCATATGTAACTTGCCCCGTCAGGATTTACTTCTATTCTTCATACCTGAGCAGATACACAGTGGTGGAAGTTGCTATGTTAGATCAAACATCAAGGACGCCAACTTTACTAAAACTTATTTTTCTCACAAACGCATATTTGTAACATAACTCCTTCTTCCACTTGCCCCTTCTATTGGACTGATTGCATTATTCGAATTTATAAGCGAATCAAAGGTGTCACGAAATTCTAGCCAATTTTCATATGAACCAGAAAATTTCGGTAATTGTATTTGAGGCAATTTGATATTTTCAGCCGTGACCAACTTCGAATCATTTTGTTGTTTTCCTGTGGAATTCTCCCTTTTTTGATTATTGAAAGATTCATAATACGCGGAGATCAAACTACGAGCTAAAGCAACAGAAGAAAAATATCGCTTTTCAAAAGTTTCTCTTTCTGATAATTGATCGTCAAGTTCATTTTTCAAACAGTCGATTGCATATTGAACTTCTTCAAATTCTTGTAACAGACCTTCTTGCTTTTCTAAACGCGTTTGAAGTTCTAAAATTTCTTTATACTGGAGTTGTTGAATAGAATGATCTGCGATTACTTGTGTGAAACAATGTAAATATGTTTGAAATCAAGTTTGACGATGTTTAATCGATTCCCGTTTAAACTCAGCAGTTTTCAATTCTTCGCTCATTTTCCGTTATTTTATTTTTGTTCCGAAGAGAAGTATTATTGCAAATTCGATTTCAATAACTTGGAAATAGACGCAATCTCAAACAATCGTAAAAATGAACAAGGAAAGGTAGGAATAAGGAACGGACTCACCAACACAGTCGCCCACTACAGTTGTTGAGTTACACATATGGTACCGTATCGTCCTGACGCCGGCTCATATAGTTCCACCGGACCAGATAGCTAAGCCGCGCCTGGACTCCCTACCGAAGAATTGTCGCTGACGCTGTTCCTGCCGATGGCCTTCTTCGTACTGGAAATTTCCATCCATACCGAACTTTATCTCTCCGATCAAATATGTTCGGGTTACTGAATCATCATTTTTATTAATATAAATACCTGATCATGTTTAAGAACGTTTGTTAGAATTATTCTTTAGATGTTGTTGTTGCTATAAGCTCTCTTCAATAAAACCATTAATTAAACAAAGTATTTTTAATCAGGTGTAATTGAAAGTGTGACTTGGTAATCCAACAAGTCTTTTTAGAGGTTGTAACCACCAAAAACAAGTTCGAATCTTTGAACCAAACACACTGCAAGATTCGAATTGTAACTAACTGGCGCAGTCGACAGAGGATTTTTTTCACATTTCAACAAAGGGATTTGTGAATTATCCAAGCTGGTTTTCAAGAAAACGAAGTCATCGTGCCTAACAAAGTGCCTAGGAAAGTGACTGCCGGAGTCTTGGAAGCTGGAACAGGTGCCCGAAGGAACGAATATCCCGAAGACACCTTTAGCAAGTAAGAAAAATCTAGTTGAGAAGGCCTAGGGTACGAGTGAAAGAAAAAAGAATTTTCAACACATCATATAGTAGCTGAGAACCCCTCATCATCCAACACATTGGAACGTAAGACTCTCTCATTTTCCATTCACTGTTTCCTTTCATATATGCATAATATAATTTTCACTGTAGTATATTTTTATGTTTCGTGAATTAAGACCTTGCGAAAGAAAATAAAATTGCAAGAAACCAAATTAGGCGAATATTGAATAATTCTGATAGCGAATCCGAAGGTGAACAAAATACATTTTAAATATGGCATTCAATTATCAAGAACTTAGATTATTTTTGGACATAATTCCAATATTTTCAGGCTAACCATGCGAACTGAATAACTTTTGTGCATCTTGTGACGAAATTTTCACTGAATATGTAAATGCTGATGAAACAATAAAAAAACTCAGTCTAAGAGCCATAATAACAAAATTTTAGTTCTGGTTTCCAGCAGAATGGAATTAACCGAATGGGATGACATAAAATAGCTTTTGAAACTATCTTTCCGACCAGAGATCATTTTTCTGTTTGCTTCAAGAGTTACACAGTTTAAGACCATATTTCAAAGAATCACCATACAATTTTGGCATGCGTTGTCAGTACACCAGAAGCTTATTATTCACAGCTATTGATAATGAACAAACGACCCTGGAACACAAACTCGCGCAAATTTATAATGTTCATCAACTTGTAAGTATTGATAACGTTTTTGAAACATTTACCCCAGCATCTCCGAACAGGAGTTCGATTGAAGAATCCTGATCCACTAGAAACAGCCTTACAATATCTCATAGGAGAAGAAAATTTTTCCTCAATAATGAATGAAAATAAAAATCGAAATAACACTGGTTCACTTACAATTCCAAATTCAAATATTAGAGCCCCCACTTTTCCACAAAATTTTCCATCATCTCAAAATCACTTTCAGCCACAAAGATCATATCAAATTCACCAACAAACTCCACCACAGTTCAATCAATCACAGACTTTCAGTTCTCAACCAAAATTTCCATGTCAACCAATAAACATTCAACCACATCGAATCCCTCAACAAAAAGTATTCACTAATCAACAGGTATTTGGGAAACCACCTCAGAATCAAAACGTTTGGAAACCAAAAAATAATTTCCAACCCCAGAATCAACCAACCCCAATGTCCACTACAACTAGACTACATCAACATCTTGCACAGAGACACAGTAATTACTTTACTCCTCAATCTAGACCAACATTTCAAATTGAAGAATTACATCAAATCAACTACCCACCATTTCACACATATAATCAATATTTCCCTGAGAACTAATAATTTTCCAGACTCTTGGAAGATTTCTAAAATCTTACCATTGCCGAAAGTGTCAGAGCCATCTTCACATAATGATCTCCGTCCAATAAACTTACTACCTGTTTGTTCTAAAGTGATAGAAAAAATAATGAATTTTCAAATCAGAGAGCACTTAGAATCCAATCGTATTTTACCAGAAAATCAATCGGGTTTTCGTAGCGGTTACAGTTGTATAACATCACTACTCAAAATCACCGACGATATTCTTTTGGCCCGCAGATGATAGAAATACAACAGCACTGTTATTGATTGACTATTCCAATGCATTTGAAACCATAAATACTCCATGCTATTCTCAGATATATTGGTTTTTCAAGCAACGCCCGAAATCTGCTAAAAAGTTACTTGAGTGGTAGGAAACAGTGCACTGAAACAAACAAGGGTAAATCTAACCATGGAGTTGTATAATGTGGTGTGCCGCAGGGATCCATTCTGGGACCATTGCTTTTTTGTATCTATACTTGTGATATATTTTCCCAGCTTCAGTACTGTACTGCACATATTGTATACGCCGACGATACTCAAATTTATTTTTCATTTAATAATAAAAACGTAATTGATGCAAACATGATGATTAATGAAGATATACTTCGATTGATTTCATTATCTAAAGCTCACAACTTGAAAGTCAATGCTACAAAAACAAACATGCTTATATTCAATGGTAAACGTGAAATGATTGACAATAACTTGAAAATTAAAATGAAGATAATGAAGAAGTCAACGGAATTGAAGTTGCTAGAAATTTGGGAGTGGATATGGATGTGAACTTGAGATATAAAAATTATATTAAGAAATGTATGCAGAGAAGTTATATGAATCTTAAATTACTATATCCAAATAGGCACTTATTATCAAAGATAATGAAAACAAAATTATCAGATATTTTGGTATTGAGTCACTTTAATTACGGAGATATTTTATATGGCCCATGCCTAGACAAAATTGACACTAAACGTATTGAACAAGTACAAAGAGCATGCCTCCGATATATTTACGGTATTCGCAAATATGACCGAATATCGTATAAACTTAATGAAACAAAATGGCTCACACTGGCAAATAGAAGATTACTACATTCAGCATCCTTATTCCATAAAACCACCATAATTATATAATAAAATTCAGAACTGACGTTCACACTGAGGCACTGAATCTGAGGCACAAGGGATCAATAACGCCGCCCTTTCACCGCACAACTCTCTTCCGCAGATCATTCAGTTATAACATAGCAAAAATCTATATCTTTATACCGCCTTCATTCAAGTCAATGTCTATTAGTAGATTCAAGAAAAATTATAAAGATTTTCTCTATTCACAAGAAGCCTCAACACATGATCAGTGATATTGCTTATTATATAACATTTCTTTCTCCCTCTCTTTCAAGATGATTTGATTTCTTAATTTTATTTGATTGTTTTGTTTGTTTAGCTGTTTATTTTTTTGGAATTTAGGCTGAAACTAAGATCAGCAGGCCGTCAGGCCAATGTAGATTTCAGTCTTGTTTTGGGCTGAGATATATAATATATATTATATTAAGAAAACATTGTAAGAAGAAAGCTCAAAATAAATTATTATTATTATTTAACGAAAACACTGCTTTTGATGAAACCAATGATTTTCAGATTATTGTGAACCCGGACTATCAACATAATTTTGACAATGACTATAGCCAAACTACCCAAAATTTTTGACAAAGTTTGCACTGACTTAGGGGAAATAACTCTAGAGTCCGGAAACTTGGATTATCAAGAAAACGAATTTTTTTTATGCAAGCCTCTTCAAGGAAGATAATCTAGAAATTAGTGTCATGGATCAGAGAATTTTACCCTTTATTTCCATAGCATTACCCGACGGAAAACCGTTACACCTATTATTGGACTCAGGAAGTCATATTTCAATAATGAACCCAGCCACAAATATCCCAAATGTTAAATGATGGCATTATTCAAAATAGCACCTCTCCCTGGTCTAGCCCAATCTGGATAGTACCAAAAAAAATTGATGCTAGCGGTCAATCAAAATGGAGAATTGTTATTTACTTCCAGAAATTGAATGAAAAAACGATTACAGAACGCTTTCCTATACCAAACGTAGATGATCTTCTTGACAAACTTGGTAAAGCTCAATATTTCAGCACTTTGAATTTAGCTGGCGGGTTTCACCAAATTCGGATGCACCCCGATAGTATATCAGAAACAGCATTTTCAAGTGACAAAGGGCACTATGAATTCCTTCGTATGCCATTTGGATTGAAAAATGCTCCTAGCACTTTCCAAAGAATGATAAATGAAGATTTAAAAAATATTAATCAGATATGTCTTGTCTATATGGACGATGTTATAATCTTTTCATCCACTCTTGATGAACATTTACTTAATTTGAAACTTATCTTCCAAAAATAACTTGAACATAATTTAAAAATTCAACCTGACAAAAGCGAATTTTTGAGACAATCTGTCGAATTTCTGGGACACATAGTTACAGCCGATGGTATAAAACCCAACCTAAAAAAAATTTATGCAATACAAAATTTCCCAATTCCAAAAACTCATAAACAAATAAAGAGTTTTATAGGGCTCATTGGTTTCTATAGAAAATGTATAGATAATCTCGCGAAGATAACTAAACCAATGACAAATTGCCATTGGTTTCTATAGAAAATGTATAGATAATCTCACGAAGATAACTAAACCAATGACAAATTGCCTGAAGAAAGGAAAACGGGTAGAACATACACCTGAATTTGTAAACGCATTTAACTTATGTAAATAATTACTTTGTAATGAACCTATACTACAACACTCCGACTTTACAAAACCCTTCACTTTGACCACAGACGCCTCACAATATGCCATAGGAGGTATTCTATGCCAAAATAATAAACCAATCTGCTATGCAAGCAGAAATTTAAATCCACAAGAAGTTAAGTACTCGACAATAGAAAAAGAACTACTGTCAATCGTATGGTCAATAAAGTGTTTCCGTCCATACCTCTTTGGAAACAAATTCAAAATTCGATCAGATCACAAACCGTTAAAATGACTTGCAAGCTTAAAAGATCCTGCTTCTAAATTACATCGGTGGAAACTTTTATTATCCGAGTACGACTTTGAAATCGAACATATCAAAGGTAAAGAAAATATAGTAGCCGACGCCTTATCACAAAATCCACCTAAACATGACAATAATTAATGTTAATGAAACCATAAACGAGTTTATAGAAAACCCTGAAAACTATCAACTAGAATGCCATACTACCACAATACACTCCGCGCAAGAGGCCCCTCTTCTGACATTTCCATATTCTGACAAGCCACTCAATTATCATAAAAAACAAGTAATCATGAAAATTGTTGACTCAAACAAAGCGATACTATGCTCACAAGAAAACATTTTTGGAAACAAACGTTTTTATATTACATTTCGAAAACAATTCCTTGAAGAAGTTATTGAGGAATTCCTTCTCAATCTTACCATATCAGGGACATACTATCTTTATTTTTACGACAAAAGTCACGAAAAAATCTTCATTTCATTCATGCAGAATAAAACTGACACATCAACATCAAAAATAATATTGTGTTCTCAACTTTTGACTGATGTCAAAGAAAAAGATAGACTTGACAAAATCCACTATCATCATATTAACAAAACTGGCCATAGAGGAATCCAAACTACTATTGACTCGATCAGAAAAAAATATTATTGGCCCAACTTGACTCAAGATGTCACAAATTTTATTAATGACTGTAATATTTGCCAAAAAAACAAATATGACAGATCACCTCCGATTCTGCAATTTCAAGCTATACCCATAGGTGATAAACCTTTTGAAAAAATGCATATTGACGCTCTTTCCATAGCGAAAGAAAAATTCCTTACTATAATAGATACTTTTTCCAAATTCGGACAAGCATATCCAATCCCTGGTATAAATGGGATAAATATTCTTGATGGATTACTTTCTTTTATATCACATTACGGTATCCCCCATAGAATCACTTGTGATGGAGGTTCTGAATTCAATAACAAAACTTTTCAAGAATTTTGCAAACTTCATAAATGCACCATTCACTTCACTACCCCAAGAAACCCAAATTCCAATTCATATGTCGAACGATTTCATTCCACTCTTTTAGAACAAATTCGTACTCAAAAAAATCAGTCTCCCGAAGAATCTTTACAAAATTTGATGAAATACGCATTGCTGCATTATTCCACTACTAAATTTACCCCTTTTGAAATTGTAACCGGCCATCTTGGCTCCAAAGATCGATTTGATCAACAAGAAAAAGATATAATAAGTAAATACGTCACCGAACATCATCATAAACTTAAACAACTATATCCAACCGTTAAACAAAAACTAGATACAAAAAAAAACAAATCAACTGGACAAAACTAATCAAAAACGAGACATACCCCCCATATTCACAGAAAACGATCAACTTTATATCAAAGAACAACCTAGAGATAAGTTAGCAAACAAATACACACAGATACGAGCTATTGCCCAAACTAACAATAAAGTTAGAACCGACCAAACTAGATATTCCAAGCACGGACTTAAAAAACGAAAAGTAAAACAATAATGATAATTTTTTTTCTTTTCAGAATGAGTCTCTTACTTCTCTAAATCCTTTTATATTAAACAAGTATAACTAACGGTTCTGTTCAAAAATTAACAAACCCAATTATACCTATCGGGCTGCAGCACTTTAAAATAATCGTTTCCAAACATACTTTCGTTAGCTTTCTCAATACAACAAAATTAATTCATATTCAAAATACCTTCCATGCCCAAATTGAGGCCATCAATGATATATGGTCTGTTGGTCTACTAATTCAACAAGCAAGAATGATACACTCTCAGAAAATTTACCGAAAATTATTATTCCACACAAGATTCACGAAAGAGGATTGCTCAATTTCATTGGTACTGCAAACAAATGGTTATTTGGCACCTTAGAAAATCATTATGATGAGAAAATTAATGCAATCCTCACTCACATTCAGACAAGTGATCATTTGATTGAAGCCAAAATTAATGAACAGACTACAATGATGCAGCAATTCATGTCTTTGACTAACGCGACGCTTTATTCAATTCAAAACAATTTGAAAATCCTTTCTGTCGCCTTTGCAAAAAACATAAGAGACCAAACTTGGCATAACAATGTTGGTGTTAATAAATTCTCTGACAAGCTTTTCATCTCCAGCTAAACCAAATTGTAAATGCTATCACTTTCGCATGAATAAAGTTCATCCCACATTTTTCTCGCTTAATAACTTGTATACATTAATTAATACCAATGGTACTCTATACCCTACGGATCAATTACCTCAATTTCAAAGTCAACATAGTTATTATGCATTTCTGGGTATCCAGTTAGTTTTTTCAGATGAGAAAATTGTATTTTTGCTACATTTTCCTATTCTAAAACCAACAACTTTCCATATCTATTTTATATTTCCAATCCCCATCCAAAACCAAATTATTTTACCTAATAAACCCTATCTACTCCTGAATGAGAGAAGTGAACTACACCAATTCTTGGACACACCATGTGAAATACCAGAAGACGTCAATTTTTGCTCTAACAATCTACAACAGGGAAGCAACTGTATCCAGAACATTATCTCCACCAACGAAGCATCCAACTGCACCCTCTATCCGGTTGTAACCCTCGCTGTACTCACTCATCAGGTTACACCGAATGTCGTCTTGCTCACTATACCGATAACCCTACCAGTTAGCGAGCACTGCTCCATTGAAGTACATCACTCTCTACAACCTGGAAGCTACATCATCACATTGTCGGACCAGTGTTCCGTTCAGATTCAATATGAAACTTTCCACCATGGACAGGAAGCACTCCAACCTTTTACCCTACTTCAACTCCCTCCTTTGAATCTTTCATCAGTAGCCAATCATACTTCACCTATTCAATTGAAAAGTTTACATTTGAATGAGCTTTCTCATCTCACAGCCACTCTCCAATGCCAAAAAATCTTCCGGGTACCAAAAAATTCTGCCACTTTGGATGATACCTTTCCGCTTTGGGCTATCATCCTTGTTTGCATCACGGCATGCATTATCACAATAGCCGGCGTAATATGCTACTGTCGCCTTTGCTATCCTTACCGCCTTGCTCCACGACGAAGTCATGTTGATCAACAAGCTGCAGCACCTAGCCAACCTAGCCTACCCTATGTTTGCATCTGAAGAGGGAGGAGTTACACATATGGTACAGTATCGTCCTGACGCCGGCCCATATAGTTCCACTGAACCAGATAGCTAAGCCGCGCCTAGACTTCCTACCGAAGAATTGTCGCTGACGCTGTTCCTGACGATGGCCCTTCTTCGTACTGGAAATTTCCATCCATACCGAACTTTATCTCTCCGATCAAATATGTTCGGGTTACTGAATCATCATTTTTATTAATATAAATACCTGATCATGTTTAAGAACGTTTGTTAGAATTATTCTTTAGATGTTGTTGTTGCTATAAGCTCTCTTCAATAAAACCATTTATTGAACAAAGTATTTTTAATCAGGTGTAATTGAAAGTGTGACTTGGTAATCCAACAAGTCTTTTTAGAGGTTCTAACCACCAAAAACAATTTCGAATCTTTGAACCAAACACACTGCAATATTCGAATTGTAACTGTTGGGACAACGTAACTATTCGATGTTCGGCTTATGATGTGTTACACTATTTCGACCGTTGAAGTAATGGCTGACTATCGATGCCTTATTTTAAAAAATCTTGCAATTTTACTGGTTTTCTGCATTCATATCCGGCTCGAAGGACCAAATTATGTTAGTACAATTTGTACTTGAACTTTTTTACATGAATTGAATTGAGTACCGCTTGAAAATAGTTTTATTTTGACATGTATTTTTATTGACACTTGCGTTACAAAATTATTGTTCTAAAGCGAACCGTTGCTAAGTTATACATTAATTATACTGAAAGAGCAAAGAATCTTGAACAACTATTACCTTCAACGTCGCAGCCGGAAATTTTGTTTAAAAAAATTGTTTAAAATTGTTTTTTCCGTTAACCAGCTGTCATCCCCCTACGAACGACAGTCCTCAGAAGTCGAAACTTGTGCGAGCTAAAGATTAACGGGGTCTTACCTTTTAACGTGCTTAATTCTATAGCTTATTCCTAGTAAGCATATTAGCAGATTGGGCGTATAATATGAAGAAATCAGACGGAAATGACTACAAGGAGTACGTAGTTAAAATAATGTGGAATACTGTAGCCAAAATTGTGCAAGAAAAATATTATATGGATTATAAGATTGTGTTTGACCCATTCAAAGAGGTGACACTTCAAGCCGCTAGAAACGCTAAAAATGCTAAACGCAAGCAACTGCAGAGCAATTTAGATAAAAGAAGACAAGGTTCTATAGCATTAAGTAAAGAAGAAGTTATAAAAATGGCAGAGCAGTCGGATGAAAATACTCCAATGGGGCTTCAAAAAAAACTTTTTCATATCGCCGCTTTTGAATTAGCCTGGAGAGGTGGTGAAAGTGCGCAGTATAAAATTTTTTATTTCAAAGCGGAAAAATACAATAATGGAACATTGACAGGCAGAGTGGAGTACAACACGGCCTTTTCTAAAACA
Organism: Chrysolina americana; assembly: GCA_958502065.1. Taxonomy (NCBI): domain Eukaryota; kingdom Metazoa; phylum Arthropoda; class Insecta; order Coleoptera; family Chrysomelidae; genus Chrysolina; species Chrysolina americana. The sequence continues at coordinate 61,010,056 of OY293414.1, read as the reverse complement.
GCTCTTTGACTATAAATAAAGAAAATCCGAACGTGTATCCTGTAAGATTGTTGAAAATGCTTCAAGAAAAACGAAACAAACATATGGCTTTTGAGGAAGAACAGTTAAACTGATCATGCGCCTTTTAACCAGCAAATATTTCTATCCATCTATTTTATTTTTTATTTTGTAAATTATTCGTTGGTTAATAAACATACTATTTTTATTACTATTATATTTCTTCAGATATATTGTTTCTAACACCAAATCCGTTTTGGAAAAATGAAAATGCCAAGGGATGGTACAAAAATGTGCCCATTGGTGTAAACGAAATTTCAAAGTGGACGAGAATTTCTGCAAAATAAAATTACTATACTACTCTTACTATACTATACTGATAGGGCTAGCACTATTTCTACTCTTGCCAAAGCAGGAGTCTCAGAACACCAAATTATCAAGCTGATCGGACATTCGAACGCCAATTCTCTGAAGCCATACCTTCAGTTAGACTCACAGCATCATTCCACTATAGTGATAAATCTAAGAGAGGAAAATAATCAAAGTCAGCGGTCTTCTTCGGGTAGGATTGTATACCAAAACTGTACTTTCACTAATTTTACATTTAAATAATATTTCCAGTTAAATGTACTTTTTGTTCAATGAATTATTGATTTAATTTAATAAATTATATTCTATTCACTTTTGTTTAATAATTCATTTATTTGATTTGTTAAATCATCTAACTAAATACCACTCGAGGTTTTGTTTTCATCGTATAAACTTTAATTTTGTTCCACTGAAACTTGGTAGTTGGTAATATGACTCGGCCAAATAACATTAGATAAAATCACTCCACCTTCGGTGTCGTGATTTAACATGTTATTTGCTCTCGTCAATTAATTCAAAAACAAATCAATTCAATTGTTTGATTTGAGTAGTTGACAAAATATGTGATTTTTTGTTGTAGAATTTGTTTCAGGCTAAAGATTAATTGGGCTGAATCTGACACTTGTCGAATAGAAGTTGTGGAGATGAATTTGTTAATTTTTGCCTACTCGAAATGAACGGGACTCAATCAGGCTTTGAAAAAATGTTGTTATAATCCTTTCTTGAGGCTTGATAGTTCTCTTACATAATATTTTAAGCCCAATAAATTCTGCAGTAGTCTCAAAGCTTAAGATTTCACATTTAATATTATGATTTTTTCCAGCCAAACAAAATTCAAGCTTGTGTTTTCTCCGATCACAATGACCAGCGTAATTATGCCAGGAGTATCAATACCAATGACGTTTCCTATTTCAATTTTCAGTAGTAATATTATCAGCAGTTCCCTTCCATGGAAAAATCATGTGATGTTCATTATCAATATTGCTTTTCAAAAACTTGTCTTCTGTGACGAGTCAAGAGGTATTCACTTACCATTAACTCTTTATGGTTTCTGAGGTACAGATTGGTTCTGTCTGTAATACTATTCTCATACATAGAGTAAGTAAAATGTATGGACCCGACTATTTTCCACTTAATATAAGAATTGAAAAAAAGTTCGTGCGAAAATTGAACGGAATTTCAATCTCTGCATCTTTTTGTGAAGACTTCATGAAAAACTGTAATTATTCCACTGATAGTTGAAAAAATATTTGATATGAAGGGAAGAACATGTTATTTCGCTTTAAAACAAAATTAGTGTATTGATTGCTTGAACTGTAGTCCATTTTACTCTTGACAATGAGCTAATCTATGAATAATGCCCTGAACACTATGAAGCAAATGCTCTTAGGAATTTCCTACATTACCCGCCTAATAATTTATAACTGTCAATGTCTCGCGCGTCGTCGAACTAGACTAATCAATCAAATCTTAATTCTCACCCTTTCAATGATCCATTTTAGAACAACGTGGCTGCTGGTATATGAGATTCAATACAAACAATTTTCACGACCTGTGAAATGACTACTTGAAATACGTTGCTGGCTGTTTTTTTTATCTCAGATCACGTGTTCTGATGAAAAATTAGTTTCAAGGACACATAAATGAATAGATCGCCGTTCAACATGAATGATCCAACAATCTTCTTTCTCATTCAAACAATAGTATATTACACACCGAGGTGGGAAGAGATTCTTTCCTGTTGTGAGATCAGTTATAGTGTATTCGACTGGCTGCACTAATGTGCATTTATTCCAACCTTTACAGAGCTTGTGTGTTTGGCTGGATATACACTGCCACGGTACCAATACTATTCTTGTTCGACTTGGCATGTATTACTCGAGGCTAGAGCAAAAACTATGTTCGACTGGCAATAGCGCTCGCTACGAATTCGAATATTTCTGCACTGTACTTTGTGGAAGGTGCAAACAAGGGTTCTGCTTTTTGATAATTTGATCGGTCCAGTCGAATACGCTTGTCACTTTACATGTGCCTCGTGTCAATCAAGAATTCTGTACCAAATCAGAGCAGCACTAAATACGCTCCAACACCGAATGCGCTGTTATCAGAGACGCAAAGCGTCGAGGTTAGTTATGATCTCGAGACAGGAATGAAATTTCCTACCGAGGTTTGTATACTATTTCTTTACAACCATCATATTTCCATCAATATTAATAAATCTCTGTTTCGTTCTGAATATACCTAAAATATTACATTTAACGACAAATTACCAAGAACGCGGTTTTCTCAGAATAATCAAGTAGATATATTGTTACCGTGACTACGGAATATACAATTGTCACCAATATAAATAAATGTCAGATAAAGTCAATAAATGTCAGATATAGTCGGATATTAAATTCGCGAATAATGAATTGAAAAACATGTCTTCCGACGAAGAATTTATGGATTGTACCCCACCAGAAGTACGACAGGGCTTGATGCCAGAGAAAAGTAAGCATCGGTATCTAAAAGCCATTGAATTATATAAGTGGTGCGAAGAAAAAAAGAATACAAATATCGGTTCCGAAAGTGTACTCCTGGCATATTTTGGAGAACATACCAGACTAAAGAAGCCATTTACTTTGTGGTCAATGTACAGTATGATACGAACGATGCTAGAAATTGAAGAAAAAACTGATATTTCGAAACATGGGAAACTGCTAGCCTTCCTAAAACGACAAAATGTGGGCTTTAGGCCCAAGAAATCGAACTTATTTTCGAGGAAGAATATAGTGGATTTTTCAAATAAAGCTCCAAATAATCTTCTACCGATAAAGGTAAAGTATTTAAAAAAGAACAAACGTGTCTGAGCTAATACAAGTATTATACTGGTATCATGGTATTATTTTTTCTTATTGTTTTAGGTATCATTAATAATAGGCGTATCTGGAGCTTGTCGGACGGACGAATTAGTGAAAATGGAAATGTGGGATATGACTTTTTTTTAAGAAAAAATTTCGGTTGAGACTCCAGATTCTATAACACATACAAATAGATCATTCCTCATTACTGATCCAGTATGGGTGAAGATCATTCGAGATTAATTTTGAGAAAAAACATAAAAATCGATAGATTTTTTGTTCAGCTCAGAGAGGAATAGCAAGAAATCAATCAATTGGGCACAATACAATAGCTAATTTTCCCCAAAAAATTGCTACTTTTTTGAATTTAGAGAACTGGAAAGGCTTCATAGGACACGCACTCAGAAGAACCTCCGCTACGTTACTTGCCAACAGTGGAGCAAGTGTGCTCCAATTAAAAAGGCTGGGAGGATGGAAATATAGTACTGTGGCAGAAGGTTATGTGGATGGCTCAATAGAGAATAAAACGAAAACTGCCACTATTCTGTCCCGATGTGCCATGTTTTATGTAGCTATTGCAAGTAGTTCACAAACCTCAGTCATTCAACATGAAATTAATTTGTCGCCCAAAGATACAACTGTTGGAAGGTCCAGCGCTGGTACAGGTCTAAATATTTCAATAAACGCTTACAATTATTCAAATTTAATGATTAATATCAATAAGTAGTTTGTTGTATTTTAGTTCACTGTTGTTTTTTATTGTTAGCCATTAAATAGGTATTATAAAATTTGTCAAAAATATGTGTTATTCTTTTAAATATAAAGAATATTCATCTAGAATAGATGAAATGAGGTGTATAATGTGACACTTCCCAACCTTCAATGACGTTAGTAATGACAGCATTACATATATGGTTGTAAATAGAAATAATTTTTTGAACTGAGTATAGAAACAAATAATGATATAACTATTTCATATATTTTTTCCTCTGACTTTCTATCAAGGAAACATTCAGAATTAGGGCACTTAAATTATTCTCGAATGATTTTATCTAGTGAAATTTTCCAATAGAAAAGTATCTAGTATTATTGTTCTTCGAAGAATGAACATATATGGGAAAGTTATATCTACGTACGCCAATGTCTGGTTCAAACTGTGATATCGCTTAGAATATCCGTCTGGCTACATTCCCCAACTGATTAAATTTCCGAACAAATTAAGCAATAGGTAAGTGTATTATTATTATTATTATTATTATTATTATTATTATTATTACAGAAGTGGTCACCAAAATACGAAACGCACAAGAGACTTCAATAATACTAGTATCAGTAGTAGTAATGAAATAAAAAAAAAAACAATACTGAACATCATATGGTAACATTTAAAAAAAATACGATTACGTCAGTCCTCCACCAATATAACATCAAAAAAATGTGTACTAACAAAAAGATGCAGATTGAAATACCGTTTAACTTTCATACAGACCTTTTTTTCAAAAACTCGCATATTAACTGAGAAAAATAGGAGGGTCGAAACATTTGATTAACTCAGTGTGGAGTGCATGCCATTGGTCTCGCTCGTAACGCTTCGCTTGAACGATTGCTCACTTTTCTAGAACACCCCAGAAAGTTTGGCGATATGCTTCGGTTTTATACATATTTTTATGGATAACGGTATTCTGGAATATCATCAATATCGTTCCACCGTTAGTAGTCTCATCGGGACTGACCCGTCTAGCATAGTCCTTACATTCATTTGTTGTCACTTTGGAAACCTGCCGAACATCCCTTCCAGTGCTTGTTTTCCCAACAAACGGCAAAGCTTTGGAATTCACTGACTCAGGCATACAACCTGTAGAAATTCAAGAACACCAATTTCTACCTACTTTTCTTCGGCTGTCACGATGAATGTTACTGTTTTTTTTTTTCGTTGGAACCAGAACATAAAAAACAACTTTGTCATCGTCACCTAAAATGGGATTGAGCTTGATGATGAATGGAGAGTGAGAAAAAAAATGCAATCAGGGTGTGGTGAAGACCACTTATGTTCTGTAGATGGTCGGTCAAACTTGATTTAATCAAAAGTAGTTGAATCTTGTTGTAATCATCATATTCAAAGTAGCCATTGGTAGGTACACGGATTAAATGAGATATTACATATTTAGCACTGTTCTTTTAAAACCAAGGATGTTTCGGAAATGATGTCATTTTTATTTCTCTTGGATATCTACAATGTTTAATAGGCCAAACCAGTTGGTGAAAACTTTTTATCGAAATCGCAAGAACTACAGTACGTATATCAATATACAGACCTAATGACTTAAAACTATTTCGCATAAGGTAGTGGTGGTTTCGAAACTGAGTCCCAGTTCGAATACAGTAAGTTTAACTGGATCCGAATATGTTAGTGATACTATTCTTTCAAGCATAAAATGGTCCACTTGGTTATTACATCTTACCTAAACTTCACAGAGTCCAATTCAAAGAAATATTCGTTAATGCTGGTTGTTGTCTCTCTCGCACGTAAAATATCGTCATCAGTGGGTATGAAGCTCTCTTTGGCTATTCGATACATTTCTTCCATAAAGCTGTAAGAAAATCACAAACTGTGAGCAGGTAGAACAGCTGTAAGAAAAACACAAACACAAACTGTGAGCAGGTAGAACAGAACATCAGGGCGACACGTCGTAGGAACAACATGAAGATGTTTTGTTACATTCTAACCCCCAATATGGAAAAAGTAATTTCAATAAACTCTTTGAGTGCCCCTTCCATTTTTCTGACCCACGTGCATCCCCTGCAGTAAAAGTTTATTAAATAAATCATGAAATATTTATATAAATTCTGAGACTTTCGCAAAATGATTCACAATGGGTAATCAAGTATTGTCATAGTTAACACTTTCGCGATCATTAAATTCTATCATTTAGATACTCCAGCAGAGGTTATGTTGAAATGGGAAGTAGATATGAGAAAGTAGGCTTTGCCGATCGGTAATATTCAAACAGTCTCTGATATCCTGGTTTCTTGGTCGTGGTGTTGAGTATTATACCTAACAATTTGTCTATATCTGCGTTAGTCTGATCATTTATACGAGAAACACTAAATGTATTAAAAATAATGCTTAATCGCATAGATCGTTATTCTACAAGAAAAGTAAGTTTTCAAACACTAAAAACACTAAAAATAAACGTCCCAAAGTCGCCAATCTATAGTTGTATGCCCGTCGAGATGTCAATCTTAACATAAACGAAATTAAAAACATTGTAATGATCTAGCGATTCTATCAGTAATGCTTTTTGAGAGTGGCCCAAAACGCCGGGTTCGTTGAACCAGTTGTCGAACGGCCTAAGAAAAACGACCAGGCCCATTACAAAGCCTTCAAAAAGGGCAATGAGGACGAATGGAAAAATTACAAACTGCGGGGATGGAGTTCAAAAAGGAGCTGAGGAAAAATGAAGTAGCTTGCTGAGTGTCGTAATATGAAATCAGCTTGACTCGTGGGATTCATGGGAATTCTAAGTTATGAGACAGAAGATTCTTTGAAACACAAGATGGGACGTGGACAGCACCCTCAACGAATCGCTCAGATACCCACTGGACGTTCACTTTCCGGATGATGCCGACGACGACCGAGAGGCTCTGCTCTGCAGCTCCCCTGTGGGGATTGGCAACTGGTGGAGAGGGTTGTTACGCCTATAACTCGTGACAGTGAATGAGTTTATCTCATATAATGCAACAGAACCTAACAGAATCCTTCCATGCTTGAAATCACATGTTAAATGGTAAGAGTTCCGTCACTTCTAGTTCGCACAAGTCTTCTGAAGATTTTTGAGAGTTGCTCGTGTGAAGGACATTAATGATAAAAGAGGTTAGTTAGGAGTGTCCTTCGATGTGACAGGGCGAAGGAAGCGACCTTACAGACAGCACTAGCAGCCAGAGCAACGCCTCACTCGAGTACTAGACCGGGAGATGGTGACACAAAATATTAGGTCATTTGTACCAGTATGGCGGTTCTTCAGGGGTCTAATTACGGAATGACAAAAAACAAAATAATGGTCATAGCGCTGGTACCGGCGGCCCAATCGCGTGGGCGTTAATCGAACGTGTCGGATAAATAACGAGTGTCATACCTGTGAGAGGTGGCCAATATGTACAATATTTTTTCAAAATTCTAAGATTTTATTCGTAATTCAAATGATTTGTACCAGTATGACGCCACTTTTTCCCTCTACTAGAAGTATGGCAAATATAATAATGATCACATTGTATCATATAGGTAATTTCCAAAAATCCAAATGCCATACTGGTAGAAATCGTCAAAATTTAATTTAATTTTAACATCTTGGCCTAAATCCGACAGTCGTCCACCCCATGGTTACATTCTGGAATATTTTTTTTAGGTAGAATTACATCCAATCGAACACAATACAATGATTCCATGATGTAAAATACGATTTTAAGAATTTTACAGTCGTATTTTCAAAACGTGTCGATTGAATAAGCTTTTCAAGTATGGCAGCACTTTTTCCCCCTAGTAGACGTATGAGAAATATAATAATGGTCTCATTTTATCAAATACTTTCCAAAAATCCAAATGCAATACTGGTAGGTACAAATCGTTTGGTAAAAAAAAATTAATTTACTCCCTTGCGGTGGTATGGCGGCCATTGGGTACCATCGGGAACGTATGGCAAGGTAATTTCTGTGAATGGCTACTCGAAGATGATTAGCTGCGCAAAAATTAGCCTAGTACAAATGGTTGAACTGTTTTTTTCAATGAATGTATTCGTGTAGGTATGGCGGGCTGTAAGTCACACCGGAGAAGTATGGCATTACGCTACCGCCTACTTCTTCTTTATGGACTTTTGGAAAACACAATCATTTTAGTCGATTTTGGTTAGTATAAGAGTACCACCAGGATCAATATTAGGACCCACTCTGTTTCTTATTTATTTCATTGATCTATTAGAACAGATAAGGCATGCAACTACTATACCACAGCTTATGCTGATGATACTAATTTTCTTTTCGCGACCGATAACATCGATGTTGTTATTACCCAGCAGATCACGTTTATTATTATGTAACTGAATGGGTTGAAAAAAAATTGTCTGTGTCAATAATGAAAAATCAACATTAACTGTTTTTAGAACGGGTTATTCCCATGTTGAAACTCCTGATGCTATTGCTCTGAACAACATTCCATAAAACTTTTAGGTCTCACCTTTCACTGTAATTTTGAATGGGACTCGCATATAAATATCTGAATAACTGTATAAATGCTCATATGAGTTTTTGTGTTTCAAAAGAGGGCCGTCCGTATCGTGCCATATGAATCACTGAGAGAAAAATTCAAAAGACTTTCAATTCTTACAATAATGTAAATTTAGAATGTTTGCTTTGTTTTCAAGAATAAATCGTGTTTTGAATCAGAAATACTACAGTATTTTGCTTTCATCCAAACATTCTTCAAGTCTATATCAAAGCGGCATAATTTATAACGGTTGTAAATCATTCTATATTTTACCTGAAACTATCACAGAACTCAAAGAACGAAACTATACAGGATTCAAGAAATATTCAGATGTTTAAGATATATTTATTATTACAGAAGACAAGATACCAGTCATACTTAAGGATGCCTTTGTCTTTTTGTTCGTAACCAAGTTACATATATATTTATGAATATACATTGTCGTATTTATTTATTTATTTATTTACTTGATGATATTGTCACATTAGTGTATTGTATAGTATTGTTACTACCCGGGTGGCCAGTAGCTGAGCAGTTTAGGTCTCGGGCCGTGGACATTCTGCTCGTATCAGACAGAGGTTTGTGACTACAAAACGCGAGTACGCTTCTTGAAACCCTGAGGATTCCAACTTCATTGGCGAAACGCTCGTGTTTTCGACGTTGTTTTGGTGTTTTTGAATGTTTCCATTTCTTTAATTTTATTCCCACCATAGGTTTCAATCTTCATTTATTCGTTAGGTGGTCACTTGCCTTGTTGTGAAGCGAGTGTGATGTGAGTTGCCTACATGCCAATTCCGACGTCTTATGCTTGCTTGGAGTGCGCACCGACCACCCGAGGTGGTGCTGTAGGTTTCCCAGATTTTACTACTACCTGTTCAGGCTATGCCTCAGGGTACAATCTATAAGTGTTTATGAGGGTGTATTATTATTTTTATCATAAAGCATATACCAGTCAGGCCCTGTCTCCAGAGCTCCGATATAACCGGAGGGGGCGCTGGTGTGTCATAAACCCCAGTAAAAACCCCCCTGCGTCCGTCGGGTGAGTGATTACTGGGTCCGAGAATCATGTGCCCTGAGGAGGCGGAATATACTATGAATTACGCCTTCAGCATTCTTATGGCTAAGGTTTCTGCTGCATTATGTCAAGCTGGTATGACTTTCAAGTTTGAGAGCTGTGTGTCCACCATTCCACCAGGGATCCCTAATATCAGAACCACCATTTTGACAGAATAGTTTGGGTAGAGTCTCCGGAGTTCAAAGAGTGGAACTCGATATTAACTCCGTTTTCCTTATCTATTCGGACGATGTTCGTTCTGCCAGAAGCTGAAAACTTAATGACGAAAATCGTCCTACTTTGATGGTCCAGAAGGACTTTTGACTTGTTTTGGCCTGAGGGTGGGGAATGAGTAGTTCCAATAGATTCGACACTTCTCATTCTTCACAATGTTCTCCACAATGGACTCAATATCCCCCGGAGCATATGGCAACACCAGTGTCTCGTCTATACCATATGGTGGTACAGCACTCGCTGTGCCACGTTATGCCTGTGGATGAATGCTGAGACCGCATAAGCTGGACAGGCTGACAGCAAATGCATTATTGTCTATTGTCTCAGCTGTCCCATGACACGCTTTGCATCTAGTGTCAGAAACCTCTATACCCATCACGCGACTACAGTAGACGAGGGTGTTGAAGACACCATTCTGGCAGGCCATTATGAATCACTTGGTTTACAAATTCAGCCCACTTGACCTGAGAAAAGCAAATGTCAAGATCTTCAATGTTCTTGAAGAATGCCCCATGTAAGAGCCTCTCACACTATGCAGCTTTGACGTGGGCCCTTTGCTCAACGGGTTTCATTTCGATGACAGAGTTTGGATTCGTCCGTTCAGAGTCGAATACGAGACCGACTTCATCGGCAGCACGGATTGCTGCCTTGAAGAGAAATGCTCCAATCCCTGCTTTTTCATGTGCAGAGAAGGGGATCTGAACTCCTGATGACTTTACAGGCTCCATCCAGTACCATTCTGTTATGAAGTTACAAGTTTGAAGAAAGCTATCAAGAACATTAATTAAAATAAAACCCAAATCTAATCAACTTCAGTTTCATTCGTTTTTCTTTCTGCTGTAGGAATTCATCCTTCTGGATAAGCTCCTCGTTCTCTTCATCGGAGTCAAGTAGTTATAGCAGTGATTCAAGGAACTGAAGCGAGTCTGGAGTTGTCGATGATTCTGATGCAGACAAAGACTGAAACCCGTCATCTGACGAAGGAAGCAGTGAAGATGAAATCCAGAAAGACATTGATCGTCGTGTTCTCATGACCCAAACACCTTCAAGCAGTGATAATCGTAAAGTTGGTAACTGTCAGCACTCCAGATGTCACGCTTTCAGCACCGTCATCCAGCTCTGTTAGCCAAACTCCTGGCTTACCTCTAACAAGTACCTCTGCCTCAAACAGCAAGGCTGGTCCTACAATCTGGTGCTAGTACCCCTACCTCAACCAGTAGAAAACCAGTTAAAAAAAGTGAACGAAGAAAAAATGAATAATACAGCTGGAAAAGAAATATATTCAAGGCAGCTAGATATTGTGTGTGTATAAAAAACGTGTGAAAAAAGCAAGAGAAATTTAACCTCCATGTAGAGATAAATGCCGATTAAAGTGCTCTGAAAAAATAAGATGCTAATTGAAACTGGGAGATATTGCCAAACAGAGAGAGTTTATTCATAACTGCACAACAGAAATTGAACCTAAATATCGTTAAGTGCGCGAAAGTGGACAAGGGCCTCGAAGAAATAATAATGCTGCGTTCTATTTTAATCGTGACGATGGACGCATTCGTGTTTGTAAGTTGTTTTTCAGAATTACCTTGGATATGAATAACCGCCCTATCTGCGATGTCTTTGAAAAGAAAAATAAACTGGCTGATGCCGTGATGGCCGAAGATGAAAGAGGAAAGTATGGTAATCAGCCCAAGATGGACGAAGCTGTCAGGAACAGAATTATAGACCATATCAACAGAATTCCCAAAATTGAGACTCATTATACGCCCAAAAAGACTACGAAATACTACATTTACTACGTGTAGAAGTGCAAAAGAGATAATGTACATTCAGTAACTTCAATTACTTCTATATCATTTTCACTAATGACTTTAATTTGAGTTTTTTAACCCAAGAAGGATCAGTGTGAAACATGTGTTACTTATGAGAATGCGTCAGAGACAGAGAAATAGAATTTGAAGGCAAGATATGTACAGCATGAGGTTGAAAAAGAGCTCTCAAGAAAAGAGAAGGAAAATGTTAAACAAACACTGATGCAGAACGCCTCATTAGCAGTATACGATTTACAAGCTGTTATTCCATTGCCAAAGGGCGACTGCTCAGGTTTTACTATACTATACATCTAAATTGATTGCCCTAAATTTTATAATTACTGATCTTCAAAAAAACACAGAATGTTATGTTTACATACATCTCAAAAGTGGTCCAATTTATACACCAGAAGGTTTCATTTCATTGATCAGAATATCAAAAAAAACGGGTGGACCATTTTCTGTAAATGAATTTGCCTATGAAGATTTCTTCGATTTGAAACTTTTAGCCTCTGATTTCGGACCTCTGCATATCTTAAAAAATACACAAAAGCAACCTGTTGAATTTAAACAGATCAAAGTAATGCGAGTTCAAAAAAATTCCCCAAATTCGTTTTTTTAAAAGCTTTCTTAGGAGGATTCAGACTTAATGGAAGCCATAATTATAAGAAAAGCCATGCCATGTTATGTCCGGTTGAAACCTACCTTCGAACAAAAGCCTAAGATTTCTGATGTGAGTGACCTCACACAACTCATTAAAAAGAATTTAAAACCCAAAGTCTACAAAACGTTCTACGAAAGTCTATTGAAACTGCACCTTTATGGGCCGTAGTGGTAATGAATGGGCCGCAGTGGTCATGATGGTAGAGCGCTAGTCTATCAATCAGAGGAATGTGGGTTCGATTCCCAGCATGGTCACTGGGCCGGGATTCCAAAGTCACGATCTGTGTTGCAAATAGCCTACATTTTGACGATTAGTTGACGAAAAGTGGATTCCGAAGTGACGATTAGGCCTCAATGGTGTCGTCTAGACGATTTTAATAATTCCGAAGCTATACGACGATCGTGAATGTGTTGCAAATTGCCTACATTTTACGATTAGTTGACGACAACTATTTTCTTGTCGTCAGTATATCTATCTTGTTCTCATATATGTATCTCTCAATTTTTTATTGGTCATAATTGCTTGTGTATTTGTTTTCATCTTGTTATTTACCTATGATCCATACTTCTGCACTGGGGATTTTTTATTCAGAATGGCTTTCAGAGCAACCCAAAAGTTTACTGGGAGTTGATCATGAATTTCATGGGGAGAAGGGCATAGCTAAGTAGCGAATAGATCACCCTGTTGAAAAAAATGGGGAATTCTTTCGAAGATTTCTGAGGGTTGTGCTCGAAAAGGTACAGCCGGTCGACGGAAAAATTAACAATTTATTTATTATTATTACAAGGTACCATTACAACTGTTGTAATATTTTTTGGATATATTAATATTATTAGTTCAAGGAATAGGATGTAGGTACCTATAATGATATACAAATAAATATGCACCAAATGTACGTATTTTCCTTTGAATTAAATTTCAGCAGCAAAAGCAACACAGAATTACTGGAACCAACACGTACTGTGCGAGAATAGATTCCTAACAAAGTTATACATTAACAATTAATGATACTTATTCTTATAATGATAATAATAGGAGTAGTGTACATAAATGCAGTACAATAATTGTTAATATTATTATAGAATATTATACCTATCTAGGTAGGTATATAGGTGGTTATAGGTATCTATCCCGGTTTACTGCAATATCAAATTTATGCCAGTAATATAATTTTTACACTGCAATGAAAGAAGAGGCTACTTCAAAAGTATTATATAGTTGTATAAGTTACCTATTGCGATTAAAAATTTCTTTATTATTTAAATGCTCCAAAAATTGCGGATGAATGATTACAGAAATAGTCAGGCAATTTGTCTAACAAAATCAGTAAAATTGTAGACAACTGGAAAATTACAAACTTTCTATAAATGCATTTCGACTTCTTAAACAATAAACAACGGTCACGATTATCTTTTCAAAGTTAATTGGAATTCGTAGAGGTATACCTACCTACCTATCATGAAAACTTGCCCCTAATATAACTAGCTTATTCTGAATAAAAATAGCTATTTACTTTATATATAGCATCCTACAGGTATGCGCAGTGATTACAAATTTCTTACAGCAAACTTGCAGAGTAGGTATATGAAAGTTATAACAAACTTGCACTTATTTAATACATTTGCAATTTCAGTACAATACCTTTCCTGTTGTTACTCTTGTTTAGAAGGAAACCTCAGGTACCTACCTATACAAGGTAGAATTAAGCGCAGAAACAAACATTCAAGAAATGAATTTCCTTCACAGAATAAAATGTTCAATCAATACGCTGGACTCCTTCAACTAATAATGTAAATTTAAAATCACAAAAAAAACTAGCAGAATGATTAAAAAATATTGAGAACATCGAGATTATGTCAATTATCAATTCAGAATTGTATGTTTAATGCGGTTTAATTCATCATCTTACCGTTCCATATGTTGATTTTATTGTGTTGAGTGATCGAGTACCGAAATCACCCGACGATTTTATTGGGAATCAATTATTATAGTCGAATCGTCCAAGAATGTCATTTGGGTAGGTATTTACAGGAAATTTCCAATCAAACCAAGAGGTCCTCAATTCGAATCCCGGTTGGCCCACATTTTTTTAATTCACTTCTAATTTTCATCTCCCCGTTTGCTGTGCCAAAAACTTAATCTGGATTTTAATTTCAATTACAGATGTTAACGCTACTTCGTTTTTTCATTTCTTCTTATTTTCCACGATCTACGATCATGTTACCTCCATTTTCATTGTATTTGGACTGGGGCTAGGGTTCAAAATAAATTTCCTTTCGAAAATAATTATTCTTCACTTCGATTTAAATGGGCTGAGAATGATCCAGCATTGGGTCAAAATCGAGTACCAGGAGTTTGAAAATCAACAGCCAATTGGTATGTTTTCGAAGGTTAATACAAATTGTCATTCGTTACAACAATGAAGGACCACCCGTCTCTGAGACAGGAAGGAAAGATAAAACAGCTTTAATGCAAAATGGTGATACTTGTGATTGATTTCTTCCGTTTTTGTTGAAACTATCATAAATAAATACCTTACAGGAATTAGGCTTCTTAGTATCAGTTTATGCAGGAGAAATGTACGCTTAACTGTCAGATTTGACAACTGGATATTTTAACTCAGCAATTGCAGCAATTTCATAGAATCCTTTTCATGGAATTGTAGAATATCATCTACTCGTGGACTATATTAGGATATCAGGAATGTAAATTTCATTAAAGGAATATTTTTCAACAGAAAAACGATGACGCTTGTTTGAAAGAACTTTTTATGATTACTCTTTTTCAATCGACTGTCGCTATGATATACGCACACTAGTTTTTTGTGACATTTGTACATGAATTATCATTTGAATGACATAAGAGGATGTAGAAAATGAACAGGTTTGGCTTTAAACATTTTGGTGAAACTTTTCCCAACATACTCCCCCCTTTCAAGTCACTGACTTCAAGGAATGACAACGTTCTATAGTAACCGGGGCAAAGGACAAACCTTGGTTATCGGTCTAGTAAGCGTGCTATTGGAAGTTTTCAATCTAATAGCTCGGACTTTTTTGTCACGGCCTGGAAAAATTTCTTTAATTCTGGCTCGAGGCCATTTCAGAGGAGGAGTGTCATCTTCTTTTAGAAGGACAAGATCATTAACTTCGAGGTTTTTGGACGGAGTCAATCATTTTGGTCTGTTTTGAAGTCTGTTCAAATATTCTACCGACCACCTTTTCCAAAAGTTTTGCTGAATTTGAACACATTTCTGCCAGAATAAAAGTCTGTTTTCTGGAATTTGAGAAATATCTTTTGCAGGGTAGGAAGTCAAACTAGCACCTATTAAGAAATGACCAGGAGTTAAACATTGCAGGTCAGATGGATCATTAGACAGTGGACATAGTGGGCGTGAATTCAATATAGCCTCAATTTGAGATAACATAGTACTCAATTCTTCAAACGTCAGTTTTACTTCTCCTAACATACGGTGTAGGTGGTATTTAGTGCTTTTTATAGCAGCTTCCCACAATCCTCCCCAATGTGGACTGTGAGGTGTAATGAATTTCCATTGAATATAGATATCAGCAGTGAACGAAATATATATGCCACTGAATGGACTAATCTATTGAATTGGGAAAATTTCATGAAATAATTGTGTCAAAATTCTTTTTGAAATAAAGACTCAGGAGGAATTACATGTAATTTTGTCTTTCTTTGCTCAGGAATTTCAGTGGACATCACTTCATAGTTGGATCTTTTGATAATATCTACATTAAGACTGAACAAAAATGGTGGTCCATGCCACCAAATGTGACACTTGATTAATTCTTGAGCTAATACACCACGTGATAGAAGATCAGCAGGGTTTTCTGTAGATTTAACGCAGTTCCAATTCCAGTTGAATGACAATTTTTGAATTTGCGATACTCTATTCGACACGAATATGGACCAACGTGATGGATGTGCTTGAATCCAGCATAAAGCAATTTGTGAATCTGTATAGAGATGAACTAATGAAATACTCAAGGTTTTCTGAAAAATGTCTATAACCTTCTGAGTCAAATTTGCCAGGAGAACCATGGCACACAATTCAAGACGTGGTAGGGTGATCGTTTATATGGGAGCCACATGGGATTTCGAAGTCACCAAATTACAAGAAATGGAGTTGTCCGAGCACACAGTTCGAAAATAAATACAAGCAGCATAAGCTTTCATGCTGCTATCTGCAAAACCATGAAGTTGTATATCAACTATTTTCTTGACTGGAAACAAAACACGTGGAACCTTCAAAGAATTTAGGGTTCTCAAAGAGTTCATAAATTCGAACCATTCAGAAAGGAGTGTTCCCGTGAGGGTTTCATCCCATGTGAGTCTTGCAATCCACAATTTTTGCATGAATATTTTGCCAGTAACTATGACTGGACCAATGATTCCTAACGGATCGAACATTTGGGCAATAGTGGAAAGCGCTATTCGTTTGGAAACAACGTTTTGAATGGGATTTTTGGGAAATGAAATTGAAAACATATCAGTAATATTATTCCATGACAATCCCAAAATTTTATTTGGAGCTTTATCCACAGTTATATTATAATCTATGGAATATTCATTCTCACAATATTTTTTGCGGAACTGAAAAGAATTGGAATTCCATTTATCCTTTTGAATAGGATTTGTATTCACAGACTCTAAAATATTAGATTGAGCTTCTAATATTCTGAAAAACTCATCTAGAGTTGGATCAGTATTTGTGTCTCGTTGAGACTGGTAATATTTTTTGGAAATAAAATCTAATTTACGTAATAAAATATTCAGAAGGATTAAATCCATTGATTTACTGGACATTTCAAGTTCTTTGAAGACTCTAAATTCTTTTTTATGTTTACTGTAAAATTTCTCAAATTTTGAGCTGTGCCTTTGGTTATAGTAGGAAAATCAATAACCGCATTCAAATGAGAATTCATGATGGCTAAATTATTGTCATATCTTGATTCAAGTATTTCAAGAGCAACTTGAAAATTACCACTGGTAAGCTCCAATGAATCTATTAAGGTTAAAGCTTCTCCGCGGAGATACGATTTCAAGTAAATGAATTTTTGAATATTTGTTAATTGTACATTTTCCTTTATCGATGAAGTGAACAGTTGATAAAAAGGGACCCACTTTTGATAATCTCCTGTAAATGGAGAAATGAAAATTTGAGGTAGTTTTACCCCCAAATTGTTACAACTTGAACCTTGACTACTAGAAACGCTTATATTCGCTGAAGGAACTTGAGGAGTTTTGAGAAAATGAATTTTCTTATGAATTTTTGCAATTATTTCATGGAAATGATTTTCCACTACACTTCGGTCCTCATTATCAATGTTACTCACCTCTAAAACCTCGATTTGATCTTGAACATTTGAATATTTCAAAAAAGTCTCTATTATACTTTTTTCTCTAGATTCCACAGTGAAGGGATCAGTTTGGTTATCTAAATTATTTTCTAGCCACTTGGAGTTTCGCGCAATCGAGGCCTTAGCAAGCTTGCGAGCATTTTTTAATACGTCCATTGTGAACTAAAATACCTCAGAATGTTTTTAACAATAGAAAATATCTTCTTTGCAGTATAGAAAATAACACCTGAAAGGAACACTATTTCACTGTTTGCATTTTTTATGCAATTCACCTACTTAGCAATAGCAAGACATCAACGAAATCATTATGGACAGCAAATACCTCTGAACCTATGTATACTAACACAAAAACGGAAATCGACTCAGTTCAGCTATTGTACCAATATTTTTGTTCAAATTAAATAATCAAAAATCTCACAAGTATCACTTCTATACCAATCAAGCAAACAATTCTTAAATCTAGAACAACATAAATCATCAAATTCAATATAAGGAAGTTCCGTTGAAGACAATCACACAATGAAGCTGTGCGCCTTGCGATTTGTAAAACGGTTAAATTGGAACTTTTTTCCGATATACTCTGGACTGTCTTCAAGTTGATACCTGGTCTGATGTTCTCACAAAACTGCTAACAAACAGTCGGGGTACCCGAATATCCGGCTCGAAGGACCATGTATTTGGACTGGGGCTAGGATTCAAAATGAATTTCCTTTTGAAAATAATTATTCTTCACCGGAGTTTGAAAATCAACAGCCAATTGGTATGATTTCGAAGTTTAATACAAATTGTCATTCGTTACAGCAATGAAGGACCAGCCGTCACTGAGACAGGAAGGAAACATAAAACAGCTTTAATGCAAAATGGTGATACTTGTGATTGGTTTCTTACGTTTTTGTTGAAACTATCATAAATAAATACCTTACAGGAATTAGGCTTCTTGGTATCAGTTTTCGCAGGAGAAATGTACGCTTAACTGTCAGATTTGACAACTGGATATTTTAACTCGGCAATTGCAGCAATTTCATGGAATTGTTGAATATCATCTACTCGTGGATTATATTAGGATATCAGGAATGTAAATTTCATTAAAGGAATATTTTAAACAGAAAAACGATGACGCTTGTTTGAAAGAACTTTTTATAACTACTCTTTTTCAATCGACTGTCGCTATGATATACGCACACTAGTTTTTTGTGACATTTATACATGATTTATCATTTGAATGACATAAGCGGATGTAAAAAATGAACAGGGTTGGCTTCAAACAATTTGGGGTAACTTTTCCCAACATTCATCAAGTACCGAGAACACACGACGATTACTTCTTGTCGTCTGAAGTTCGAATCGTTGATCGTTCGTTCGTGATCGAATCGAAAGTTCGGAATCCCAGGGCTGGTCTCGTGCTAGGAATCGCACATTAAAAGGTGAGACCTCGTTAATCCTTAGCTTGCACAAGTTTAGACTTCTGAGGGCTGTCGTCCGTATGGGGATGACAGCTGGTAAACGGAAAAAACAATTTTTAAAACAACAATTTAGTGTAATCCAGAATCAGTATTATTTGTAGTTTATTAATGTATCTAGTAGAATCCAAGTACCAGAAAACATTTTGGGATTTGTCCATGACAATAAAATTATAGTGCGTCTGTGTTTTATATAGATAACAAAATTACTGTGCCCTTTCTAATTTCATTCTTTTTATATAAACTGGATATATAATTAAAGTAATGATCTAAGTAATGTATAACAAAATCTTTAAAACTAAATTATATTTTCAAGCAAGACTTGGCTCAAATTACTTCAATGTCAGACTTCCAAATTGTATTTAGTGGAAAAAATTACATATTTTGACATACTCCAAGCACCATCCATAAAATTTTGAACCATAACGTCATAAATTCAAAGGAGCTATTCAAAATTGAATTTTTTTGTACCTATTATTTTCCAAACAGAGAAAAAACGTTAGGTCTTATCTAGAAAGATAAATTGAAAAGTAAAAACTTCAATGGAGGCTTAATTTATATTTTTATGACATTTTATTCTACATTACTATTTACTCTCCTGAACGATCACGATTTTTGAGATATGAAGTTATTGAAAGGAGTCTCTTTCTTCGTACATTTTATTTGTTCGTATCTTAATATGAAGTGGACGATTTGTTAGATTTCAGTATTTCCAAATAACAGTTCAATCTTCTAAAAAAAGTAATTTCACCACATTATTTGTGCAGAACCAGTAGACTGTGTAGATGATATTCGAACTACTTCCAACAGTTATAATCCATTCATACAGTTATACTGTTGAAAAAGAACGTAATAACTCTGTAACATTTTCAGACACTCGAATAATTAAGAAACCTTATAACACTTCTATATTGGATTGGTACATAAACCGTAGCAGTTGAGGAAACAACTTTTTCAGTCACCCAAAAAAATTAAATTCTCAAATATTGTATTAGGTATAACAGCAACTCTCCAACAAAATTATAATTACATTTAAGCACGAAAAAAAAATTAAATCAAATTGAACGACAAAAAATCAAACCATTGGAAAACTTGTTTACTAAATTAAAACGAAAAGATCCTGTAACTGCAGAATCCAATGTAGTTTGTGAAATTCCTTATCTGAATTGCAGTAAACAATATTTGAGTCATACAGATTGTAGATTGTAAGGGGAGGGGGTCGTACAGGCTGTGCAGCCTCACAAGCACTTCGCCCTATAAGTTCTTTTGTGCGTGACCCTTGATCTATTCGAGGCCCGGGATTTCGAGACTTCTTGCGCAGTTTATCAGTTTCCTGGGAGCGAAGTTCCTGATGTCGGAGGGCGCTAAGAAGGCCCCTTCCAAGAACTTGAGCCTCTTGCAGAAAAGCGCTGGGCATTCGCACAGCAAATGTCTTTCTTGTCCAACTCGAGAAGTTGGTTAGCTTTCTTTGGCGATAGACACACTACTCTTTTCGCTTGTCTATGTCCTGGCACTTTGTTCCAGTGAGATTTCATTTCTTCAGTTTCCCAGCGTCAGAATTCTTCTTCAAAGTGGGCTCTGGAAAGTCCACAGAAGGGTTCTGGGTTGGGAAATTGTGTGTCTGCTCTTTCTTTGGCAAGGCAATCTGCTTCTTCGTTGCCTTTGATTCCTCTCTGTGACCTGGCAGCCACATCAGGCCGGGTGACCTGATTGTTTACTGCCAGTTGTCTTAGGGATTGTCCAAGTCAACTTAGACTCACAGGTGTATGACCTCAGAGCTTTTAGTGCTGCTTGGCTATTTGACCGTATATAGATTTCTGTAGTAAGCAATATTTGAGTCATACAAAAACAAAATTAAAATCACAAGTAGCGCAACAAAAAAGCAATTGCAGAACTTTGAATGAAAATTAGTGCGCCTTAACTGAACATGTATTGGATAACGACCATATCTTGAACTATGATGAATTTCAAACGTGTAAAAAAAATGTATAAAAGACTTTTTTGGAAACGCCTGTAAGAAGATAATATGAACAAAAGAAAGACCCTGATAACCATAGCAAAATATATACTGAAACTGAAATAATAACTCTCATTTCTTTGAAACAACGTAAAAACTAATACGAAGAAAACAGCCAAGTGCCCAGTATGTATAACAACTTTTTACCTCATGCATCACCTATTGTCAATATACCGGGTGGCTACGGAAGTATTGCCTACGGAATACCTCAGTTATTGTATCAAGTAGGTTTGTGAAATTTGGAGCGTCGATATAATGACATAAGAGCTAGAATTTGAGCATATTGACATGTCGAAGTTATTTTCCGGTCTGACCGGAAGTAACATCAACTTTCTTATTTTAAAGGGAAACCCTATTTTTTTTCTTTTCGCTTTATTCAGCATTCAATTCCCTTTCTAATGACATATCACAAGTTGGTATCTAACCAGAAACTGGATCAGAAAAAAATTATTATTGAAATTCACCGAGTAGGCCGTGGAAGCAAAATGAAAGCCAAAAAACCATACGTCACTTGATAACAGTTGCTACTACTGTGATATTTTATTTTCATTCGTCGGCGTTATAAAAAGCCGCCAAAAAAAATATTGGAAAAATTGGGAAAAAAAATAATACTCTGTAGGTCCATAACTTATATAGGAACATACAACTTTTTCTTGCCTGTACTATTCAGCATAACCATTCCTTTCTAATGATATAATAGAAAGTAATTTTTTGAAATGAAATACCAAACAATCCAATTTAAGTTATGGACCTACAGAGTATTGTTTTTTTCCCAATTTTTCTAATATTTTTTTTGGCGGCTTTTTATGACACCGACGAATGAAAATAAAATATCACAGTAGTAGCAACTGTTATCAAGTGACGTATGGTTTCCATAGCCAACTTTTCAATTTTTGGCTTTCATTTTGCTTCCACGGCCTACTCGGTGAATTTCAATAATAATTTTTATCTGATCTAGTTTCGGGTTAGATACCAACTTGTGATATGTCATCAGAAAGGGAATTGAATGCTGAATAAAGCGAAAAAAAAATAGGGTTTCCATTTAAAATAAGAAAGTTGATGTTACTTCCGGTCAGACCGGAAGTTAACTTCGACATGTCAATATGCTCAAATTATAGCTCTTATGTCAATATATCGACGCTCCAAATTTCACAAACCTACTTCATACAATAACTGAGATATTCCGTAGGCAATACTTCCGTAGCCACCCGGTATGTAGTAGCCATTGAAAAAGCAAATAAACATTTGCGAATGCTCATACTCATGTAGCAAATCCGACCCGAATCCCCGTTAGTAAGCAGCTCCTTTATAATATGTATAGTATATTATATTACTCGTAGAAAATGATTGCTCTGTTATACGAATTTTCATATATTTTCTTCTCGTCCGCTGTCTCGGTATATAATTATCGATCGCCCAGGGATAACTCGGTTATTTTTCGTTAGGTGGTGCCACCAATTCTCTTATTTGAATTTCTCCATTTAATATCAATATTTCTTTCACAATTCCTCGGTGCACGGAGTTATTAATTGTAATTAATAATTGTTTGGAAGGAATGAAGGAGCTGTTTTATGTTTCAAATCGCAGTAAAGACCATTACATTAAATTAGGCTATTTTAAAGTTTTGTATTTGGTGTTCTAGATCCTACTCTGATTTCAAATCGTCGGACAAAATATCGAAAGGTTTCGGACCGAGGTGTCAGAAGGTACCTAACAGAAAATTAATTTCTCTTTAAACGTTTATAGAACATTGGGTGATATAGTGTTCCATTCAAAAATTATGTTTGTTACTTCTAGGTAGAGCACCAGGTATACCTTTAAAATATTTTCAGAAGGTGTAGCATGTATATCTACAAATTTTATATGAAACTTATTTTTCTGAACCT
This sequence comes from Chrysolina americana, assembly GCA_958502065.1. Classification (NCBI taxonomy): domain Eukaryota; kingdom Metazoa; phylum Arthropoda; class Insecta; order Coleoptera; family Chrysomelidae; genus Chrysolina; species Chrysolina americana. Next base: position 60,987,086 of record OY293414.1, on the reverse strand, counting down.
AATGAAGAAGCGTTTTGCCCTTACCCTTTTGGCCAACTCTATATTGTTAGGAACACTAATTCACATTATATTATATCTAAATATTCTGCTGGAATTTTTTTTGTTGGTTGAAGACTGACAATTATTTACTGATTGATTGATTTATTCAACTCTTGAAGGCTAAGGGGCTCGTGAATTCAGCTGTTATCTACTTCTTGTATTTATAACGTGAAAATCGAAAAATAGAATACTTACTACTCTGTGGAGTCTGCGAGCTGATACTCCCTGCGCCTTTCATAACATTCTTGAATGCCTTTATCCCTCCAGAGATATTTTATAGCTTCTACATAGGGACTTTTGAACTCAATCCCTCCATCACAGTCGACGCTTTTGATTAATTCTGCCTTATCCTGGAAAGAAGATGTGAGAAAGAAATAGGAGCTTGTTATGTACAACTTATTTTCAGATATAGGAACCCACATTCAGACATACATTCGATCTTATGTGATACATTACTCGTGAACACGCTTAATTCTCTATACCTATATGCCTCCTTCTAAAATATCATCTAATGCATCCGTGCCTGTAGGAGTTTTGTGGATACTGAGCCGGCGATTTCATTCTTCCCACTATTTCTCTGTCAGCTCGGGAGTACTTCGGTGATATTTTCCAATACTCACAGAAATTTTAAAATAACCCCAATTCCTATCCACTTTTTCTTGTTGTTAGGGCATTACTCTCTAATACTCCAAGATCCGGAATTCTCCACCTCCCCGATGTCAGACAATTCTGACACAGAATTCATTTATTTCCAAGTGGGCTCCTTATTCGACAAATGGCCCTTATCCCGTTCATACTAGTAACTGACGTGAACTCATGGAAAAGAAAAAATTCATCTTGCCCAAGATCACCGTCACAAGCATTTCTATCATGTGATACCGATTGATCCTGCCGTAGTAGTAGTAGTAGATGCGAGGTAGTCGCTACTACTATTCCTACAATTTTGCCATCCCCTTCCTTGTCTCTTCATCCGTGACATGCTCTTTGAACAACCTCCTTCTCCTCAAAATAAATCCTCATAATATATGTGTGTGTGGGTACTTGTCAAGTGAGCGAGTTCTTTCAGTCTGCCTATTCATGGAAGTCCTGGTAGGGCTGGCTCTCAGTCGGGCGGTGCGGCGGCTGCGGGTGATTCTATCACCGGCTATCAGATCGGCAATATCCGATCCGAGGCTCCTCCTTCCATCTACCTCCTCGTGAGAGTCTTTGCAGGGTTGGTTCTCGATAGGGTAGTACGGCGGCCGCAGATAAATCATTCAACGGCTATCAGTCCCACAGCACGCGATTCAAGGCCCCTCCTCGGCTCCAACCGAATACCACATTTTCCAATTCCTGCAGCAAGTTCCTTCGATCAGGCTTCTCGTGAAAACCGTGGTAAGGCTGGTTCTCAACCGGTCGGATCGGCGGCCACGGGTGATTCATCACCGGCTACGGCTACCATCAGTCCCGCAACACCCAATCCAAGGCCCCTCGTTAGCTTCCACTGAAGGCAAGGCAGTTATCGCACCCCTCTGTAATGTGTGAGTCTAATGTGTTGAGTGTCGGGGAAACGTTGTTTTTGTCGTCGGTTGCTATGCCTCAGGTTTGATCCTGCCGTACATTGCTGGCCAATGCTTCAAGAATGAGACTTACCCACCTACGTCTCAATTATCAGACGATTCTGGTCCTGAATTCCAATGGAGCTCGTCATTTGAGGAAACGTCCAGTAACAGTTCCCGCGTGGAACTCTTGGAAGTTGCTTTAACGCCGATATCACCGAATTTTGTTGATGAGCCCTTATTGGGTAAAAAAGTTCTAAATATTCTTCACACTGACGTTCTCGCCTGAAATATTTGATGTTTCCTTCAATTTTGCATATTTACGATTGTTCTAAAACAACACGCCTTGTTCCCTTGTTAATAAATTGCATCGAACACGATTCATCGAAAATATATTATTCAAGAAGTTTGATTATTTCATAATTTACAGGTTTCAGACAATGTTGGAGACTGAGCGCATCAACCAGTGGATCATCCTCATCGATCTTGTATTCTATACAACGCGATATGTGAGTACGTGGCCAAACTTGGGTAATTCTAAGACGAAAAGTTCCTATAAACATAGGTCCAGTGATACTTCGCTTTCAAGATACAGGGTGTCAAAATTTTCGAAAGAAATCGTCGTTTTCGTGTTACTTTTATTATTATTGCATTCATTTTGATAAAAAGTCTAAGACTTGAATAGGCTATTTGTATGGAAAAAAATATAGGTAACACGTCAGTTTTTGATGGTTTAGTAGTTGAAATGTTTTATTGTGTTGTCCCAGGGCTCACATAAAAGTGATTTTTATATTTTTCTCAAAAACCAAACAAAGATACGAAAAAAAATTCTAGACATAAAAAAGTTGCAGCTCAATGTAAAATACATTTTTTCTGTAAAAAATTTTAGTTACGGTGCCATCCGGGACGCCATCATGCATGATACTTTTGATATAGTTAGGGCTAAATCAGCCCTTTACAACCCTTAATAAGACTGCCAAATTTCAATAAAATCGGTTGAAGGATTATTAGGATATTTACGAAAAAAACGATTCCCTTTAAAAATGTTGACACCCATTATCTTGAAAACGAAGTATTACCGGACTATGTTTATACGATATTTTAATCATATAGAATCATTCAAAGAATCACTCCTTCAAGTTTGGCCACATACTTAAATAACACCCTGTATACTTATAAAAATGCACAGTTCATTTTTCTACTCACTTTTTTAAAAAAGTATCACTTTGTAATTTCAATGCACGAACTGTCGTAAAACAGATTTCTTTTGTTATAAAAAATACATAAGTATCATTGAATATTAAAACAAAAATTGAATGACTTTCGAACATTTCCTTGAGTTATCAAAGCAAATTAATTTATTTGCTTTTCTACACGTGTATAGCTTTTCTTGTAGAATGTTAAAACACCTAAAAAACACCCAAAAATACTAATTTCTTCCAAAATATCAAACTTTCAATAAAAAACTGTTAATATCTCATGTCAAACTATATCGCAGATGGAATTTTAAATTTTTTTGTTTATAGGTTATACTTTTCGCAATATTCATACATTTGAGTATTTTGTGTCGAATTTCACTCAGAAGTCATCATTTACGAACTTGTATCATAAATTACAATTTCTGCGATATTTTTGATGTTCGTATACCTAACAAATCTACAATTCGGTCAATTTTCAATAAGTTTTTTTTTATAGTATTTTTTTTTTATTTTTCATTGTGAAGATTTTTCTCAACTCAAAAATGGAGACGAGAACAACGTGATGATTCATGACACATGAGATCGATCCCAAATCGATAGGTAGTTCAAAATGCCAACAAATATGTTTATAATAAATTGTATTCAACTAGACCCAATGTGATAGCTTCAAAAGAAATGTTTTACAAAATTTCCGGCTGCACGGATGATCTCTAATGTGATCGTAATTCCGGAAAAAATGTCTAAAGTAAATCCGTCGAAATGAATAATTCTTTACTGTGGTCTAACACACAAGGTCTTGATTTCCTACCTTATTCAGAACCAATATAGAGATATTCACTTACCTCGCTGTTTTTTTCTTTGAATGGAATTTTCAGTAGTTCCATAGCCCTCAACAAACTCTGCATCGATGTTAATATATTTCTATGGATAATTTTGATGAATCTTTCCCTATCCGTATCTGAATAACCTTCTCCATGAATGATTCGCATTTGTTTGATGAAGGTGGACTTGCCTGATTCTACAGATCCTGCAAAAAAAAGAATTTGTTACTAGGGGTGGTCACAGATTATGGTTTCCTGAATGATGATAACGATGGTGATAAAAAAATCTGAAAAATTACGGAACAGAAATGTCAGACCGTAGAAGCAAGTAAAAAAAATGTTCTGGGAGTTTGATGAAGAGTGAACTTTTGATTAGGAATGCGCAAACTCAACATAAAAGATGTAGGATCTGCGTCATTCTGGAATACCCACTACAATATTTCAATATTTTTATCCCAAGCCAGCATAAGTCATAAAGAACAATTTGAAAAAATAAACCCAGATCTGGTAGAAATGAAATATTTGTTGAAAGGTAATTAGCGATAGCGGTGTTCTGGATTGTTCTATTCAATAATGATTCTTTAATATTAAATACATTTTTTAAAAGTGTGTAAACTAAGTTCACAGTGCATATAGAAATATATTACACACTGTTCATACATTTAAGCATAAAGGACTGGTTTCCTTGCGACCGTCGACGACGGCGTTCGATGGTCGCTGACAAACGCTCTGTACTGCTCTTATGGGTTTATGCACAAACGGTTTCCTGGAGCCCGCCGGCCGACATACGCGACCATCGTGCGCCGCCGTCAAGTTGTCTGCTTGGGGAGTTTGTCGCTCACGTTCGTTTCTGTCATTGTCATCACGGCTCCATCATTCACTGAACAGGAAGATGAAGAAATACAGAGCAATATAGGATGTGGAGGAGAAGGATAATAAAAATATCAATATCAAAGACAATATCTGGATGGATATTGCCAAAATTGTTGAAAAACTGGTAAAAGTATTCCCGAAACTAAGTCATGAAATAATTGGAAGAATGTATTTAAAATATACAAAATTGAGATTAAAGAATTGACAGAACATTTTTTCATTACTTGAAGAATGTTTGCCAATAAGCTGATTGAAGTAAACCCTTTCAATTCTTTTCTTGAATAACAGATCGTTTTTTTTCTGTCTCGCTGCCTAAGCAATAATAAAACATCATCTTCCTCTTCCATAAGCAAAGTATCTACTGCCAAGTTTTTTTGCATTATGATGACAAAAATAAGACACTTCTTGTTTCAGTCGTGAGCGAGTAACTGCCAAACGTTGCCGTACAAACGTGTCAAGGAAACCAACTAGAGCGAGCGTTCGTCGGTTGCCGTCATCGGTGACCTTCGAACGCCGCCGTCGACGGTCGCAAAGAAACCAGAACTTACCACAAAAGAATCATGTTGACCTTGGTATCCGGACATCTCCACATGCCCGTGCAGGATAATCAAATGCTTCAGTAGGTCTAGAGTCCTTCTATGGTTTTGCGAAAGCAAATATAAGTAGATACCAAAAACAAATGGATGCAATCCAGAACAAAAGAATGCTGAAATAACCACCAAAATCCACAGCAGACCTCCTAAGTCAGGATTGAAAGGCTGTTAGAATGATGGTGGGTCTCCTGAAGGGCAAATTTGGTAAGTCAACAAATCAATAAAATTCACGCTTTTGTAATGTGTCATCAAGAAGACCTATTGAAATTGTTCAAAACCTAACATAGACCAATATTATTTTACACTGTGTTTTTGAGAAATGCGAGCAGTACTAGGAATTAGGCGGCAATATGCCAAAATCTAGCAAATTTATAAGAAATTACATCTTAATACTCACTGAGTCAGTTCAGCAATTTGCGAATAGATTGCGCCACAGTAGAATTCATTATTTTCAAAATTATGAATGAACTGGAATTTGAGTGATGGCAATGAACAAGCACAGCACTATGAATAGAGTAGAATAAAAGATGTTGACGAATATTCACATTGAGCGGCGAGAAATGCTTTATATAAATTCTTTTTGTCGCATCATAGGCGTGTATTGGTGCATATGAGGGGCAGCTCAATATGTTCTTTTGTTCTTTAATTCATCAATCAGATTCTGAAATAAGAGTCACTATAGTATGGAAGGGGTTTATTGAATTCATAGATCGTTTTATTTTAAATAACTCAAAACTCCAATGTTTGTTTGGAAATTGTATACTGCAACATAAATGGTCTCATGTACTATTTAACCGAAACTATAATAGTCAACTATTGCCGTTTCCGCCGATATTACTTCGACGGACATCTTTGGACTCATTATACCTACTTGCTGATCACTTTGATGTGCCACAAAAATTTGAAGAAATTATGAAACAAATGCAGTGGTAGGGTAACAGAATATTTAAAGATGTGGGCAATAATGAGGCAAATGAAAAAAACTCGGAAAAAAATTATTTATTTTTATTTCCCGATGCAATTGCTTCTTCTATCCATGGTGAATCATAGCATTTCTCGTTTCGCAAGGAACATTGTATTATCTCTTCCAAAACACAATCCTCATAAAACCTTTCTTAAAACGAATTTCTTAGGTAAATTAAAATATAAGGGACATTACACCGAACTAAAATTAATTTGCAGCATTGTTTTTGAAGTCACAGGCATCATGAAAGTAGCGTATGATACTCGTGAACAAGCGCCTATAAAGCTTCCTGCCCCAAAACTCGTTGCGCGTGCTCTAATAGTTTACTTGTCTACTTCTATCATTACTATTTAGGCCTACATCCAGAATGACTGTGTGCGTTGGCGAGCCGTCCATAGCACACCTACAACTCGCGTCCTGGGAGAAGAATATTTTTCCCAGTATCGACAAAGTTTTTGTATCGGGAGAGTGGGTGCTCGCTACTAGACAGGGTGAGCAGGAGATAGGGGATCCTACGACTATACAGCAGGATTCCTCTAAGCTCTTGGGAACTCGTGTCTAGGCATAGCAAATAGGCGCCACCCACTTTGTTCAAGTAGGTCCCACCCACCATTAAAGGAGAACAGGACGCGGACGGATTCGCCAACGTCCAGGCTTATAAGGCAAACATGTTAGGCACCCCGGGGGGTGAGAAATCACTCACCCCCCAAGGACCCGCCACCCCGGGGACCCATAAAAAAGGGGCATCAGCCCCCAAGAAATCAATTAGCCAACAAGGGTACAAGAAAATTCCTGCTGCAGAACCCACTGCGCAGGCGCAGAAATGACCTGCGCGTCGACCAGCCTAGTGGAGAGTGCCCATAAACGGCAAAAAGAAGGAGGACCTCCTCTCGAAGACGACTTAGCGAGCGAATACGCCAGGGAGGAACGGGAGACGGGTAAGTCAAGACCCACCCGCCCTGAGGAAATAAGTTCGCAAGAGAGGAGGAAATTCTTCAAGAACATCATGAATAAGCCGACCGGGATCGAGAATAGACCCGAGCTACAGACCCCTCTAAAAAAGGTTAGGACAAAAATCTTTGCCGTCCAGTTCGATAGCGAAGGTAACCGAACGCTAAAGAACTGGGACCTGGAAGACCAGGTCAAAGGCAGCAGCAAGAGCTCGCTCGATCCCGGAAAGAAAGCCGTTTCGAGGAGTGAGTCTGAAGAGTCGAACGAATCCATCGAATTCCAGGACTCCCGCTCCAGGGAGAGTGAGGCAGAGGAGACCAGCCCCCAGGAAAGAGCGAGGATGGACATAAGGAAGGAGCTGGAAGAATACAGCGACACACTCTCAGACTCACTAACGGCTGAGGCACTCCTGCAGCAGGAAATACAGGCTGGGCTAGATGCCCTGAACCAGGGAGGCCAGGAGAACCGGGAGACGGGTAACCATATACCCCTCCCAGAGGAAGACATGGAGGAGCAAATGGAGATCGATCCCCCGAGGGAGAGTCCCAAACGATTGACAAAAATCGGGAATGAGATCAGGGAGCAGCAAATCCAGGACAAGCTAGCCAGAGTCAAACGCCGTAAGGAGAAGGACGAGCAGGCTAAGCTCAAGACAAGGCTCCTGGAGAAGCGGAAGTCCCTGACGCTGCCAACAACGCCAACAACCCCTGATCAAGGATTCACCTCTCCGACCCCAGGACCGAGCGACGGGACCCTGCAGGACGGAGACCTAGGCAAATACACACAAATTAAAGACCAGATTAAAGCCCTGGAAGATACTGTGAGGGCTAAAGTTAATGGAAAGGTCTCGCAGTTCTGCAGTGTGGTAAAAATCCCTGAAGAACTAGAGAACTTCCCGTGGCTCAGAATAAGGGAACGGGAGGTAAGCGAGGTGAATTCCTATTACAGAGAGCTGTACACCGAGGAGATCAGGGTACAGAAGGAACAGCTAGAGGGGATGTTAAGATTACTGAAAGCTCCTGCAAAATCACCAACAAAAGATGAAGAGGAATACCAGGCCCCCAAGAAGACCAGGAAGGTCAAATGGGTCCCTCTAAATCTACAGGAGCCCCCTCTAGCCACAGCCAACGCGTTCCAGGCGTTGTTGGAGGATGAAGAACCGGAAACCCCTCGAGGGATCGAACAGCAAGCAGGCCCCAGCAGCAGAAAGGACTTCCCACCCCTGCCCCCGCAGCAGGACAATACAACCCCCACTCCAGCACCCCCCGCAAAAGGAAAGGGGATATCTAAGAAAACCACCCAGGAACAACCCCCGGCAAAGACAAAGGAAAGAAGATTCCCACCGATTATCATCGAGGGTACGATTAAGCTAAATGGAACCAGCAAGGCAACACTCGAAGATCACGTCAAAGGAAATCTGCTGTACAAGTTTACGAATAAATCATCCCTGATTTACGCTAGTACAGCAGAGGACCATGCCGCCCTTAAAAGTACCCTCAGGGCATCCGAGGTGGAATTCCACACGTACACGATGCCGGGGGAAAGAAGACACGCGTTCATCCTGAAGGGTTTGGACCACAACCCTTCAGTTGAAGAAATCAAGGAGGACCTCCAGAAGCAAGGGCTGGAGACATACGGGATAACCGGCATCAACAACACGGACAGGAAGCTCTTTATTGTCAACACTGACAAGAAAGTCACAGAGAGCTTCCTGAATAAGACCATCCGTGCTGTTACAGGAGTGATAGCGCACTGGGAGGTGAAGAGAAACAACCGGGAAGCCACCCAGTGCTACCAATGCCAGGCTTGGGGGCATGCCCAATCCAATTGCAACAGGCCTGTCCGTTGCATGAAATGCGCGGGTGGGCATTGGTCAAGGACATGCACCAAGCCGAGGAATACGCCAGCCCTTTGCAGCAATTGCGGGGGGATGCACACCTCGTGCACCCAGGAGTGCGAGGTGTATATTGAATACGTCAGGAGGCAGGACGACCGGTGGCAGGAACGGCAGCCGAAGAGACCAGCCTACAAGCCGGCCCCGCCGGTCAAGAAAAATATATGGGAAGAGAGGAGAGCGGCTAGAGAAGATATACAAGAGGGGGTAAGTCGCAGTGTCCCATCCCTACCCCAATCCCAACCTTTAAATGTCGGCCGAGGCTTAAGTCAGCCGAGCACTTCGGATGCTGTGAGCGGGTTCATGGACAGACATAGGGCTATCCAAGAACTGGTAAACACGAAAGGCCTACTGCAGGCCATGGATGATATTGTCGAGGGCCTATCAAAGGCCCGGACAAGTGCCGAAAAATTCCTGGCTTTCTGGAGAGTCATGGATAATATCCAGAGCTACGGCCTGTAATGCCATTGCAGGTATGCATGCTCAATGTGAATGGGATCAGAACCAAGTACCACCTTGTATCTGATCTCATTCGCAAACATAAGATTGACGTGTTGCTCCTGTCCGAGACCGGCATCCAGCAGGAGCATAAACTCAAATTCAGGGGATTCACCACCATCAGGCAGGACCGCCCTGATGGAGCGAGAGGGGGAGGAGTAGATATTCTCATAAAGTCGTGTGTACCGCATGTACCCCTGCCCCAGAGGGCGAGCACGATCGAACACGTAGGAGTTCAACTCGACTCTGGGGTGAGGTTATATTCGGTATACAACCCCCCGAGGAACAAAATCACGGATCTGGATATGGATATTCTCTGCAGCAGCGGGCACAGAGTGCTGCTGGCGGGGGATTTCAACGCGAGACACCCGGAGTGGAGTCTAGCCGGTCAAACGGAAGCCAACCCGAACGGAAATGCACTCTGGAAATATTCCATGTATAATAACATCATAGTGGATCATCCGGACACGCCCACGCACTATCTCTGGAACGGCAACGCCCCGTCGATCCTCGACCTAGTGGTTAACAAAAACATCACAAATATCTCAGAGTTGAGAACCGCCTCTGAGTGCATCTCGGATCATGATCCTGTTTTCTTCACAATCAAGGGTGGACAAAACCCGAAAGGGAATAGAACCCTTTATGATTACTCCACCACTGATTGGGGAGAATACAGGAGGATCCTAGATGCGAGAACGGTCGTCACCCCGCAAATAGCGGAGGGTGACATAGACCGGGAAACCCAGAGGTGGATCGAGAACATACAAGAAGCCAGGGAGAGAACCACCAGGAAGAGGGTCGTGCGAGAGAACAGAGATCCCCTCCCAAGCTTTATCCTGGACCTAATAAAACTTAATAATAAGGAGAGGAAGAAGTGGCAAACCTCCCGAAACCCGGTTCATCGTGAAAACATGATGAGCCTGGTCAGGGAGGTAAACCAGCTTATTAAAAAGCACCGTGATGAAGTTTGGAAGAGGAAACTCGAGAACCTTAACGCCATCGACGGTTCTCTGTGGCAGATGACAAAGCGACTTCGCAGGAAGCGTAATGTCATTCCAGCCATGGAGAATGGCCGGAGGCAGGCGATGACCGATCCAGGGAAGGCCGAGATGTTCGGGGAATATTTCCAGAGTGCCTTCCGAGCGGGAGCGGACGTATCCCAGGAACACGCTGAAGTAACCAGGGGAGCTAAGGACTTCAGGGACATACCCAAAACCCCAATGGTGGACCGAACCTTCTCGAAGATCATGACGAACTTCGGGGAGGTAAGGGAAACCATAAAGAGGCTCCCCAGGAACAAAGCGCCTGGGATTGATAAAATCGACGCGACGTTGCTCCGGAATCTCCCGAGGAAGTCCCTTGTCCAACTTATACATTATCAACGGTATAATAAGGTGGCAGCACTACCCGACGTGCCTAAAGCAGGCGGAGATTATCCCTATCCTGAAGCCGGGGAAACAGGACATGAGGATAGATAGTTATCACCCCATCTTGCTGCTCAGTGTGGTGGCCAAGGTGGTGGACAGAATTCTGCTGAAGAGATTCAGCGATTTCGAGGAAGAGCTGGAGCTCATCCCGGAGGAGCAGTTCGGCTTCAGGATAGGTCATTCCGCGACCTCTCAGGTAGCTCGAATTGTCCACGAGGTGAAGGAAGGCTTCAATCGGGATCGCATCACAGTAATGGTCCTGTTGGACATACAGAAAGCGTTCGATACGGTTTGGATAGAAGGACTCGTCATGAAGATGTTACGGGCAGATTATCGCCATACGCAAAAATAACATAATAATTGGATTTTTTGGTATTTCATTTTAAAAAATTACTTTCTATTATATCATTAGAAAGGAATGGTTATGCTGAATAGTACAGGCAAGAAAAAGTTGCATGTTCCTATTTAAGTTATAGACCTACAGAGTATTGTTTTTTTCCCAATTTTTTCAATATTTTTTTTTGTCGGCTTTTTATAACGCCGACGAATGAAAATAAAATATCACAGTAGTAGCAACTGTTATCAAGTGACGTATGGTTTCCATAGCCAACTTTTCAATTTTTGGCTTTCATTTTGCTTCCACGGCCTACTCGGTGAATTTCAATAATAATTTTTTCTGATCTAGTTTCTGGTTAGATACCAACTTGTGATATGTCATTAGAAAGGAAATTGAATGCTGAATAAAGCGAAAAGAAAAAAAATAGGGTTTCCTTTTAAAATAAGAAAGTTGATGTTACTTCCGGTCAGACCGGAAGTTAACTTCGACATGTCAATATGCTCAAATTCTAGCTCTTATGTCATTATATCGACGCTCCAAATTTCACAAACCTACTTCATACAATAACTGAGATATTCCGTAGGCAATACTTCCGTAGCCACCCGGTATGCAGACGACACCGCGGTCTACGCGCAGGAGCCCACCTCGAATGAGGCGTTACTGCGTGTGAAAGATCACCTGCAGGGGGAAATCGTCCCGTATATGGGAAAAAACAAGATAGTGGTAAACTCGGCGAAAACAGAGCTCATGAATTTCACCAAGAAGGTGAAACGTGATATCGTGGAAATTCGAGGTGGATTCAGGGCACTGGGCGCCGAGATTGACGAGTCAGCCACCGCGCGGTACCTGGGGGTACAGCTGGACCGTGGACTGACCTTTACTAAACATGTCAGTCTGGCATTAAAGCGAGCCGCCGCAGCGGTAAAGAGGAATTACCCCCTCATTGCGAGAGATTCCAGACTGGCTATGGAGACTAAAGTGTTAGTCTACAAGCAGCTCATAAGACCAACTATGACATACGCATGTCCAGTGTTCTGCAGCGTTCCTAAGTCAACAATGTTGCGCTTGGAAACGATGCAGAACAAAATACTCCGTATCGTCACGAATAGTGATAGATACATTCGGCTAGAAGCATTGAGAGAGCTAGCCGATGTTCCAAAAATCGAAGAATTTATCAAACAACAGTTTCGACACTTCATCCTTGGAAGTAAACTGACCAGGGGTATGACGACAATAAGAGCCCGCGACAACTTAAGGTTGAAGCACGGGCTCATTTACAAAGCGCTGGATATTTTCCATGAGTCTCTGGAAGAGGAGTGAGTAATCACGCGTACACCATGATCAAACCCGGTTTTTTCGTCATTTTTCTGGGGGTGTAAGGAAACCTCGACAATACATGGTCCCGATAACCCTATGTCTGACAAGTAACATAATACTGTATAACACGAAGGAGACAGGGCTGCGAAACCAGGGCAGATGACTCACTCAAAGCATACGAAGGCCTACACAACAACGTAGGGCTCGCCTCGGTGAGCGAAAGTAGGTTTTGCCTGCCCCCTGTATACACAGGAGGGCAAGGTAGAAAAACCCCATTCCCCCCACCCTATAAAACCCTACCCTATACTCATTTCCCCACTGCGGCTAGTGATGGTTTTAGGAGGTTTTATATATTTATATGTTGTGTGTAAAATTTTTTATATTGTAAATTTAATGTTTAATATATTTTTGGATTTTGGATTTGGGTCTCCTGAAGGGCAAATTTGGTAAGTCAACAAATCAATAAAATTCACGCTTTTGTAATGTGTCATCAAGAAGACCTATTGAAATTGTTCAAAACCTAACATAGACCAATATTTTACACTGTGTTTTTGAGAAATGCGAGCAGTACTCGGAATTAGGCGGCAATATGCCAAAATCTAGCAAATTTATAAGAAATTGCATCTTAATACTCACTGAGTCAGTTCAGCAATTTGCGAATAGATTGCGCCACAGTAGAATTCATTATTTTCAAAATTATGAATGAACTGGAATTTGAGTGATGGCAATAAACAAGCACAGCACTATGAATAGAGTAGAATAAAAGATGTTGACGAATATTCACATTGAGCGGCGAGAAATGCTTTTTATAAATTCTTTTTGTCGCATCATAGGCGTGTATTGGTGCATATGAGGGGCAGCTCAATATATTCTTTTGTACTTTAATTCATTCAGAGTCACTATAGTATGGAAGGGGTTTATTGAATTCATAGATCGTTTTATTTTAAATAACTCAAAACTCCAATATTTGTTTGGAAATTGTATACTGCAACATAAATGGTCTCATGTACTATTTAACCGAAACTATAATAGTCAACTATTGCCGTTTCCGCCGATATTACTTCGACGGACATCTTTGGACTCATTATACCTACTTGCTGATCACTTTGATGTGCCACAAAAATTTGAAGAAATTATGAAACAAATGCAGTGGTAGGGTAACAGAATATTTAAAGATGTGGGCAATAATGAGGCAAATGAAAAAAACTCGGAAAAAAATTATTTATTTTTATTTCCCGATGCAATTGCTTCTTCTATCCATGGTGAATCATAGCATTTCTCGCTTCGCAAGGAACATTGTATTATCTCTTCCAAAACACAATCCTCATAAAACCTTTCTTAAAACGAATTTCTTAGGTAAATTAAAATATAAGGGACATTATACCAAACTAAAATTAATTTGCAGCATTGTTTTTGAAGTAGCGTATGATACTCGTGATCAAGCGCCTATACAGCTTCCTGCCCCAAAACTCGTTGAGCGTGCTTTAATAGTTTACTTGTCTACTTCTATCATTACTATTTAGGCCTACATCCAGAATGACTGATTCGTATAAATTATCTTGAAACACTCTCTTTCAGGCCTCCGTGTATAATGACTGATTTTATATTTGTATAAATGTTCTCAAAACACTCTTTTACCTGCCTAAGCCCTAAGCAGGGAAGTAAAAACTGTGGAAACTCACACTGATGGTTTGCATGAAAGTGACAGCTTCATAGGGCGGACATAGACGGACAGCAATATGCGGTTGCTGTCGACTACACTTTGCAGTCACATCTCAGCAATACACGGTTTTCAATAGGGTGAAACACTCGACAGTCAACAGGCAGCAGCTGCCATGTTGCTGCTTATTCTGCTTTGCAGTCAGAGTGCAGTTGAAAAGACAACGTATATACACGAACTGCAAAGTGCATTCGTCGCGACTCCTCGGGCAGTTTTAAGTTTCAAGTGGTCAGTTCAGACTTGGCTCTCCTGGTTATTGCTTATCCAGAATAAAATGGAAGACGATTTCGACACAGATGCTTTCATCGACTATATAAAAAATAAGGAATGTCTTTGGAATCATAAAACTCCATCCTATAGTGACAAATTTGAAAAGGATAAGGCATGGGCTGATATTCGAGAAAAATATGTGTCAAATTTCACCGGGAAAAATAATAAGGAGTCTGACTTTGCACTCCAGATTAGTAGATAAGTAATTCACGAAAAGATGGATATGACATCCTGAAGTAATTGTAAAACATTTCTTCATGATGACCAAGTTCTTTGAATAAATTATAAAACATTCCTTCTTTTGATTTTAATTCCAAAATTGGATGAATCCAAAATCTTCGTCTTTTTCTATGCCTTTTTTACGTAGCAACAGAACAAGCAATAGTACTTCCTTTACAAAGTCCATCACAACAATATCATTTCTATTCTACTTGCAGTCAGATACGGCAGCAAAGAGCAGTTCTATAAACTGCAAATGCGGTCGATGCAGACTGCTCTGAGCGGCCCAACCAGACTTCACTTGAAGTTGACTTGAGCAGCATGTGTGAAGTCGGCAGCAACCGCATATTGCAGTCCGTCTATGCCCGCCCTTAGTCATATCACAATAACACTCTGTTTTGCCAGTACTCGTTATTGAAGACCTCAGCCTTCAGCCTGTGCCCTCAAATTTCACCATTATAAATGAGAAACAAGAAATGTCTCTCCGGCCACTGCAATCAAACATTACCCGCACTTATTGCAGTTTTCTGATATTCAAATACCTAACTATTTCTCCATATAATTGAGAATCAAGAAATATCTAATTACCTAACACGATTACATTGGTCACACATTTCACTTACCTGAATTTTTTTACACCACTCAAAACCAAAAATAACAATCCCCTTATTTTACACCAAAATATTGAGACACTGCACTGATCAACCTACAAATCCGTTAAAATGAATCATACACAAACGAAATCTTCAATTGCAATCTCGAGGCCTTGGAGGGTGCAAAAAAGGATTAGGGATTCCCAAATTCCTGCGTGTCTATACAAATGCATGTTGCCAAGCATTTATAAAAATAAAAATCTTCAAGTTCATATTTCATTCTTTATCCAGGCTTGTTTGTACCTTGTACTACAAAACATGGGAACATGGAAGTTGATATTTCAAGAACATTATTCAACTGCATTTTTGTCAAAAGTCATATCTCTCTACATATTATTCAGCCAGAATATGAATTAATGATTGAATATATAATATAAAACGAGAATAATTGTGTCATCTGACATCACTGCTTGGCGGCGTGATATTTCCATTTTACGATCGTTGTAGCAATTGATGTCGGTAACAACGATTCATTTTTATGGTTGCATACTTGGATAAATATTCATTCGGATGGCTGGTGGCTCCTCTGTCGGATTAGTTTGTCAAGCCTGATCAAACGGCCACCTTAATAGAAATAAATAAAATAAATAAAAATATATTTTCTAAAATTCAGACATATCAATTCCGCAGAGCTCTTTAAATCATAACAAATTTCAGCACCTTCTTTCTTCACCCCACGTGGGCTCGGATGTCCGGTGGTGAAAGGAGGACGCACGGAGAGCCGCCTCCCCCTCCACTCGCTCCGCTCACGCGTTAAAATATCTCAATTGTTAATCGCCCTTATTAATACACTTGTTCGTTAAATAACCATTAATTCGCATGTGAAAAAATATTGATCTTAACTCATACGGAAAGGTACTCTCCCGCACTCGACTGCTTCCCCGTTTGCTTTGCGTCGTTCGGGTAACGGCAGTCGCATGCGGGCAAGGTACTCTTTCCGTACTTGCTACGATAATAACCATTTTCTTGACCTGCTTTATGTTGAATGAAACGAATAATTTAGAAGAAGTCGAAATCCCTTTATCTTCACACTGTTCCACGAAGTGAAAAATGTGAGGCAAATATCTGTCAGATAACCACTTTCCCATACGAACATTGAAATACATCTGACATCTATTTGTGCAATGTTCTCCAAAAGCGCTTCTTCTAATCGAGCATTGCATACTATCCCCCATCTGGTTAGGAATGATCACCTGCATTTATACACAAACATATGTTTTCCAAGATTGTTTCCTCTCATCAGAGGTCAGACAACATCCTGTCCCACCTAACGAAAAAAATATAACACCCAAAGGTCAAAAGCAAGAAGCACTCCTCGGTAGCAGATACTTCGGATTAAATGAATGGAGACTGACAGAAAAAAAAGTTATTGAATATTCTAATGGAGTACAGAATGATGAAATA
The DNA here is from genome assembly GCA_958502065.1 of Chrysolina americana. Taxonomy (NCBI): domain Eukaryota; kingdom Metazoa; phylum Arthropoda; class Insecta; order Coleoptera; family Chrysomelidae; genus Chrysolina; species Chrysolina americana. Next base: position 60,970,369 of record OY293414.1, on the reverse strand, counting down.
AAAATGGCCACTTCAAACTTCAACACCCCATATCTCGAAAACTAGTCATAGAATAAATATTGGTCCTAGAGTTCCGCGAGTTGAAACTTTTTTCAGGAAATTTTCTCCTCTTTTTGAATCTTCGTTCATAACTATTGCAATTTTTGCGAGCGGCCTTAACATTTTCTAAAAATCTATCTACGTGCCATTCCGAATCGAATGACACCTCAATCATAATTTTCGGAGAAGGCGAAATAATTTTGACCTAAGAAGCACTTGTTGCTTAGACGATATGTAGTTCTTAACAGTAGCATATTTTAAGTTTAGAATGTCTACTTAACCAAAAGTTGTCAGAACATAACTGAGCCACTACTTTGGACGGTTTTGGGACCGTTCCAGATTAGAACCGAAACAGGCCTAATGTAACTTTTCAAGCTTTTACGGTTTGAATTAGAGGAGAACCTAGGATCAGTGGCTATAGCTAATTTCTGTGCTATTTCTTGACCTGCTTTATATTAAATGAAACGAATAATTTAGAAGAAGTCGAAAACTCTTTATCTTCACATTGTTCCACGAAGTGGAAAATGTGAGGCAAATATCTGTCAGAAAACAACCACTTTCCCATACGAACGTTGAATTACATCTGACATATATTTGTGCAATGTTCTCCAAAAAAACACTATTGCAAGCGCTTCTTCTAATCAAGCATTGCATACTATCCCCCATCGGGTTAGGAATGATCATCTGCATTTATACATAAACATATATGTTTTTCAAGATTGTTTCCTCTCATCATAGGTCAGACAACATTCGTGCCGTGCTGTCCCACCTAACGAAAAAACTATAGCACCCAAATGTCAAAAGCAAGAAGCACTCCTCGGTAGCAGATATTTCGAAAAGATTTATATTAATTGCGAACCGTAAAAGAGTTATTTAGCTAACAAGTGCGGAAAGTAGTACTTTTCCGCAGGCGACGGCAGTTGCTCCGCAGTTCGGACAAGCCGTCAAGGGTGGAAAAGACATTTTCCGCAAGAGTTAGGTACAATGTTTTTTCTACGATTGTTTTTGTCCATCTTATTTATAAAAAAAAGGTTTTTAATGAACAAGATTTTATAATAATGCTACAAAATGACATATAAGACAAAATAGTTACATAGATCATTTAGTTAGTCCTGAATATACTTATTGTCAACAATACAAAAATTGAGTGGAAAAGTAACTTTTTTCAGCAGTTCTAGTGCGGAAAAGTAACTTTTCTGCACGATATTTTTGTGCACTGAAAATTACAACTTTCAATACGAAAAATCGTGCATAAAAGTTACTTTTTCGCACTCTCGTAAGAAAAATATTATTCACTAGAAATTGTGATCTTTACTATAGCGATAATAGAAATTACCTAGTCCTCTTCCGCTCTTCAACATCATTCAGAATTTGGAGGATTAAGACGACTATAGGAGTTTGAGGAGAATGATAAAATAAAAAAATATGAGTTTTGGAAAAAGGGAATATTCTCAAATAATTGAAAATTGTTTTTTTTTCAAATGAAAACAACCTACGATAAAAATAAAGATTTTTTTGTAATATCTAACAGAAAACAACTATTTCCTCGCCTCACTAGAAAGGGAAAACTTGAATGTAAAAATTTTCATTTTTTAAAAATTCATAAAGACAAATGAGACTAATATTCAAAAGTATCACTTGCATTTCATACGCTAGGCTATATTTTTTTCGACGGGAATCTATTTCAATCTTCAGAGATCATGAGGGAGGGCGGAAGTATTGAGATTCATACTCTTTAGAAGCAAAATCACTCAACAACGATGGAGAAGATGGGAATATTTATTCTGCGATGACACCTTGAAAATTGTTTTTTGACATAAACCTGTCATGGGTATTGGCATCAAATATAAGAGATTTCAACTCAACAATAAATATCCTTCACTCTTATATGAATGATACAAGGTAAGGTAGGATATTAGGTAAATATTCAACAGGGATCAGCTACTTCCGTAGCAAATATCACGACGGGTTTTGATCTACATCTTAGTGAAGTTTGTGCAACGTTCGTCAAAGAGGACCCCAAAGTCATGATAATAATAATAATCAAGGTAATGTCAGAGCTTCTTCTTGAGCCGGTTAACAAAGTGGCAGAATAGACAGACTATGTGTCGGTTTGGTTGACAAGAATCGCGGTGTTCGACTGTCCCAACAACAAAGATATCCGATTCGTCCCGATTTTCTATGGAAAATCCTTTACTTGCAAAATCTTATAAAATCATGTAATCCGTATCACTTCATTTCATTTCGTGTGCATGAATATGATAGATCTAACAATTTTTGCAAGAAAATGGGAGTAATTGCATTAGGGTCAAATAGGTATCAGATGTTGTTCTGACAGATACTTACCTCAAATTTTTCATTTTTTGCGACAGTGTGGAAAGAAGAGGATTCCGACTCCTTCGAAATTATTCGTCTCAAATAATTTCATTAATAACAAATATATAGGTTTCACTCAAGACCAATTTATTCGGTAGGTATAGCTTGAATTCGTAAAAAACAAGGAAAAATTATTGAGTACATTATTTCATGAACAATGGAAACAAAGCAATTAGATATACAGTGTGACCCATTTAAGATGGAAGCATCCTTATAAAACTTACATTTTTCAACCGATTGGAATGATTTTTTTTTTGTTAGGTAGATATTCAAAAAGTCTATTAGGACACCAAATATCATGAATAAATCTCAATTTCCAGGGCCAACGAATCTTATTTTTCAAGGTCAAAAATCTAAAAAAATTACTAGCGATTTTTTTAGAAAAAATCTGACTACACCACTGGATTCGCGACATTTTCAAATGATTTACATGTATATTACTTTGGAATGCGTCAATCAATAAAAAAGTTATAGAGGAATGAAATTTGAAAAATATGCCGTTTAATCAACCTACCAATTCATGTTCATGAATTTTATGAAAATTCTGAATACACCACTGGATTCAGGATGTCTTGAAATATCACTGGTCACAGTTTCATCGAAATCTGTTCAGTAATAAAAAAGTTATAAGGGAATGAAATTTGAAAAATATGTTGTAAAATGACATTTTAACAACGTTCTTACTACACCACTGTTGATTATTGAAAAAATTATTGGGGTGATTATTGCAATGTCGTACAATTATAACATCTGAAAATCATAATGGTAAAAATAGCCTATAGGTATTTCTCGAAGTGGAGTGGATACATAAACAAGTACAATCAGGAGAGAACTCCTGGTTAATCTTCATGAAAACAATTTCAACAATATAAGACAAGTCTAATGTACTCCCAATAGAAATTATAACGAAAAAAATATGCAATGGATAATAATTATTATCATTCCAGTAGGTAACATCAGCTGTGATTTTTTCCTTTTGTTGAATAGCAAAAAATGAGAGTTGCAATTTTAACTGCCTGTTATTCAGAATGCATTAATGAAATAAACAAGTTAGCTGTGACTTACAGTTTCTCATCTATTTATTTGCGCATGAATTGTCATTTTGTTACGCACCATTAGTGAACTGAATAATTTGTGTTCCAAAATAAAAACAGATAATGGCTCAATTGTCAATTCAAGAAATAATCGAAATTATACGTCTTTCCGGTGATGATTACCGGAGTGAAAGAGAAGTAACTAGAATATTCAATGAAAGACACCCAAATCGTCCAGCCATAAATAACAGCACGGTACATAAAATAAACCAAGTTTTCAATCGGACTGGAGCAGTAACCACATATATTTTAAAGAACAATATACGAAGGAGGAACGAAAATAACCAGACTATATTAGATTACTTCAGAAATAATCCAAATAGTAGTTTGAGGGTTGCCAGCTTAGATTTAAACTTACCTAGGGAGAATGTTTGGCAATGTCTGAAGAAAAATAAATTGAGGCCATTTAAACCAAAGTTTTTACATACTCTGGAACTAGGTGATCAAGAAAAACGATTGGAATTCTGCTTATGGGCCCAGGGCGAGTATCTTAATGACAGGCAATTTTTAAAGAAAATTTTATTTAGTGATGAAGCTAGTTTCACAACAAATGGAGTGGTTTCATCACAAAATATTCGCTATTGGGCCACTGAAAATCCTAACTGGGTGATAAACTGTAAAAGGCAGTATTCAGAAAAAGTGAACGTTTGGTGTGGAATACTGAATGAAAGGATAATTGGACCATTCTTTTTCGACGGCAACATGAATGGCGCAATTTTCCTACAATTTTTAAGGAATGAATTTTCGGACGCAATAGATGAACTTCCCCTTGCAGAAACAAGAAATTTATATTTTCAGTTAGATGGTTGTTCCATACATAATGCGAGAATTGTGAAGAATTGGCTGAATCAAAATTACCCTAATCGTTGGATAGGAAGGGGGAGTACATTAATTGGATGGCCACCAAGATCGCCTGACCTTACTTCACTCGATTTTTTCCCTTGGGGTTATGTTACACAAAAGGTTTACAACTCACGACCAAGGAATCGAGTGGAACTGTGCACCAGAATTCAGCAAGCTTGCGATGCAATTACTCCACAACAATTGAGGAATACTTTAAAAAATATTCGTAAGCGATATGATAAATGCATTGAATTGGATGGAAGTTTGGTGGAGGCCACCAGAATATGAATTGCACTCATTTATTTTTCAATTCGGTATCTTCTTGGTTTCTATTTTTACATTGATTGTGAATAAAATATTGTTATCCGCTAGTTTGTAGCAATTAGAAAAATGTACTTACAGTTATTTTTTTGTAGATTCATTTGAAATTATTGACACTAAAGTTTGTTGTGATAAACTGATTGATTGATATGGTTCGACATACATATGAAAGGAAATTGATTCTCCCATAAACATTTCATGAATTTTATTTGAATGATATTTTGTTGAATATTGCCCCTAATCCAGTGGTGTAGTAAGAACGTTGCTAAAATTCCATTGAACAACATATTTTTCAAATTTTATTCCTTTATAACTTTTTTATTACCGAACAGATTTCGATGAAACTGTGATCAGTAATATTTCAAGACATCCTGAATCCAGTGGAGTATACAGAATTTTCATAAAATTCCTGAACATGAATTGGTGGGTTGATTAAACGGCATATTTTTCAAATTTCATTCTTTTATAACTTTTTTATTGATTGACGCATTCCAACGTAATTTACATGTAAATCATTTGAAAATGTCGCGAATCCAGTGGTGTAGTCAGATTTTTTCTAAAAAAATCGCTAGTAATTTTTTTAGATTTTTGACCTTGAAAAATAAGATTAGTTGGCCCTGGAAATTGAGATTTATTCATGATATTTGGTGTCCTAATAGACTTTTTGAATATCTACCTAACAAAAAAAAAATCATTCCAATCGGTTGAAAAATGTAAGTTTTATAAGGGTGCTTCCATCTTAAATGGGTCACACTGTAGATTAAACTCAAGGAAATTTTGGAATTTGCCAACTTTTCACTTCACTGCTCCATATTTAGTTTCTGAACAATTAATTTTTCTACAGGCTAATCAGCTTAATCGATCTTGAACCATTGTGGACCGCAAATGAGTTTTCATGCATTTTAGTTATGAGAAACTCGTTTCTCCACTCGCAACCGTGACAGATAAAGTTAAAAGGATTCGAAGTGGGACTTCAACGTTCGGTCCAAAATTCATTTCAATGATTAATTTCAATGATTAATTTCAAAACTTTAGAGGGAGATTTTTTTCTCTCAATTATCGGGCATAATAAGGTCAACAGCTGAGTCTTGTGCGTTAATATCAGAAGAATCCTTATCAGTTAGTACAATACAGTAGTTCTCAAAGCACTATGAACAAATAAATAATAAAAATACTCGAGCAACTGATAATAATTGTCCGGCGATGAACTGAAAACAGTTATACATTATTGTCTACTTCACTTGCAAAATCAGCAGGTTTGTGGAAAATGTCATACGGATTACGAGCGTGAAGAGTTTTAGTGTTGTTATTTGTCATATGGCAATATCGTAGGAAGGTTTCCTCAACAATCGTATATGAATCAAGTCAAGAAGCAAAATAGTATTGATTTTCGCTTTCTGTTAATCATTATTCGGGTGCTCGGCAATAGTTAATTGATCTTATTCATTTTCTCCTATGTTCGCAGAGCTGTGAGAACTACTTACTATTTATACAGTGTTTGAGCAGATATTCTCGTAACATATACGTTTTACAATATATTGTAAATAGTAACTATATAGAAAATCGAAGTGCCCTCTATGTTGTTTGAGCTGTGTTAGGAATATTTGGAAGAAATAATTCATTATATTCGAATACTGTTACATACAAGAATATTCAAAACCTTTTTTTTTGTCAGTCACCATTCATTTAATCCCAAACAGTAGTCTGATCCTTGAATGAGACCTATTTTTCAATTATCTACAGGGTAATCTTCAAAGTAAAATAAGCCTAATCGATTATCAATATTTTTTAGGCCATCGATAATATTTTTCAGTGAAAAATGTAACAGAATATGATGAACTGACCTTTATCGAGAATAATTCACATCCTGTAATCTCATATTGGAGGATTCAAAATTGTTGACCATAAATGGGTCAGTATTTTCGAGTCATACTGTAAATTTCGATAATTGAAAAGTAGTTCTCATTCAAGCATCAGAATACTGTTCGGGATTGAATGAATGGATACTGACAGAAAAAAAAGTTATTGAATATGCTAATGAAGTACAGAATGATGAAATAAAAATGGCCACTTCAAACTTCAACACCCCATATCTCGAAAACTAGTCATAGAATAAATATTGGTCCTAGAGTTCCGCGAGTTGAAACTTTTTTCAGGAAATTTTCTCCTCTTTTTGAATCTTCGTTCATAACTATTGCAATTTTTGCGAGCGGCCTTAACATTTTCTCAAAAACTATCTACGTGCCATTCCGAATCGAATGACACCTCAATCATAATTTTCGGAGAAGGCGAAATAATTTTGACCTAAGAAGCACTTGTTGCTTAGACGATATGTAGTTCTTAGCAGTCGCATATTTTAAGTTTGAATGTCTACTTAACCAAAAGTTGTCAGAACATAACTGAGCCACTACTTTGGACGGTTTTGGGACCGTTCCAGATTAGAACCGAAACAGGCCTAATGTAACTTTTCAAGCTTTAACGGTTTGAATTAGAGGAGAACCTAGGATTAGTGGCTATAGCTAATTTCTGTGCTATTTCTTGACCTGCTTTATATTAAATGATACGAATAATTTAGAAGAAGTCGAAATCCCTTTATCTTCACACTGTTCCACGAAGTGGAAAATGTGAGGCAAATATCTGTCAGAAAACAACCACTTTCCCATACGAACATTGAATTACATCTGACATATATTTGTGCAATGTTCTCCAAAAAAACACTATTGCAAGCGCTTTTTCTAATCAAGCATTGCATACTATCCCCCATCGGGTTAGGAATGATCATCTGCATTTATACATAAACATATATGTTTTTCAAGATTGTTTCCTCTCATCATAGGTCAGACAACATTCGTGCCGTCCTGTCCCACCTAACGAAAAAACTATAACACCCAAATGTCAAAAGCAAGAAGCACTCCTCAGTAGCAGATATTTCGGAAAGATTTATATTAATTGCGAACCGTAAAAGAGTTATTTAGCTAACAAGTGCGGAAAGTAGTACTTTTCCGCAGGCGACGGCAGTTGCTCCGCAGTTCGGACAAGCCGTCAAGGGTGGAAAAGACATTTTCCGCAAGAGTTAGGTACAATGTTTTTTTTACGAGTGTTTTTGTCCATCTTATTTATGAAAAAAAAGGTTTTTAATGAACAAGATTTTATAATAATGCTACAAAATGACATATAAGACAAAATAGTTACATAGATCATTTAGTTAGTCCTAAATATACTCATTGTCAACAATACAAAAATCGAGTGGAAAAGTAACTTTTCAGCAGCACTAGTGCGGAAAAGTAACTTTTCGGCACGATATTTTTATGCACTGAAAATTACAACTTTCAATACGAAAAATCGTGCAGAAAAGTTACTTTTTCGCACTCTCGTAAGAAATATATTATTCACTAGAAATTGCGATCTTTACTATAGCGATAATAGAAATTACCTAGTCCTCTTCCGCTCTGCAACATCATCTTCAGAATTTGGAGTATTAAGACGACTATAGGAGTTTGAGGAAAATGATAAAATAAAAAAATATGACTTTTGGAAAAAGGGAATATTCTCAAATAATTGAAAACTGTTTTATTTTCAAATGAAAACAACCTACGTTAAAAATAAAGATTTTTTTGTAATATCTAACAGAAAACAACTATTTCCTACTAGAAAGGAAAAATCTGAATGTGAAAATTTTCATTCACATAGTTCATTTTTAAAAAATTTTGTTTTCATTGAAAATTCATAAAGACAAATGAGACTAATATTCAAAAGTATCACTTGCATATCTTACGCTAGGCTATATTTTTTTCGACGGGAATCTATTTCAATCTTCAGAGATCATCAGGAAGGGCGGAAGTATTCACTCAACAACGATGGAGAAGATGGGAATATTTATTCTGCGATGACACCTTGAAAATTGTTTTTTGACATAAACCTGTCATGGGTATTGGCATCAAATATAAGAGATTTCAACTTAACAATAAATATCCTTCACTCTTATATGAATGATACAAGGTAAGGTAGGATATTAGGTAAATATTCAACAGGGATCAGCTACTTCCGTAGCAAATATCACGACGGGTTTTGATCTACATCTTAGTGAAGTTTGTGCAACGTTCGTCAACGAGGACCCCAAAGTCATGATAATAATAATAATCAAGGTAATGTCAGAGCTTCTTCTTGAGCCGGTTAACAAAGTGGCAGAATAGACAGACTATGTGTCGGTTAGGTTGACAAGAATCGCGGTGTTCAACTGTCCCGACAACAAAGATATCCGATTTGTCCCGATTTTCTATGGAAAATCCTTAACTTGCAAAATCTTATAAAATCATGTAATCCGTATTAGTACAGCAGGTAAATATATTTCAAGCCCGTGTTGAAGTTGAAAATTTCCCCAGTTGAGTTTACAACAATTGACAGGAATTTATCATGTTTTTATCAGCGAGATAAGCTACAGAGGAAAGAATTGAATATATATTGGAGTTTGATAAATTGAATGAATTACCTAATTTTTCACGATTCACAATAAATCCAAGATTCAGAAATAAAACTGAATATTTGTTAGTGTTTAATGGTGATGGAGATATCGAGAAACCTTCAGTAATAGACGGAGAGCTAGCCACGGAAATAGGGCAGCAATTTATAGAACGATTAAAACCACCTAATCAGTCTGTCTTGACACCATTATCAATTGATTCGGGCGCCTGGCAGGTTTCCATTGGTGGGGGTGGGCGTGATACGGCCGCAAAGAGGTTGAAAAATCAATTGAAATTGAAGGTGGTCAATTTATAGAGCGCTGGTACTTGGTGTGATTGTAGCTAATTATGTTCAAAATTTGAAAATAATATTGCCAGGTGATTTGCTTGGGGAAAAAGTAGTGCCTGGTGACCTTAAAGGTGAGTAGAAAAGTGCCGAAGTCGTCTCATTTATAGAGGGCTGGGACTACATTTTTTCGCTACTTCAGGATAGTGTGTGTAAAATATCAGGCGGAAATATTGAGCCGAACACCTTGCCATGCGCCGATAAAGAACGAGAAATGTGCGCACGATAGTCAATCAGATAACAGTTATTTTTTATTATGAACGTTGTACGTCATTCTATTGTTATGAATTAAAGGGAGAACATTTTTTATTCATTACTGTTTATTATTTTCAAGCAGTCTCAACATTCACTATGTTAATTGTTTATTTTTTACCAATTAATTAAAAAAACACAGTAACAGAAATGGCTAGATATCTTGATAATTATTCTAAATATCGATGTATGAAAATAATTGTTATAACTCGTTATGAAAATTGAAAAACTATTTTAAGTATGAAATATTGATATGAAAGTTTTTCGAACTGTCGGCTTCTCTATCCGATAATTCTCGTGATCTGTAAGATGAAGTCAAGTCGTTATCAATACATATCTTGCAGCGATCTCATTCACAATTGGTTGATTAAACGATAATAAAGTATACCTCAAACATTCACGCTCATTCATTCATAGTTATCCGTAGGAAAATATTAGTTAAACGGTTGATAATTATTCATTTGGCATGGAAAGGACAATTATAATGTTGTCCGACCTACCCTGTCACTGATGAGAGGCAATAAACCTCGAAACATGCAAGTCTGCAGTTGGTCATTCCCAGCCAAATGAAGGATAATCTGTTTGATTACAAGACAAGCACTTCTTCTTGGAAGAACGTTGCACAAATATCAGTCAGATGTAGTTCAATGTCGGTCGTGGTATAAGTCAGGGAAGTAGTTGTTTTCTGACAGATGTTTGCCTTTATTTTTCCGCTTGGTGGAAACGCTTAGAGAGAAGGGTACCCCGAATTCATTTCACATTGTGATACCTCTCTGGCACAATATTTCCGAACTTCGTTCGAAATATTACTGTCTTAATTTTAAAAAAAATTTAAACTGTACATTCCAGTAGAAGTATTAATGCAAGTGGTCGGTGGATTAGCGGTCTAAGGCTTTGGTTACAGTAGATGCATGTTCTGACGAAAATATATTCTGACGAGTTCTGATGGATTCGTCGGAACAAACAACCGCCTGTTTTTCAAAGAGAGTATATACTGGCAGCGAATATCACGTCGTTCATGTTCTGACCTGACATTCGCTGCCAGTTTGAACACTCTCATTGAAAATGAGGCGTTTGTTTGTCCGACGAATTCATCAGAACAAATTTTCGTCAGAATACGCATCCACTGTAACTGAAGCCTTAGGCCTCGAATACAGTGGATGCGTGTTCTGACGAAAATTTGTTCTGACGAGTTCTGATGAATTGAATGAAAGTGTTTATAGTGACAGCGAATATCATGTCGTACATGTTCTGACGTGATATTCGCTGCTAGTATAGTCACTTTTATTGAAAAACAGGCGTTTGTTTGTTCCGACGAATTCATCAGAACTCGTCAGAACAAATTATCGTCCAAATTCGCATGCATAGTAACCGTAGCCTAAGGCTTCGGATACAGTGGATAAGGTCATCTAGCACTACTTTTCCCCCAAGCAAATCGCCTGGCAATATTATTTTCGAATTTTGAACATAATTAGCTACAGTCACACCAAATACCAGCGCTCTATGAATTGAACACCTTCAATTGATTTTTCAACAACTTTACGGCCGTACCACGCCCACCTCCAACAATGAAAAGCTGCCAGGCACCCGAATAAATTAATGATGGTGTTAAGGCAGACTGATTAGGTGGTTTTCATCGTTCTACAAATTGCTGCCCTATTTCCGTGGCTAGCTCTTAGTCTATAAGTGGGTATTACTGTACTTTAAGTCTGGATCAAGAACGTTAGGAACTTGCGCCTATATAGCAAGTGTTTTGTGGTTTCTTGGATATGTAAGGCATGAACGAAATATTCGATATCCATCAACTACATTGTTATTTGTCTTGTTGATGCTGATGATCGATTTTCACCAGAAAATTTTGTCCATGTTCCTGAAATAGTCGACCACAAGAGAGAAGATATTCTTCAGTTCCTTTGTAGGAGATACATTTCAAATTGTGGAACATGTAGGTACCCATTGCTCATTTTTCCCGATATTTTAATTGTTTAGCTGAATTTGTTACAATAACTTTGTTTAGTCGAGTTTCTTCTGGAACTTTGGCAACTAATGATTTGAAAAGCAGCCATAGAAGGTGAATAAAACGGATGATGTCGATTGAAATATCATCACTCAATGAATTGATGAAAAATCAAACAATTTAACCTATTAAATTCTGAAATGTAGGATAATTTCAATAAAAAAGTATATTTTGGAATTTTGTTTTGCTTATTTTTTTCGAATCACTTGGTAGATTTCTCCAATATATATATATATATATATATATATATATATATATATATATATATATATACACTTGTTCTAAGCTTTCAATAACTTTTTATTATCATCTTCAGGGAAACTACAAATATGTAAAGACAACTATGAGAATTACGCCAACGAAACACGTGGAATAACTTACACTGTTTCGAGGTTACATGGCGTATATGTTAAAAATAATCATGAAATATGGACAGCACTGGGAGTAAAACATCATTGATAACAACCAAGGGTAACGTGGATGCACACTCATTACTGATGATACATTATGACATGGATTTTAAAATTGTTGAAATTATATAAAAGCACGTGTTGTCCTTGAAGAGGTAAACAACCGTGCCGAGTAATTTTATTCGACTGACTAGCCAAGACCAATGACAAATGACATGAGACAATTGATAAATGATAAATGACAGGTGACATGAGCCACACGGAATCTTAATCATGGGGAGTGACAGATGACACTACAACCTAATGATACAGATCTGTGATGGAGCTACATGGAACAATAATTATGAAATGTGAAATTTGGAATATGAGAACAATATATTTTAATGGTGTAGGTGACAAACGAGCTGAACCAACAAAGGAAACATATCCTGAAACCATGAGCACTCGACCTAATGCTAACAATAATACATTACTGAAATATATGGAACAAAGATTGTATGAACAGTATTTTGACGGAGGAATTGAATTATATTGAATTAATTTGTGAAGTCAATATTCATTGAAGTAATCCGTTGATTGTCTCCAAACCTTGTATTATCTGCAAAAATTAAATAAGAGTAAATTTCACTCAAGTGATTTACGTCTGTTTTTTTATTCAGCGTATTATCCGCTTGTGCAATGTGAACCATTTCTAAAAAAAGCCTTTTGGCTGTGTTTTTTTCTGTAGATAAAATTTTTACCGAATTATAATCCATACAATGTCCTTCCTTAGCAACATCTTCACTCAGTGCCGTACCTTTTCAAATATTCATCGCCGACTTAGGGAAACTGGTAGTTTCAAGAAAGGTACTTCGGAAGGTAGACCTCTAAGCGTCAGAACTCTTGAAATTGAGGAAGCCGTTCTGCAAGAAATCGAAGAACATCATGAGACGAGTACGAGGAAGATCGCTAGAACTCTGAATATTTGTCATCAAACTGTTGGCGTATTTTGGTTGATTTTTTGTTATACCCATACCATATTTTACGAGTACAGGCATTACTCCCTAGAGATTTTCCACAGCGTGTGAACTTCTGTCAGTGGTATCTTCAGAATATTGCACTAAATCCGCAGTTTGAGTCAAAAATTTTGTTCACAGACGAAGCAAATTTTTCGGAATGCTATTCAAAATTTCCATAACAATCATATGTGGGCAGAAGAAAACCCCCATACCATAACCGAAACCCATTTTCAACACCAATTTTCGGTTAATGTATGGGCAGGAATTATTGGTGATTATCTAATAGGCCCATTTTTTCTACCAGGACGCCTTGATGGTCGGTCTTATTTACACTTTTTCGAAGAAGAACTAAATGGGTTGCTTGAAGATGTACCAATTGCGTTAAGGAATCGAATATGGTACATGCACGATGGAGCCCCTGCTCATTTCAGTGTAATTGTCCGAAACCATTTAAATACAGTTTATCAAAATCGTTGGATAGGTCGCGGAGAACCTCAGCAATGGCCAGCAAGATCCCCTGATCTCAAGAGTTTGAATTTCTTTTTATGGGGGCACCTTAAAACTCTAGTGTATAAAACTCCCGTTGATACCTTAGAAGATTTAAGAGAGCGAATAGTTGCCTCGTGTGAAACTATTCGAAATACGCCGGGAATATTTCAACGTGTGCGTAATTCCATGCGTAGACGGGCGGAAGCATGCCTATAAAGTGAAGGTGGCAATTTCCAACAATTTTTATAATCAGTGTTAGTATTGTCAATAATTAATGAATTTGATCCGTTCATTTAAACTTACTTTTATAAAATAAAATAAAATTCGTTTTTGTACAAGCTGAAATCCATATTTTTTTGATTATCATTCATTTTGGAACAAATCTGATCCCTTTATTTGCTTTCAGTCGATGTACAATCATTTCCACACCACATCAGATTTTTGAGGAATTGATCCTGAAGTAAAACGATTTTTTTTTTGTTAAGCGAAAACCATGCGGCGGACAAAGAAAACTCAAGAGATCAAATTTGCTCAAAAATAAATGAGGATCTCAAAAGTATTTTTTTTTCAGGAGAAAGCAGTGGCGTAGTATTTTTTCCAAAAATATTCAATGCAAAACCCGTACGCACGCCACTGGTTGAGAAAATGAAAATGTTTGTGCATTAAAAAATGCACCTTGATGCATAGAAGACATGTACCAAATTTTATAAAAACGTCTACAATATTATCTCAGTTATTCACTGATTTTTTTTCAAAACTTTATCACCCTGTATCTCAAAAGTTAGGACTTTTAGGACATACGTTTATAGAAAGTTTTTTCCTTAAAATAAGTCGAAGAATCACCCCCTCAAATATTAGCATGTCTTTAAGGAACACTGTATATGTGTTCGGATAGGTTTCCGCGGTCAGATATTTGAAAACTGGAAGTTCGGGTTGAACCGCGTCTAGAATTCATTTATTTATGCGATTAGTCTGCAGCAGAGAATAACAATTGTCCTCCCAAATGTTCCATAGGTTAGAACTAACTCTGTGAATTTTCTCTTCCTGAAGAATTCAATAAAGGTTGACGAAATATTGAAGATTTAAATCGAATGAGTTTCATTGTTCAACAGACCGCTACCCGAGAATTCCTACTTAATGATATATATTTATATATATATATATATATATATATATATATATATATATATATATATATATATATATATATATATATATATATATATATATATATATATATATATATATATATATATATATATTTATATATATACATAAATATATATATATATGAAACAGGGATATGCTCTCGAGGGAAATTGTAAATAACAAGAAGGAACATTTTATTGGACTAAGCCCTCTAGTAAAAATGCAACCGTAGACACCGTACTGATGAGATCCCTAAGATCGAAACACGTGTCTACGGTTGCATTTTTACTAGAGGGCTTAGTCCAATAAAATATTCCATGGCTCGGGTCAAATTAAGATTCAACTAATGATATATATATATATATATATATATATATATATATATATATATACCGGGTGGCTACGGAAGTATTGCCTACGGAATATCTCAGTTATTGTATGAAGTAGGTTTGTGAAATTTGGAGCGTCGATATAATGACATAAGAGCTAGAATTTGAGCATATTGACATGTCGAAGTTAACTTCCGGTCTGACCGGAAGTAACATCAACTTTCTTATTTTAAATGGAAACCCTATTTTTTTTCTTTTCGCTTTATTCAGCATTCAATTCCCTTTCTAATGACATATCACAAGTTGGTATCTAACCAGAAACTAGATCAGAAAAAAATTATTATTGAAATTCACCGAGTAGGCCGTGGAAGCAAAATGAAAGCCAAAAATTGAAAAGTTGGCTATGGAATCCATACGTCACTTGATAACAGTTGCTACTACTGTGATATTTTATTTTCATTCGTCGGCGTTATAAAAAGCCGCCAAAAAAAATATTGGAAAAATTGGGAAAAAAACAATACTCTGTAGGTCCATAACTTAAATAGGAACATACAACTTTTTCTTGCCTGTATTATTCAGCATAACTATTCCTTTCTAATGATATAATAGAAAGTAATTTTTTGAAATGAAAAACAAAAAAATCCAATTATTATTTTTCAAATAACAAAAAAACAGATTTATCGAAAAAAAAAAATTCAAATTGATAGGATTAAAGATAAAATAAATTCAAAACAAATGTTCGAAATGCATTCCCTCAGCGTCAATACATTTATTGACTCTGGTGATATTTTCATGCAAAACGTTTCTCAACATTTGGTGCGTGATATCTTGGAAAGCTCTACGAATTTTTACTTCTAGCTCATGTAGAGTTGTAGGCTGTGTGGAATACACCCTACTTTTAAGATGCCCCCATAGAAAAAAGTCGCACGGAGTAAGATCAGGTGACCTTGGTGGCCACCTGACTGGACCATAGGATGTTATAAGTCTCTCTTGAAAGCGATTTTGAAGATAATTTCACGCTATTCTTGAGTTATCTCTCTCCGGTTAGTTGGCCTTGAAAAAGAATGGGGCCAGCAATATGAGTTCCAACTATTCCTGCCCAAACATTCGCACCAAATCTCTCCTGGAAGCCACCTTGTCGAATCCGGTGCTCGTTTTCTATCGCCCTGTACCTGAAACCACACCCAGAAAACAGGCCACCGGTTTGATTATTCAAATCCAAAAATTCTAGACAAAGTCAGCAATCAAAAAAAACAGGTTATTCCTTGAGATGGTCCATATCAACAAAAATCCTAACACAGTTAACTACAAAACCGAAACAGGACAACTTAGTAGTATATATTGTAATATTTTAAATTCCATTCAACGTTGTGTGTAGTTGGTACCAATGGAATACCTACACTAATTAACACCATTGTATTAAAACGAATCCTTATTCAAACCATAGTAACACTCCAGTCAGGTAAATTAAGCGATTAGTATGCAGCGGTCCTCCCAAATGTTCCATAGGTTAGAACTAACTCTGTGAATTTTGTAAGTTATCATGTTATTTTTATGTAGTCCTTCAACAACTTATATTCCTTTTTAATTGTAGCTCTTCCCGAAGAAGAATTTCAAAAAATTACTTTCTATTATATCATTAGAAAGGAATGGTTATGCTGAATAGTACAGGCAAGAAAAAGTTGTATGTTCCTATTTAAGTTATGGACCTACAGAGTATTGTTTTTTCCCAATTTTTCCAATATTTTTTTGCCGGCTTTTTATAACGCCGACGAATGAAAATAAAATATCACAGTAGTAGCAACTGTTATCAAGTGACGTATGGATTCCATAGCCAACTTTTCAATTTTTGGCTTTCATTTTGCTTCCACGGCCTACTCGGTGAATTTCAATAATAATTTTTTTCTGATCTAGTTTCTGTTTAGATACCAACTTGTGATATGTCATTAGAAAGGGAATTGAATGCTGAATAAAGCGAAAAGAAAAAAAAATAGGGTTTCCATTTAAATTAAGAAAGTTGATGTTACTTCCGGTCAGACCGGAAGTTAACTTCGACATGTCAATATGCTCAAATTCTAGCTCTTATGTCATTATATCGACGCTTCAAATTTCACAAACCTACTTCATACAATAACTGAGATATTCCGTAGGCAATACTTCCGTAGCCACCCGGTATATATATATATATATATATATATATATATATATATATATATATATATATATATATATATATATATATATATGACATCTACAGTCATTAGTTGAAACTTAATTTGACCCGAGCCATGGAATGTTTATCTACTCATTGGTAGGAAGCCAACAATTTATATATATATATATATATATATATATATATATATATATATATATATATGAATAGTAACTTGTGACATCTACAGTCACTAGTTTGAAACTTACTCTATTCACTTTATATATATATATATATATATAATGATTGAAAAAAGTTTTTTTTTTATTAGGTAAATATTGTTATTATTATTGTTAGAAATGAGGGCTAAATACCTTACCTTAACTTTAGAGTACCTTAATTATTAATTACCACCCAAAAACAGTTTGAAAATCCAAGTTGAATTGCTCAAATAGTGCTTTCCGAAGAATGTCTAGGTCATTCCGCTGCAGGTTTTCGAACAGTAACAATAAAGTTCAGATAATTTCAGATACTAGCTAGGTTTCTTTTAGTATTTCTAATCATTCTAAGCGTATTAAATTTTAGTTTTGATTAATTTTTCCAAAGAAATAAAAAATAAAAAGAAAATCTGACAGATAACATAACCTCACAAATTGAGAGAAAAATATTATCAATAATCAAAATAAAAAGGTTACTATCATGTAGAGGAAAATAAAAAAAAACTCATTAGTAGCAATTTAAGAGCATTCTAGTAAGTAATTTAGTTTTAAAGATAGATTTAAGTTGTAAATAATTAAGTTAAGAAAACAAATTGGCCATGACTAGGAATATAAGGAGCTCTTTGAAAATTATTTAAATCATCAAGTGCGCGATAAAAAGGTGCTTTTCGCGAATGTGCAGACTGGGAAGGAGAAAAACTTTCTTTTGTTTTTGTTTGGAAGTTTCTGGGGATTCTAGAAGTTTTTGCGGGGTGAAAAAATCGAAGCAGAAATCCAGGAAAGATTTTTACAAGATTCCATTCAAAAAAAGAAATATATTAAAACATTAATTAGTTTGAAGTGATAAAACTATAGAAGAAAGTACCTGGTGTAAGCTGATAAGAAGAGATCAGTCGGGAATCGCTGTTTTGATGAGAAAAATCCCATAGAAAAATAGCTGGTCAGAAGAATTTCTGGAAGCCTTCTGTTGAAAGGCAAATATCCACAAACTCCAAGGTATTTATCTCCAATTCCAAGTATTCTCCGTTGCACATCCATCGATTTTTTTTTGGGATCAGTAGCTGTGATTCAACAAAAACTTTAACTCCGCGAAAAATACGAACTTCCAAATAACCTTCACCGAACTTTGAAACTTTAAGTGCACAGGTTCCGCGTTTTTCATTGACATTCATCTACAAAGAGCGAACTTTTATTAATTATAGAACTATTTAGCTATGGAATGTTGATCAATTTAAGTAATTTGTTTTCATTCATCACAATAGACATAACCTCCAAACTGCATGAGAATATAAAATTCTGGGATTCAATAAGAGCTACGACCGCTACGATTTCCAGTCAGCTGTGGTCTCAATCGGGCTGGGAGAATACGAGGTTGACCCAGAAATTTGTGTCTCACTTAAATCATTCCGTGTGGAATAAAAAGTTTGGAAGGTTGGATCAGGTCATAGAATAAGGTAGCTTTCACTGAGTAAGAAAATAAGTATAAGAATCTGGAAGTTGAATTGAGAAAATATTCACCAAATTTATTTAAATAAAAATTGCAAATTTTGAGTTTTTTTTGAAAACTCTATTTTTATTCTACTTGAGAGTTTACTGTCACCATTTCACAAAAGAATCTTGCCTTTGAACCCAACTTGAGAGGAGGAGTCTGCATATTCACCGGAGAGACGACCTAGCTAGCCATCAGAGTAAAGAACAAGGCACAAGTATTAAAAAAGGTTTTTTTTTTAAGAGTAAGTATTTAGTCTGGGCAACATTTGGACAAGGATAAAAATATTTACCTGTGTTTCTTTACCTATTTATCTTCAATCTACATAAAATTTTGATTTACAAAATAGAACAATATAAAATTTCACGACAAAAATTTATTTATACCAAAATCATTTACTATAGCATTATTAAAATATAACAATATATTTATATATATACGTAAATATATATATACCGGGTGGCTACGGAAGTATTGCCTACGGAATATCTCAGTTATTGTATGAAGTAGGTTTTGAAATATAGGAACGACAAAGGGAGTTGTCAGGTATTGCAGTCGGAGACACTTCAATTGTGTGAACTCTTTATTTCAGTTCAAGCTTTCGAGAATTATTTTTCTCTTCATCAGAAACACTGGTGAACAAAAGAAGAATTGACTATAACAATCAGTGAAGGGAAAAAAGGATTTCCAAGTACTTACGAAAAGTGAGGATGTAACGAAGCCGGTTGCATTAAACATAAACACTTTTCCTTATGAGTTGTGACATATTAAAAATGTAAATAATAAAATTGTGTGAGTACAGGAACACATTCTACTAAGTCATTATAAAAATTGAAAAATTTTTGTGAAAATTTCCTACCACGAGGATTCAAGTTCACATGTCTTCATAAAAAGGCGGAAAACTGTAAAAAATACATTTTGAATTGTGACATTGACATTGATAGGTTTGACATTTGGCATTTACAATCAGTGCTACCAACTGCAATCGTGATATATGTTATAGTCAATTCTTCTTTTGTTCACCAGTGTTCCTGATGAAGAGAAAAATAATTCTCGAAAGCTTGAACTGAAATAAAGAGTTCACACAATTAAAGTGTCTCCGACTGCAATACCCCCCCTTATATATATATATATATATATATATATATATATATATATATATATATATATATATATATATATATATATATATATATATATATATATATATATATATATATATACATATATATATATATATATATATACGCTTCAAATTTCACAAACCTACTTCATACAATAACTGAGATATTCCGTAGGCAATACTTCCGTAGCCACCCGGTGTATATATATATGACATCTACAGTCATTAGTTGGAACTTAATTTGACCCGAGCCATGGAATGTTTATCTACTCATTGGTAGGAAGCCAACAATTTATATATATAATTATATAATTGACTTCTTCGGGAAGAGCTACAATTAAAAAGGAATATAAGTTGTTGAAGGACTACATAAAAATAACATGATAACTTACAAAACTCACAGAGTTAGTTCTAACCTATGGAACATTTGGGAGGACAATTGTTATTCTCCGCTGCAGACTAATCGCTTAATTTACCTGACTGGAGTGTTACTATGGTTTGAATAAGGATTCGTTTTAATACAATCGTGTTAATTAGTGTAGGTATTCCATTGGTACCAACTGTCAAACACACACAACGTTGAATGGAATTTAAAATATTACATTGCACAAATATCTGTCAGATGTAGTTCAATGTCGGTCGTGGTATAAGTCAGGGAAGTAGTTGTTTTCTGACAGATGTTTGCCTTTATTTTTCCGCTTGGTGGAAACGCTTAGAGAGAAGGGTACCCCGAATTCATTTCACATTGTTGATACCTCTCTGGCACAATATTTCCGAACTTCGTTCGAAATAGTACTGTCTTAATCTTAAAAAAAATTTAAACTGTACATTCCAGTAGAAGTATTAATGCAAGTGGTCGGTGGATTAGCGGTCTAAGGCTTTGGTTACAGTAGATGCATGTTCTGACGAAAATTTATTCTGACGAGTTCTGATGGATTCGTCGGAACAAACAACCGCCTGTTTTTCAAAGAGAGTATATACTGGCAGCGAATATCACGTCGTTCATGTTCTGACCTGACATTCGCTGCCAGTATGAACACTCTCATTGAAAATGAGGCGTTTGTTTGTCCGACGAATTCATCAGAACAAATTTTCGTCAGAATACGCATCCACTGTAACTGAAGCCTTAGGCCTCGGATACAGTGGATGCGTGTTCTGACGAAAATTTGTTCTGACGAGTTCTGATGAATTGAATGAAAGTGGTTATAGTGACAGCGAATATCATGTCGTACATGTTCTGACGTGATATTCGCTGCCAGTATAGTCACTTTTATTGAAAAACAGGCGTTTGTTTGTTCCGACGAATTCATCAGAACTCGTCAGAACAAATTATCGTCCAAATTCGCATGCATAGTAACCGTAGCCTAAGGCTTCGGATACAGTGGATAAGGTCATCTAGCACTACTTTTCCCCCAAGCAAATCGACTGGCAATATTATTTTCGAATTTTTGAACATAATTAGCTACAGTCACACCAAATACCAGCGCTCTATGAATTGAACACCTTCAATTGATTTTTCAACAACTTTACGGCCGTACCACGCCCACCTCCAACAATGAAAAGCTGCCAGGCACCCGAATAAATTAATGATGGTGTTAAGGCAGACTGATTAGGTGGTTTTCATCGTTCTACAAATTGCTGCCCTATTTCCGTGGCTAGCTCTTAGTCTATAAGTGGGTATTACTGTACTTTAAGTCTGGATCAAGAACGTTAGGAACTTGCGCCTATATAGCAAGCGTTTTGTGGTTTCTTGGATATGTAAGTCATGAACGAAATATTCGATATCCATCAACTACATTGTTATTTGTCTTGTTGATGCTGATGATCGATTTTCACCAGAAAATTTTGTCCATGTTCTTGAAATAGTCGACCACAAGAAAGAAGATATTCTTCAGTCCCTTTGTAGGAGATACATTTCAAATTGTGGAACATGTAGGTACCCATTGCTCATTTTTCTCGATATTTTAATTGTTTTGCTGAATTTGTTACAATAACTTTGTTTAGTCGAGTTTCTTCTGGAACGTTGGCGACTAATGATTTGAAAAGCAGCCATAGAAGGTGAATAAAACGGATGATGTCGATTGAAATATCATCACTCAATGAATTGATGAAAAATCAAACAATTTAACCTATTAAATTCTGAAATGTAGGATAATTTCAATAAAAAAGTATATTTTGGAATTTTGTTTTGCTTATTTTTTTCGAATCACTTGATAGATTTCTCCAATATATATATATATATATATATATATATATATATATATATATATATATATATATATATATATATATATATATATATATATATATATATATATATATATATATATATATATATATATATATATATATATATATATATATATATATATATATATATATATATATATACTCCCTGATATACAGATCAATTCAGCTTACCGACAACCAGAATAGACCACAAGAGCTGGACAAACTGAAATCAGCCTTACTCCAAAATGGTTACAACAATTCGCTAATCGACAAGTCTATCCGCCATCAACTGACCCGTCCTCCAAAAACGAACGATCCACTAGAGAGTATTCAGCCACACAAAGCTTTCCTACCATACATCAAAGGTGTGACAGACAAAATCAGTAATATCTTGAGAAAACACGAGATAAAAACAATATTCACGGCCAACAACCAAATATCCAAATTCCTCAGATCTCCCAAGGACACAATACCAAACGATTCTCAAGGTATATATGAAATACCATGTTCAGACTGCCCGAGAACTTATATTGGCCAGACTAATAGACGAGTAACTTCCAGAGTCTACGAACACGAACTTGCTGTGCGTCAGGCATCTTCCACTTCCGCACTTTATAAACATCGAGAAGAC
Source organism: Chrysolina americana (assembly GCA_958502065.1). Lineage (NCBI taxonomy): Eukaryota > Metazoa > Arthropoda > Insecta > Coleoptera > Chrysomelidae > Chrysolina > Chrysolina americana. The sequence continues at coordinate 60,947,401 of OY293414.1, read as the reverse complement.
ACAGGTCACAAAATAGACTTCCAAAACACAAAAACAATTTCCACCGAGAAAACTCTGCAAACCAGGATCATCCGAGAAGCCCTTGAGATAGAGAAGCGCCCCAATTGCCTCAACACTCGCGACGACGGACGTAGACTTCCCAATACCTGGAAGCCTCTCATTGCACGCATAAACTCATTTCCCACCAACCCAGTTCCCGCACACAGCTCACTTAGCGCCAACCAAGTTCCCGCACACAGCTCATCTAGCGCCAATTCAGTTCCCGCCCATAGTTCACCTCGCGCCAATACATTGCACACGGCCATTACAGCCACGTCCACTATAAATACAGTTCCTCAACCCACAATTCCTCAGTTCTCTCGAAGGAGTAGGCAGATTGAGACCTTAGAGAGAACCAGTGACGAGACATGGGGAGTAGGCAGATTGAGACCCCGACGTCAAGTCACAAAAACCTAACGTAATTATACCTGAGGAGTAGGCAGATTGAGACCTCAGGGTAGAATTACGTTTTAACCTTTCATTAATTTTCTTTCTGTTTCAGTTCTTGAAAATGGCTCCAAAATCGGAGCCGAAACGTCGAATTTCAACAAATTGTAGACGCGGTTCAACCCGAACTTTTAGTTTTCATATATATATATATATATATATATATATATATATATATATATATATATATATATATATATATATATATATATATATATATATATATATATATATATATATATATATATATATATATATATATATAAAAACTAAAAGTTCGGGTTGAACCGCGTCTGGAATTTGTTGAAATTCGACGTTTCGGCTCCGATTTTGGAGCCATTTTCAAGAACTGAAAAAGAAAGAAAATAAGAAAATTTATAAATGGTTGAAACGTAATTCTACGCTGAGGTCTCAATCTGCCTACTCCTTAGGTATAATTACGTTCGGTTTTTGTGGCTTGACGTCGGGGTCTCAATCTGCCTACTCCCCATGTCTCGTCACTGGGTCTCAATCTGCCTACTCCTTCGAGAGAACTGAGGAATTGTGGGTTAAGGAACTGTATTTATAGTGGACGTGGCTGTAATGGTCGTGTGCAATGTATTGGCGCGAGGTGAACTATGGGCGGGAACTTTAAGTCTGGATCAAGAACGTTAGGAACTTGCGCCTATATAGCAAGTGTTTTGTGGTTTCTTGGATATGTAAGGCATGAACGAAATATTCGATATCCATCAACTACATTGTTATTTGTCTTGTTGATGCTGATGATCGATTTTCACCAGAAAATTTTGTCCATGTTCCTGAAATAGTCGACCACAAGAGAGAAGATATTCTTCAGTTCCTTTGTAGGAGATACATTTCAAATTGTGGAACATGTAGGTACCCATTGCTCTTTTTTCCCGATATTTTAATTGTTTAGCTGAATTTGTTACAATAACCTTGTTTAGTCGAGTTTCTTCTGGAACTTTGGCAACTAATGATTTGAAAAGCAGCCATAGAAGGTGAATAAAACGGATGATGTCGATTGAAATATCATCACTCAATGAATTGATGAAAAATCAAACAATTTAACCTATTAAATTCTGAAATGTAGGATAATTTCAATAAAAAAGTATATTTTGGAATTTTGGTTTGCTTATTCTTTTCGAATCACTTGGTAGATTTCTCCAATATATATATATATATATATATATAACTTTTTATTATCATCTTCAGGGAAACTACAAATATGTAAAGACAACTATGAGAATTACGCCAACGAAACACGTGGAATAACTTACACTGTTTCGAGGTTACATGGCGTATATGTTAAAAATAATCATGAAATATGGACAGCACTGGGAGTAAAACATCATTGATAACAACCAAGAGTAACGTGGATGCACACTCATTACTGATGATACATTATGACATGGATTTTAAAATTGTTAAAATTATATAAAAGCACGTGTTGTCCTTGAAGAGGTAAACAACCGCGCCGAGTAATTTTATTCGACTGACTAGCCAAGACCAATGACAAATGACATGAGACAATTGATAAATGATAAATGACAGGTGACATGAGCCACACGGAATCTTAATCATGGGGAGTGACAGATGACACTACAACCTAATGATACAGATCTGTGATGGAGCTACATGGAACAATAATTATGAAATGTGAAATTTGGAATATGAGAACAATATATTTTAATGGTGTAGGTGACAAACGAGCTGAACCAACAAAGGAAACATATCCTGAAACCATGAGCACTCGACCTAATGCTAACAATAATACATTACTGAAATATATGGAACAAAGATTGTATGAACAGTATTTTGACGGAGGAATTGAATTATATTGAATTAATTTGTGAAGTCAATATTCATTGAAGTAATCCGTTGATTGTCTCCAAACCTTGTATTATCTGCAAAAATTAAATAAGAGTAAATTTCACTCAAGTGATTTACGTCTGTTTTTTTATTCAGCGTATTATCCGCTTGTGCAATGTGAACCATTTCTAAAAAAAGCCTTTTGGCTGTGTTTTTTTCTGTAGATAAAATTTTTACCGAATTATAATCCATACAATGTCCTTCCTTAGCAACATCTTCACTCAGTGCCGTACCTTTTCAAATATTCATCGCCGACTTAGGGAAACTGGTAGTTTCAAGAAAGGTACTTCGGAAGGTAGACCTCTAAGCGTCAGAACTCTTGAAATTGAGGAAGCCGTTCTGCAAGAAATCGAAGAACATCCTGAGACGAGTACGAGGAAGATCGCTAGAACTCTGAATATTTGTCATCAAACTGTTGGCGTATTTTGGTTGATTTTTTGTTATACCCATACCATATTTTACGAGTACAGGCATTACTCCCTAGAGATTTTCCACAGCGTGTGAACTTCTGTCAGTGGTATCTTCAGAGTATTGCACTAAATCCGCAGTTTGAGTCAAAAATTTTGTTCACAGACGAAGCAAATTTTTCGGAATGCTATTCAAAATTTCCATAACAATCATATGTGGGCAGAAGAAAACCCCCATACCATAACCGAAACCCATTTTCAACACCAATTTTCGGTTAATGTATGGGCAGGAATTATTGGTGATTATCTAATAGGCCCATTTTTTCTACCAGGACGCCTTGATGGTCGGTCTTATTTACACTTTTTCGAAGAAGAACTAAATGGGTTGCTTGAAGATGTACCAATTGCGTTAAGGAATCGAATATGGTACATGCACGATGGAGCCCCTGCTCATTTCAGTGTAATTGTCCGAAACCATTTAAATACAGTTTATCAAAATCGTTGGATAGTTCGCGGAGAACCTCAGCAATGGCCAGCAAGATCCCCTGATCTCAAGAGTTTAGATTTCTTTTTATGGGGGCACCTTAAAACTCTAGTGTATAAAACTCCCGTTGATACCTTAGAAGATTTAAGAGAGCGAATAGTTGCCTCGTGTGAAACTATTCGAAATACGCCGGGAATATTTCAACGTGTGCGTAATTCCATGCGTAGACGGGCGGAAGCATGCCTATTAAGTGAAGGTGGCAATTTCCAACAATTTTTATAATCAGTGTTAGTATTGTCAATAATTAATGAATTTGGTCCGTTCATTTAAACTTACTTTTATAAAATAAAATAAAATTTCTTTTTTGTACAAGCTGAAATCCATATTTTTTTGATTCTCATTCATTTTGGAACAAATCTGATCCCTTTATTTGCTTTCAGTCGATGTACAATCATTTCCACACCACATCAGATTTTTGAGGAATTGATCCTGAAGTAAAACGATTTTTTTTTTGTTAAGCGAAAACCATGCGGCGGACAAAGAAAACTCAAGAAATCAAATTTGCTCAAAAATAAATGAGGATCTCAAAAGTATTTTTTTTTCAGGAGAAAGCAGTGGCGTAGTATTTTGTTCCAAAAATATTCAATGCAAAACCCGTACGCACGCCACTGGTTGAGAAAATGAAAATGTTTGTGCATTTAAAAATGCACCTTGATGCATAGAAGACATTTACCAAATTTTATAAAAACGTCTACAATATTATCTCAGTTATTATTAAAAAACTGATTTTTTTTCAAAACTTTATCACCCTGTATCTTAAAAGTTAGGACTTTTAGGACATACGTTTATAGAAAGTTTTTTCCTTAAAATAAGTCGAAGAATCACCCCCTCAAATATTAGCATGTCTTTATTGAACACTGTATATGTGTTCGGATAGGTTTCCGCGGTCAGATATTTGAAAACTGGAAGTTCGGGTTGAACCGCGTCTAGAATTCATTTATTTATTTACTGGACTACAGTCAGGTAAATTAAGCGATTAGTCTGCAGCAGAGAATAACAATTGTCCTCCCAAATGTTCCATAGGTTAGAACTAACTCTGTGAATTTTCTCTTCCTGAAGAAGTCAATAAAGGTTGACGAAATATTGAAGATTTAAATCGAATGAGTTTCATTGTTCAACAGACCGCTACCCGAGAATTCCTACTTAATTATATATATTTATATATACCGGGTGACCACGAGGTGAGGTACGACCCCCAATTTTTCTATAGTTTTGAAGATACAGGTTTCAAATTTGGCACGTCGATATATTACTCAAATACGCATATTTTGACTCCATAACCGAAAATTCACCACTTCCGGTTTAACCGGAAGTGACCCCAAACTTTTTTTTTCAAATGACACCCTGTACAATTTTTTTCATTATCAGGAAGAACACGCAATTTGTGATAACACTGTTCTCCAAAATTGAAAATCGGTTGAAAAATGGCGGAGATACAGTTGATTGTTCAATCGAACAAAGTTGGCCGTGAACATCAAACTCAAATCATCACAACTGACGAACGGCTTCAGCATTTACGAGAGGAAGGTTCGAGGTAAGATACAGCTGAAAATTGAGCTTCCCACGTAATTGCAGCAACCATATTTCCCATCAATTATCAAACATTTCCTCAAAACGGAGTAGTACCCATAAAGAAAGGCTCACAACTGCCATTTCTCAAATAGCAACATACTCTTTTCACATTGTTATGTTGAAAGATGATGAATTATCAGATTACTCGAATGAAAAGATTTGAAGAATTCCGAAAGGAACCAGAAATACAATATAAGTGTTCCCAAAATTGAATGTTCTTCAACGAAGGCGGCTTTGAACATAAGAAAGCTAAACAAAAAAGCATATTTTGTCAACAAAGTGACAATTTGTTCTACTCATTCAATACAAGAGAATTGTAACTTGTTGAAAAACATTCCGATGGAGCGAAAATTTACTAGAAATGAAAAAGTAGATTTACTGCTAATTTATGGCGAGTGTAGAAAAAATGCAACTGCGGCTTGCATTCTTTACAGTGAACGATTCCCTCTCAGACAACGCCAACCAAGTAGAAACTATTTCGCACGTTTGGAAAGGCAATTCAGGATAGAACCAGATGACAATGTACATGATCAGGATAGTTTTATCATTGATGCAGAGACGGAAACTAATGTTTTGGCTGTTGTTTATGTAGATCCCACCATATCACTTCGACAAATCGAACATGAATTACCAGTTGGACGAGAATCAGCTCGAAAAATTCTAAAAAAACATGGGTTTAAGCCGTATAAATATCAGATACATCAGCGCCTTTACGAAAATGATCATCAAAGAAGGGTCCAATATTGCAATTGGCTACTTGAGAACCACATAAGGAACCCGAATATGACGAGAAACATTATATTTTCCGACGAATCAAGATTTACGAATCTTGGTATGTTCAATAGAAACAACACCAGATACTGGGCAACTGAAAACCCCAGGCTCATAAGACAAGGGAATTTTCAGGAACGCTTTGGATTCAACGTGTGGATAGGTCTGATAGGAACTCGAATCATTGGGACCATAATATTTGATGGTATGTTGAATGGGCAACGCTATTTGGGATTTCTACGAAACGAAATAGAAGGATTCATGGAGAATTTACCTCTCGACGTCTACCAAAATATGTATTTCCAGCAGGATGGTGCACCTCCCCATAATTCCCGAATAGTAACCAGTTACCTAGATGAAACATTCCCAAATCGATGGATTGGCACGAATGGTCCTACAAGATGGCCTCCGAGGTCACCGGACCTCACGCCACTGGATTTTTTCATATGGGGTTACCTGAAGAACACGGTTTACTCTTCTAGTCCTACATCAAGGGAGGATTTGGAACATCGCCTTAGAGAAGCAATTGCAAGTATTATTCAAGCTCAGTTAAATGGAGTTATGGAAGCAATAGTGAGACGTGCAATTTTGTGCAGAGAACATAATGGAGAACAATTTGAACAGTACTTGTAAATCATTTTTTCATTACTTTGATTTATGTTAGTGTAGTAAGTGACCAGAATCAATAAACAATTTACTTCATACCTTTTTTTTCGTTCAGAAATTAGTTGTATCAAATGTTAGAAATTGGAATAAATATCTAATACATTTTTTTTACTCTGCAGGTATATTCTTATGGTGGATTTATACAGCAGTTCCAATTCATGAGTTTTTAGTCACTAGTAAGAAGTCATAAGAATGTTCGTTAATGGAATATTTATTCCAACAACGATCTTAAAACTGCTGTATGAATCCACCATCAATTACGATTAGCATACGAGTAATGAGAAAAAAGTTCGCTTCATCGCCGTAGAATGTTTTTCGACAACTCACAATGTTCCATTATTCAGAATGTACCGCAAATTTTCACTATTTTTTTTTTTAAATATGAATTTTTGTTTAGCTTTCGTAGGTTCAAGCCGCCTATGTTTAAGAATAGTCAATTTTGAGAACACTCATAATGAAACATCCCGTATCTTCGATTCCTTTCGGAATTCTTCAAATCTTTTCATTCGAGTAATCTGATAATTCATCATCTTTCAACATAACAATGTGAAAAGAGTATGTTGCTATTTGAGAAATGGCAGTTGTGAGCCTTTCTTTATGGGTACTAATCCGTTTTGAGGAAATGTTTGATAATTGATGGGAAATATGGTTGCTGCAATTACATGGGAAGCTCAATTTTCTGCTGTATCTTACCTTGAACCTTCCTCTCGTAAATGCTGACGCCGTTCGTCAGTTGTGATGATTTGAGTTTGATGTTCACGGCCAACTTTGTTCGATTGAACAATCAACTGTATCTCCGCCATTTTTCAACCGATTTTCAATTTTGGAGAACAGTGTTATCACAAACTGCGTGTTCTTCCTGATAATGAAAAAAATTGTACAGGGTGTCATTTGAAAAAAAAAGTTTGGGGTCACTTCCGGTTAAACCGGAAGTGGTGAATTTTCGGTTATGGAGTCAAAATATGCGCATTTGAGTAATATATCGACGTGACAAATTTGAAACCTGTATCTTCAAAACTATAGAAAAATTGGGGGGCGTACCTCACCTCGTGGTCACCCGGTATATATATATTTCAATAAATAAATAAATTCTAGACGCGGTTCAACCCGAACTTCCAGTTTTCAAATATCTGACCGCGGAAACCTATCCGAACACATTTTGCATTATATATATATATATATATATATATATATATATATATATATATATATATATATATATATATATATATATATATATATATATATATATATATATATATATATATATATATATATATATATATATATATATATATATATATATATATCAATTTGGAGAAATCTACCAAGTGATTCGAAAAAAATAAGCAAAACAAAATTCCAAAATATACTTTTTTATTGAAATTATCCTACATTTCAGAATTTAATAGGTTAAATTGTTTGATTTTTCATCAATTCATTGAGTGATGATATTTCAATCGACATCATCCGTTTTATTCACCTTCTATGGCTGCTTTTCAAATCATTAGTCGCCAAAGTTCCAGAAGAAACTCGACTAAACAAAGTTATTGTAACAAATTCAGCAAAACAATTAAAATATCGAGAAAAATGAGCAATGGGTACCTACATGTTCCACAATTTGAAATGTATCTCCTACAAAGGGACTGAAGAATATCTTCTTTCTTGTGGTCGACTATTTCAGGAACATGGACAAAATTTTCTGGTGAAAATCGATCATCAGCATCAACAAGACAAATAACAATGTAGTTGATGGATATCGAATATTTCGTTCATGCCTTACATATCCAAGAAACCACAAAACACTTGCTATATAGGCGCAAGTTCCTAACGTTCTTGATCCAGACTTAAAGTACAGTAATACCCACTTATAGACTAAGAGCTAGCCACGGAAATAGGGCAGCAATTTGTAGAACGATGAAAACCACCTAATCAGTCTGCCTTAACACCATCATTAATTTATTCGGGTGCCTGGCAGCTTTTCATTGTTGAAGGTGGGCGTGGTACGGCCGTAAAGTTGTTGAAAAATCAATTGAAGGTGTTCAATTCATAGACTATAGCTAATTATGTTCAAAATTCGAAAATAATATTGCCAGGCGATTTGCTTGGGGGAAAAGTAGTGCTAGATGACCTTATCCACTGTATCCGAAGCCTTAGGCTACGGTTACTATGCATGCGAATTCGGACGATAATTTGTTCTGACGAGTTCTGATGAATTCGTCGGAACAAACAAACGCCTGTTTTTCAATAAAAGTGACTATACTGGCAGCGAATATCACGTCAGAACATGTACGACATGATATTCTCTGTCACTATAAACACTTTCATTCAATTCATCAGAACTCGTCAGAACAAATTTTCGTCAGAACATGCATCCACTGTATCCGAGGCCTAAGGCTTCAGTTACAGTGGATGCGTATTCTGACGAAAATTTGTTCTGATGAATTCGTCGGACAAACAAACGCCTCATTTTCAATGAGAGTGTTCATACTGGCAGCGAATGTCAGGTCAGAACATGAACGACGTGATATTCGCTGCCAGTATATACTCTCTTTGAAAAACAGGCGTTTGTTTGTTCCGACGAATCCATCAGAACTCGTCAGAACATGCATCTACTGTAACCAAAGCCTTAGACCGCTAATCCACCGACCACTTGCATTAATACTTCTACTGGAATGTACAGTTTAAATTTTTTTTATGATTAAGACAGTAATATTTCGAACGAAGTTCGGAAATATTGTGCCAGAGAGGTATCAACAATGTGAAATGAATTCGGGGTACCCTTCTCTCTAAGCGTTTCCACCAAGCGGAAAAATAAAGGCAAACATCTGTCAGAAAACAACTACTTCCCTGACTTATACCACGACCGACATTGAACTACATCTGACTGATATTTGTGCAACGTTCTTCCAAGAAGAAGTGCTTGTCTTGTAATCAAACAGATTATCCTTCATTTGGCTGGGAATGACCAACTGCAGACTTGCATGTTTCGAGGTTTATTGCCTCTCATCAGTGACAGGGTAGGTCGGACAACATTATAATTGTCCTTTCCGCATGCCAAATGAATAATTATCAACCGTTTAACTAATATTTTCCTACGGATAACTATGAATGAATGAGCGTGAATGTTTGAGGTATACTTTATTATCGTTTAATCAACCAATTGTGAATGAGATCGCTGCAAGATATGTACTGATAACGACTTGACTTCATCTTACAGATCACGAGAATTATCGGATAGAGAAGCTGACAGTTCGAAAAACTTTCATATCAATATTTCATACTTAAAATAGTTTTACAATTTTCATAACGAGTTATAACAGTTATTTTCATACATCAATATTTAGAATAATTATCAAGATATCTAGCCATTTCTGTTACTGTGTTTTTTTAATTATTTGATAAAAAATAAACAATTAACATAGTGAATGTTGAGACTGCTTGAAAATAATAAACAGTAAAGAATTAATTAATTAATTAATTCATAACAATAGAATGACGTACAACGTTCGACGTACAACGTTCATAATAAAAAATAACTGTTATCTGATTGACTATCGTGCGCACATTTCTCGTTCTTTATCGGCGCATGGCAAGGTGTTCGGTCCAATATTTCCGCCTGATATTTTACACACACTATCCTGAAGTAGCGAAAAAATGTAGTCCCAGCCCTCTATAAATGAGACGACTTCGGCACTTTTCTATTCACCTTTAAGGTCACCAGGCACTACTTTTTCCCCAAGCAAATCACCTGGCAATATTATTTTCAAATTTTGAACATAATTAGCTACAATCACACCAAGTACCAGCGCTCTATAAATTGACCACCTTCAATTGATTTTTCAACCCCTTTGCGGCCGTATCACGCCCACCCCCACCAATGAAAACCTGCCAGGCGCCCGAATCAATTGATAATGGTGTCAAGTGGTTTTAATCGTTCTATAAATTGCTGCCCTATTTCCGTGGCTAGCTCTCCGTCTATTACTGAAGGTTTCTCGATATCTCCATCATCATTAAACACTAACAAATATTCAGTTTTATTTCTGAATCTTGGATTTATTGTGAATCGTGAAAAATTAGGTAATTCATTCAATTTATCAAACTCCAATATATATTCAATTCTTTCCTCTGTAGCTTATCTCGCTGATAAAAGAACATGATAAATTCCTGTCAATTGTTGTAAACTCAACTGGGGAAATTTTCAACTTCAACACGGGCTTGAAATATATTTACCTGCTGTACTAATACGGATTACATGATTTTATAAGATTTTGCAAGTTAAGGATTTTCCATAGAAAATCGGGACAAATCGGATATCTTTGTTGTCGGGACAGTCGAACACCGCGATTCTTGTCAACCAAACCGACACATAGTCTGTCTATTCTGCCACTTTGTTAACCGGCTCAAGAAGAAGCTCTGACATTACCTTGATTATTAATATTATCATGACTTTGGGGTCCTCGTTGACGAACGTTGCACAAACTTCACTAAGATGTAGATCAAAACCCGTCGTGATATTTGCTACGGAAGTAGCTGATCCCTGTTGAATATTTACCTAATATCCTACCTTACCTTGTATCATTCATATAAGAGTGAAGGATATTTATTGTTAAGTTGAAATCTCTTATATTTGATGCCAATACCCATGACAGGTTTATGTCAAAAAACAATTTTCAAGGTGTCATCGCAGAATAAATATTCCCATCTTCTCCATCGTTGTTGAGTGATTTTGCTTCTGAAGAGTATGAATCTCAATACTTCCGCCCTTCCTGATGATCTCTGAAGATTGAAATAGATTCCCGTCGAAAAAAATATAGCCTAGCGTAAGAAATGCAATTGATACTTTTGAATATTAGTCCCATTTGTCTTTATGAATTTTCGATGAAAACAAAATTTTTTAAAAATCAACTATGTGAATGAAAAGTTTCACTTTCAGATTTTCCCTTTCTAGTAAAGCGAGGAAATAGTTGTTTTCTGTTAGATGTTACAAAAAAATCTTTATTTTTATCGTAGGCTGTTTTCACTTGAAAAAAAAAAACAGTTTTCAATTATTTGTGAATATTCCCTTTTTCCAAAACTCATATTTTTTTATTTTATCATTTTCCTCAAACTCCTATAGTCGTCTTAATCCTCCAAATTCTGAAGATGATGTTGAAGAGCGGAAGAGGACTAGGTAATTTCTATTATCGCTATAGTAAAGATCGCAATTTCTAGTGAATAATATATTTCTTACGAGAGTGCGAAAAGGTATCTTTTCTGCACGATTTTTCGTATTGAAAGTTGTAATTTTCAGTGCATAAAAATATCGTGCCGAAAAGTTACTTTTCCGCACTAGTGCTGCTGAAAAGTTACTTTTCCACGCGATTTTTGTAATTAAATAATCTATGTAACTATTTTGTCTTATATGTCATTTTGTAGCATTATTATAAAATCTTGTTCATTAAAAATCTTTTTTTTCATAAATAAGATGGACAAAACTGCGGAGCAACTGCCGTCGCCTGCGGAAAAGTACTACTTTCCGCACTTGTTAGCTAAATAACTCTTTTACGGTTCGCAATTAATATAAATCTTTCCGAAATATCTGCTACCGAGGAGTGCTTCTTGCTTTTGACATTTGGGTGTTATAGTTTTTTCGTTAGGTGGGACAGGACGGCACGAATGTTGTCTGACCTATGACGGGAGGAAACAATCTTGAAAAACATATATGTTTATGTATAAATGCAGATGATCATTCCTAACCCGATGGGGGATAGTATGCAATGCTTGATTAGAAAAAGCGCTTGCAATAGTGTTTTTTTGGAGAACATTGCACAAATATATGTCAGATGTAATTCAATGTTCGTATGGGAAAGTGGTTGTTTTCTGACAGATATTTGCCTCACATTTTCCACTTCGTGGAACAGTGTGAAGATAAAGGGTTTTCGACTTCTTCTAAATTATTCGTTTCATTTAATATAAAGCAGGTCAAGAAATAGCACAGAAATTAGCTATAGCCACTGATCCTAGGTTCTCCTCTAATTCAAACCGTAAAAGCTTGAAAAGTTACATTAGGCCTGTTTCGGTTCTAATCTGGAACGGTCCCAAAACCGTCCAAAGTAGTGGCTCAGTTATGTTCTGACAACTTTTGGTTAAGTAGACATTCTAAACTTAAAATATGCTACTGTTAAGAACTACATATCGTCTAAGCAACAAGTGCTTCTTAGGTCAAAATTATTTCGCCTTCTCCGAAAATTATGATTGAGGTGTCATTCGATTCGGAATAGCACGTAGATAGTTTTTGAGATAATGGTAAGGCCGCTCGCAAAAATTGCAATAGTTATGAACGAAGATTCAAAAAGAGGAGAAAATTTCCTGAAAAAAGTTTCAACTCGCGGAACTCTAGGACCAATATTTATTCTATGACTAGTTTTCGAGATATGGGGTGTTGAAGTTTGAGGTGGCCATTTTTATTTCATCATTCTGTACTCCATTAGAATATTCAATAGCTTTTTTTTGTCAGTATCCATTCATTCAATCCCGAACAGTATTCTGATGCTTGAATGAGAACTACTTTTCAATCATTTATATATATATATATATATATATATATATATATAACAAGAAGGATCATTTTATTGGACTAGGCCCTCTAGTGAAAATGCAACCGTAGACACGTGTTTCGATCTTAGGGATCTCATCAGTACGGTGAAAGCAAGTGTAAGGATGTTGCATATATATATATATATATATATATATATATATATATATATATATATATATACATATACATATTTTTTTGATTGATGCAACTGGTTTTCCTTTTTTCAATGTTTTCATGAAAACTTCAACAACACTTGATCGATCCTCAATTTCAGTACACCGATGTATTTGGGATTGAATTCCCTTCAAAATGATGTATCACAAGTATAGTAGTCCCATTGAAAATTCTGAAGTAGGGGGTGCTGGGGTTGAGGGGGTTGACAACACAATGATGGTGAATTTGGTGAAAGTGTTCCCCCTTGAAATAAAAATCGACGGGTCTGAGCGATTTTCAATTTTTTTCATGAGTTCGGATATTAGGGGGGTGACAAGTTTTAGCTGGGATACACTGTATATATATATAAATATATATATATATATATATATATATATATATATATATATATATATATATATATATATATATATATATATATATATATATATATATATATATATATATATATATATATATAATTAAGTAGGAATTCTCGGGTAGCGGTCTGTTGAACAATGAAACTCATTCGATTTAAATCTTCAATATTTCGTCAACCTTTATTGACTTCTTCAGGAAGAGAAAATTCACAGAGTTAGTTCTAACCTATGGAACATTTGGGAGGAAAATTGTTGTTCTCCGCTGCAGACTAAACGCTTAATTTACCTGACTGGAGTCCACCAGGTAAATTAAGCGTTTAGTCTGCAGCGGAGAACAACAATTTTCCTCCCAAATGTTCCATAGGTTAGAACTAACTCTGTGAATTTTCTCTTCCTGAAGAAGTCAATAAAGGTTGACGAAATATTGAAGATTTAAATCGAATGAGTTTCATTGTTCAACAGACCGCTACCCGAGAATTCCTACTTAATTAATAGAGTTCGGTCGAGAATACTTTGTTATTATATATATATATATATATATATATATATATATATATATATATATATATATATATATATATATATATATATATATATATATATATGAGAAAAAAAATATATATAATGCTCTCAATCTCACAAATCATACTCACCGAAAAACGTAAACAGTGGACAGCTGTTTCAAACTCCTTGGTTATCATCGGCACTGTGCATACAAATTCACAATGAATAAAAATTATGAAACTGAGAGCATTTATATCGGAAAATTATCGCTAACACCAATTAGCTATCTGGGTTCAATCCTCTGTACCTGGTACAAATGTCACAACAACAAACATTGACCCGATTTTAATGTAGGCATATCTATTCGATATTTCCATACCGCCTATTATTTGTAGGTACGAAACAATATTGATCGAAGTTTATCGAAAACACGAAATTGAAACAGAATTGTGGGACAAGTAGAGCACTAGAGTTCTCGTCTCGAGGACATGTAAGATATGAGAAAAAATATATATAATGCTCTCAATCTCACAAATCATACTCACCGAAAAACGTAAACAGTGGACAGCTGTTTCAAACTTCTTGGTTATCATCGGCACTGTGCATACAAATTCACAATGAATAAAAATTATGAAACTGAGAGCATTTATATCGGAAAGTTATCGCTAACACCAATTAGCTAAATGCTAAATGGAATGGAATGGAATGGAATGGAATGGAATGGAATGGAATGGAATGGAATGGAATGGAATGGAATGGAATGGAATGGAATGGAATGGAATGGAATGGAATGGAATGGAATGGAATGGAATGGAATGGAATGGAATGGAATGGAATGGAATGGAATGGAATGGAATGGAATGGAATGGAATGGAATGGAATGGAATGGAATGGAATGGAATGGAATGGAATGGAATGGAATGGAATGGAATGGAATGGAATGGAATGGAATGGAATGGAATGGAATGGAATGGAATGGAATGGAATGGAATGGAATGGAATGGAATGGAATGGAATGGAATGGAATGGAATGGAATGGAATGGAATGGAATGGAATGGAATGGAATGGAATGGAATGGAATGGAATGGAATGGAATGGAATGGAATGGAATGGAATGGAATGGAATGGAATGGAATGGAATGGAATGGAATGGAATGGAATGGAATGGAATGGAATGGAATGGAATGGAATGGAATGGAATGGAATGGAATGGAATGGAATGGAATGGAATGGAATGGAATGGAATGGAATGGAATGGAATGGAATGGAATGGAATGGAATGGAATGGAATGGAATGGAATGGAATGGAATGGAATGGAATGGAATGGAATGGAATGGAATGGAATGGAATGGAATGGAATGGAAAGGAATGGAATGGAATGGAATGGAATGGAATGGAATGGAATGGAATGGAATGGAATGGAATGGAATGGAATGGAATGGAATGGAATGGAATGGAATGGAATGGAATGGAATGGAATGGAATCCTGAAGCAGACATAATTTGTTTTATCTTTGTTTAGTATGAGTTTGTTCATGGTGAACCATGTCTCTGACTTTTCCAGTGTTTCATTCGAGATGTCTTAATGATTGCTCATTGACCAACCTACTGCAAAGATGTTTGTGTCATATGCATAATTTACCCGATTATTACTTTCATTAGTAGCAATATCCATGGCTAAATCATTTATGTAAAATATAAGGGCTTACAATACTGCCTTGAGGAACACCTAACACTGTCGTTTTTTCCTCTGAATAATATTTAATTCCTTGACGATTTATAACTTCTTTCTGTTTACGTTCTGTTAAGTAGGACCTTATCCAGTCATGAGCAGGACCTCTGATACCATATCTCTCCATATTTTTCAACAGAATTTCATGTTCTAGGCTATCGAAAGCTTTTGACAGGCCTAGAAAGATAACCTTTGATAGATTTTCATCTGCGTATCTAGTTGTAACTTTTTTTATGAATCTATTTGAGATAGGGTCATAAGAAAAAATCCAGTATGGTAAGATCTAGCGACCATTTAACCCTCGTACGACTCAGAACATCCTCTCATAATTTACAAAAAAAATATGACAACTCATGGGAAAAAAAGTTGATGTGTAAGTATATGCAATGTGCATAATTGGAATCAGTCATTCGATAGCTCTCATTAAAACATTGAAAAAATTTATGAAATATGTTATGGTTCTTTCTTCGCATAAGACAGAATCACCTTGTATTAGCGTGAAAATTAAACATTTGAACAAATGAGGCTGTAATCAATTGCTCATATTTGAATTTGAACAGTCGGCGAAGCAGATTCCACGTGAACTTACTGCGAGAATGAAAGTTGCACAAGGAGGTTATGTCTACAAAAAAGAAGGCATTTTGGGTGATTTCTAATAAGAGACTCCCTCGAATTCTCTTCGGATTCGTGTTCAGTCGACAAAACTACGAATGATCAACCACTCATTTTTAATTTTGAAAGTATGTGTGATGCCAGTTCTCTGGATACCAATTCCTTTGTCTAATGAATGCTTGGAATATGAAACGACCTCCCGGAGTGGTTCTGTAGAATTTCCCACAGCTGGAAAGTAAATACGCCACTAAATATCAGTAAGTCACCCGGAACACCAAGACAAATAACAATAATAGCCATCCTCTACTCATATAGGCAAATCCTTAAGCCTTTGGAAACACTCAATGCGCGTTTATAAGAAGGTATTTTTATTATTACGGATCATTTGTGAATTGCAGTTATTATTTTGATATTTCTTTTGAACTTGAGTAACATGAACACGTAAAATAATATCATTATCTGGATAGGATATGTCTTGTGTTCATTCGAGTAAATATGAGACAGACTTTCAGTGACAACAAACATCTAGAGTATTTATCAATATCGACAATAAAAAAGGGAACTCACCAAAAAGGAGCAATTTGACTTCATTTCGAGCTTCTCGTTGGTCTTCGCGAATCTGTTGGTCGATTCTAACGTTGATCCTTTTCTGTTCTCGAGCCTCATCTGATTTACAACACTTCATTATCGAGTAAACAGTTCAATTCACGCAGTCTTATTACATAAAAAGTAACATTCATACACACTTCTGCACGCCTAATTGGATGTGGTAACCTTAAAATAAATTCAGTCCATCCATCTACAGCTGTTCTATTGAAAACATCAAAAAACACAAAAACTACCAGTGATAAGATAGGTTTGTGATTTGCAGGGCCGGAGTGAAACTATAGCATGGATATAATACGCAAGGGTTTCGAGACATCTCTGAAATATCAATGTTGAAAATCTCGGTTCTTCTTGCATTTTATTTTCAATTATTGCCAGTCAGGTGACACCTATAAGATTTATTGGCCAAATTGTACCCACCAATATTTTCCAGCGTTAGCAACCAAAACTGATATTTCGCGATTCTCGTCGCCAATATGTAGATACATAGTATTCATTTTGCCAAACACCATAATGATATGAAAAATTAGTTTTGCACTTGAAATATGAAAGACCTATAAAAAAGGAATGTTTTTTATACTATCTACTATTTATTCAAGTTAGTCAAAGGAAAGCAGAAAAATTTCCTATGAATGAAAAGTATGTTCAGACCCTTTTCAACCAGATTGCCCATAACCATATTATTGTTAATATTTCCTCCTTATATTTTTCTCTATGCATTTTTGTGAATGACTAGGGATGCACTATGAAGGCTATGGAATTTATGCTATGGACCTAGTAACCTAATAATTTTCAACAAATTTTTTGAGAAACTGAGAAACTGAAATATTCCATTGACCATTGAAAAACGTTTTCTTTAGATGAGAAATATGACAAAATATTATTTGTACCATTTTCTTCAATTTGAAGATATTTCCTGAATATTTATCGTTTATTTTGTTTGATCTGAATTTCTGGTCCATACTAACGCGTCATTTTTTAGGTTGAAAGATCGAGGTCTCAATATTCAGATATTTTTTTCATGCGAACTACATCTGACTTACCCATTGGAGTGAGCCAGTGTCCCTCAGATTTTGTCAAAACTTTTTCTGTTGGGTGTGCCACTTTAATGGCCTGGGCGTGGTCTTCATTTAAGTATGTAGTGTGTTATTTGGTGTAGCCTTGCAGCCTCTGAAATTACTGAGTTTCTATTCTGAGTTTGGTGATTTGAATCTGTCACTTATAACCGCATGAAGCGAATGGTTAATCATTTGAGCTCTCGTATACTGATACATAAAGAAGGTCCATTGTAGATTACTAGATTTTATACAATTCTAGTAGTTTTTCCATTCGGATACGTATGCAAACATTTTTTTGTACGTTGTATAGGGAAACAGCTCTTCTGTCCCCGAATTGTGTTCTGAAAATATCACTCATCCCCTCTGAAGGCTTTCCACCCCTCACGAGACTTTATTGGCAGCTGTTATGAAAACGCCAAATTTGCTGCATCTGAAAGTCCTGCAGACAATACTTTTCAGGGTTGGAATCCATTTCTAATTAAAAAA
This sequence comes from Chrysolina americana, assembly GCA_958502065.1. Lineage (NCBI taxonomy): Eukaryota > Metazoa > Arthropoda > Insecta > Coleoptera > Chrysomelidae > Chrysolina > Chrysolina americana. The sequence goes on along the minus strand of OY293414.1, from coordinate 60,928,974 downwards.
TGATATTATGAAATTTCTTCAGAAGATGATCAAAAAATACGCCTCTGTTTTTTACTTCACCATTGAATAATTTTTTTTATTATATCAACGTTTGTCAACTTGCTTGCTAGGTATAAATATATCTTTCACATTTCTGTGACAATTAACTATATATGAATTCAAAATTGACTAAAATATCATTAGATGTGAAAGCAAACTAAACAACCTAGAAAAATTTCGTGTCCAAATATTCTCCCTCATTTAATTTTCTTTCTGATGAACAAACAGCTATTCATCAATGTTTTCGTTTGTGAAATAATCTTCGCTGGATTTGACCCTTCTCATCTTGGGACTCATTCACTTATTGGATGGGGGTGCACTAAGAATCCAAGAGCTTACTGCACTTTGGTATATCACAAGCCGTCAATAGAGAATTGCACTCCAGTTAGTTCGATGAACTCCTTGAACGATTGATGGTAGGCTAGGTTGATGAGTTGCTCTACATTAGCTCTATACTTCCGTAAGGTTTCATTGGTCTTATGAAATTGGCCATATAGCTGTGGTAGATGAATCAGGGATAATCTGTGAATTAGTCAAGGCTAGGCATCATAGAAACAGGACTAAAGAAGTTGTTTTCAGGGTCCAGTATTTGATTCATGCTGTAACTTCGAATTTACGTCTTTACATTGCAGAGACCTGGAGTAGTGCCATTTGAGTTTTTAAAGTAATCCCGATGTATTTTTCACTGCATTTGTGGCCGATTGCAGTTTGCACTCTGCATCCAGCACATCTTCTGTACGGCGTCTTCAAGTGCTGTGAGTTGCTCAGCACTCAGCGTCTCCCTTGGATAGTTTTTGGAGAGGACTGCAACTTTTGTCATGCTTACTGCTTCAGCATAGCTGGTGGCTTGCCCAGTTTGCTACCTCCCGCTTCAGTCTTCCTCCTCTTAACATTTGGACGTTGAGAGGGCGTTAGGGTTTTGGGACCCTTTCCTCCGTCTGGTGTGGAGGTTGCTTTTGAAGCCTTTTTCTCTCGACGGATTTCCTTCTTGCTTCTTCAGGTGTCAGGCCCTGTTCAAGGAAGCGAAGGTACCAACTTACCCTTCAGCGGATCATCGATACCCCCAGGCTTGCCTGGAGGTGGCAGGTCTTGTTCCCCTCGTTTTTTATGGAGGGTTTTTCATTTAGTCTTATCCATGTTTGTCCCACGAATAGCTAAGGAACCAAGAGTCGACCTTGCCCGCATGGCGTGGCAAAGCTGGCTGGTACTTTAGGAGATTGCCCGGTATCCTCGAGGCTTCGTTCAAGACGCTGCTCTTCCACCGCCATGCATCCACTGGCACGGGTCGCGTAACACCTTGGATTGGAGAGTTGCTCAGCGCCATCTTATTGGTTATTCGGTGGTGGCCTGCAGTGAGCCTGTGGAAACACAGTTTGCACCGCAGGTCGTCCGGCTATCCGTCAACTGCCAACGCTCTTGGTAGCCACTCAAGCCCCAGGATCTCAAATCTAAAGTCATGGAATAATTTTTTATTGTCTAGCGAATGATCAGTACTATCTGAAACAATAGATAAACATAAATCATTTCTATTTTGAATACTGTCGTTTAAATTAGTCATGAAGTAAATCCTTTCCTCATTTACGGCCTCTTCTTGATTTCTCACATAATTTCCTCGACCTCCTATCACCTCCTATCAACATGTCTGTTTAATGTTCTTTAATTCAATCGAAATCGACCATTAATGAGCCTTATTAATGGCAGATTTGTTATCAATGCATGATTTTGAGAAATTGACCATTACTGATAATTCTTTGATTGACGACTTGTTTATTTTGTGGAAATACATGTTCGGTAAGGATACACTAAAAACTATTTGTCTATTTTCCACGATAATTTTATTTTTGTTGACTAGTTTCGGTTATTACACCATAGTCAACAGATATAAAATTATCGTGGAAAATAGACAAAATTGTTTTCAGTGTATCCTTAGCATTACTGATACCTATTGATGTACGATTTTGTAGTGCCAGCCGTAAAATGCTAGTGTACAGTTGGACTTCTTTTGTACCCTCTTTCAGTTTCTTTAATTTCACCACTACAAATGTTAATAAAATGATCAGCAGATATTTTAAATGTTCAATAGTGTTTGTACGTACTGTTTATTTCTTTGCTAAATGATGTTCTAATCAAGAATTCCTTCATTTCATCGACTGAAAAATATTGTAATCAACTCATATATTAAAATGCGATTATTGATCACGATCAATCGTCATAATGCCCCAAAGAGGAACCAGGGGCTGATATACCAGTCGCTGTACATTTTCCATAAACCACTAAACCAAAAGCACACAAAGTATATAGTTCGTTTTTTTCGGAGCTTTTCCAGGACTCGGCAGATGTGACTCACCCATACAACTCTAAAGAACTGATGCTAGCAAGTAAAATGAACATCACTCCTCCATAACTTAGAGGAGGCAAGAATATACCCAGCCGAGCTGTGACCAAGCCACGAGCAAATGGCCCATATTACATACAACATGAAATCTGCCCTCGTACAGATTTGTTAGTTGGTTTGCTCGCTCCTGGAAACAGAGGGCAGGACCAAACTCCTCACGACTTACCTCTGGAAATAGTTGAAACCCGTACCTTATCTTATGGTTACATGGGAGATATTAATTTCAAGCTGTTTTTAGTTATTTATGTGTTCGTGAACTTGTGTGATGTTTTTTAACAGTATTGAGACTAAATATACACACTTTTCTGCATAGATTGAAGGCTACTGTTTTGACTCCTTTTTGTTAACTTATGGTCGAAAATGACTCCTAAGTATTCTGGTGACCTTAGTTCTTCCAGTACTTTTTTCAATTCAAATTTTACTATTGCGGTTTCATGTGAATTCACTGTCAGTTTCTCTTTACACCACCTGTAGATTTTATTTATGGCTGTTTGTGTAAGCCCTGAGAGATGGTCTTTGCGAATTTGACTCAAGGTTGTCGAAATATCCTTACAGTAAAAGCCTCTGGATGCTAGTCTCAGTTGAGTAGTAAGGACCGTATCGAATTTCCATAGCATACTATTTGTTATAAAAGTGAAATATATTTATTAAAACTGTACCTTTATCTTCACATTTTTTGCTAATCGCTCCAGATAATATTACTCTCGATGAGATCTACCAATGGAATTTTCGTGAATATAAGTTTTTTTTACAGTGTACTGAAAACAAACTTTTCTGTCGTTTGTTTTGTTATGACAAGAAAAAAATGTTATGAACAGAAGTCTGCGATATCGCAGATATTAATTACTGCGTCACTATAATGTAGTTCAATAATGCCCTCATTGAAGTAATTTTTTTCCTTACTTGTACTCTTTATCAATCTTTCTATTGATAGTTAACGCCATCATTTCTGGATTGGGAAAACAATAAATATTTAAAAGTGATATCAAAAACTGTATGAGTTTTAGAATTGTACATCTTGCAGAAAGAAACTATCAATTTATCTAGGATCTAACCCTATTTCATTCAATGAAGATTTCAGATCTCGGATAATTTCCTATCTCGCACAAATCTCTCGAATTCTTCTGAGGGTGCAGCCGATTGACAGAAATAACAAATAATTCAATATTTGACATTCAGCTATAGAATCCCTGTCTACAATATGTGATATGCAGGTATCGATTGAACAAAAACATATAAATTCCCAAAACAATTTCACACCCTCTTATTTTGTTAAATGGCTGGAAATTTAAATTTATAGGCTGAACTGTGTTTGGAAATACCGATAAATTTCAGTAACACATATGATTATGCCTTGTAACGCATCATGTCGAATTGTTCGTAGTAATGCGAGCTCTAATTTCAACACAAACATTATAATGGGCAATGGCGACTGGCATAATTTTCCTCATGATAATCAATCTGTCCGGAAACTGCAATCTACTGATAATAGTAACTATTTGGTTTTGATTAACTTTTTTCAATTGTTATTGAAATATGGTAGGTAATTAGCATAATCGAAGGGAAATAATTTACAATTGTTTTTTCATAAGGTTGTGTAAAGGCCCCAGAAATCATGAATAGCTGAAGAAGTAGTAGCTTTTTATTTGGAACAGGAAACCTATTAAGTTTTCAAGAATCAAATTTGGCAATGGCATGTTGCTGACTCTTGGCTTTAGCTGGTCAACGTGAGATCGTCTTTCCTGATGAAAAATCACGTTTTGGTTTTATTTGCGTTTTATTCTACTAGATCATTGGTGATATATTCAAAATCAATCCACAAGTGAACAGAAAAATTAGACAGTTTATTATACTAGGTAACAACGATATCACGTGTACCCCTCTTGTCATTTTCAAAAAAAATATATTATTGCATTTTCAGGGTTTTGTTTTGAATGTGACGTACCGCGATCGACTCGAAAAAAGGCGTTTTTTCAAAGGTATCACCCCGCAGCACCCTCTCAGTTGAATACAACTTTTCGAAACTAATCTAACTGTATTCTCATACCTGTAATCCATTGAGTATTGAACTCAAAAAACTTTTTTCTATTATGATTATAAAAATTATAATTTTTTCAAAGTGAGATATGGATAACAAAAATTATATATCTGGCAGTTAAAATCGACTCCACTTGATAAAAATAGATTATTCATCGAGTGTGCTGCCGGTGGTGTCATTTTAAAAACCTGCATTCCTGCAACCAGAAAATCTGAATGCTTTCAATATCTCATGGTCAAATTAGTGTATTGTCAATATTAATATCAAGTCTCTTTGGACATTGATTTTAGGATAATCTCTCATATCATTTATCTCTCACAATGTTTTTTCTTTTCCGTCAGTTCTTCGTATCCTCTAGATCAGAAGATATATTCAAATCACAGTTCGAAATGTTATCCAATGTATTCCAATTTTTTCAAATGCACTGCTACTTTTACTGAGTAGATAATCAAAGGGGGTTCTGGGACCGCATGCGCAGTACGGTCGAGCTTGCCACGGGCCATCGGAAATAGTCGTGGAGGAGATCGGTAGAAGTCGGCCGTCGCTGGTCTGCGTTCATCGTGTGACGTAGTCGAGAGAGATCCAGTTGATTGATAACATTTTGCCAATACAGCGCGCATCTTGAATATTTAAAATTAATTAAAAGAAAAAAAGATTTCCGAGAACGAGGTTTGAACCAGCGGCGAAAGTTTGGTAGCGAGTGACGTTAGCCTTGTCTCCACGGAGATTTCGTACAAGTTGATGTACAAATGTGGGATATATATTTCTCCAGCTACCAGAGCACGGTGTTTGAATATTAAAAAAAAATAATGATTGAGAGTGTGATGATAATAGTGGTGTTTGGAAAATGGGGAAAAAAAACATGGCGGCTGTCAAATGTTATACAGGTCATAACATAATATTTGAGTGAAAAAACATGGTTGCCTCGGCCATTTGTCGAATTTTCCATTGGGGGTATGGGGGGGATTCAAAATGTTTTCGTGAGGGGGTCCGTCATTTTTAACGTGCGATTTGGAGTGAAAATCAGCAATTTAAATCTTACTCGTGTTTTGAAACGCAAAAAACGCTTATTGCAGTAACATTTTTGCATGTTTGAGCGTTTCAAATTTCAGTCGTTTTATATCCAATTTTACATTTTTGCATACTAATAATTTTCTACGTGCGTCCATTCATCGAGTTCACTTGAATATTTTGAATTGTTTGCATTTAAAAAAATAAAAAAGTTTTCCGAGAATGAGGTTTGAACCGTCGAACTGCTGATTATGGAGCACCCACTGAACACACTAGACTATGAATCAAGGTATTGATGTGAGTGTTGCCAGTTGTAAAATTAATCGTATAGTTTGACTGCAAATAGGTGTTGTCAGTGTTACGAAAAATCATCGCTCGACGGTCTAAGTTCATTTGTGACGTAATCGAAATAGATCCAGCAACTGATTGTACTACATGAAGCGCTCGATGTTGCCAGTTGTAAAATTAGGCGTGAAGTTAGGGGGAAAGAGTGTTGCCATTCAGAGAAATTTGGGGGTTAGGAAACATTATTTTTGCAAAGTATGTAGGTAGCATTGAGCAGAGTTGAAATAATCAGTAGCATAATGACATCGACAGAATACAGACGTACATTAGAGAAATTTGAGAGACGTCTTCAGGAATTAAAAAAAGACATTCAATTTTTTGAAGAAAAAGAGAATGTTTGGAAGCAGTTGAATAATTTAAACATTCAAGACAGAGTTTTCATACGAAAATTACCTCAAACAAGATACCCGTTACAAAGAATCCAACCTCAGAGTGCAGAATATGTCTCCGCTCTTGAAAACAAATTTTGTACTTTTAACTGCAATAATAAATAATGTTTTGTACGTGAATAAGCCATTTGGTGTGAAATACATGGCAATATGCGTGAAAACCGATGACTTTGAATGCAACCGGACCCAATGGAAAACAATGCGAGTAACATCAGTCAATGATGGACAGCTACTAGTATTTGCCAGTGATGTTCCAGAGAATACAGCATTCAATTATAAGCTGAAAATGATATTTCAAGATCTTCGAGAAATAGACACAAAAACTGAGGAGTTTATTCCAGCAGGGCGAGAGAAAAGCAAGTCAAAAGTGGAATTTGATCTTTATAGAATTTTCATTATAGTATCCATTATATTAGCATGTATATTAATGAGGCTTGTACAGGAAATAATTGTAGAATTTAATAAAAAATGGAGTATTTGGTTTAAATAAAAATTGCAAAAAAACAAATCGAATTTCATTTAATATTTCCGCTAGTGAATATATGAACAAACAGCTTGATATCAACATCCGTTATTCATTCCATTATCGGTTGTGAAACGCGCAATTCGAGTCAGCGCTATCGCAATGAGAAACCGCCTCAAACAGGAAATTTAATATGCGATAAGCATTTTAATGACCGAGTTGAGGTCGCCAGACGGGCAACGACCGAAGGTTATCGGCAAGGCGTACATGAGAATTGGTATTTAAACACAGCGAGGCACGAAGGAAAATCATTTTATGTTTGATTGTGCTAGTAGCAAGTTACCAGTGTGCCAACTTCATTTGAAAAGTAAGTGTTTTCAATTGTTTTTATATGTGTCTGTTGAGTTTCTCATTTAATTTTCAATTATTTTTATGCCTGCCTTTTTTGGTTAATTTTCGGTTCAAAATTTGTGTGTTTTTAGGTTAGCTTTTTACTCAGATGAATTTACGTAAATGTTTTATGTTTGCCTTTTGAGTTTTCGTTTAATTTCCATTTCTTGTGCATGTCTTTGGGCGCTTTCAAAATTCATTGTAATTTCCAATTTAAAGTGGGTTAATAGTTCAAAGGTGCATTTGATTTTTATGTATTTTTTTGGGTTATAACAAAAACTTTTTATTATGCTTTTCCTCAGATGGATCTACAAAAATTGAACGCCGCCGGGTCAATCGTGAGCAGGAAACCGATCACCAAACTAGCCGATTTACCTGTGGGGGTACCGCAAAGGATCTTAAGTGCGAAGATAGTCCGAGGGAAATTTGGCGTGGCTGTGCTGCTGGATTTGGGGGAGAGCGTCACCTTTTTGCCGCAGAGAGTAACCGAGGTATATCGGCTATATATAGAAGAGTTCTCGAGCAGCAAATATTCCGTGATATTCAAAGGACTGATGAACACTGGGAAAGCCAATCCAGCGGCGTCATTTGAGATTGTGGAAAATTAAGGTTAGTATTATTTTTGCCATTCGGGTTCGTTTCTTTGTATGTGACAAAAGTTCGTTTGAAAATAAAAAACAATTTCTTTTTCATTTTCAGATAGTTATATTATACCCCTCCTAATCACAACAGCAGCATTTTTCATTAGGCTTCCCTTTGGGCATCATCCCCGTTCGTCACTTCGCCATTCCAGGAAGCTTCAGTTTGCAGCATCATCACCGAGCTGCCACCGCACCCTGCAAGCATCCGTTTGCCGCCGCCGACACACACACACAGCTGTTGCCCCCAACCATCCGCCATCGTCATTAGGAAAAATTGTAGTAAGTTGAAATATTTGTTGAAAATGGTGTTTTCAAAAACTTTATCACAAATTGATGGATTGCTTGAAGCGATCAAGCAAAATTATTCAAGTGCCATTGCACGAACGTCTCTGAATTTGATAAGTAGGCATATTAGAAAATGTGAGTTGGCAATGAAAAAAATTAAATTTTCAATAGGGGAAAAAAAGAAAATTGTTAGTAAAATTGGGGAATTGAAACGTATTAGATGTATAATAAATGTTATGAAAAATGATAAGAATATTGGATCAGGCTTGAATAGAAGCAGTAGGGTTAAATGGGAAAATATCAATGCAATTTTCAATGGTAGAGTAAGGACGGGTGTAATAATAAATTTAGCTCACAAAGAAGTGCGAAAATTTTTGAGCGATGCGTATTTTGTTTTCAAATCGAGAATTTCCAAAATTTTGAAGGAGCTGCAATGCCTCAAGGTGAACATGACACTGTTGGGGGATTTCATCAAAAAGTCAAATGACGGCGAGATAGTTGATCGAAAATTTTTCAATACCCCTAATACAATCATTGATTTGGGTACGGACTTGACAGTTTGGTACAATAAACATGTTGTGGATGTTATTTTGAACAAATTAGAAGAATTTCAAGAGAAAGACTCGGGGTGGGCGTTGAGTAAAATTCTTTTGCTTGAGGTATCAATAAATAAATACGGAATAGGGAACGGTTCAGGGTTTACATGGTTACCTGAAGAAATTCAAAAGAGGCATGCATGCGTCAATATTAATAATCAAGATGATGCGTGTTTTTTTAGAGCGATCGTGAGTGCTTTGTATCCTCCCAAAGGAAATGTTTCACGTGCATCTTCATATCCAAATTATGACATGGTTTTGAATACAAGGGGTTTGGAAATTCCTATGCCAATTCACCACATTACAAAATTTGAAAAACAAAATGATATTTCCGTAAATGTATATAGTTTAGAAATGAATATTGTCAAAGAAAAAGCATTTTACGAAGTAGTACCTGCACGATTGACCAAAAATAAATTGAATAAACACGTTAATTTACTACTAATTCAAAATATATATTTCCCTAAATTGAACGAGTACGACGCCTTACCTAGGGATACAGATGATTCGCAAATTAAATATCATTATTGCTGGATTAAGGATATGTCTAGATTGTTATCAAGTCAGTTGAGCAAGCATAAAGTTAAAAAAAATTTTTGCGATAGATGTTTGAATTATTTTCATAGCGAACAAAAATTGTCAGAACATATCGCGTTGTGTGAGAATATTAACGAGTGTAAAATTTCATTTCCAAAATTTGATTATGTAGAATTTCGAAATTATGTGTATAAGCAAAAATGTCCATTCGTTATAAATGCCGATTTTGAATCCGCTTTGGAAAATTGTGAGGAAAAAATGTCTGATAAATCAACAAAATATCAAAAGCACAAGGCATTCAGTGCAGGTTACTACTTGAAATGCTCTTACGATGACAGCTTGTCCAAGTTCAATAGTCATCGCGGCAACGATTGCATCCAATGGTTTACAAATGAAATGGCAAGTATTGCCAAATTTGTTGAATCCAAAATCAAAAATATCGTACCAATGATATGTAACCCCGATATTGTTAAAGCTAGAGTGTGCCATATTTGCGAGAAGCCATTTTCCAAGCAGGATATTATCGTTAGGGACCATTGTCACTTTTCGGGGTTGTTCAGGGGTTGGAGTCACCAATCTTGCAATCTTGCCTTTAAGAAGCTTTTTATGGTACCCATTATATTCCACAACCTTTCCGGATATGATAGTCATTTTATTATACGGGATGTAGCAAAAAAGGGGCGTGTGAGCATACTTCCCATCAACAAAGAGAAATACATTTCATTTACTCAATACGATAGTGAAACCAGCATTAAATTTAGATTTATAGATTCTTATCGTTTTATGGGAGCTAGTCTTGATGAGTTGGTTTCCACAATGGATGCAAAAAATTTTAAAATTTTGAAAAAAGGAATTTGCAATTGGATGATGAAAAATTTAAGCTTATCACTAAGAAAGGGGTATTTCCTTACGATTATGTTAATAATATGGAAAAACTCCTCGACACCGAGCTACCCTCCAAAAAACGCTTTTATAATAAACTCAACGATGTTGAAATTGACGATGAGAAGTATGCTCATGCTCAAAATGTTTGGCAGCAATTTGATATTGAAACTTTGGGGGAATACAGCGATTTATACATGAAAACAGATATATTGCTTTTGGCAGACGTTTTCGAAAATTTTCGTGAAATTGACTTGAAAACTTATGGGCTGGATCCTTCGTGGTATTATACCATGCCGGGGTATACGTGGGACTGTATGTTGAAATATACAGGGTGTAAATGGCAAATTTTAAAAGATGTTGATATGGTTATGTTTGTGGAAAATGGTATAAGGGGCGGAATTTCAGTTTGTTGTAATAGATATTCGGAAGCGAATAGAGTACCCTGCACACCTGCACGATTTACACAAAGATTTTCCGTTTTGTCCTGAACACCGCACACCACCAAATTCCAAATTGAAAAAATTGATGCCAACCCTGCATGATAAAAAAGAGTATACGCTTCATTATAGGAACTTGAAACAAGCTCTGGAACATGGCTTGAAATTAACTAAAATCCATAAAGTTTTGAAATTTAAACAATCTGCGTGGTTGCGCCCTTATATCGAGCTGAATACTCGATTGAGGACTGCAGCCACTAATTCTTTCGAAAAAAATCAATTCAAGTTGGCCAATAATGCTATTTTTGGTAAAACCATGGAAAACATCCGGTTGCACCGAATCGTAAAATTAGTTTCTTTCTACGAGGGTAGATATGGAGCAAAAAATCTCATTTCCAGCCCTCGATTTCATAATCGTACAGTTTTCGATTCAAACTTGATGGCTATTGAACTGAAAAAAGCCGAACTTGTATTCAATAAACCAATGTATGTTGGGATGGCTATTTTGGATTTGTCAAAAACTTGCATGTTCAAATTTCATTATGAATTTATGCTTCCCACTATGGGTGTGGAAAAATCCAAGTTAATGTATACCGATACAGATAGTTTCATTTATGAACTAACGTGTAATGATGTATACGAAGAAATTATCAAAAAACATATTTCCAAATTCGATACGTCTGATTATTCAAAAGATAACGAGTTTAACATTCCACTTGTGAATAAAAAGGTACCTGGACTAATGAAGGATGAAGCAAATGGCAAAATTATCACGCATTTTGCAGGACTACGTTCAAAAATGTATACCTACAAAGTGCAGGGAGGCAAAGTATGTAAAAAAGCGAAAGGAGTGAAATATAATGTCGTTAAAAATAAAATAAGTTTCGAAGATTACGTGGATTGTTTGAAAAATTGCAAGCAAAACAAAATTACTCAGTGTACAATCCGATCATTCGCTCACGATGTGTTTAGTATCGAGCAGTCGAAAATAGCTCTTAGTCCGTATGACGATAAACGCTATCTTATCCCCAAATCATTTGATACATTACCGTGGGGGCACTATAGTCTAAATTAATTTTTTTCACCATTTTTGTTCTAAATTAATTTTTTTCTCCCGTTTGCAGGTACAATGAATTTGCAACAGTTGTGCATCAAAACCGTTTGCGAAAATATCAAGAGTCCAACATTGTTCCTCATCAATTCACATTCATCATTACCTTCAATATTAACAAGACAAATTATTCAAAAATATGCCCATTTCAAATGGCTAAACATTAATCGTCAAGAAATTGTTTATGATGAGGATGAGGACATTCTCATGAATTTCGAATATGGTGGGAGGTTTTTTGGTGGTACACGAAAAAAACAAAAACGTGCAGCATTATTAAACATTTATAATTTGGAACCATATTGTCATCACGATTCATACTGCATTTGGATGAAATTTTACGAAGTTGTTGACTTTAACTTAAGATTATGCAAATATTGTTTTGAACATATCCAAAGTATGCTTAAAATATGCAGGTGTGACGAAATAAAAAATTTTGAAGTTAAACATTTACATGAAGTTTTCACAAGTAATGAATTACATAATGCCTACCAAGATAAATCATATTGGTGTCAATATGATTGTAGGCACGTTCTTTTCACTTTACAAAATAAAGATGATGCATTGATCATTTACATAGAACGAAAAGGGCGAAATTTTTTTGAAAAAAATTTAAGCTTACTCCAACTATTTGTGATGTTGATAAGAAACATTATTTTCAACTATATTTCAACAATTCATTTTTCATTTATTTTTTTATATATATATATATATATATTATATTTTTTTTCTTTTATTGCTGTATTTTAGGGAGGGTATTTTTTTTTAATATAGAAAAAACAAAAAATATTTCTTGTTTTTTATTTCCAAAATATTTTTTTGAAAAAGTAATGAAAAAATGGAGCGATTTTTGGACCGTAGATGAAACGTCTACGGTCCAAACTCCAACATATTAGAAATATAAGGAGTAGATATTTCATCTACACCCCCAAAGTGATAAAAAACAATATGAAGCAGCACCAGGCTTTGTACAGTGTTGAGCAAAATAAGGTAAGTTGAATATTTTTTTCTTCAATTCCCGGTAAAGTTATAATTCGTTTGATAATCAAAATGCCTCCACTTCAAAACTGAAAAAATTCGACAGTTCATTGACTTGTTTTTTAACCAATAATTGTTGAAATAAAAAACTTGATTTCTTTTTCTCATTTATTACATAAATCATACACAAATTTTTGTTTATAATAAAATAAATATTCACGTAAAGCATTAGCCAACATACTATCTAAAGATGAGGCTTGACAAAAATCTTCTATAATTTCTTCCAAACTTAAATTAGTCTTATTATCGCGTAACCATGATTGAATAATATCAAAAACACCGCGATAATAGTCACAAAAGTTCATAGCATCCAGCATAGCGATACGGTTAGACAGCACCCCCAAGTGTGTATTTAGAATGTCGGTTACATCTTGTTGGGACAGTTCCATGTTCGTGACATCCTTGGAAATGGAAATTTGTTTGGTATTACTTTCGATGTACTGTGTGATGTAAATATAATCTCCGCAACGTGTTGTGATTGGATCATACTCATCTACATACTCATCGATTTGTGATTCAAAGAAATTTTCCTTTATTTCTTGTAGGATGTCAATGAGGGTTGCCCATTCAAAAGAAGCAAAATTGATAGTTCGAATGGAGAATTGCTGCTTCAAAATGATGCATGGACTAAAATCTCTGGATGGACTTATGCCACATCGAATTTCGTAGGATGGCATAGGGAAGACCATCAACATCAACTGATGTTCGTTCCGAGCTGCCATTTCGTATTGCCCCAATGCTCTGTCGATGGCACTTAGAGTTTCGTTGTAATCTTCTCCATCACTATCGCACATTACTTCAACTTCACTGACGTAACCACTGTCTTGAGACATTTTCGTTTTCAAACTGAATATTCGTCTGTGCTTGCATACGCTTTTATAGCTTCAGATCACGTGGTCAATTTTAAAATTGTTGTTGCATGTTTGTTGACTGTGAAAAAATATTTGAAAGGCCCTCCCAATAGTCTTGCAGAGTGTGCTTCTTTTCCATAAGATTCTATACAAAATCAACGTTTTCGATCCAACTGTTATGTTTGTTATGCAAACCGAGCCATTTAACGTACATTTTTTTGCCTTTCTTCCTCAGAACTTTTTCCACGAGATATATATCTGGATTTGCAGTTTTTTGTAATTCCTCTGCATAAAAAGCACCCTTGATAGGAGCACCCTGCATATCTTCCAGCATGAAGGTGGCAGGGTTGGTGATATTGACTTTGATGATTTTGAATAATTCCGTAGTCCAATTGGGTGTGTAACCTTTTTCGAACAAGTGCTTTGTCTTACTAATCCGCACAACATCGCCCATAGCGAATTTTCTCGGTCCAGCTATTTTCAAGTGTGAGTATGTTGATTTGAGAATTTCTTTTTCGTTGGTTTTATCAATTTCCGAAGGTTTCATACCCGTCTTTGAATGGCGCGTATCATTGTAAGATTTCGTGATTTCAGGTAATATATTCAACCATTTGTAGGTGCCATTCAAACTGAAATACTTGTACAATCTTTCTTTTAAAGTCCTTATAATTCGTTCGGCCATAGAGGCTTTGAGGATGCTGTACGTATTGTAGTGATTTATCTCATGTTTTTTCATCAAACACTGAAATTTACTGTTGTAAAATTCCGTCCCCTGATCGGTTTGTAGATTTTTCGGGCATCGTTTCGTGTGTGCCAAAATATCTGCAAACGTTTTAGTAATTTCCTCACCCATTTTCGTTTTCAGCGGGCGAGTCCACACGAATTTCGAAAAACAATCTATAACAACTAGAATGAGTTTGAAATTTCGATTTTGATGGGCGTACGGTCTCATTTCAGCCAAGTCCATTTGCCATAAATCATCTAAGCCTTTAATAATGGTGCGACGTCGAGGATAATTTTTTCTAACAGGTTTATGCAGTTCACGGACAAGTTGAATCTTGTCTGTGGAAGCCATCATACGTATGTGATGACGTAACTGTGAAACCTACTATTTTATCATGGTGATGCAAACACAACATTTTGTCTTTTAATAATTTCCTCGACAGCAGATTTTACACTCGCTATATCTGAATTTATTTTGGTGATTTGCTGTAAAATATCAATTCGAAATTGGTTTAGTTCATTCTTGGTTAGCAGCGTTTCCTTGTGCTTGATTTCCCATTTTAAATTGTGTGCATGAATCGAATCGGTTATTTCGGTAATTTTTTTCAACAAATCACCACGATTATTTTCAATATCAGTGTTGTATTGTGGGTTGAATTTTTCGAAATTCTGATTGAGGGTTTGAATTCTCTTTTTCAGCTGTTTGTTTGTTTTATTCGATTCATTTTTGATTTCATGTTGCATTTTTGCTATTTCATCATTCACTTGAGCTATTTCCGAATGGTGTTGTTCACTCTGATGTCGTATACTTGCAGTAAGTTTTTCATGAATTTCATCAACATATTGTTTATTGGCAGCATCAGTATTTTTGGTGGGCCTCTTTACATTACTCAATTTCAAATTATCAAAATCGATGTCACCATCTGGAGTGTGCAGCAAGCCACTGCCTCCAGAGGGCGTGACTAATTTTCGCTTCTTATCAGCGGTGCTGTCGCTACGTCCAAACTTGTCGATAACCATTTTGAAAATGTGTAAATGGAGGAACGTACACCATCTTATACGATTATATTTGCCTCTTTAAGTTCACTCAAAATGGCAATAATCTCATTGTCATGCGAAGTATTTCCAGCACCCCGAGAGGCTATCAATAATTTGAGGCGTTCGCATAGTTCGTTTGGGTCATCCCAATAAACAAACTCCATAGGTTTGGTATTGAATGTCATTGCAATAGGTATATTTTTAGGCAAACCGCTACCTTTTGCTGCAGATGTTTTAGATGAACCGGTACGTGTCGATATTTTACGTTGATTTGCTGGGGGAAACATCGGTTTAATTATTTCGGTATACTTGTATCTTTTACTACCTTTCGGATGGCCTAGGGAGTTTTTGTGAATATTCGACAAATCTACAAGTGATTTGTATGTCTGCATATCTTCATTATTATAGTTTTCAGGCGTGTTTAAAAATATGAGTTCATATATACCGGGTGTTGCTTTCCACTGATATCCACCCATTTTAATGTATCCGCTGCGTTTGTCGAAATCTATTTCTTTGTTACCTAGGAACCATTTTGAAGATACACCATCATATACAGGACCGTATACTTTATCTATTTCTTTGTCATTACTCCAATGTTTTATAATGTACGGTTGAGCCATTATAGGATATTGATCGATATATTCCTGTAAAACTTCTTCATTCATGTCTGACACAAAGCTCTTATCTTGTTCCTCTTGTGTGCCTACGCTAAAGATATCCTCATCATCAGCATCATCTGTACCTGCAACATGTTCGAGGGATTGGAATGGAGTCGTTGTTTCGAATGGAGACGTTTCACGCTCTTTCACTTTCTCTTGTTTGACTTCAGATTTTGTCTCACTTTTCATTGTGGTAGTAGGAGATTGCGATGCCGGCGGTGGCATTGCTGCTATTTTCCTCAATGGGACAGATACAGGTTTAAAGAATTTTTGCAACGTCTCATCTTCTTCAGATCTACCCAATTTCAAAGCCAAATATTTTTTTCGAATAGCTTTTGCAATTTCATTGATTTTAGTCTTTCGAATAACATCAACTTCTTTGCTCAACGGTTTCATGATGATAACTGCGGGATACATCAATCCCTCTGTATACTTATATGTTTATCGAATCCTTGACGATAACGTCCAGCATTTATATCAAAATCTTTCATAATCACAACGGTTCCATATCGATGCTGTCGCCAACATTCTGCACACATTTCCTTGAATTCTTCGAACGTCATGTCTGGGGAAACGTGTTCATCGAATACATGTTTCAAATTCATTTCATCCTGCTTGAAAAGCACAATCATATTACAATTGTCTCGTATCAATTGTTTTGGAATTTTTGAATATGTCTGACAAAGATATGCAGCATCAATATTTCGGTGTCTACAAAAGGAGTAGTATTCTCGAATTTTCTGTTGACCATCGCATGCAACATCATCGAAAATGAATATGGAATTTGATTTGGCCTCGTGAGGGCTTATGATTTCCTCATTTTCCCTGAACGGATAATATCCCAATCCCTTGACTTCCCCCAAAATTTCTTGAACCACCTGATATTTGGGCTGGTACAAAGATTTTGAATATACGTAGATGTTTTCAAATTTTGCTCCATTCGGGTGGAATAACAGTGTTAAGATGGCATTTGTCTTTCCACAACCACTTGGTCCGCAAATAATTGCACGAAACGAATTCGGTAATAATTTACCATGCTTTCCAGGCATACTGCTATCGAGGTCTCCATTCAAAAAATCTAAATTTTCAATAGGCAGTGTCTTGTCTTGTTGAACGACCTCCATGATGTGATGAAAAAACATGAGTGCGCCACGGTTATAAATAAACGCATTGAAGGTATCTTTCATCATTATCAATGTTGACTTACTCTGGTGCAGGTGTTGTCAATTCAATCATCAATAAGCTCCCGTTCGAATTACATCTACCAGGTTATTCGTTTTGCGGTCCAGGCACCAAATTGAGGCAGGGATTACAACGCGGAGAAACTGGTGTGAATCCTTTGGACGAAAGCTGCAGAGAGCACGATATTGCATATTCTCAATCCGACTCTCTAGAAGACCGTCATAAAGCAGATTAAGTGTTGGAAAATAGAGCTTGGGAACGAGTTAAATCTAAAGACGCTAAATTTGGGGAACGTGCTGCAGCTTGGCTTGTTACTTCCACCATGAAAGCCAAACGTAAGCTAGGTATGGGCGTGTCTTTTCGCCGTAACTTGCTTCAAAAAATTATTAAAAATTGGAAACACAATCCTACTAATATTAAGAAATCTAGTGCTTCGGCTTTGCGAGCTGCTAAAATGGCATTGAGTCAAGCTGGAGGACGTAAAAAAATACGCGTTCCTAGAATAATTCCATTCGATGTCAAATCTGGAGGACTCCTACCCCTCATACCTATATTTGCTGCACTTTCGGCTTTGGGTACGATGGCAGGCGGAGCGAGCGCCATCGCAAAAACCGTGATAGACGCAAAAAATGCTAAAAAGAAGCTGGAAGAAGATCAGCGTCACAATAAAGCCATGGAACATTTAGGATCGGGTCTGTACCTGCGCAAAACCCCTCGAGGATTTGGACTGTTCCTGAAAAAACAACAACCCAAAGGACGAGGTCTTTATTTGAAGAAACAAAAAAACTGCTAGATAAGCTACCCCATAGAGCATTATACGATTCGGAAATTAAAAACTGTGCTCGTCAGATGAAAATACCGCATTTTCGTGGAGTCTTTATGCGTGATACGTTGCCAACTTGTGGTCCTTGGCTGCGAGAATGCGCTGTATTGAACTTGGATTCTCACTTGAATGCGGGCACTCATTGGGTAGCTTACAATAAAAACGGCAATGCCGCACAATATTTCGATAGTTTCGGCAATCTCAAACCTCCAATGGAATTGGCAAGATATTTTGGGAGGGGTGTAAGAATTACATATAACAATAGTCAATATCAAAATTACAATCAGAGTAACTGTGGACATCTTTGCCTAAAGTTTCTACTTCATAATGTCCACCGCTGAGATGTATAAATCGTTGGTTGAAATGCATAAATATAAATCTTTGAGAGATTTCACCGATGCTGAACTGCGAGCTTTGTCAATCGAATATTTGATTGGGAACGCAGGACCTTGGGAGTTGCTGGATGTATGGCATAGATTACCACAAGACTACAAAAATCGATTCGCTTTGCAGATTCGTCTACCGTGTTTCATTCATTACAAAAATGAGTGTGGATTGTCAGCCCAATCACTAGAAGAAGCAGAGTATCATGGTCCAGTTAGCTCACAATATGAATGTTATTATTGTAATAAATGATTTTTCATCCAAGTTGTTGTTTATTATTTAAAGCGTGTTGCTTCCGACACTATATCAGTCATGTCTATGATATTGACGTTAACGAGTCGTTCTTCAACGCTTTCCATCGATTTCAATCCGCCCATTCAATTGGATTCTGATTCAGAATACAGTTTGGCTTTGCTCAGCTTCCATTCGTACAACAGTATACCAAACATTGAAGAAAATACGAAATTCCACTACTTTGAAAACGGTGGCAAAACTAAACAGAGTATCGATATTCCTGCTGGCTCCTACGAAATTGGTGATATTGAGGCTTTGATTAGCAAACACATCACACCCAAAACGTACAAGGAAAACCCCGAGGAATTTTTCTACCTCAAACCGAATAATAATACGCTGAAAAGCGAAATATTCTGCCTTAAACACTCAATTGATTTCCGACCTGAAAACAGTTTGGCTCGCATTTTAGGGTTTTCGTCTACCCTTCTCAAACCCAACTTGCATTACGCATCAGATCTACCTGTGGATATCATTAAAGTACGCACCGTACACATAGATAGCAACATTACGTTTGGAGCATTCTACAATGACGTACCGTCTCATACGATATACGAATTTGGTGTTGGTGTTGATCCTGGTTACGCAATTGACGAAACACCCAACCACCTCATTTATCTACCCATTGCTCATAGAGACGAAATAAACAATATTACGCTGCGAGTGCTCGACCAAAATTCTCAACTGGTTGATTTTCGAAACGAAGAAATAATCGTTCGTTTGGAATTGAAGAGAAAATATGGTGCTAACTATTCATAAGAATAACTCACCACCATACCCCACCTCAGTCTTCACCAAGACCTTCAACGTGCGTCAACTGCTGTCACCTGCAAATAAACTGTTTTTGGAATCTCTCGGTTATAATGTTGTCCAATCAAGTGTTCAACATTTTTCGAAAACCACACAACGATGAATCCATACAGAAGGTGGAATGGCGGACTTACTACCCATATGTCAAGTCCTTTCGCAACAATGACGTCATTGAAATCAATATCAATCAATCTGACGCTTACGATGCTTTGTATGATAGTCTGTTATTCATCAGTGGAAAAGTTGTGAAAACCAAAGGAGATGGTCGTGTAACATTCGTAAACAATGCTGGTGCTTTCATGTTTCAATCTGCTAGTTATGAACAGAGCGGTAAGGAGTTGGAGACGGTTCGTGAAGTTGGAATTGTTAGTACTGTCAGAGGCTTTCTCACCTACACCGACGAAGATATCAAGCACTTGGCCAATTCAAGTTGGACTTTTCCCAGCAACGCTGGGGTTATCAACACCACTGATCTATCATTCAATATGCTCATACCCATGAAGCATTTTTTGAATATTTTCAATGATTATCAATGTGTTTCCTATGGCAAACATACCATCCGATTTGTACGAGCTGCAGATGATAGCAACTGCTTCAAAATAGAGGAGACCGCTGGATCGCCGGCTGGTACGACAGCAGTCAAGTTGGAAATTGAAAATATTGAACTCAAAGTTAAGAGAATCTTTCCGCACGATCAAATTAAATTGCAACTCTTGAAGGCCATCCAAGCTGATACTCCTATTCTCATGCCGTTCAGAAAATGGGAACTTCATATGTTGCCTGCTCTCACACAAGGTGCAAAAAGTGAAATATGGGCCGTCAAGGCTTCCTCGTTTCTCGAAAGTCCTCGCTATGTGATTGTATGTTTCCAAAAAGACCGTGATTACACCAAATTCAACAATGATCCAACAATATTCGCTCATTCGAATATCGCCAATATAACGCTCACTCTAAACGGCGAGAATTATCCCAAAGAGAATATGCATCTGAATTTCGCAAAGGGGAATTTTTCGCAGGCCTATTTCAACTATGCACAATTCGGTCTCAGCTACAAAATTACTAATCAACATAATCCTCTGCTGAGCTCCACCGAATTTGTTGGCAAGACTCTCTTTGTCATCGATTGTTCCAGAAGGGATGAGAGCATAAAAAGTTCCACTGTTGATGTGAAACTCGAAATCGAGGCATCTGAAGGATTTCCTCAAAATACTAGAGCCTATTGCATCATTGTGCACGACACTGTTATTGAGCACCTCCCACTCAGCGAAATCATTAACAAATTGAACTGAACATATGCTTGTCACTTCAGTATCAATCACAGAGTCAACATGAGAATAGCTGTTATAGATATTCAAGGCTTTACCATCGAGCAACAATTCCATCCTAAGGAGATTGCCATTAGGATTGGAATTCAATGTAGTAATTTTCTTCTGCTGCCAACTATACCATTTTCCTCTTTGAGTAGAGCAGATAAACGTACTGCCTGGTTCTTGGAGCGAAACGTTCATGGATTGAGGTATTCCTCTGGCTTTGTGGAATATCATCAATTAGATTCCATCCTCAAGAAAAATTTACAGAATGTTGATATCATTTATGTACGAGGACTCCAAAAACGTGACTATCTTACAGAGAAATTTCATCAATTGAACCTACCTACACGTGTTGTGAATTTGGAGGACTATGATAATACGTCATGGATGGTTCCCACAATCGGCGACAATGATGGTATATCACCTTGTATGCATCACATTGGGAACCGGACCAACTATAATTGCAGTCTCCGAAACGTAGATATTCTATACAAATGGCTATGTGATATGTTACCAAAATGAAACTGTACAATAAAATTTTTCTCCTCAAACTGTTTTATTTTTTACCTAAATGTTAGGTTGGTCAATTTGAAACTCTAAAACGCACAAAAATGTGATCTATATAGACGTTTTTCACGTTCCAAAAAACATGTAAAAATACGAACGCTTAAACGCATAAAATATGTGACATAAATATGCGTTTTAGCGCCCCAAAAACAAGTAAAATTAGAAGCGGTAAAAATACACTTTTTACATTTATTTCTTATGGGGATTTGACATTGTAAAGCATACAAAATAGTCGTTTTTCGCGTTCAAAAAAACACCTAAAATTTTAAACGTCAAAACGTGCAAAAATGTTACTGCAATAAGCGTTTTTTGCGTTTCAAAAAACGAGTAAGATTTAAATTGCTGATTTTCACTCCAAATCGCACGTTAAAAATGACGGACCCCCTCACGAAAACATTTTGAATCCCCCCCCCCCATACCCCCAATGGAAAATTCGACAAATGGCCGAGGCAACCATGTTTTTTCACTCAAATATTATGTTATGACCTGTATAACATTTGACAGCCGCCATGTTTTTTTTCCCCATTTTCCAAACACCACTATTATCATCACACTATCAATCATTTTTTTTAAATATTCAAACACCGTGCTCTGGTAGCTGGAGAAATATATATCCCACATTTGTACATCAACTTGTACGAAATCTCCGTGGAGACAAGGCTAACGTCACTCGCTACCAAACTTTCGCCGCTGGTTCAAACCTCGTTCTCGGAAATCTTTTTTTCTTTCAATTAATTTTAAATATTCAAGATGCGCGCTGTATTGGCAAAATGTTATCAATCAACTGGATCTCTCTCGACTACGTCACACGATGAACGCAGACCAGCGACGGCCGACTTCTACCGATCTCCTCCACGACTATTTCCGATGGCCCGTGGCAAGCTCGACCGTACTGCGCATGCAGTCCCAGAACCCCCTTTGATTATCTACTTCACTAGCTAATGAGTTCAGATTTCAAACTGTAGGTAATTATTAAAATGGGATTTGAGAATTGTTAAACTTTTTCAATTCAATGATTTATTACATTTTCGATATTATGATTTCAGATTTTTATGAATAACCATGTTCATTCAGTCTTATTTTAATCGATCCAAACCATTTTCCTTAATGATTGATCTCTGTTATTGACTACACCAACTCATGAAGAGATCAGAATACATATGAAGAGATCAGAATACATTATTCAATGACAGACGTTTTCATGAGTAACAAATATAAATTATAATTACTAAATAAAAGAGCAATGAATTTTCCAATAACAGTCAATAAGAGACATATGTCTGGCATTATTGATGATGATCGTATTTCATGCTTACACGTACATTTTAAAGAAAGCAGACATTTCTAGGAATTACTAACTTGAATGAAGTATATAAAAAAGTAATTTGAAAAGGCGTGTCTCTCTGGTAATTGCCGCCGATATGGAAGATCAAATGTTAATTGTATCCCATCCAATGGGAAACTGCCAGTTGGGGGCTGGCAAATTGGTTCCAATATTGATTTTTTGGAGCCTGTACGGGTAGAGAAAATCCCGAAAAACCTATAGTATCACCCCCGATATGTCTGAGTATACTGAAAAATTCTGAACAAAAAAGCTT